>CM053580.1:62473228-62546700 GCA_028627135.1 Pseudochirops cupreus | reverse complement strand
GATTTTCAAGCATTCTTGCTGAAAAAACCAGAACTAAAAAGAAAATTTGACACTCAAATACAAGAAGCATGAGAAGGTAAACATGGAAAAGAAATCATAAGGAACTTATCAAAGTTGAACTATTTACATGCCAACATGGAAAAATGATCATTGTAACTTATGAAACTTTTCTCAGTATGAGGACAGGTGAATGGAATACAAATGTATATATACATATACATACACATATGTCTATATAGGAGGGTATATATGCGTATGAATACATATTTCAGTATATGTATATATGTGTACATAGAGAGCACAGTATCAGTTGAATAGGAAGGAATGATACTTTAAAAGGTGAAATTCTGAGGTGGGAGAGGAATAGAATGAGAGGAGACAAGGAGAGACAGAATGGGGTTAATCATCTCATATAGAAGAGGCTAGGGATAATTGTTACAATGGAGGGGAAGAAAAGAAAGGTAAAAGGGAATGGGTCAACCTTACTCTCATTGAATTTGGCTTAGGGAAGTAATGACATAAACTCTAAACAGGATATTTTTCTACACAGGAGAGTGGGGGAGATGGGGATGAGAGGTGGGATGATGGAGGGGAGGGCCGGGTGTGGGGAATGTTGCTGAAAGCACACACTTCTGTAAAGGGACAGTGACAAGGTAGAGAATAGAACAAGGGGGGTTGGATAGGAAGGAGGGACATATAATCAGTCTCTCACAATATGTCCATTGTAGAGATGTTCTGTGTAACTACACACAGCCTGTGCTGAATTGCTTGTCTTTCTAGTGGGGGTGGGTGACAAGGGAGGAAGGGAAAGAATCTAGAATTTAAAGTTCTATAATCAAATGTTAAAAATATATATATATGTATGTGTGTGTATATATATATATATATATATATATATATATATAATTATTATTATTATTAACTACATGCACCTGGGAATTAAGATATACATCACTGGGGTAGGGAGATCCATCTTGCTCTACCAGAAAGTCAGAGAGGTGATAGGGGAGGACATAGGAGAGAGCAGATTGGGGGAGGGGTTATATAGTGGGATGGGTGTTTTGGGGTGGGGGGTGGGGGAAAGATGGGGAGAAATTTTGTACCTCAAAATCTTGTGGAAATGAATGATGTAAACAAGAAAATAAATAAATTAATAAAAAAATTAAGTTTGCCTCTCCTAGAAACTATTAAGTGGGCTAGGATCACAAAAATTTGCATAAGCTCCTTGTGAAACTAGAAACTCAAATGAAAATACTTGTCATATGAAGTAAAATCCTTGGAGTCGGTCAGAAATGAGTCCAATCCCAGCCTCAAAGACTTAGCTGTGTGTCCCTGAACAATTAAGTCACTTAAACTCTTTGTGACTCAGTTTCTTCATCAGTAAAGAGGGGATAAAAATAGCACCTAAAACAAAAGGGTTATTGTGAGGGTTATATGAGATAACATATGTAAAGTGTGTTACAAATTTTAAAGTGCTAAATAAACACTATTTTTAAAAAAAATTCAACTTCAAAAGAAAGAAATTAAGAGGGAAAATTGAAGATTAAATTCATAGATATAGTTTTCTGTAATAGGAGAAAAAAACATTTGTTGATAATTAATGCTTAGTAGGTCATTATGTAGTTTGGTTACCATTTTGTTTTATTAATAAAGAGTTCAAGTTAAACTTTTTTTTTAATTTCCATGTTATTCCATTATCATTCCTAAGGAAAGACTCATAGACCATGGGACTAAGTAGGTGACTTCAAAAGTTCTTTATGCATTCTGTAACTATCATAGAGAGGTTTATGCTTTAGCCAGCAATCCTGAGGGTCTTCCCCTCCCAGTTCAATTTTTTTTTTTTTGGTAAAGGGTCCATCTGTCGACCCGTTTCTTAAAGAGACATATTCAGAGAATGGGTGTTGTCTCACTCAAAGAGAAAACTAGAAAAGACCTTAGTTTAAAGAGGCCAGGGTCTCCCACTGCATCCTGAGCCATCTCCACTCACTTGATCTATATCTGGACATTGGATCCAGATGGCTCTGGAGGAGAAAGTGAAGCTGGTGACTTTGCACAGCTCTAATTCTCAAATCCAATTCAATTGCAAGTCATGTCATCATCTCACTGATGTGATGGTCCTCTTCAAGAACGAAGGACAAACCACAAACCACACACAAGAGGCTCACTAAAATTTTCATTAATGAAAAGCCCATAAAGATTTTTTAAAATTATATACATGAGAGGTATTGGAATTGGAACAATTTAAACAACTCTCTCTTCAAATATTAGGACTGCTAAGTGGTGTTGGATATAGCATCAGGCCTTGGGTCAGGATGACTCATCTTTGTGAGTTCAAATTCAGCCTCTGATACTTATTTGCAGTGTGACCCTGGACAAGTCACTTACCCCTGTTTGCCTCAGTTCCTCATCCATAAAATGAGCTGGAAAATGACAAACCACTCCAGTATCTTTGCCAAGAAAACCTCAAATGAGTCATGAAGACTCAGACATGACTGAAAAATGACCAAATAATAACTTCTCAAATATTAGGTGGCACAGAAAAGAGATAATTTAGATTTCAATAATAAAATGCATGACAGAAATTCTATTCTCAATTGTCTTCACCTACTTTCAAATTTCAAATTAATTAACTTGTGTAGAAATCTATAACATAAAATTTGGATCACTGGCAAGAAATAGAAACTTGAATCAGCATGGTAATAATATGGGCAAGATACAGCTTACTGCTTCAAAGTTAATCACTTTGTTCTTACAATCAAAGTCTCTTTCTTAATATTTAACCTGTTAGGATTTTTTTTCCTTTATTACCTTGCCCCTGACTCATAAGATTGTGAGACTTTTGGCAAGGTCCTTAAACTTTAAGCACTTCAGTCAATTCTCTAAGACTAGAAAGTTGCAGAAAAGAGGTTGACCAACACTGGTAGAAGGCCTTTTCTCATCTGGGAATTTGCTAAATAGATGAAATCGTGGCTTCAGGCCCTATCTTCCTTTCCCCCTTTACTAATTTTATTACAGTATCTTAGGTTATAACTTGAATGCAAATGTAAACACACATATGCATATATAGGCCTATGCATATGTTCACAAAAATTTTAGGATTTAAAAAAAAATATCATTAAATGGTACATTTGTTTTTAAATTTAAAGTCTTGTAAAGTGAAGATATTTTGAGTATGGTACCAAAATAAGACTCGGTGCTGATGTATATATATGTAGGTCATTTGGCATTTTGGTATAAATCCGAGTAAACATCTGTATGATTCTATCATGGTCTGAGTATAGATTCAGTCATCCTCTTAAAAAAACAAACTCAGTGACCCACTGTTACTCCCAGATTCCTTTTATCTGTTCATGTTACTCCCATTCTCCCCATATCCCAAGCTCATAGCCTCCTCTTTCCCTGGCTATCTTGTATGTAATTACTTTCAAATATTCTTTTATCTGTTTCTATTTTCATGGTCACCACTCTGGTTCAGGTCCTTATTACTAACTCCTTCCTACACTACTGTAAAAGCTTCCACAATGAATCTACACACCTACAATTTATCCCCACTCTCCTAAGATCCATCCCACACACTCAGGTCAGTCATAATCCTAAAAACATAGCTTTAATTATACTATTCCAGAGCTAAAAATATTTTCATTGTGCCTATTGGATAGAGGCCAAACTCTTTGGCTTGAAACTCGAGGCCCTCCACAGTTTGAACCCAAGCTGCCTATCCAGAATTTAGCAGTCCCTTTCATATTTTCTGCACTTCCATTGTTTCCTGCCACCTGTGCCTTTACTCCTGTCTTTCTCTGTGCTGCCTATGCCATGCCCACTCCATCCCTATTAGTGGAAGTCTTGCTCATTCATAATGCTGAACTCAAATATCCCTTCTATCACATTACACATCAATCAACAATGACCTACTATGTGTCAGACTCTGCACTAGGCACTGCAGACCTAAGTCTAAAGAAATAATGTGAATTCTCTTAGCTCTTTTTGTTTCTCATGGACTTCTAAGAATCTAAATTGAATAGATGCTATAATTTTGCCTATTTTACAGGAAGAAACATAAAGATAGAGATTATGGTGGTGGTTGTGGTGATGGTGGTGGTGCTGGTTTTCACGCTTCAGTACCCAGCACAGTGCCTTGCATGTAAAAGGAATGTAAGAAAGGACACTGAATTTGGTTTGTCATGCTATTATTGCCCACAAATATCTTTAGTGAAGGATATTTTCTCCACTTCCTGCTTCTATGTGATGGGAATCTATATTCTAGAGGTCTTATAGTGACAGTTTTCTAGGATGATTCATTGTGCATATAGCTTTATTTGTAGTTCTCAGTTTCTTAGGTCTATTCTCATTATTTCTCCATTCTCAATGGTTATTACAACACCTACTAATTTGAATCCATCTACAAATTTCATTAGACTACTATTTCCTTTTCCCCTCTAAATCATTATGAGGTTAAATAAGATTGAATCTCAAGGACTCTTGAGGCACTTCTATGGACATCTAAATGCATAAATTTCCATTTTTGATTATTCTTTGTTTTATATACTCTATCTATAACATATTAAAGCCATCAACTACCTTCTCCATAGGCTCTCTTCTTCCTCCTATCCTTCAATGTGGGTATTCTCCAAGGCCCTATCTCCAAGTCCTCTCTTTGTGCTTTCTCTGGTTTCAGCTGTTACCTATATGTGAATGTTTCCCAAATCTCTTTCCAGTCCTAATCTCTTTCACATACTCCAGAGCCATATTTCCAGTTTTCTACTAAATATCTCACCTTGAAGTCCTACCGACATCTCAAATTCAACACATTCAAGTTTGAACCAATCGTCTGCAAAATATCTTATTTCTGTTGGTAACATGGTCAGGCTTAAAATCTTGGCATTATCTTTTGACCCTTTCCTCTTCCTTAATGTTTGTGTTTAAATGCAGTGGCCAAATCTCAGTAGAAACACTAGCCCCGGAAAGAGTCTGAGAGCTCATCTCTAATCTTTTCATTTTATAGATCAGAAAATTGAGGAATAGAGAGATCAGGTGACTTACCAATGCCGTGCATCCAGTTAATGTTGGAGACAGAATTTAGACCTAATTATATCTGCCCTGGCTTCAAGCCAGCACTCTCTCCACTAAACCATCTACCTTTTTTCCTCTCTTAACCATTTGTTATAGATGTCTTTCTACTGTATTTATTACTGCAGGATTTAGCTCCTTTATTAGACTTTAATCTCTTCCAGGGATTTAACCTTGTCTTATTTATATTAATTTTTCTCTGACTACCTAGCAGAGTACCCTCCAAAAGGCAAATGATTAATAAACATTCCCTGGATTGACCTGAAAAAATGAGGGAGGCTGTCAATGAATGATGTGCCATTACATAGAACACCACCTATAAAATCCCTGCCACCTCCCCTTTAATAAAAGGAAAAGAAAGTCACAGCTCAAGCTAATTATCTGGCTCAATTGAAAAAGTTGATAAAGTCTTTATGAATAAATTTAGTAAATACGTTTGAAAATGTATAGTAAAAATTAATTCTGTAATCATTACAATTCTTTACAGAGATGGGAGATACTTTTTTCCAAAACTATTTTATAAAGTATTATTCTGAAAACAGAATTGTTCCAATGGACATCATTTTAATCTTTCTTCACTGATTACTTTAATGCTATTTTAAGTTACACTATTCTGGCACAACTGGCTCGGAATTTAATTGGCATCTCATATAAACGTTAGTTAAGATAAAATTGTCATTTTTATCACATTGTCCCTGCTTACACATAAACAATTAATATTTCCCCAATTGTTTAAATCTGATTTTGTGTGCATAAAAAGGTTTTTTGTGTAATTTTGTTTATATAGTTCCTGGGTTGTTTTTTTTTGTTTGTTTTGTTTTTGTTTTGTTTTGCTTTTGGCACGTGTACTCCCTGGTATTTTATACTACCTGGAATTGTTTTAAACACATCGGAATGATAACTCCTCAAGACAATCAGAACTGACCAAATACTTTTTAGATGGCAGCCAAAAGTTGATTCTAAGCTTCTTTGTTATGGAAAATTATTTTGGCAAGCTCAAAAAGATGTATTGAAAGAACTCCCATTCCTCTAATAATACTATGGAGTTTCTTTTAAATGTATCTAAGAGAATTTCCATCCAAAAATCCCCAAAAGATCTTAAATTCTATTTAGAAATATGTTCAAAACTTTTAGACACATTAGCCAGTACCTTGTGACAACCCATCAAGAACTATATAGGGGAGAGGGCCTTTTGAAAGATATTTAGTATAAACAACTAATTAGCATGCAAATGTATTTGCTGCTAAGGTCATTGGAAGCAATGTTAATGTTAAGAAAGAAAAAACGGACATAGCCAGGTCATTCTCTTGTGACAACAAAAATCTTCAAATGAATAGGAAAGACCTAGTTCCAAACCCAGCTCAGATGATCTGGCTTCTCGATATGATTTATTCCCATGAAAACACATGAAGCCATGATATCCTGGATACCATATCAATAAGTCAAATCAATAAACATTTATTAAGCACCTACAATGTGCCAAGTCTCTAGTATTTACTAGAACAAAAACAAAAGCAAAATAGACCCTGCCTTCCAAGATCTTACTTTTGTCCGCCCAGGTCAATAATATGTGTACATATAAATACATTTCTAAGATATATAAAAGAAATGCAAGGTGAATGTGAGACTTACTAGCAGTTTGATGGAATTAGAAAAGGGTTCCTATTAGAGGTGACACTTACGTTCAGTTCTAAAAAGAGCTGAGAATCTAAAAGATGGAGATGGGGAGGGGTGGGTGCATTCCAGGTATGAGGGACAGCCTATGCAAAGCGATATGGAATGTCTTACGTAAGGAAACATATATTTAACCAGTAAGACTGCTCCTTGACAAACTAGAGAGTTATTTTTTTAATTCACATAGCATATATTCTCACTCATACCAAATGAATAATCCAAAAGGAAGAGAACTAATGTAGAGTAAATCAAATATTAATTCAGGACTCTTTTAAGCCAAATGACTGGATGTTATTATCTACTCTACAATAAGTACATATAGAAGGAATCATTGCATAAAGTGAGAACTACACAATAACAATACAACATTGCATTGTTCGTATGTGGCACATATTAGTTTGGTCTTAGATTGATTCAAATAGTAAAATGAAGTATGTGATAACATGAATTACATTGTACAAAAACTTTGGAGAATAGAATATTTCCCTCCACTGGCATGGTTTGGTCATTTTGTCCACATCTCATCCAGAACTTTGCAAATAATCCATAATATCTATATAGAAATCACATTCTTCTTTGTAGATTTTTTCACCATTTATTTTCCCAAGTCATTTACAAAGTTGTACTAAAATTTTCCATTACCCAAAGAACTGGACATCTTAAATATTTTGGCCAATCAATGAATTTTCTCATGAGAACGCTTATACAGAAAGACATGTTATGCATGCATCATAGGCATAAAGGCACTACGTGTGAATGGCAGATTCCTCTTTAAAGTCATAACAAATTCACAAAACATATTTCACTAATAAAAGAAACACATTCTTTCAGTAAAAGGTAAGTACCTAGAAGAAAAGAATTGCTATTTTGTTTGTCTTTGTATCTCACTATGCACAGGGCTTCACAACTACATTCAACAGTTATTGAGCACCTAATGTATACAAAATGATAGACCACCTGGCGTAACAGACAAAGAGCTAGCTAGCCTTGGAGTCAAGAAGACAAGTGTTTAAATTCCACCTCTCCTACATGATAGCAATGTGACTGGGGGCAAAGTCACCTCTCATCGCCCTGGGAAACTCAGACTATATATTACAAGGAGATGTTGGTTCGCATCTTTGGAAGGAGGTTCCACTTGCACACTAATATTACCCTACCCAGATGAAATCATAAGTCCAACCGAACCCAAACCCAAAAAAGGTGACTGAGCTAGAGGAATAAGAACATAAAGTCTATTCTCTAGAAGAGCAGTTCTCAACCCGTGGGTTATGTTCAATTTGTAACAGTGAAAATACATCCTGCATATCAGATATTTGCATTACAATTCATAACAGTAGCAAAATTACAGTTATGAAGTAGCAATGAAAATAATTTTATGGTTGGGGGTCACCACAACATAAGGAACTGTATTAAAGGGTCGTGGCATTAGGAAGGTTGAGAACCACTGCTCTAGAACCTTTTATTCTATTTGGAAACATAAATACAAAATTACAAAATATACAAGGTTACATTGGGTAGGGTAAGTATAACAATTTTGTATGAGTGGGTGGGACTGAAAAGGCATTATAATATCTAACCTATGTTTTGAAGGCAGCTAGGAATCTCAACAGGTTAAGATGAATGAGGATTGAGAAGATTCTACCTCTACCTATGTTATAGTTTATAACATAATTATAGCCTATATACAAAGAGATGGTTTGTCGATGTGGTAGGCACTGGAGAAATAAACACAAAAAGAAACAGTAACAGACATCAAGAAACTCATGTGTGGCAGATACTTCATAAATGTTTTGAACTGATTACACAGAGACTAAAGTTAAACATAGACTTACTTATGAAAAACAAGACTAGTAGCTGAATTGAGTCATCTTCATCCCTTAATGCATGCACCAACAGATATGCTGGGGATAGAAGTAGGGGAGCAGGCAGCCCAATATGGATATATATATATATATATATATATATATATATATATATACATATCATCAGGGGCTAGAGTCATAAAAAAGAATACATAACTTAAAAGGAAAAGAGAACCTCTAGAGAACTCTGTCTATATTTCATAAGACTGACTTCTTTCTTTTGTACCTTTTATTATTATTTTTCCCCAATGGCATTTTGGAAATAAGGAAAACTTGTTTGATAAATCGTTCCCTCATATATTACAGAATGCTGCACTTTCATCAATTTTTTTTTAAATCAACAGTTTGAACACACATAAATGACAAGGATGCCCTTTTGGACTCAGAAGAAGGTATACTTCCTTTTTGGGGAATGATTCGGCAATCTCTAGCTTCAAAGAGCATCTAACCCTCCAATGTCGCCTTAAATCAAATGTGATGGCTATGTCCTTGCGGCAAGCAGATATGCATTTTCTCCCTCTTCCTCCTGTCATCCATCTTCTTCAGTCTGGCACTCATCAAGCTGCGTGGCAACTCTCATTCACATGAAATAAGCTTTCAGGTGAATTTACTTTGGAATCCCAAATGATCGTGTGTACATTCCAAATCACCCTTTCACAGAGTTGTGCCTACATAGCCGCTGGCAGTCCGATAAAAGTAGTTCGTCAATAAAATGCTGAGTGAAATTGCTGTTTGGAGTATGAGGCATCAGCTGACACACGAAGAGCTGAGCAAGCATGCTCCTCCTAAAAAGGAATAATTTCCAAAAAGCTAAAATGCTAGCTTGCTCTGTTTTTGTTGAAAAACAAACCCCATTTTCTCAGTATATTTGCTAGACTTAGGCAAGAAGTTTGGAGAGTTGTAGAATAAACTTAGTTGGTCCAAGATATAATATGAAATCCCACCCACCCACTCCTCTGCCAATTTGCATGCAATTGTTCAAGACTCAAATTTCTGGAACAAATTTCTTTCCTTTCCCTCCATAATTACAATTGTAAAGAAGTATTTCTACTTGTCCCATTCCACTTTAAAAATATTAATATTTCAACTGGCACCTGCTTTCTGTCCCTTTTTTTCTGTCTCTGTGGTTATTGTTGGTTTTTTTTTTCCTTCTCACTACAGTCCCAAGAAAAGCTTTCTGTTTATTTCAAGGAGGTGTTTTTCATATGTTTATGTGAAAAATTCCTTTTCTTACATGGGACATGCATTTACAAAATCATGAATTCACAGGAAGTCAAAGCATGAAAAGACCTCAGAGGCAATCTGGTCTAATTCCCTCATTGTACAGACCAGAAAACAAAGCCAGAAAGAGAAAGTATCTTACTTAAGGTGATATAATTGAATTCTATTCAACAAGTATTTATGGAGAGTCTACTATGTGCATAAAGAGCTAAACAAGTAATGTAATATGGTTTCAACAGAAAAAGTGCTGTCTAGCTCAGTTCTTATTTGAAAAAAACAAACTATTTTCTCAGTATATTTGTTGCTACACTGTACTAGACAGCTAGTGGGAATACAAGAATAGAAACAATAGTATCTGCCCTGAATAACCTAACAGATATGAAGATGGAGGCCAAGTCTTGTTATGCAACTTTTAGTATACTAAGACCTCTCATTCCACTGAGAAGCACTTAGACGTAGCAGAGATTAACTAATATGTATGCCTATATGTGTGTATATATATATATATATATATATATATATATATATATATATAGGCATACATATATGTAAATGCATTTATACATATATATCATCCTAATATTTTTTACTATAAGGGATTTCAATGATCACAATTTTTTTTCAGCCTCCCAGTCCAGTTTCAGCTTATACTGTCATGTATGTGTCTAATTTTTGTTTTGTCTTAATTGGACCCGTTATTTCTTTGGGGTAAGGAACTCCCTCTATGGAAATTCGCTCTACAGATATAAACTTGTTTGTAGTTTGTAAATTGGAGTATTGCCTGGGGGCACTGAGAAGTTAGTTAACTTTTTCATGATCATTTGGTGTAGTATCATCAGAAGTGGGGTGTGAAACTGCTGGAATATGAAGCCAAAATATGTTCTTTTCATAAAGAGCCTCTTACTTTATTTTTCAATGAAATTAATTTCCTCATCTGAAATGCCAGTATCTGAAGCAAAATCCAAAGTATTTTTTCATGACCCTTATGCCTAATATTCTTTAAATAAAACCAGTAATGGTGGTAGTGGTAGAGGAGGAGAAGGAGGAAGAAGACCACCACCACTACTACTACCACCACCAAAGAATGATTTCTTGTTTTCCATTTTATTGGGGAAATGAGGTCAGGGTCAAAACATTTTGGCATTTTGAAAGGAAAATGAACATAAAGAAAAGTATTTAGAATTGGATATAATATGCTCTGACTCAAACTTAGAGAGAACATAAAAGGTTCATTCCTAATATTCCCAAACTTATCCCAACTTCTTTGAGGTAAGACTTTTCTTTATATAATAACTCTATCAACTTAGGTTTTTGGTTTTTTCCTGGAACATTTTCCCTTGCTTCAAGGTTGTAAAAACTTATCTATAGATGTTCATATAGATACATACATATACACATACAAACATATATATAGTGATAGATATAGATATCTTGAGCCAGAGCACAAGGTCTATTTCTGCCATTAATTAGTGATATAAACATGAGTATTTTTCCCTCTCAATTCTCATCTTTTAATTCAAAAAGAATTTATTAAGAATATGCTACCTGAAAGAGTGTGTTAGGTAACAAGACATGTAGCCCAGTTTATCCTGACATCAAAGAGAAGGAAGAGATGCTCCTTTTCTGATGCTCCTTTTCTCTCTAAAATTCACACAGACATCCCAAAATGCTTAATATTGCCTTGTAAAGTTATCTCATAATACCTAAACTCAATTTTATTACTTAAAGAGATAATAGTGACTGTCACAACTTCATTCAGTCTTTCAAGTGTCTTTTAGAAACTTCTTTTAAATACACATAATGACCAATTCATTAATCAGCATTTCTTTCTCCTCTTGACATCTGTTAAACTAACCCTCATATCTCCCTATTTATCATGTACCTAATGTTTTCTAACATACTTAGAATTTCTGATGAATTAGAATTTCAGTTAGAGATGTCAAAATTTCAGTATTTTTCTTTTAGTTTTTTTTTCCTCAAGTACTCTATGAAGGTTCATATACAAGAGTAAAAAAGTAATCTTTATCATATAAATTTGAATTTTGGTGCTGTAAAAGCAAAACAAAGGTCTATTTTTAATAATGCTTGAGACAACCTTTAGACCTTCAAGATGCAAAAATATTGTGATACAGAAAAAATTGAGCAAAATCAGAGTTAGAAACCACAGAGTATTGACTTTTGCACTTGAGAATTTATAACTAATATAGTTATTGCTATAATCAGGCTTTTCTCACATTTACCTGCTTTACAAAATTAGAAACTCAAAGAGTATATGTAAGGTATATCTTCCTTGTATTAGACATTTAGTTTCACTCAAAATTGGAGCTCAGTTAATTCTTTGCTCAAAATCATTCTTGCTGATGGACTTAAAACAGGTATAGCTAGAAATAAACTGGGTTAATATCTAGTGAAAGGAAAAGGAAAAGGAAAAGGAAAAGGAAAAGGAAAGGAAAGGAAAGGAAAGGAAAGGAAAGGAAAGGAAAGGAAAGGAAAGGAAAGGAAAGGAAAGGAAAGGAAAGGAAAGGAAAAGGAAAAGGAAAAGGAAAAGGAAAGGAAAGGAAAGGAAAGGAAAGGAAAGGAAAGGAAAGGAAAGGAAAGGAAAGGAAAGGAAAGGAAAGGATAATGAAAATGGAATGCCATGGGATTTCCTTTTATGGTACATTTGATTTCAAACAAGGATATTTGGACAGGTGGAAACAAAATAAAAGTTGGGGGATTTTCTGTGGGTTGAGTTCATTTTATTTTGTGGGGAAACAATCTAGCTTCTAGGAGTTGAAATTAATGATGGAAAATCTACAGGTTATTATGATGTCACATTAAGTAATCTTATCAAGATTATACTCTTATGATGTCTATTGAGTTTTCTGATCTATTAGTGGGGGAAAGTGGCATTGGAATATAAATTTAGATCTGGGAACCTCAGAGGTCATCTACTGAACCCCTCTATTTTAAGCATTAGGAAACTTATAAACACAGAGAAGCAGCTAGATGTTGCAAACTTGGCATTAGGAAGTCCTGAATTCAAATCCAGCTTTAGCTTTTAGCTGTAGCCCTGAGCAAGTCACTTAACTTTTGCCTGATTTAGACTCCTCATCCATAAAATAGCCATTATAATAGTATTTCCCTCCTAGATTTATTGTGAAGATAAAATATGTGTAAGTGCTTTGCAAACCTGAAAGTACTGCATAGTGTACTCAAACCCAAATCCCAGGTCACTACACACCACCTGATTTGTAGCCCACCATCAAGCCCCTTTGTATTTCTGTCTTTGTCTCTATCCTATACCCTGCTTACAACTGCTTAAGGCATGCCTAGGCATTGCTCAAGGAGTAGTCCCCTCACCCCCTCCTTCCCTAATCAGCATTACTGTATACTCTCCCTGAATCAGCGTACTATACAAAGTTCATTATGATGCAAGACTATCTTATGTAGAGACCACCCTGTTCTGTTCTGCTGACCAAGCAGGGTCCCTACACCCTATGCCCAGAATATGACCCTGGCCTGTTCTGGGGAGTTCCAGTCCCCCTTACCCCATGACCCTCCACCTTGCTCTATAAAGCTGACTACGACCCTCCACCCCGTGCCCTCTACCCTGTTCCAGGAGGGACCCCCATGTCACAGGAAGGTTGCACCCTTGTACCCTTGTACCATATTCCCAAATTAGCCCTGAGCTATAGATCTAACCAATTGCTGTTCTTGGCTTCTGTACGTCATGGCTTCTGCTAGCTCCCCTCCATGATTGTGGTTTTTGTGGTTTTAGCCTTTTTAAACAAGGCCTGTACCCTCAATGGATTACTACCAATTTGAGTGAACACTCTGGTAGTCTCACGCTTAATCAATAAATCCACACCTAAATTTTACCTTGAACACAGGTCTCGGCTCGCTCTTATTCTCTGCACAACAACGGCTGTTGGTTATTGTTGTTGTTGTTATTTTTTGTTGTTGCTATTCCTAAACAGGTCTTTTGAATTCTATTCTTTGAGAATTTAAAACATTAAATTAGGTTTATAAATCTCACTGTACATGGATCCTTAGGAAAATAAATAAGAGGTGAGGGAGCAAATTGTTAATTCACTGACTAAAAACAGCAATGGATCATGTTATTGGTGGAGATAGACCAGAATAAGTAACCAGTTTCCTATCAAGATGAATCAGACTATTACTGTGACCAATTGTTTATTTCAACTACTGGTCATGTAAATATTCTGGCAATTTTGCAAATTTTTTGTATTTGTTAGAATAATTTTATTGAAAATTACTTTGAAATTTAAAATAGCAAATGCTTTGCTTAGTAGATTATTATGGCCAAATTGTCACCTTACTGGTGTTGAATTTTTCTATTCAGATAGAATCATAGACTTTCAGAATTAGAAAGGACTTGACTGGTCAACAGATCCAACCCATTACTCAGAGGAATACACTATAATAAAGCCAACAAATGGTTGTCCAAGCTTAAGATGAAGATGACAGAATATACTGTTTTTCAAGACAAAATAGTCTATATCTGGACAGTTCTAACTGTTAGGAAGGGGCAGTTAGGTGATACAGCAGATAATGCACCAAGCCTGGCCTAAGGAAGACTCATCTTCCTTAGTTCAAATCTGATCTCAGACACTTACTAACTGTATGGCACTGGGCAAGTCACTTAACCCTGTTTGCATCAATTTCCTTATCTGCCAAATGAGCTAGAGAAGAAAACAGCAAACTACTCCAGTATCTTTGCCAAGAAAATCCCAAAAGAGGTCATAGAGAGTCAGACATGACTGAAATGACTAAACAACCGAAAGTGTTAGGAATGTTTTAGCTATATTAAGTCAAAATTGAATTCTTTACAGTTTCCATCTATTGTTCCTAATTCTGCCTTTTTGGGCCAAACAAAGCAATTCTAATTCCTGCTGCAAAATGCTTGAAGATAGCCATCATGTCCCTTGGGAATCTTCTCTTCTTTATGCTAAACATGCCATTCCTTCCTCATATAGCATGCACTCAAGATGCTCTCAGCATCCTAGTGGTCCTCCTCTGGACACTACCCAGCTTACCAATGTCCTTCTTAAACTGTGGTACCCAAACTTAATACAATACTCCAGACACAGACAGGATAGCATGGGTCCTTCCCCTCTTTATTCTTAGAAGTGATGCCCCTTCTAATGCAGATCGCACAATCTGTCTGACTCATGTTGAGCTTGCAATCAACACCCCAACATATTTGAAGAATAATTGCTCCATCTCCATCTACTACTTATGAAATTGATTTTTTCTGACCAAATATAAGAATTTACATTTATTCCTATTGAAGTTCATATTAGTTTCAGCCTAATTCTCTAAATACAGGGTTCTTAATCTTTTCTGTCTTATCAACCCCCCTGGCAGGCTAGTAAAGTTTATGGACTTTTTTTCAGAACGTCTTAAATGCTAAAAATGAAATACAAATGATTACAACGAAAGCCACATATGTTGGGGGGAAAAATCTTACTTTTCCCATTCATGTGTATGAACTTCCTCAAAATGTCCATAGACACCTGGACCCCAGGTGAGGAACTCCTGCTCTAAACTGTCAAAATTCTTTTGAATCCTGTTATCTGCTATGTTAGCTATCCCTTGCAGATATGTACCATCTGTAAATTTGATGTGCATACCATCTGTGCCTTTATCAAAGTCATTAATAAAAATGTTAAGTAGCACTGGGCCAGGACAGATCCTTAGGGTACTCCACTGGAGACTTTTGGCTGTGTTGACACTGAACATTAACAACTGCCGTGATTCTGGCTATCCAGTCAGTTTTAAATCCATCTGATTGCATATTATATTTCTCTCTCTTCGCCGCAAAAAGAGTAGGAAATAATTTGTCAAAAACTTTTGTAAAATCTAGATAAAGTATGCATAACAACTTCCACCTGCTTATTCACCCTGCCAACAAAAGAAAGGAGTTTAATGAGACATCACTTATTTTTGTTTTTCTAGAGATACACCAACCACATCTTTAAAGATTCATTCTAGAAATTCCCTGGGAAATAGAGTTTAGCCCACTGGCCTCTAATTTCCTAATTTGGTTCTCTTTCTCTTTTTCCCCAGAAAATAGGGACATTTGTCCTCTAATCTTTAGGCATCCTCTCCAAGACTCTTCAGATATCACCAAGGATAACTCAGCCAGTTCTTTTAGGTACCTAGGAGGAAGGTCACCTGGACCAGGTAATTCACCAAAGGCAGCCAAGTGATTTCTTTTTATCTCCTTACTTCTTTTGGTTATTGGCCCCCTATCCATCATCATTCTGTCACTTCCACTGTAAAAGATATTCTCCATTGTAGAAACAAAATAAGAATTAGATTAGGTTAACTGTTCCCCTTTTTTGGCAATTATCATCTTACCCAATCCTACTAGAGGTTAGAGTTCTTAATACTTTGATTTGCAATTTTCTTCCACTGTAGCTAAAAAATCAAACACACACACACACACACACACACACACACACACATATCTTTGCTGTCCTTATCTTCCTTCATCAGTCTCAACTTATACTAAGCTTTAGCATCCCTAAGACTATATTACATGAATATGTCACACTCATAATTATTTCTATACATTTCTTTTAAAATTCTAAGTTGTTCGGTGAGTTTGCTTTGGATATAGCCTATTTTTTCTCCTTGTTGAAGTTTATTTTTTACCCTTTGAGTCTTCAGAATTCCATTCTTGAGCACTCCCCATGCATCCTAAGATGATTTCCATAGAATATTTTTGTACAGACTTAGATTTGTCTTCCTTAATTCTGTAGATAAGAACACATTTATAGTCTTCCCAGTATTTTAGAAGCTACCAGAGCTTCCACTCCACTGTCATGGCCTTCTCAGGGTCACTTCTGTGCCATAAGATGAGATATTGGAATAGGCCTTTATGGAATTAAAGTTTTTCAAACATAAAAATTCTTCAATGATAAATTACGATATCATACTTAATTATTTTCCCTAGCAATTGACTAGGGCTTAATTTTTCAGGATCTGATGAAATCTTGACTATGTGGGAGGGATTTTTAAAATGATAGTAGACTCAGCTTACAAATATATGAATGGTAATGATGATAATGCATAGTAAATAGTTATATAAAGTTCTAGAAAATACAAAAAAGTTAAAGGAAATATCTGCAGGCACTAGGGCTTTAGACATACAAACCAACCATAAAAATATTCTCTTCATTATCCAGTGGGCCTGAAGAGACACTTGAAATCGTTCTAGAATAGGCCAAGTCAAAGAAAACAACATTTCCTGGCATTCTAGAAACAATTTCTAATAAAAGCTTCAGAATTCTTTGATGAGAACAGTGTTGTATTTAAAAAATGCTATGAACATGCATTTGTCTCAATGCAGATGTGGTTGTCCATCACATGCTTATTGAAAAATCCTAATATTCTTTTCAAAATAGAAGGTATTGTTTGATACTTTCATTTTTATATTGTAGAAAAGATACACAAATGAATGGTTTCGCTTCACTTCGAGATCTAAGCTCATCATTTGGAGGAAAGAAAATGTGAAATGTGGTGATTTTGCCAAAGACTTTTTAGACATGCTATTAAGCATATTCTGTAACATCTAATCTTTATGTCAACAAATATTTTTAATACACATACATTTCAGATCTCATATCACATTCTTGGCATGCAGTATAAACATCAGGGAAGGCTTTATTAGATGAAAATAAGTCTGTTGTAAAAGATTTCCTTGCAATTACTCCACTGCCATTATCCTGGCCATGTGCTCATGCAGCTTTTCAAATTAATATGCTTAGTTTTCTGAGCGGGTAATCAGAGCAGTAGAATTCTATGGGGAACTCAATTACCAAAGAAAATGATCCCTCAAGCATTTGAAAAATCGGAACTATATCTAATTGTGAATAGTGGATTATTATTGGTATTATGAAAGCCATTCGGAAGCAAATACTTGGACAGACCCTTAAACAGTGTACCATGACCATATGTACCTCCTATGGATCCATACTCAATAGCATCTAAATAGCATGGAATAAAATGGTATCCCATATAAAAGAGAAATTGTCAGACACTGTAAAGATTATGTGTTCATTGTGTGTCAGAGAGATACTGTGTAAGCGCAGAGATTTGGGGGTTTTGAGCTCCCTTAAAAATAGTGATTTCTTTGGTGTATATACTTGCCAAGGAAATTCACTCTACCTTTACACCTGAGCAACTAACTCATCTGCTGCTTCCCCTTCCCTCCACTCAGGCAACCGGAATCCTAGTTCAGGTCCTCTCCTCTTCTCACCTGGCCTATTGCAATAGCCTGCTAATTGGTGCCATCAATCTCTCCCCTCTATGACCCAGCCTCCACACAATTGCTAAATTGATATTTCTAAAGCACAGATGTGAACCTGTCAGTCGTCTATTCAAAAAACCTCAGTAGTTCTATCTTGCTTCAGAGATAAATTATGAACTCTTCTTCTTAGTCCTTAACATCCTTCATAATTAGATTCCCGAAAAGCCTTAAAATCATTTTTTCCCTCTTAGTCCCTTTTACTCACTCTCCAGTCAAGTCACACTAATTCACTAGCTGTTCATGAGAGGTTATTTTCCATTTCAGTCTCCATGCCTCTGTATATGTCTGGAATATATTCTCTCCTGATTTCTGGCTTTTTTCACTAGCTATCCTGGTCTTCCTCCCCACAAGCCTCGGGGGGCTACTGCCCTTCCTCCCAAAAAGTATCTGGCATTTATTTATATTTATGTATGGCTCGGTTCAAACGGCATCTTCTACTAGAAGACTTTTCCAATCTTCCACAGCTAAATCTTCTTTCCCCCTAAAGGGGAAATCTTCCACCTAAAATCACCCTTTACCTATTGTGTATATACCTTGATGGGTATATTGCATCTCCAAATGCAACTGTTAGCTTCACAAGATCAAGGACTGTATCACTTTTGCTTGGATATTATCAGTGCCTAGCACCATGCCTGGAACAGAGTGGGCACTTAATTGATTGATATGTGTCCATTGTGTAGAAATGTGCACATGTACACACACACACACACACACGACATATAGTGGTTTGTGTGAACCTGGGTGAGTTATATAGCCTCTCAGTACCACAAAAAATTCTCTGGAACTAAATCCGTTCACTCAATCAACAAGCACACACACGTGTGGATGAATATGTGTGTGTGTCTATGTCTGTGTCTGTGTATCTGTGTGTATGTTCCTTGAGGACAGGGGCTGTTTTTCCCATCATCTTGCACAGTCCCTGATAAATAGCAGCTACTTAATAAATGCTTGTTGATTGAAGGAATGAATTTAATTCCAGAGAGATTTTTGTGGTACCGAGAGACTATATAACTCACTCAGGCTCACACAAACCACTAAGTGTCAGAAGCAGAATTGGAAGCCAAGAATTACTGACCATAAGGTCATTTCTCTACTATATCATTCTGTGTCTCAGTTCAAATTAAAGGCGAATAAATCAAAGTTTTTTTCTACAAAGATAATTTACTGTATGATCACACATTCAATTCCACAGAATCAATTAGCCTAAATAATGCTGTTTTGTGTGTCCTTCATAGGGAAGACACTACTATTTTTATCCTTGTATTTTAATCATTCTACTACAGAGAAATAACAGTTTTACTTAATAAGTTTAGACAGACCAAACTACTGCCATATTTTGGATTATCTGGCATATTGATCTGAATATATGCTACACATTTCTCCTAAGTCTGACCTAAGAACTGAGTAAAGTATAAAAATGGTTTTATTTTTCAACATATACCTTTATACTTCTTCTTCTTCAAAAGTTATCTTATGTTAAGGAGATGGTCTATTTTCAGAAATATTGTATAATCAGACAAATATAATAACTGTACCTACTCATTTATTTTCCCTAATTTCATCCTTCATCTGCATAAGTCTTTTTAAAAAATCATAACAAAATCTGTATTTCTAACTTCTTAAATCAATTTCAAAGATCTCATTGATGAAGTAATTAATATTGTCTCTCCTTTTTATTAAAAATAATTTAAGAGAAAGGCATCAAATACATATTTTTTCATCTTCTTTACCATGTATCTAGAATAGCACGTCCCTTGTTTCATTCTTCTAGATGACTTGAACTTTTCTTGGTGAGTAATATGGCCAGGTCGAATCACAGAGGGGCTTGCCTTGTCATGTAATATTATGTCCAAAATTTAGAAATATGACTATGAAGGGGGCGAAGCTTAAAACTGTGTCTGCTGCTGCCATAGGTGATAAGATGGATTTGAACTATTACAAAGTATTTTGGACCATATGGCCTCTTAGTAGAAGTAGAATTCACTCTATAAACTCTAAGTTTTATCCCTGATCTAAGTTTTTATAGGATATTATTGGAAAAGGAAATAAACATGGTTTTTCTCCCCTAGGAGAATACTAGAAAGTATTCTTGAAGGTCAATTAGCCCATCTTTCTGCCTTAAGACAGAGTTATGGCTAGCTAGAATATCCCCAAAGATCCGTATACAGGCATTTACAATGTAGAAGATGAGTATATACAACAATACTAGGAACGGCAAAGAGCAGAAGGGCATAATCAATAACAATCAGGGAGCTCTAACTGACATTCTCTCTACCCTGAAAATTAAGCACTTTATTATTGACTCGAGATAATTCATGGAAGTGAGTAGGATGTGATCACTGAATATTAATCTTAGGATTTTCAAAACTATTATATTTGGAGAATTTCAACACTGTTAGCTTTGCTAAATTCTAGCAAAACGATCCCATATGCTCTCCTTTTTTTTCTTTTTTTCACTGGTCAGTTAATAAATAAAATTTCAGTCATAGTAGAGCCGGCTCCAAAGGCTGGGGGGCTGCTCCATGCACTTTATCTCACAACTATACATGTGAGTTCACCTTCCATGGAAACTCTAACCACCATTGTAGATCTAACATTCTTGCACAAGTTATTGTCTAGTTCCCTGAATCGCTAAAGGCAAGGTGCTTAGCTCACAGACAAAGGGCTAATATTACCAGAGATAGGACTTGAATCTACATGTTCCTGAGTCCAAAACAAATGCCAGACTATTCACTGCTTTCTCTTACAGGATCATACAACTTAGAACTGACTAGAACTTAGATATCATAGACTCCATCCCTCCTAGGCACAGGAAGATGAAGTAACTTGTCTAAAATTAGTAAATTAGAGAATGAAAGTTTGATCCCAGGTACTCCGATTACAAATTTGATTCTCTCTATTCTTTACTACTGAAGGTATGTATACCTATTTAAGGACAATTTGGGCAGCTAGCGGGCACAGTGGATAGAGTGTCTGGTCTGGAGTCAGGAAGATCTGAGTTCAAATCCTATGTCAGAAAGTTATTAGCTGTGTGGCCATGAGTGAATTACTAAGTGCTCTTTGACTCAATTTTATCATCTATAAAATGAACGAGAGAAGGAAATGGCAAAGCACTCCAGTACCTTACCAAGAAAAGCCCAAATGGGGTTACATAGAGTCAGACACAACTGAAACAATTAAATAATAAGTATCTATTCAATGGAAGTCCAAGTCTTCAAGTCATTCCCATTTTGTTGTAACTTGAATAATAGCCAAGTTACACAATCACCGAATATAGGTCATGAATAATGCATATGTAAGCCCTCCATATGAGACTGTGTGGTTGGTCCTTGGGAGGGGATCTGTTAATCATGCTTAATGTACTTCCTACAGTTTAATCCACAAAGAAGTGATGGCATCAGACCCTGATCAGTGGTGGATATATGAATAGTAAATTAATCAAATGCCAGTCCAAAAAATGAGAGATTTGTCATCTTCAGATTGGAAAATATTCTCCTATGGGTTGTATTCAAATTCCATCACTGAACTATTTGTCTTGTTCACCCTTACAAGGAATATATTACTCCACAGAAGTGAATAAAAATTATTTCCATTTTGGAAGGATAAAACTAAGAGGAATAGGGAACTGAAAACCATAAAAATGAACACTAAATCCTTCAGAAACAAGTTAATGTATTGTTTGATAATTATAATAGGAATGCTTTAAATGTAAAATCTACCACTGTTACCCAAAACTTGTTTTGTGAATGCAATATATGTGTGTGTGCATGTGCATATATACACATACAGGCATGTCTACATGAATGTATATATGTACCTGTGTATATCAGTGGTTCTCAACCTTTCTAAAGCCGTGGCCCTTTAATAGTCGTATGTGTGCGTGTCTGCATGTGGGCGAACCTGCCTGGAGACAGATAGAGGAGGTTCCTAAGACCATCGGAAATATGTGCTTTCCAATGGTCTTAGGCAACCCCTGTGACCCCTGTGAAAGGGTCGTTCAACCCCAAGGTGATCGCAACCCAGAGGTTGAGAATCACTGGGTATATACAGGTACACATGTATATTTCTTGGTTAGTTAAATGTTTAGGGAAATACATGGGAAGTTATAGGCAATAAAGCACCAGCTGCTTCTTTGTTCCTAAGTTTGTCAGAGAGTTTAATAGCAAATATTTTATGTAATTTATAACTCCTGTATAATAAAGCTTTATAAATAGCTACTTAGAAAAGGCAGTAAACCAAACACCACATTACTCAAATTGGGTTAAAATGCACTCTGGTTACAGATATGTGAGCTGTAGATTACCACTAAACCAAAAGTAGATATTCCTCTGAATTGCTATTGTCAATAAAACATAAGTGAGGTTAGGGAGAAGGCTTCCATGAGCAACCAAACTTCATTGTTCTTTGACTGTACTTCTGTATTACAATACAAGGAACAAAGAAATTAAAGGTGAGTTCCCTTGATTTTTTTTGGCAACCGATAAATTTTAGATCCCTTAAGAAGAAAAGAAATAATGTTCCCAATTAGAGAGTTAGATAACTCATTTTTTTGGACTACTAATAATGTCTTCAGGATAGTTTCTTTGCTATGAAATTGGTAGAATTAAACTGAGTATAAAAGACACAAAATTTTGAGGCACTTAAAATCAAGATGATTGCGGCATCCATAAAAGGAGTCTGAGTTACCTTTAAGCCAGATAAAATATCTGATTCATGAAACAGACCAAATAAAAAACAGCAAAAACAAATAAACAAAAAAATGCTCATTTGCTAAAACATTTTTACATCACTTTTTTAACCATACCATCCTTCTGTTAAGATCATTTGACAACTTTATTTGACTTTTTTCTGAAATATAATGAATTTTAGAGATAAAAATAGAGTTGAAGTCCTCTTTTTAGTATAACACAAGCATGAAGCTTCTTTGTAGGTGGGTAATTTAAGGAGGCATATATCTTTCTTTTCAACAAGTATTTGGTAAATTATGTCCAAAATAATTTTATCATATTTCAACTTCAGTGTTCTTTGTTTTGTTAAAAAAAAAAAGATTAAATTAATTATATTCATCTAGTATTAAAAAGAAAATTCTCCTTGGGTAGGTAAAATATCGAAGCACATAGGTAACTGCTATACAGTTTCCTAATTTCTCCAAATTATTACCATTATCCCCAATCCTGACCAGAATTATTTTGTATAAACTTTGTATAAATCCTGCATGTACCAATCTATGAATGTGTTTTCACCCTCAAATAGACTGATCTCCTTTAAAGGAAGAGTTATCTCACTTTGGTATCTGTATCTCTTTTGTCTAACACATAATGCCTGGAATATGGGCATCAACATCTAGCTACGAAGGAATGCTACATGGTTATGGAATTGCACCATTTACCCCAGATGGTGAACTGCACACTGACATGTACTGGTCCCCTAGATTATAATCCCAGATCGTTAAGAGAATGTCATAGATGTGTTTCGAACCAAGATTGGCCTCGGAGTCCACACGACTCTTACAGGGTAATATTCCCCTTAAGACCTATCCCTCCATCTTCTTGTTTTCTCTACATTTATTCATAGCACCACTATTTTTCCTCACAGGCTCTGATGGTTGCAATGCCAAGTCCCTCAGGGGTAGGGTGAGGGGTATTCAGTAAATTAATGCTGTGTCTGCTAGTATGGCCAATAACAGCTTCCGTTTCTATAGCACTTAAAGTTTATAGAGATTTTTGTTATCAAGAACTTTGTGAATGTGCATGCACTATATTCTCCATTTTTAAAATGTGGAAACTGAAACCAGAAAGAATGAGTGCCTTCCCCAGGGTCTACAATAAAAAGTGTCAGATACTGGATTGAAACCTACACAACATTTCAATCTAAGCCCTGTTCAATGTCTTTATGAGCAAAAGATTTTGCTGGTTTCAAAGTGTGATGAAACACACAGAATCCTTGCTGTAGGGAAGTTACCGTCTGGCAGAGGATATCTGATTGGTATATTCCTCTCTTCCCAAAATATTAAATTAGAATATAAGCTCAAAGAAGAGGTATTAAGGCCTATGAAAGATCATTTCCCATTAAAGGAAGACTCACACAATCATGTTGACTGGGTTCGCTTTAAATGTTATATTACCTAACCAAATGAACTACATCCTGTCATCCAACAATCCTTTTCTTCTTCCTTGAAGAAACTCTTGCAATCTGGTTTCTGATGACACCACTTAACTGAAAATGCTGTCTCCAAGATCACCAATAATTTCTTTTATGGTCAATCCAATGACTTTTTACATTTCTCATTGATCTTGACCTCTTTGCAGCATTTGACACTATTGACCATTCTGCCTTGCTTGTTATTCTTTCTTCTCTAAATTTCATGATACTACTATACTCAGCTCCTCTTCTTACCTCCATAACCATTCTTATTTGGTCTCCTTTTCTACATCATCATCCATATTCTAGACCCAGCATTCTATCCTTTTCCATTACCTCCAAATGGGCCTCTGCACCTCCAGTCTACCCACTCTCCAATTCATCCTCCACCTAGCTACCACATTAATCTCTCTAAAACATTCATCTGACCATGGAATTCCCCTGCTTGGAAAAACTCAGAAGTTCATTGTCACCTCTAGCAAAATTTTCAAAGTTTTTCTTGCAAGGCAATTCTGAACTTACTCAGGTACTCTTCTTTTCTTCCTCTTGGCCCAAGATGCTCCAGATTCTTCCCACAGTCATGGAATAACAGGGTCAGGAGGAGTGGAAAGATATCTTATGCAGTGTTTCAGCACCAAAGAGCAGATAGCCATTTAAGTATCTCCATTGGTATGGAGGAGATGCTAGGTCTCTTGTGGTAGAGGAAGTGATGTGGAGGATAGTACCCATCCAGTAGGCCCTTAAATCACATTTACTCTCTGAATGAAAATTTGAAATTCTTCCTTTTTGAACAAAATTTAAAGTGAACATTATAGCTTTCTTGTTTTCCTCTTACTTCGGTATTTACCAAAGATTGAGAAAAAGTCAGTCTCTGTTTTGTTAAAACCTCTAATACAGTGATTCTCAACATTCCTAATGCCACGACCCTTTAATGCCCATATGTGGGCATATCTGCATGTGGACAGACATGCCTGGAGACGGATAGAGGAGTGGTATCTCAGTTCCTAATACCATCAGAAATATGTGTTTTCCAACGGTCTTAGGCGACCCCTGTGAAAGGGTCATTTGACCTCCAAAGGGGTCATGACCCACAGGTTGAGAACCACTGCTTAATACAATGACTACAACAAATGTGGTGTATTAATTTTCTGTTCAATGAATACTGATAATGGTTTTGTAACATTCGGTCACTATCCAGGCTAAATCAAAAAATCAAGTGCATTATTTAAAATATCCTACTAAGTTAACATGGTAGTAGAAATAACAGTGGCAGTGTGGGAGAAGACTATTGGTTTGAGTGCCAGAAATCTATTTATTAGATATACTACCTTGGACTTCATTTGTCTGGGCCTCAGTTTCCTCTTATGTGAAATAGAAGATAACCTAAATTGCTCTTCCTACTTTCCCAAAGAGGCCAGGAAGACCAAATGTGGCAACGTATGAGTAGTATGAATAGTACCTTGCAAAACATAAAATGTCATACCAATGTAAGCTTAAAAATTGTTTTGTTTTGTTTTGTTTTTATGGACAAATAAATAGCAAGGTAAAGACACTCCATCTGTTAAGCTGCTATTCTGCTGGATATTTTAGATGATGTGGGAAACTCACTGCAGGGAAAGCCTAAAGAATTTCAAGCCACTGTTTAATTCAGTTTATTGGAAGCTCGTTATTTCACTTTAACTAAAACTAAAAGGCAACTTCTTAATGAAGCAGCAACTCACTGCCTTCTGAGCATGGGGCTTATTTTACCCTGTGCAAATGAAAACAATCTCAAAGCAATGAATAACATGCCATTAAAAAAATCCTGCCAGAAGAATGGGGTGATTCATCCTTATTGAAAGCAAAGTTATTTACAGGGCTTCCTCAAAGCAAACTGTATGTTTTTGTTCCTTCAGATTTCACACACAGCTCTAGCTATTTAAGAGATCCCCAGAACCCTGCTGTGGCAGAAGTGTTGTGGGGACATAAGATTCGCCCAATGACAAATGGCTCATGGCAACTAGATTTAAACAATTTTTTTAAAAAATTGTCTTTTAGCCGCAAGTAATTTTGAAGTTCGGTTCTTTTATTTCTTGTATTATCTATCCTTCCCAACTTGAATAAACAACACATCTCTGAAGTCTTCCCTGTCATCATTGCAAAGAGACATTGTGATATTTGTAAAATGAGTGCTGTACTGAGAGTCAGATGATCTAGGTTCAGTTTTTCACTCTGGTGTTTGTTATCTGTGTTATTTAAATGGAGGGAGAGTTGAAATGGATAATTTCTCAGGTCCCAGGGGTAACTGCATTTTCAAAGACCATTTTTGTTTACCTATGACTCCTTTACTTGATTGTACGATACCTGTATACAGTTTGAGTCCGGCCAAAGAATTTTTGAGCTATGAGACTGTTTGGGGATATTTAATCACTGGACAATGATTTAAAATCTTAAACATGAAACCATCTATCACTGTCAGTTTAGCTAAGAGACCAGGTTGAATAAAAATGATTTTAAAATTTCAGGATAATTATGATAATAGACATACCTTTAAATGTTTAAAATAGCACTGATCAAGAATTCCATGAATTTCTTATGTTAACAGCTTTTTACCTGATCAGGCTCCCTACTGAGTTTTGACTTTCTAGCCCATAAAATGGCATCAAATGGGACCTATGCTATTGTCAAGACAAATAAGCTAGTAACCATGAAACATGTTTTCCTCCTCAGAGGAAAGATGATGTAAATTCACCTGGATAATATGCCTCAATAAAATTCAAGACAATAACCATGTCACCAGTTGGTTTGCTCTTCTAAGTAAATATCCCAAATCCATAGAATTTAGAGTTAGAAGGAAACTTACAGATCATCTTGCCCAACCTTCATATTTTACAAATATGTGTTCCAAAGGAGTGCTGACATCCCAGAGATTGTGCAAATAGAGCTAGGTTTCAAATTCAGATACTCTGACTAAAAATCCAGAATACTTACCCTCTCCCCATACTCCAAAATCTTTTAATTTTATTTAATTGTTCTAATTTTCTAGCTGTTTCATGAATTCGTTTCAATACTCTTGCTATCTTTTGATGGCTTTCACACAAGTGCCCAGTTTTCACCCCTTGTACAATTTTTCACATTAAAATTTTAAATAATATTGTAATCCCAATATTTGACCTATTTTGCTTAACTCATTACTCATTTATCCCTAACCCCATGGAATTTTAAATTACTGCTGTTAAGATCAAGTATTATAATGAAGGAATTTAACTGAAAGTTAACTTATGCAAACTTTTTTTTTCTATTTGCCAGGTGGGATAATGACAAAACCAAAATGACAGCATTAGCTGATCACAGATTTTGAGCTAAAAAAAATCTTTGAAAGAATGAATGAACATATAAGTCAATGAAATAGCACTGTGATGTGTACTGAAGATAAAAATAAAAATAAGAAATAGTCCCTGCTTTCAAGGAACTTAAAGGGGGGAAAATTCATATGGAAAGTATCAGCTACAAATCATGGAAAGGTCCCATCATCTTTATGGTGTTAATGCATCTTCTTTAACGTTATTTCCACTGATAAAAAAAAAATCATATCACTTTGTCATGTGAAACTATTTGACTGCATCAAGAACTTCAGTAGCAAGAACTTTCTTTTCTAGCTATCTAGTGTTTGTGGACATAGCACCTGTAGGTGCCATTGGGAGATGTCATCTCCACATGAGTTGCTTCCTAGGATAATGGCTGAGGGCACTTGGCAAAAGCATTACTATTCCAAAGATTTTGGGTTTGGGGTCAAGGGCTGTCTTTGAGGCCAACTAGTCCAGTATACCATCATTTTATAAAGAATGGAACTGAGTCCAGAAGAGTTAAGAGATTTATGCATCACTTATGATCACACAAGGATTTAAATCCATCTTCTAATTCCAAATCCAGTACACATTCCTCTGTATCATATTGCCTTTACAAGCCTATATATATATATATACATACATATGTCTGGTACATTTTAGTGTTAAGTGACTTGCCCAAGGTCCAAGAGCTAATAAGTATCTGACCTCAGATTTGCAGGCACAAAAATGAATTCTCCTGACTTGAGGTCCAGCACTCTGTCCACTGTGCCATTTACTTGCCCTATCACCTAGCTATTCCATAGAATTTCCACATAATAGCAGTATATTGTATTCTTCTTTATGCCAATAAATTCAGATTTAAACATAATACTGATACAATGACTTAAATCAACTATATTAATTTATTGCAAATTCCTTTGTTGGTTGGAAAAATGTAAAATTCACAGAAACATCATAAACATGTCTGAAGGCTATCAATCTTTGTAGCACTCAGAATCCATTTCATCATAACCAACTTGAAGGGAACAGCCCTTGAATACATTGCTTAACTCTGTCTTAGGTTTAAAGAATTTTTATTACCATGCTATTTTGAAGATTTTTTTTTTCATTTTCCCTGTTATTTCCCCATTTTTACTATTACCTGCTTGAAAGTAAATTATTGACAGTAAAAGTAGGCATTTGGGAGACACTTAGTAAAAGCAAGGACACATTGAAATATTCTCCACTGATGATAATGACTCCACAGATAATATGTTTAAAATATTAATTGAGGAAGGAAATTCTGAAAAGTCCTTCAATTTAACAATGGATTGAAAATATATGGGTAAGGTTCCGAAGGTATGTGAGCTCAAATAAAAATAGAGAAGCTTAGAGAAAGGCACGGTGTTCTTCATAAACTTCCTATCATATATGTAAGTTTTACTAGCTGAATACTGCACTGTCTATATGTACTATATAATATCTTATCAATGTATGATTCTCTAAATAAAATGAATCTATGTAATGACACAAAATTGGTTTTCAACTCTATAACTAATATCTTTAAAATGCATGCACTTATTAGCCATTTGAGATACCAGTAATACAGAGAAAGATGCCAATAATAGTTACTTTAACTGATGTTTGCAGTTTTAAAATATTGCTTTTATTTGACGCTTTCAAATAATTTTGCATGTCCATCACTATATTACTTCATTAACATGACCCCTCCAGTGGTTATCAACCTTCCTAATGCTGCGATCCTTTAATACTCGTATGTGGGCATAGCTGCATGTGGGCAGACCCGCCTGGAGACAGATAGAGGAGCGATGTCTCAGTCCCTAAGACCATTGGAAATAAGTGCTTTCAGAAGGTCTTAGGTGACCCCCAAAGGGGTCATAACCCACAGGTTGAGAACTGCTTCCTTACATTGTGGGTGGTGACCCTATGGATTCATGACCCACAGTTTAAAAGGTGCTGAAGGGATCAGGAATGAAAAAAGTTTAAAAACCCTGAAGGGGATAGATTTCTAAACTGAGTCAGAAAGACTTGGATTCAAAGCCAGCCTCAGCTAATTCCGTGACTCTACCTTTCTTAGCCTAAATTTCCTCATATATAAAATGGGGATAATAATAGTATCTTCTTCAAAAGGTTGTTCTGTGTGTCACAAGAGATAGTCTTTGTACAGCACTTTGCACAATTTAAAATGTTTTATATATGCTACTTGTTTTTGTTTTTTGTTTGTTTGTTTGTTTCTGGCTCAAAAGCAGTCAAGTTTGTTTTTGATTGATGTGGATAACAAGGGTAGGAAGAAACTCAGGTTAGGTAAGTAGAGAAATGTATAAGTGCTAGCTATTATTACCTCTATCTATTTACAAAATTGCTATCTCTGTAACAACAACAAAAAAATAAATCCCTTTTTGTTTCTATATAATTCTAATTATACAATTTAAAACATGATGGTGTTTTTCTCCTCCAATACTCTACTCACAAAAGTAAGATAAGAGGGAGGTTGAGTAGGGGCAGAGGATAGGTTGACATCCTGGGGAGGAAACAAAAATCAAAAATAGCCAGAAACTTAAAATCTCTTAAGTTCTGATACTACTTATTCAAATTATGCTGTTGCCAAGAAGAAACAACACAGAATCAATGTGCTTAGAATAATAGCCTGTTCTAACACCTATGAGATTGGCTATTGTGACAGAAAATGAAAATGGCAAATGTTGGAGGAGAAGGGGAACAACTGGGACATTGATGCATTGCTGGTGGAGTTGTGAACTGATATGATCATTCTGGAGAGCAATTTGGAACTATGCTCGAAGGGCTACAAAACTGTGCATACCCTTTGACACAGCAATACAGCTACTAGGTCTATATCCCAAAGAGATAAAAAAAAAAAAAGGCTGAGGAGGAGGGACTTGTATGTAAAAACATTTATAGCAGATCTTTTGGCGATAGCAAAGAACTAGAAGTTGAGGGGATGTTTATCAACTAGGGAATGGTTGAACAATTTGTAGTATATGATTGTAATGGAATATTATTGTGTCATAAGAAATGACAAATGAGATGATTTCAGAAAAGCCTGGAAAGATTTATACGAATTGATACAAAGTGAAATGAGCAGAACGAGGGGAACAAACAGAATAACAACAATATTGAAAGAATCAGTTGTGAATGACTTAGTTATTATCAGCAATACAATGATCCAAGAAAATTCCAAAGGATTTAAGATGAAAAACCCTATCCACCTCTAAAGAAAGAACTGATGGACTCTGAATGCAAATTGAAGTACACGTTTTTAAATTTTTCTTTATTTTTCTTGGCTTTTTTTGGGGGGGGGTCTGTATTTTCTTTAGTAACACAGATAATGTAGAAATATGTTTGCATGACTGCACGTGTGTAATCTGTATCAAATTACTTGCCTTCCCAAAGAAGGGGAAGGGAAGGAGGGAGAAAATCAAGAACTCAAGTTTTTTTAACTGAATGTTAAAAATTGTCTTTAGATGAATTACTTTTTTTTTTACTTAAAAAGACCCTTCCCAAAAAGAATCATGGTCTGCATTTATATAGTATCATGAAGTACTTTTTACACAACTGCCCCAGGAGGTGAATAGAACAAGTATTATTATCTTTCTTGTAGAGTTGAGGGAAGAATTTCAGAGAAGGTAAGTAACTATCTCATAATCAGGTAGTTAATATCTGAGGCAAGATTTAAGCAGAAGTTGACCCTAAGGACAAAATTCTAGGGCAATACACTGTTCTACCAGGCTTAGAAATAACAAGTGGGCTGAGGAGGGACTGCATTGTATTCTCCCCCTGCAAAGGTTGATACTGTTGACAATGCATTTTTTTTTTCCCTGACCAAGTAAGAAAGCCTTCAGTCATTGACAAACTTTCTTCATTACTTTATATGGAGTATCACAGCAGGACCAGAATTCTAGTAGCCTGCAGGGCAGGGCAAACCTCCCTAAATCTTACTGTTAATGGAATATCTGAACTATATAATGCCTTATTTGAAATAAGCCTTTATAATCATAACAGGGCTTCAGGTTTGAGTCACAATCATTGATTCAAAGTTTCATAGATAAATGCTAGCTGATGTTATGGGACTTTTAGCCTGCTAGGAAGTTCAAAGGTCATCCAGTCAAAATCCTTCATTTTATAGAGGAAAAAATAGATGCCAGAAAAAACAAAGGAAACAGACCAAAGTGAAACAATTAATCAAAGAGCCAAGACTCAAACTGAGGTCTCCTAACTCCTAGTCCAACACATTCCCTGTTTAGCCCAAAGTCATTGCAATAAGAATTATAAGAGGTTTGTCTTCGTTTATCATACATAAAGCCTACAAGCTTTCTCTGAACTAGTAGAAAAAGCAAACACTACTCTCTATCTAAACAAAATTAGCTTCAGATGAATCATTTCAAATTCTAGTTGGTACAGCAGGTTTATCAATCTTAAATACAAATCCGCAAGTCAGTTACCAAAAATTTACTTCTCCATCTTTTATACTTGGAAAGGATCAGATCTGCTCCAAGATTCTCAGTAGGAATGCAAATGGTTTAGGGTTATTCTCTTGGAATAGAGTCACCCCCTCAACATTTTCTTCCCTTTTGCTTCTTTTGCTAAGGAAAGTTACTGCTTAGTAGAGATAGACATATCAGTGAACCATTTCTCCTGACCTACTGCTGCATATTGCTGATCCACCCCCGGTTAAGATCAAAAACCAGAAAGGGCAGATATAAATGAATAGCTTCCGCCTCCACACCTGGAAAATCCACAGCTTCTGTATTTCCTCAGAAATCTTAGGATAATAAATTTGGAGTTGGAAGGATCACCTAGTCCAGGGGTGAGGAATCTGCGCCCTGTAGGTCCTCAAGTGAAGGGCCACATGTGGCCTCACAAGGCAGCAGATTCCCCACCCTGATCTGGTCCAATCACTTTATTTTATAGATAAGGAAACAGAGTCCAAGAGAGCTGAAGTATCTTGGCTAAGGTCACACAGGTAGAGGTAGGTATCAAAGCTAAGAGGCCGATTTTTCTGACTTTTAATTTAGCACTCTCCGCAGAACCACAAGAATCTGACCAGCATTTTCACTGCGCTCTCCAAACTCATCAATAACACAAGCTCTGTTTACCAGGTAATTATCTCCTGGTCTGATTAATCAGAGAAATAAATTCAAAGAGGAAAATAAAAGTGGCAGTGTATTACCAGTAGCTATACAAAGAGTTGGGGCAGGTAGGTGGCACAGGAAGACTCATCTTCCTACTTAAAATCCAGTCCCAGACACTTACTAGTTGTATAACCCCGGACAAGCCACCGAACCCTGTTTGTCTCCATTGTCTCATTCATAAAATGAGCTGGAGAAGGAAATGGCAAACCACTCTAGCATATTTACCAAGAAAATCCCAAATGGGGTCACAAAGAGTCAGATGTGACTCAAAAACAACTGAACAACCAACCACATGCAAATGTTGTTGGCTAAGGTTAAAAATTGTATAAAGAGAAATTAAGTGTGTATGTACATTTTCCCAAACAAAGTTAGACAACGTATAAAAAATACAAGAAAAAATAGGCCCAGCCACCCTAGCGGTCATTTTGAACTTTTCATACTGACTCATCCTATTGGGATTTTTGGTTTTCTATTATAAAATAAGACGGAGAATTTGCCACAAGACTTATTTTTATTATCTGTTTGAGCAGCGAACTTTACCTGAAGTGTTTTAAAACACAGTGTAGAATTAGTAAATCATATACTACACATTGTGTGACCCTGGAGATATGTGTTATTTTTGCAAATTAACCCACAATGGTTTAACTCAAGGTCAAGTTAAAACTATTAGGTTTCAACTAATTGTAAATTCCACCTCAATAAAAAGTAACACTCACCACTGATTCATTTACAGAATAATTGTGCACCTGGCCAAGGTCAGAGAATTTTGATTCTTGTTCCTTTCATAAAATGAGCTAAGTATTCAAAAATACATCTAAACTGTGGGAAACTTATTTTAATTTCTCTCCATTTCAGAAAAGGCAAGAAAGAATTTCTTCTAAAGAATTTAGATTTATGTTAAATTTTTCTTCTGCCAGATTCTTAATACAAACTAAACTATCTGAAAACTTCATCAAACACTATGATTTGACTTGTATGCCCCCAATACTCTGTCATTTATGACTAGTATTAGTACCAAATGCTCTTCTGTTTTCCCAGAGAATAACATCCCATGAAGCAGATGTTCAAAACTTTCGGTTTACACATCCAATAGACATCAAGAACTAGTGTGCCAATCACACAGGAAATACTTATTAAGTGCTTGCTACATCCCAGGTACTGTGCTAGGTACTGAGAGTACAAATACAACGAAGAAACAATCCTGCAAGAGGTGTGGAGCTGATGCTGTAGAGCAATGAAGATGGCGGTAGATTTAGGGTTAGAGGATCAGACTTCAAATCCTGGCTTTATCATTTGCTAATTATGTTACCTTGGAAAGGTCATTTAACATTCCTGAAGCTCAATTTTCTCCCCCTGGAAAAGGGGGAAACTATTTCATTGAATATTATATGTTATAAGAAAGGGAATTGAGGTTAAAGGACTAATTAGAAAATGAAAGTTTGCTTTCTAAAACATAAGATTATTTAATGCAATAGAAAAGACCTCAGAAGACCTTGAGAAAGGGAGGGAAATTGCCTGTACTCACACATTAATAAGCATCAGAAGTACAGGGTTGAATCCTGGTCCTCTGACTCCAAGCCCAGTGTTCTTTCCATCTAAATTCACTAAGACTGCATAATAGCTTGGATGATGATGATGATGATGATGAAGATGATGATGATGGTGGTGGTGGTGGTGGTGGTGGTGGTGGTGGTGGTGGTGGTGGTGCTGGTGCTGGTTTGGTGGTGGTGATAATGAAGATGACTATAATTAATTACTGATTCATTAAATCTGTCTAGTAGGATCCATAGAAATTACTCACTGCTAGTGTTCAGCAGCCTTAAAAAGTTAACACAATATTAAGTTCTTAGGAATTCAGTTATTTCTTCCTGGTAGGTTCAGTCAGTCCCAAAGCTTTCCAAGAATCCTTTACTACTATTAGGTGCTTCTAAAGAGCCTTTTAATGTGAACAGTCATTTTGAGACATCACTTCAGTAGAATGAGGTACCTAGGAAAGGGGTAAAGAACCTCTTTCTGATTAACTTTCAAGATCTACAAACATACATATAATATTTAGAGTCTTCCTCCTGTCTTCAGGTCATAAATAGTTGTTACAATGTCCTTTAAATATGGATCAGTTAATATTATGGGATGAAACTTTAGTACAAAATATCAAATAGAACTTTTTGGTATCATAGAAAACAAATGGTCTAAAAGCACCTACTGTGCTAAGGGTTTTTCAAATAGTATCTCATTTGATCCTCACAACATGATGAGATAGGTACTGTTCTTCTTCCCATTTTATAATTGAGGAAACTAAGGTAGGCAGGGGTGAAATAGTTTGCCCAGTGTCACTCAGCTTGTTAAGTAACTGGAAGCCAGAATCGAGCTCAGGTCTTCCTAACTTCAAACTCAGTCCAATATTTGCTGGGCCACCTAGTTGCCTCTACAATAGAACTTAGATAATGTTAAAAGGTGGTGTTGTAGTTTTTTTTTTTCTGTATAGTCCATAAGAATCCTTATGTATGGTTTAATATTTCCCTCTCTTACTATTTGAATTTGACATCATTGACCTACATAAACTCCAAAATTACTCCAAATCTCAATCTGTGATCCTATTATGCCTATGATTAAAAAAATATGTTTCAAAAGTATGATTCCCCTGACTCAGTTTACTGTATCTCCACAGAGTCAAGAAATGCTTAGACTTTCCCATGTGTTCCTTGTATGATCTCTTTTTTCCAACCTAAGCAGAATATGGTTACAATTATGTACATTACATGTTCATTTCATTCATACATTTCCACTATGATTCACTGATACTCAGTTCTAATCAACAAGAAGTATTTAACTACCCTACAAAACCCAAACCACATTAAAAACAAAAGTTTTGAAAATGCATTCTATTTTATCAACAAAATCACAAATGAAAATGTTAAATAATTTGGTGTCCCTTTGGTCAGCTATTTCATATTCCTCCAGCCTTATATTAAGTTTTTATTAATTCATTTTTGGCTACAAGGCTTGAACTCCACATGTAACTAAGTCTGTGGAAACTTAAAATACCCACTCCTAGGAAACATATGACTATGTGAAATTAAAATAAAAGAGGGAATGGGGGTCAAGGAAATTAAAGAAGAAGAGAGATGGAAACACAAGACAGTATAAAATGGATATAGGAAGTGTAGAGATTGGGGAAAGAGAAAAAAAGTGATTAGAAAAGAGAAATGATCAGATCGAAATGGGAGAGGTAGAAGGAAAGAGGAATAAAGAGAACTGATGAGAGAACGGAAAGAAGTAATGAAAGAATGAAAATAAAGAAGTAAAGAGAAAGGGGAGAGAGAAAAAAAGAGTTTTTGTAGAAGAGGAGAGGCAGGGAGTGGGGAAGGGGAGAGAGAGAGGGAAAGAGATAGGAGAGACCAAAATGGGAGAGAAGAGTAGGCTGTGGAGGGAAAGGGAGAGAGGAAGGGAAGAGGAAGATGGAGGAGAGACAAAGAGGGAAAGAAATGTATGAGAGAGACAAAGGAGAAAGAAAGAGAGAGACAGAGACAGACAGACACAGAGAGAGACAGAGAGGAGAGAGAGAGAGACAGAAGGAGAGACAGAGAGAGTCTGTCTTTTTGTCAGTGCAATGTATTCATAATAAATTAAATGATCTCCCTCTATTTATGTTAAAAGTAAAGGGATAACACCCAATTTCCTTATTATAATGAGAGACATACACGACAGTTCATATTGTGCCACTGCATCAAAACCAAATCCATCAAGGAGAGAGGGAATTTATAATGGGTTTTATTGTATTTGGAAAGGGGCCAGGAGAACACCTAGACTACTGATTGTTATTATAAGTAAAAGACCTGGGGGAAAAAAAGGAATGCGTCTCAGCCAAATGGCAAGGAAAGTGCCTATAAAAGAAAACCATGACCTTAATAATATAGATAATTATTTTTCACAATTTTCATGTGCTGTATTACACCTTAGAACACAAATACTGCTGAAAAAGGTCACAGCAGATACTTCATTTGGTTAAGATCTGCATACATTTGAATTGATAAGCATATTACAATTACAGGCATTTAATGGATGCATCCATTTCTTCACGTAAGAATTTAGATCTTAATTTAAGTCTGCATTTACCCCCCAAATAGGCACATTCTTTTTCACATTATCCCCACTCTGTGGTAATTAGACTTTCCAGATCACTTGGAAGTCATTTCTTAGAAATTTCTTGTAAGAAATTATAGTTCAGGGAATAAAAAAATATCCACTGGAAATATCCACTTAAGTGATTGGATTTCACGTGTGGCTAAAGAGCTACTAAAACTAAATGTGTTATGTCTTTATTGTAGGCAACACAGCAAACATAACAAGGAACTCTCCCCTTTAAAAAGATAATGCTACTCAGCAGGGAACCCAATGGAGAAAATCTTGGAGGAAATATTTCACAAATTGGAATATATCACAGAAGATAATATTATAAGCAAAAGTTTCTTATAAGGCTTTACAATAACCAATATATCATTACAAAATTTTGAGTCAGAAGACCTGGGTTTGCATCCCAACTCGCATATTTACAACCTCTAAGTCTTAGACTGAGTTACTGAAAATCCCTGAACCTCAATTTCTACATCTATAAAATAAGGGGCCTGAACAAATAGAGCATTTTCCAGCTTGAAATCTATAATCCTGTATATCTATACCCGGGATTCTTAACCTGAGGTGTTTGATTTTTTTAAAAAATATATATATTTTAACAACCATATTTCAGTATAATTAGATTTCTTTGTAATCCCTTGAATTTTAGTTTATACATTTAAAAATACTATAGCTGACCATGGCACTTCATGCTTATAGTGTCTCCTGCTTGGAGAGACTTAACCCAGTGGCGCATTGGAGCTTGGGAGTTCTGTGCTGCAGTAGGCAAAAAGCCAAGTAGATGTCTGAACTAAGTCTGGCACCAGTATGGCGAGGCCCCAGGATGCCGAAGAAAGCTCCAACCAGCTCAGTTCAAAAACACAGACTAGATTAATGTTTCTGTGTCAATTCTATTGGGATCGGGCCATAAATGGTCATCACATTTCTAGGCCCAGGAAGAAAGAGCCAGTCAGATAGACAGATTGGCAGATAGACTCTCAGAGAGACCATGAGACAGACACAGATAAATAGAATCATGTTCAGTAGGGGTCTCTAGCTTTCCCAGCTGGTACAGGGGTGCATGGAACAACACACAAAAAAAGGTTAGGTATCTTCGCTCTATGCCAAACTTAAATTGGTTATATTAGCATGAAGGCATATCAGGAACTGTTTCTCTTTAATTTATCACAAGTCAATAGTTTCTCGTTAATTTATCACAAGTTCAATAGGGTTAATGATAAAATAATTTTAAAAGGGGCTGTTATTTGGAAATCAGAAAATATTAGTCAAACATCATGTGTTTGATTTAATACATGTTTGTGACATCTACTGTGTATATATACTGAAATGAATAAACATGATTATCTAGTCCTTAAAAACAAGCTTTTAGTTAGAAATCAGAAGCTATTTTGTCTTTTATTTCACATATGAATCAAGAACAAAATAAAATTTGTCTTTTATTAAGAAGCCAGACAGCCTTTTCTTATATCACTTTAACAAGCCTGGGGCAAGCCTATGCCTTCCTGTTACTTTCCCTAGGGCCCTGTGTCCTGTTCCTTAACCACTCCTTGTTAGCTAGAGTTAACAGTCCGGTCTTCCCTACCTTTCCAGCTGAGCAAGGAGAAAATTCCTCTCTGAAAAAAGATCCAAGAAACCAGAGCTACATTTCAAAATATATCTGCAAGCCACAGGCCTCGCTCACCCTTCCCCATAAGTCTGCAAAGCTTCTCCTTGACATTATGGATAGACTCTACTGTAACACCCCGTAGATTACACTCTAACATTAATCTTTATTTATTACTTGAAAATTACATAGGATTATCTAAGCATTAGGGGGCATAGTGAAATGTGAAAACACCAAATAAACTTAGAAGCAATATAAACAAAGGACATTTAGCCAGGAAATTGGAATGCTTGGTTTCTAATTAAACGTTTTCCACTAACTAGTTATGATAAATTGGACAAATTACTTCTCTCAGCCTCAGTTTCACCATGAGTAAAAAAAAAAAACAGGGGGGAGGCCAGATTAATTGCTAATATTTCTCCACAATTTGATGTAGATAACAAGGAATCAATGGGTGGATTGTGAAGTTTGTTGTTGAGTCATTTCATTACCGTCTGAGCCCATGTGGGGTTTTCTTGGCAAAAATATTGAAGTGATTTGCCATTTCCTTCTTCAGCTCATTTTACAGATGAGGAAACTGAGGCAAAGTTAAATGATTTGCCCTGAGTCATACAGGTAGCAAGTGTCTGATGACAGATTTAAACTCTGGTCTTCCTAACTCCAGGCCCAGTTATTCACTGTGCAACCAAGTTATCTGAGGTTAGGAAGACATACAGCACCATTTCTGAAACAGTGAACAATGTGTTTGAAAATAAAGAGACTCTTCTAAACTGTTAGACCAGAAGCGGAGAGCAGTCCAAATGTTTAAATCTATACTTAGTAAAGCATTAACACTATATAGATTTATAGATACAGACATAGATGCATAATGCATACCCATTTTATCTCTCCAATTAACATTAGGTTGCTAACCTATCTTATAATCAGTCATCGTTGTCCTGAGATTCAATTAAATCTGAATGCTTGAGTCCACCAGATAACTACCACTTGTAGACCACTTTATGTGAAAGTAAAATGTGTCACTATTTATAGGAGATTGAATCTGAGAGGAACAACTAGATGGTGCAGTGAATACAGCAATGGGCTTGATATCAGGAAGACTCAGGTTCATGAGTTCAAATGTGTCCTCAGACACTTACTAGCTGTGTGATCCTGGGAAAGTCACTTAACTCTGTTTGCCTCACTTCCTCATCCATAAAATGAACTGGAGAAGGAAATGGCAAACCATTCCAGTATCTTTGCCAAGAAAACCCCAAATGAGGGAGGCTAGGTGGTGGATTGAATAGAGCACTGGCCCTGGCGTCAGGAGAACCTGAGTTCAAATCTGACCTCAGACACTTAACATTTACTAGCTGTGTGACCTTGGGCAAATCACTTAACCCCAATCATCCTGCCTTCACCCCTCCAAAAAGAAAACAAAAATAAATGGGGTCACAAAGAGCTGGAGCCAAGTGATATTAGTTAACAAAGGCCTGAGAGAGTTGAGGCAAGTTCCATTTATGTTCAAGAAGAATCTTAAGAGGCTTAGCAGGGTTTCAAGCAAATAAATGGAGGTATCAAGTGCATTCTACAGGATGCTGTTCATGGCCATGTTGGAAATGCTGAAGGGCTTTCCTCTAAAACTACAAACCAGAGCTGACCCATAGCACCCACATTCACTTTAACTTAAAGAAAAGTCAGCGGGGTCCATCCTAGTCCTTACCCTGTGAATTTTGCTTTCTAAATTATATAGGAAACTTATAAAATAAATCCATCATACTAAAGCATACACCATTTCTCCTCCATGTTATCTGGCACACAGAATAAAAAATAAATAAAACATTAACTCAAAAAACCACCTTACAAGTCATTTTGCCCAAAGTCCTTAGTCCAGTTTAGAAAGTGATACAGGTATTAAGTAGCTGAGTCAAGATTGAAACCCACTTTAGGGCACTAGATTCAAGTGAATAAACCCAATGCAGGTTGTGATTCTGTATGATATCTGAAGAGATACTTGATTTTTCACTATTTTACTTTGATTTTAAAATTCTCTTTTGATGCATCTTTTGGAAGAACCCATGATCTAATAATAAAACCTCAAATTTAGATAGTGATTACTACATGTCAGGCCCTTCCCTAAGCTCTTTACAATGACTGTCTCATTTGATCCTCACAACAACCCTGGGAGGTAGGCATGATTATTGTACCCATTTTACAGAGGAGGAAACTGAGGCAAACAAGTTGAATGACTTGCCCAGGGTCACCCAACTACTAAATGTCTGAGGCCACATCTGAATTAGAGTCTTCCTGACTCCAGACCCAGTTCTCTATTCACTAAGCCATAATTTAAATAATTAGCAACAAAACCATTATCAATTAGAGTTTACTCTATACTCCCCCATATAAAGAAGAAATATGGGTTCCTGTGAAAATGCATAAGGTTAATTTATCATGGAACAAGAATTATCAAAAACATTTGATAAGGAAATATGTTCATAGAATGGTCAGAATATTATCATTGGCATAAAAAGACCTGAATGTGAATCCAAGCTCTGAAATTTACTGTGTCACCCTGGACAAGTGATTTAACCTCTGATCTTCAATTGTTTTCATCTGTGAAATGTACATAAAAAGATTTGCATTACCTCCCTTTCTCACCAGATAATTTTGAAAGAAAAACGGCTTTGCAAAATTCAAATTTCTCTATAAAGATGAACTATAATAAAAACTGTCTTAAGATTCTCTTTTACCCTTCAGCTTGGTGGACATATAAAGTGGACAAGTTTTCCCTTTAGATCACATTACCACAATCCTAAAATTAAGTGTAGGTTGTATGGATACCAAAGTTTTCAGCACCAAAACAATTATATTTTAAAACAGTAATTGCATTCTCTGTGTTCATCGCCACTACTGAGTTTCTTTTAAGAAAGGAGATTTCTTGCTGAACTGAGACTTGAGTATAATTCAAGTTCTGCTAGTAAAAGCACTATCACTATAACTAGAAATCAAAAATAAGAAGAGAATGCATTGAACAGTCTGCAAAAGTACATAATACCGTATCAATGTAGCATTTACCTCAATAGGAGCTTTATTTATGGTGGGAAAAACACAATTTCATTGTAATTTGAACTATTAGGCCCTTTGAGAAATTTACATTCTCATGAATTTATCTAAATAGATAAGCTTAACTTTTCTATAACATTGGGGGTTCTATACAATTTTGGTTTTAATTTTAGAAACACATACTTATGGCTAGAGATAGCCACTTCTTTGTCAGGGCAGATAAATTGTGCTTACAGCCAAGAATCCCAGAGCACTATTTTTGTCATATGCTTATCAACATTTAAGTCAGCACCATATAGCAACAGAATGCTTAACACGTTCATTTTATCTACAGTTCTCAATTATCCAATATCTATTTTTGTATTTCCTCAGAGAGAAAAACAGAATGATTGAACCAGTATAGAAAGTGAAAGACATCCATGTATATCCCCATTCTTAGTTTGAGTTAAGTTTATTAGAGTAATTAGAGTACCAGTTATTTTGTAGTTACAGCAACCAGTAAAATACAACTTAACCCTAACAAAAGTGTGATATAAAATTGATTTTTATGGATATTTGTTATATTTTTCTGAACATTTCTATTAGTAAGTTTAAGGAAGTCACTTAGGAACCATGAAACTGATTAGATGGGTGAGCATCCAGAATAAAATAAACACACTTTCTTTCCATTCCTTTTTTTTTTTTAATTTAGGACCTTTGTTTCACAACATAATAGGTTTCTTGATTGGCACTCCTTGTTAGTGAAAATAAAATCAAGTGTTTCCTGATATATGAACGAGGTTGACTGGCTGTTGGCTAATATATGAATTTGTTTGGCACAGTGTTATCTGTATGCACTGTATCAGATAAGACTGAGAGCTAACATTGTAAGCCACTGTGTTTGGAAAGAAAATGTCCTGGCATGGTTTTAAAAAGCATTGACCCACTACAGACACATGGATAGATATCATAGTAACTGAATTCAACTTATTTTCATTGTCAAGAAGGCCAAAGATTAATAAAGAACAAGCAAAAAAGTTATCTTGGAAGACATGCACCATTTTACTAAAGAATTGATTGCTATTATTCTGTAGAGATAAATACTTATGAATGACATCTGTGTTTGCAGGGGTGAGAGTACCCATACCAATGAGCCCACAGATCTGGGGCAGTAATTCTGTAATTACGAATCACACACTATTGATTCTATTACTTTGAAAACTAGCCTCCCGTTAGAGACAGCATGATATTGTATACATACAGCAATGAACTTAAGAGTCATGAAAGATTGGGATCAAGTATCACCTCAGATACTTGCAAGCAGTGTGACCCTGGACATGTCCCTTATTCTCTCTTGGCCTCACTTCCTCATCTGTAAATTGAGGAGGATGGAATAGGTGGTCTCTAAGGTCCCTTTAAGGTCTAAATCTATGATACTATGAAATATCCAGGTATTTCATAGTGACACATATCATCTTCCAGTTGTTCATTTTTAGTATTCATTCTGGAATTCACCCATTCAATGTATATTTATTTTTAAGGTATTGTGCTTAAGAAATGCTTTCAAAAGATGTCTAGCATGTAACTTTTTCTATAAGGACCATGTTTCTCAAACTAAAGGGTCAAAACTTTCCAGGGGGGGTTAGGAAGGATCTCTGGCAAATAATAATGACTATTTGGAGATGAGGCTTCCAGTGACTTCTCCGGTGTTGTATGACAGCAACAGGATCTACACTACTTTGTTATTATTGAGTTGGTTTGGTTCTGTCCCATTCTCCACGAACCCATTTTGGGTTTTCTTGGCAAAGATATTAGAGTGGTTTTCCATCCCCTTCTCAAGCTTATTTTACAGTTGGTGAACAGAGGCAAACAGGGTTACATGATTTGCCCAGGGTCACACATCTAGTAAGTGTCTGATGGCAGATTTGAACTCATGGAAATGAGTCTTCCTGATTCTAAATCCAACGCTCGACCCACTGTGCCATCTAGTGGTCATGTATGTCACAGCGCTATGGAAAACTGGGATAACAGAAGACAAAGGCTTTGAAAACTTTAAAGTGCTGTTAAAATGTAAACTCTCACCATCATGGTGATTGTTACTAGTATTAGGAAAGGCATATGAATATGGTCATTCATTCTCTGTATTTTGAGTTCTCTGTATAGTTCTTTCCGGTCAGTTTTTAAGACTTTTCTCATTGGAAGAAGGACCTTATGTTAAATTTTCTTGTCCGAGACTTTTAAGCAAAGAATAAGAATGGTGAAACAATAGGAAAGGTTCATAAAGTTTCATGATCACTGAGTCATTAAGGGAATCCAGTGCATCCTCTCATTTCAAGCATTATTTTTTTATCACTTTATTGTGTATCCTGTTTTTAAATCTATCAAGGAGATATAACCCCTTGGTAACCAGTTTAAGACTACCATCCCACCTCGGCTTTGTTTTGTTTCGTTTTCCAGATATGATTTTATTAGTGTAGACATAGTTCTATGAAGGAACTCCCTTGACCAGAATAGATACTCAACTGTCAACGGAGTATATAGCAAAGCACTTAAGCCTTGCCTAGGGTCACAAAGTCAGTATGTATCAGAGGTGGTACTGGAAACTAGATAGCCCTAACTTTGTGCCAGACCTTCTATCCACTACACCAAGTTTCCACTTTAAGAACTGCTGATAATAATAGTATAACACATCCACTAAAAAAGCCAGACTAATTCCTAAATCAGCAATCTTAATTTTTTTTAAAAGAGATCAGAGGAGGGAGAGGAGGAGAAGGAAAAGGAAGAGGGAAGGGGAAAGGAAGGTACCAGGTATTGTGCTAAGAGCATTTGGTCTTCATTATATTTCTTCAGAGTAGATGCTATTATTATCCCCATTGTATAACTGAGGAAACTGAATCCAACAGAGGTCAAGTGACTTGTCTAGGGTCATGTCTGAGGTTGCATCTGAATTCAGATCTTCCTGACTTCATTACCAGCACTTCATCCACTGAGCTACCCAGCTGCCTCAATATATTTATCTAAGTTAATATTCTGAGGAACTACCTTAGACTCTCTGACCAGATGGGTTTCTTCCTAACACCTCAATATGTTCACACTGAAAACACATAGACACAAATTGCCATATTTTCTGATAATGTATTTAAGTGTGACATAATTTTAATCTACTAAGGTATGAAACCCTAGTACCCCTCCCATTCCCATTTCCAGTCTTTCATCAATCAGCACTTATGTACTGATAACCTGGAAAGGTACAATAGGTGTTTGATATGAATGAATATGAATAGCACAGGATAGCTACAAATATTCAACCAATTCACGATAGCAGTGTGGTATCATGGAAACCAAAGGACATGAAATCAGAAGACCTAGATTTTAGTCCAAGTGTTGGCACTAAAAGACTTTGGTAAATTCTTCTCTCTAAGAGAAAAATAAGTCACTACCCACTTTCTGGGACTTTTGTAAGGAAACACTTTGTAAACTTTAAAGTACTTCAGAAATGCAAGCTATTTGTTATTATTAACAACACTAATTAGAATTTATGGTGACTATTATTAAGAAAAAAGCAATCCAAATTATTAGAAAGATAAACATTATTGCAGGAAAGCTCAACTTACAAATGCTCTGAAAAAATGAGAACAGGGGGCGGCTAGGTGGTAGAGTGAATAGAGCACCAACCCCGGAGTCAGGAGGACCTCTGAGTTCAAATCCACCCTCAGACACTTAACACTTACTAGCCATGTGACCTTGGGCAAGTCACTTAACCCCGATTGCCCTGCCTTCCCCCTCCAAAAAGCCAAAAGAGAGAGGGAGAGACAGAGAGACAGAGGGGGAGAGAGAGAGAAAGAGAGACAGAGAGAGAGAGAGACAGAGAGACAGAGAGAGAGAGAGAACATGCTCATGTGACTATGAAGAAAATATATCTTCAGATGTAAAAATTAAAGGGAACAATGTTGAGAGATCATGAATACATATGGATGGGAGTGGTTTCAATGGCAGGTCTGTAGGACACTGATGCTAGGCCACAGATTTTTTAACCTGGGGTACATTGACTTAATTTTTTTCTTATAATTTGATAACTATATTTGAGTATGATTAGTTTTCTTTGTAATCCTTTGTGTTTTATGTTATGCATTCAGAAGCGTGATTATGATAAGGGGTCAGCAGCCTTCACCAGATTGCCAAAAGAGCCATGACACAAAATGTCAAAAATCCCTGCCCTGGGCAAAGGTGTTTGGTAATCACTATCTCAGGGTCACTAGTTATACAGCAGACTCTATTCCTCAAACCACTGAGTCAAGCTCTGGTCCTAATGTGTTTTTGAGAAAGGCTAAGGAATCCATTTGCACACAATGTAAACCACAGGTAGGAATTTAAAGTAATAATTTCTCTCTCTCAAGGAGGTATTCCTTTTAACAGGCCTGAAAGACTTCAAATGTTAAGCTGCTGTAGGTGAGATTTCAGATAGTACTAAGCAGATGGGATGAGATTTGGGAGAGATGTGGGAGCCTTTGTGCCCATCCCCTTGAAATCACAGTTCAACAATAATATTAATAACCCGAGAGAACTATCACCTACCCTGTCACCCATGATGCCTAAATTACTATCAATTAATGATTTACAAACTGGGAAAACAGAAGTCATTAACTTTCAATAACATTGCCAGTCCTATGAGTTCTATGATAGGGTAACCTCAAAATAACGATGTTCAATGGTTTAGGTGTTTTGTTTATTTGTTTGTTTGGTTTAAATATACACTAGATTTAAACAGTTTTAACTATCATGTATTTTCATGATTTTAAATCAGTAAAAACAGTAATGCAGAAGGTGAAAGAAATACAAAATGACTTTAGAAACATCTAATATTACTGCCACATCCAATCAGATTGACTTTTTAATCTTCTATTTACAGTTCTTTCTTATAATTGAATTCTAATAGAATACAGTGTTTTATAAAGTATACTCTAGCCAAATGTGTAGACAATAAACAGACAGGACCTTGATCCCAGATCCCCAAAGATTCTCTGGTAACCATGTAGGCAAATAGGATAGTTGACATCAGCTTTTAGGAGGGTGTATAGAGAGGGTTAATCTATGAATTTTTTGTTTGTTTGTTTTTTCCAGTTGTTTTTCAGTCATGTCTGACTCTCCATGAGGTCATTTGGGGTTTTCTTGACAAACATAGTTAAGTAGTTTGTCATTTCCGTCCCCAGTTCATTTACAGGTAAGTGACTTGCCCACGGTCACACAATTAGTGTCTGAGGCCAGATTTGAACTCAGGAGGATGAGTCTTCCTGACTCTAGACCAGGCACTCTATCCACTGAGCCATCTAGCTGCCCCAATCTATGAATTAAGTTGCTTTAAGTAGGTGAGTTATTTACTGTTAAGATAAATATCATTATGTTCCTCTCCTAGATTGCTAAGGTTATACATGAGGAATCTGCTCACAAATAGGAGTTGATAAATCAATTGCCATTTTATTTTGAATATCACAGAACATAAGCTTCAAGAAGAAACATCTGGACACCAACTCAAAAAAAAAAAAAGCCCAATTCATCAAAACCCACAGGAAAGTAACAAAAGTTTTCTGACTCAATAGTCTTCTGTTTCCTAAAACAGAGAATACAGTGGAATATGTGCATATATTTTTCTCCGCTTAATGAATTCTTCTATTAAATGACCCCAACAAACATTTACATAGCTCTTTTAGAGATATTTTTTAAAAATGTGTAAATGGAGGAACATTAAAGTAGATATAATTTTCATCAAGTTGATTATTATTATATCCTTGACAAGTAAGACATTATTCTTTTCTACCCCAAATGAATCTGAGTTATAAAAGTTAAGACAATTGGAATTTATGCAACACAACCCTATCCCCTCAAATCCAAGGGGAGATATTAAACGCATAGGCAAGGAAAGCAGCAAGGGGAGGGAGGAGGTCGCTCCCTTGGAGAGCAGCAGACATCCTTCCATACTGCTTCATGTCATGCAAATCCCGGGGCAGTTTCAGGGGCACACTGCCAGAGATGGTTGCTACTGTATTAGAATGGAATTCCTCTGGCAACAAATGCATGGTCCCAAAACTTTAATGATTTCGTGACTAATAAAAATCCAGAGTGGGTACCAGTCTCCAGAGATTTCTCCTAGACAGATAGGAGCCCAGCTGGAGATCTCACCACTGTCAATTTTGTCTACAGCCCTCTAGAAACGTTTGCTCCAGAAATCTGTGGTCGGGTAGTTTGAAGCAAGGACATCACTAACAGATTGATACCTACTGCTTCACTGATGTTGAAGCAGCTGTAGCATAAACTAAAGCTCACAAATAAAGTGTCCAAAGGAGTAACATTATGCATGCAGTTCTGTAATCTAGTAGACAGAAACCTGGTGCTTTTGACAAATTTTCTCAAGTAAATCATAGTTAAACACATATACAGGATGGAGTAGAGTAACGTTTCACTGTTTTGCATAATGTCAGGGAAAGCACTAATTAAAAATAATTAGATTAAAGAAAAATATATTTAGTGTGCCTTTTAAAATTTTGTTGTTTTTTTTTAACTTGCTATGCATTTTCAAACCCTTCAGCCTTAAGAATCTTTAAGAGATTGGACCCAACAGGCAACAAAATGGACATCATTGCATGGTTTTAGGTCAATGAAGAGACATGTAATTTATAAATTACTCTGCTGGAAAGTGCCTTAGACAGAAACATGAACTGTCAAATGACTCACAGTTGGCCATTGTTGCTGAATGGTGTGAAGAATTTTTAAAGGCTGTTAGACCCTGTAAATTCAAATTGGCCAGGACCTGGGTCTCCTCTGGAGGAACATTTTCTTTCTAATTTCAGGTAAAACTGAATTTCGGGAATTTAGTTATGTTTGATCATAATCAGCACCATTTAACATTGACGGAATACCCCAAGTGCAATAAATGTTACAAAGAATAAACAGAAGACATGGCCCTTGGTTTCATTCTCAGAAGAGTTATGCAATATTGTGCAAGAAGAGAATGTGCAAACATTTTCTTCCAGGTGTGCCAGATGCTCTACATTTTCTGTTCACAATCTATCTCTCTTCTAAGTAATAACACCTTAAGCATCAACTTTCTCAGCAAAAGCATGATATTTATATATTGGAGAAGTTAAACTGTTATGTGCCCTTTTGTTTTCCTGAAACAGAGATAACAAAGAATATGTTCTCTTATGTCAAATAATCATCTGCAGTGGGTTGAACAAGCACCAGTGTCTACTTTATGGAAAGTGACCCTAGATTTCATTTTACACAACAGATTTGTTTTCTAAATACTACATATAAATTTAAGAGTTTCCCCTCCCAATTCTGCTATAAATTAAGTATATCATACAATTTCTTCTTTAAAGAAAAATTGCAATACATTCTTCCTTAATCTTTTTTGATATGCAAATGATTACCTCTTGATTTATATATTAAGGCCTGGTAAAGTAAATAATAACAGCTGGCATCTATATAATGCTTAAAGGTTTGCAAAAGACTTTAAAATATTATCTCACTAACTTATCTTCGCTAGCGTTGGGATATAGAAGCTATTATAATCCTCATTTCACTGAAACAGTATCTTGCCCAGGGTCATACAGCTAATAAGTGTATGAAGCTAAACTGGAGCTCAGGTCTTCTCAATTCCAGACCCAATATTATATCCACCTAACTGCCAAGTAAGTAAATATAATCCAAGATACTAAATATACTTGTTGGTTTTGCCTTAAGGAACCTTAAACCTGTATCAAATACCTTCCATTTATATGGGTGCTATATCAAAGCACGATCACATGATCAGCACGATCGGTGCCATGATCATGGCATCAGTATACGATGTAGATCATGATCTTGAAGGATGTCCCTGATCCTGCCTTTTTTTTCCTCCCAGAGACTTCAAGTCATTTTCCTCAGAAAAGCAGGTTTTAAACAATGACCCTGAAATAACAGTGGCATAAAAAAAGGGCTAATGGGACACTAAGCAGTTACACACAGATAACTCATAGTGTAATTATACAGGTCTCCAAAGTGGAGGAAAATTGGAGCGCTGAGTTTGAATCTAGGTTGCGGCATTGTTGAAAAGTTAAAGATTTTCAGAACCTCTTGAAACAATAAAAACTCTCTACTGAGCCATGAGCAGAAGAGACCAGCATCTACCTGTGCCACCTGAATATTTTCTCCAGCCTGGCACATATTTTCTCCAGCTTGGCACATAAGGAGTAAGAGATTGGGGTGGGAGAGGGGGGGGAAAGCCATGGAAGAAAACATAGTAGAGAATAAACAAAAGAGTTTAAAAGTAGTAAAAGTCTAAAAGGTCCCAGAATGCATCTCCTTCATTTCATAGAGCAAACAGGTCAAGAAGATAAATTACTAGCTCCCAGTTATATAGACATTAAATGACAAAGTCAGAATTCTAGTTCCAGTGTGCTGATTCTAAACCCAGTGATCTCAGTTGTTTCTTGAGTATCCATAATGTCAAGGATCAGATTGTATAAAAAACCCCTAGTTGGGACTAGAAACAATACCAATAAACCCCATTAACCTCTTCTAATAAATAGACACTTAAAGGCAGTGTTTTGCTGGAACCAGCTCCACCGTAAAACCAATTGTTAAATCGTCTGTGTATTTACACCTCAGGAATTTGGCAAATGCTACAGATCAGGGTTTGAGTTATTGGGTTTTTTCTTTTGTTTTGTTTACTTTTCTTTTGTTTTGTTTACTCATAAAGATTTACAAAAGCAGTGGATAAATATTAAATATAAATATAATATATATATATTTGTACACATACACATAAAGATATAAATAATGCAGCGTACAGTGTATCAGCTGTACTTCTTATGGAGATTGTGTTGTTAAACATTTATAAGTCCACCCCTGCATGGAGTGGATCTTACCTAGGCATCAATAACATCGATATGCACGCTTCAGTTCCATTCCCTCAAGTTTGGCCTGAGGATCATTCGTGGGCATTTACTAAAGAAGGAACATTGTGGAATTCTAAATGGTAGTACTGCAATCACTGGGGATCCTTAACCTTGTAACACAATCTAGCAGAGAGGAGAGAGATAAACAAGGAGTGGACCTCATTCTGCGGCTTTGATCAGCCACCTCCCAAAATGACATATACTAGACAGAATCTGTTTTCTTAATCAGAGATATCAAACACAGAGCCTGACAAACCAGAGTGAAATGTAATTAGGACACATTTAACAAAATAAGTGAAAATGCAATGAAATGTAATGTCAATATGTGATTTTTCTAAGTCAGTAGGCATCTAGAGGAATCCTTGTGAACAGTCTTTGTTGGTGTTTGAGTTTCCACCTTGCTAACCCTTACCTGCTCTCTGCTCATCACTCAACAATCATCTGTTGAGCATTCACCATACACAAACCAATATACTCAGTGCCATGAGGGGATAAAAATGAGTAAGACTAGTCCATTTCTTCCAGCAATTTATAGGAGAAAACATATATAATATCAAAATGGAGAATCATCACATCTGTGGCCATTAGAGTCCTCCTGGAAATTTTACAAGAATAATTCTTATCCGATGCCTAAGGCAATCAAAATTGTTCTCCACAATTTAATTATACATGACATCCTTTGCAATCTATCCACTCCCATCTGACTGCCTTCTACTCCTACCTTGTCATATGCTGTCTGGAAGCAGAGCTGTTATTTTATTTCATGGGTTAAGTGCATTATTCCCACTGTAAAATTGTGAAGATACTAAGGCTCATTATAGCACAAGTTTGAAGACATAGTGCATGTCTTGGGATAAGACTCAAACACCAAATTTAGCCTCCAGTGTTAGAGACTGATCTCTCCATAGTAAGGAGGGAAGTGGTCTATGTTAAACAGGGAAATCACATTCCTTTGAAGACCATTGTCAAGATCCCCCAAACCTCCCCAAGTCCTTAAATGGTCACTGAATGTGTAGTGGCTTCTCCCAGCTTTAGCTTGCTTAAGAGCTCTGGACAATCCAAAGGAGATAAACCCTTCTATGTGAAAGCCTGAAGGCACAGAGCAAGGCTTCTGGTTAGCAGCTTAGCTGCTTTTCCTAGTTCCACAAAACACATATTAAATTCTTATCTACAGTTCAAGTTTACTCAGAAATAAAAATAACATCAAAACATATTGTCTGAAAGGGGAAAAAAACCCTATTTATGGATATCTAGATGCTAGAAATCTAAAAGAAAACAAAATGTAAAATTAACAATTATTAATAATAAAGGTGATGAAAACACCAATGACTTCAAATCATCTCTGCAAACCAGAGTACCCCATGTTCAAACTTTTTCCAAGGTCGCTACATAAAGCGTAACAGAGAGTGTTGACATACACATTTTAATCATACCTGCAAAAGGTAAGTACTCTGAATAAAATTAAATTACACCATTTCATATACAGAAATGAGTCAAACTCTCAAATGTAGGCAGTTATTGCTATATCCACCCAACATCAGCACTGACAATAAAAGTAAATTCCTTATTTTAAGTAAAGGAATTGATTAAAAGAAAAAAAAACTCACTGCCTTCAAATGCTGTTTACTACTCTTAAAAGAGTTTCCACAAATAATTCTGCGATTGATTCATTGCTACCTTGGATAGGTTACTTCATTTGTTTAGGCCTTAGTTTATTCTTTTAAGAAATCACGCTAAATGACCTCTCACCTCTCTGTATGGTCCCTACCAATGTGACTATCAAAAACATACGAAAACTTACTAAATTTTAGGAAGAGGAGTACTTTGAACAAAGAGCCAACAATGACTTCTTAAGTATTTACAATATGCAAGGCAATGTGCTACGTGCTAGGAGAACAAAGAAAGACAAAATACATCATCTCTGCCTCTGAATGGTTCAAACGCAAAAGGCGGAGAGAGAATGTACAGGACTGGACAGGCAAGAGCCTTCCAGAGTAGATGGAAGGTAAGGAGTCTGTATTTTATTCTGCAGACTATGGAGAGCCCCTGACTATTTCTGAGTACATGCATAGGAGTTGGGGTGGCATGATCAGATCGTTGTATGAGGAAGCTTCTTTTGGCAGATGTCTGAAGCTGGTAGGAGCAACAGCAACAGTCCTGGTGGGGGTAGAAGGTGCTCAGACTAACTTCTCTGGCCCCAGACATTCTTGATTACCTTGTCTTTTCTAAAACTTAGTTCTCATTTTTTTCCATTGACATTGTACTTTTTCACAATTCTCACATCTCACCTCTCTGTTCTTTGTTTCTGCTAACTCCTCCAAAGCACAAATGCCTCAGTCTGACATTTAAAGCTTTCCACATTCTGGCTCCCACCTCTCTTTCCAGACATTTCCTTTTATCCTCAGGCCCTTCAAGGAGCCACCTGATCCAGCAATTTTTTTCCCCATTACATCTTTTCCTTTCCTACCTTTACAAAAGCAATTCCCTGAAACTTGGAGCGCTCTCCTCTTCACTGCTGCCTCTTGGAAGCCGTGGATTTCAAAGCTCAGGTAAAGCAGAAGGAAACCTTTTCCAGCTTCCCTAGTGATTCCTAGTCTTTTCCTTCTAAAATTACCTTGAATTTACTGATAGGTGTAAATGTAGGCTGTTCCAAAGTGCCATTTTAAACTTTGGTAGCTTACAACAGTACAAAGACATTTGGGACACCCTGTATTATCTCACTCTATAGAATGTCAGGGGCAGCAAGGTAACACAGTGGCTAGAGAGGGGCCTGAAGTCAAGAAGACCAGAATTCAAAGCCAGTCTCAGATGCTAACTGTGTGACTCTGGGCAAGCCACTTAACCCTGTTTGCCTCATTTTCTTCATCTGTAAAATAAGCTGGAGAAAGAAATGTCAAACCACTCCAGTATCTTTGCCAAGAAAACCTCAAATGGGATCACAAAAAGTCAGATACAACTAAAATTTCTGAACAGCAAAACAGAACGCCAGCTTCTTAAGGGCATGTAAATAGTTTCATTTTTGCCTGTTTCTGGAATCTGGTATAGTGCCTTCCACATATTGTAGTTAGTATTGAATAAACACTTGATGAAAGTGATTTAAAGAAAAAATATTCTAGGGGCAGCTAGGTGGAAGAGTGAATAGAGTACTGGCCCTGGAGTCAGGAGGACCTGAGTTCAAATATGACCTCAACCACTTGACACATACTAGCTGTGTGACCTTGGGCATGTCACTTAACTCCAATTATCTTGCCTTCCTCCAAAAAAAAAAAAATAACATTCCAGCATGTGAATCTCTAAATGGGAAAAGGACTGTTTTAGGAGTTAATGAATTTCACCCTAATTAGTGAATACTTCTCAAAGATGCTGTAGAAGGGGGTTTTGTTCAAGCAATGGTTCAAGTATAAGAACTCTGAGGTCAATATCAGTCCTGAGATTCTATGATTTTGGAATCTAACATCACTGCTGTTTAAGAAAAAAAATGAACTGACATACTGAAGTGTTTTTAGTGCACTTGTTCTTACTAAGTACAAAATGCTTTTTATAATGTCCCCTTGCGTGGACAACTTGCACTGACATATCAGGGAAGGAGGCAATATTAGAGACACTTATAGTTATTGGCTACAGAAGAAAAAACAGAATATTTTTTTTAGTGGGGAGGAAATAAATTAAAAAATATATCAATTCTACACCTTACCCTTCCAGGGAATGTTGTATTGATTAAGAAATACTGTTCATTTTATCCACAACCGAAAGGTTCTGAATCTTTCAAATAAACCATGAAAAGGCCTGATAAAGCTCCTGTTACTATTTATAGTTGCTTTGGGACATGAAGGGAGGTCAGATGTTAACAAAGGCAATCTGTCTTTCAATTGGTGAAAACAGAATACTCAAAATTTGATTTAAAAAAAAACAATATAATAGACTCTCGAGCTAGATTTTATGGCTTTGAAAATACATACAGAAATAATGGCATTTAAGAAGTTGTACCCCTCCCTGTAATCTCATCTTTGCCCCCTCCCCTTCTACTCCTTCATTCCCTTATCTGTGATAAACATCTTGAATTTCAGAATACCTATATTATTATTTAGTGTAGTATTGTAGTGTAATTATATTATTATTAGCTGTAGTATATAATGATATTCCATTCAATACAACAGCTATAAAATGCTCAATTTATATACAACATCCTTACATAGAGAAAAAGTGATATGTACAGTGTGTGCATATATACATACCTGAATATATACATTTAAGTTGTCAAAATTACAACTTTTCCCTTTTTTTTCAGTTGAATAGGAGAGTACTGTTGTCTCTAACCAAGCCTTGGAAGAAAATAAAGTTTAAGAAGTGTTTTATTTTTCATTTTTCCTAACTACCTTCATGTTTGTTTAAAGTGCTTATTTTTTTTCCTTAAATAGAGCTTGCTATCAAAAGTACAGCATGCAGCTGTGTACGGATCACCTTCACTGCATGGAAGGCATGCAATATGTTCAGTCAAAATCGTCATTATGTCACAGGGATGGAATACAGTCAGCAACTGCAGGGTGGGGGTGGGGCAGGGGAACAACGGGTCTTTCTAGGATGGGGTAGTTCAAAAAATGGGTAAACAATGACAAATTTCATGGCAATGGATTTCATTTGATTGTCACTGGCTTCATCCAGAGTCTCTGTTAGATTGGTTTTGAACACAGTCTATTTCTTCAATTGCTATTTGTCAAAGAAATTTTCTGGGTCAGATCTTGCGTCTGGTACCATCTAGGGGGTTTCCTTGGGAATTCTTCAGATTGTATCAGGAAAATTCGATGTTACTGTGATTATTTAACATTGAGCCCATTACATTTTCATTCTTCTAAGCAAAGAGCGAGGGCCTCAATATTAAATTTATTTTGGCATCTATTAAAAACTATTTTTCCTTTCAAAAGCATTAAATTAATAAACTATAGATAACCTGTGCAATGCATTTCAAAGACTGAAGTTGTAGTTATAGTCATAAGTTTGTAGTAGTAGAAGCTGACATGACGTTAAATCAATTCACAAACAGATCCATTGATTTGCATCTAGGCATTGTTCTATAAATAAGATTTGGGGGAAGAGTCTCAAACTATGATCTTATCAGAATTGGGACTTCACAATGTGGAAGCTTTTTCCATGAGTTCAGATGTGTGGCAGCAAGCACCCAAGCATACCCAGGATTTCTGCTAGCAAAGGTTCTTTGATCTGCTTTTCTAAAGGAAAGCAACTCAAAAGGGGTTAACAATCTTACTTTAATCAAATATAGATATCATTCATTTAGTTCAAAGGAAAATGTCAGTACCCTGATCTTCAGAAAACAGAAACAGAAATTGTAAGTAGACAAAAAATACAGACAAACAAAATAATACAATTCAACAGACCAACAGACAGGGCTTCTAGCTGTCTAACCATTACATACATACAGTGTTAGTTACTAGAGAGAGAAGCAACATCAGGGTTTTCAAATCTGGGAGGCTCAACAGCTGCCCAGAGTCTCATCTGGCCAATTCACACAACTCTTCCCACAAGTGATCCCCAAAGTAAAACCTCATCTCAGTGTGCGTGTGTCTGTGTGTCTGTGCGTGCACACACACGCACACACACACACACATACAGACACACACACACACATATACACACACATACTTCTTCAGGGTCAGAGGCCATCACAACCTTCATGACCAACTGCCTAATTACAAAGGAACAAAAGGCGTGGGCCTTCTTGAAAAACGAGCCTCCCCTAAGCAAGGTTCTCTTGTTGAGCTCCAAGTGAGGTCTATTAAGGGATAGAGAAGATCTTCAAATTCCTTCACCATTATAAGATGGCAACTGGCTACCTCTAGATTAACTTTTCACACAGGTTATGCATTTCTCTCACTCAAGTACCTATCATCTAATCAATCTAGATTGCTGGCCCTTTCCCATAGATATGATTCCATCTTCCACCTCCATACCTTTGTATAGCCAGTATTCCCCGAGGTCTAAAATACTCTTTTATGTTCTTTCTTCTCATTTCTGTTGGAATCTTTAGTTCTTTTCAAGGCCTATATTAAGTGACACATCATTTGATTAGGCCTCTCTTTATGCTCCCACCTCTTCATTCATGTACTCCACTGGAAATTACATGGTGATATTAAGAATTATATATGTAAACATATATGTTCACTTACATAGGTTTCTATGTATGTATACATAGACATATGCATATGTATGTTTATATATATGTGGATTGCTAGCACATATGCAGTACACAGAGCAGATATATCTATATTTACGCATGTTTACCTATGTATACAGTGCTCTCATATAGACATGTGCATCTTTATATATGTGCACATTTACATGTTTGTGAATATACCTACATGTTTATGTGTGTTTTTAAATAATATATGCCTACATGTTGAGAGAGACAGAGGGAGAACAATGCACTTGGTATAAAGTCAGGAAGATTTGAGTTTAAATCTAGGCTGAGATACTTATTAACTATGTGACCTTGGTCAAGTCATGGGGTCACAGGACAAAGCTGCCTCAGCCACCTCATCTGTATAATGGGGATAATAATAGCACCTACCTCTTAGGAGTGTTGTGAAGGTCAAATGAGGTATTTGTAAAGCACTTAACACAGTGCCTGTCATGGAGTAGGCACTTAATAAATGCTTATTTCCACATATATATGTATCTGTATGAATATATACATATATAATACATATACATATTAGATTTACTTAGCTATGCATATTCTATATTCTCCTCCTCTCACCTCCCCCAACAGAATGTAAGGTCATTTATAAGCAGTTTTGGTCTTGTTTTTTCCCTGCATCCTAGAATCTAGCCTGAAGCTCATAACAGGACTTTAACAAAATGCTTATTGATTTGTTCATGATGACAGTCTTAAGAGAGTGTCCAGGGTCATTGGGAGATACTGCCTTGTCCAGAGTTACTGGAAATCCAAGGTAGGTGCTTTATTTACAATGTTTCTTTATTCATATTCTGACCTCAAAATAATTCCTTGAACTTAATCAAAGATCAAAGATCTTCTAGCTGTTTTCTAAAGCACATATAAATAAACTCAGCTGGAAAGTATGCTGTCAGATCTCTGAGATGGAATCACTTATCAGTTCTTACTACATCTTTGTTTCCTAAAATTTAACTTGTACTTAGCTTTTGCCTTCAAATCTTAGAGATTTCTTAGGTCTTTTTTGTTTTAATTGATGGTAAATTTGTATATAATTGTTCCCCTGCTTCACCCACTCTATATTCCCTTCTCTCTGCCACAAGGCTCACCCTCCCCCCTTCCCCAACAAATGATATCAAAGGTCATATCAGGTCCACTGCCAACACAATTAAACATTTATCTCTGTGGTGTGTGAGAGGCTATTTATTAAGTCATTCTCTTCTATTTGTTCCCTAAATCTAAGTTCCATATCATAAATTTAAAGTACATGATGAATGATAGTACAGTGCCAGTTAGGGATCAAACAGGCTAAATGTTGCCATCATCACCAACTCATTAAGAGTGAATTAAAGTACAGAGGGGAAGAATTGGTCACACCTTAATAAATAATTATTTGGCAGACACTCACCAGCATTAAACATTGAGCTTTGAATCTAAATGGGCTAGAGAGTCCTTGGGATCAAGAAATGTACATGGTCCCTAGCCAATTCTTAGCACTAAGTTTACATTAAGTAAGAATAATATTGCTTCCTAACTCATGGAATGGACACTTTAGATAAATTGTTTTGCTCCAGCGCCTTTGCAAACTCATTCACGAAACAGCTTGTTAAGCTTCTTTCTCTAGAGAATTAGTGAAAGAGAAAGAAATACATCTTGTATAACACCTTAATTTGCTATCGAATTTCAGAGTTCTAGAAAAATCCACCCTAGTATACACACTAGTGATTGCACATCAGGATCCTTACGTCTGTCTCCTTAGACACATTAGAGTTTATATTTCACCTTTGAGCTTTCACAACAACAAAACAACAGTCTTCTAGTTACCCCACCCTGTTTCATTAATCAAACTGAATGAGTTTTATTTTGATTAATTTTAACTTTGGTTAGATTAAACAAAACAATTGATTTTTACATGGTGAGGAGGAGGGAAAGACTTACATCAGCTGAACAAGCCTCCCTCTACCTGTCATTGGGCTGAGTGGCCAACAGCAGAGCCAAAAACAAAATCTGATAAAAGAGTACTTATGTCCAACAGAAACCTTGAGATTTTCAGAGTCTTTTGGTGGCCAATTGATATCTTTTCACCAATTTCAGGCAAGCCAGTGAAGAAAAGGAGAACACTGGACAACAGTGGCTGAATTATCCCCATCATTCTCTGAGACAAGACATTTAAGAGGGTTAGCAACTGTAAACACTCACCTGATAGAAGATAAGAAATCTACTGAAAGGTGGTTTTGTTCAAGCAAACCTCCTAAGTATACTGAGTTGACCACTAGCGTCATATTACATATGCATTATGACATCAAAGGAAACAAAAGCCAGTGCCCTAGGGTGAAGGCCTTTTTATGTGGTTTAAAGGGAAAGAGAAATCAAAGCTATACCAGGAAAAGTGAGAAATAATTACATTTCTTAGGGAAATATAGTGTGAATTATTTTTCATTCTTTTTTTTTTCCTTGAGAGAGAAACTAAGTCTCTTCTCTGTCTTTGGAAAGTTATGTCCCTAGGGATAGCTAAGGTTTCACATGAAGTCAATGAGATAGTTTTGTCTAAAGAAGAATTTCCACATTTTGTATTTAAATCCTTTGAACAGAACCAAGGAATTCAACATAATCTTATTTTAATAGGCTAAAAGTTAAAAAAAAGTAGTTATTTGCCAAGAAAACCATGTTATATGTGACTAAGAATACACATTTTCATGTAATACATACATTACTATCAGCAGCATAGCAACACCTGTAACTTCTTGAAGATGGAGAGCAAAGGTGTCAAACTCAATAGAAAAGGACATCATTAATCTCCATAAGGACCCATTTAGACAGCGTACTGACAGTTTAAAAACGCAATGTTATCTAGGTTTTACTGCATTTTTATTTAATTAATTAAACATTTCACAATTATATTTATGCTGTTTTGCTTATTTTATGCTTATATTTTATTTTTATGTTTTATGTTTATGCTTAGCCTCACTAAGAAATGTTGCTGGTGGGGTGGCCAAGTAGCGCAGTGAATAAAGCACCAGCCCTGGAGTCAGGAGGACTTGAGTTTAATTCTGGCCTCAGACCCGTAATACTTACTGGCCGTGTGACCTTGGGCTAGTCACTTAACCCCAATTGCCCTGCCTTCCCCTTTCCAAAAAGAAAAATAAAAAATAAAAAAAAAAAGAAATTTTGCTGGCCATGTGTTTGACACCTCTGACTTAAGAGCATCCAATGTTAGAGATCCTCAAATGCATTTTGGGATGGAGAGACAGTACCAAAGAATGTTTGATTTCAGATGCTTTATTGGTATAGGTTGTCCCGTCCATTGAAAACTTCCTAATTTTTTGACTTCTGCTGACAACTGTTACTCAACCGTTGTTCTTGGGGGCAGGGGGGAAGTAGCAGGTTGTAGTGAAAAGAGTATGAGGTTAGAGATAGGTAGATGAACTTAATTTTTAAATACCATCTATTATTATTATTTTTCCCCTTTGGTGCTGAAGTTGTAGTTGACTTAACAAATTCAAGACCCCATTACTGGCAATTATATTTTTTTAAAGCCTAGTATGGCAGTTCACCAATATCGTATGCCAAAGATCTCTCCCAGGAAGAGGTCTAGACCTCCCACAAGAATACTTGGTTAGCCAAACACCACTGTTTTGTTCACTGCTCATTCAGGTTCTCTGTGCCAAATTGTGAATCCAAGCCTGTGTTAGTTTTCCCAAAGGCAGTCTGATTTTATTGCTCCTTGCCTAATAGCATATCATCCCACAGCGCATTGCTAAGGTAACAGAATTCAATGACAGAATTAATCCCCGTCATGATGATCATATTTGGGGAAGACGTAAAGTTTTGTTTTTTTAATATTGGATTATAAAATACATTTGCTTGGCATCTTTGGAAGGTAAATGGAATTTCCATGTAATTGAACTATAACTATATAAATGTAAATTCCTTTTTTTAAAGGTTTGCTTTTTTCTCATTTGGGGAGGATGTCAGTGGCAGACTGTCATTCCTCACCCTATCCTAACCACGTGGCCAACTCAGTTTTCTCTTCTATCCTATACTTCCATGACTACACCTTTTATTCCTGTTCTTTGACATTCCACACTGTTATATAGTCAATGCTATCGTTCAGTTGATTCAGTCATGTCTTGACTCTTTGTGACCCCATTTGGGGCTTTCCTAGCAAAGATACTGGAGTGGTTTTGCCACTTCCTTCTCCAGCTCATTTTACAGATGAGAAACTGAGGCAAACAGGATTAAGTGACTTGCCCAGAGTCACACAGCTAGTGTCTGAAGCCAGATTTGAATTCAAGAAAATAAGTCTTCTTGATTCCAGGCCTGGCAACTCTATCCACTCTACCAACTAATTGCTCGTATAGTTAATACATGTTAATAAACATAGTTAATACAAATAAATACACAAAAGTTATGGTGAGAGACCAGGAGAGGGAAAGCCAGCAAGGTCCTCATCAATAGGGTCATTCCTGAGATGAGCTTTTAAAGAAACTAGGGATTTTGTGAGGCAGAAATGAGAAGGGAGGGCTTTCCAGGCATGAGGGACAGTATACTAGCAAGCACCCTAGCACACCCAGGATGGCTGCTGGCACAGGTTCTTTAATGTGATTTTCTAAAGCAAAGACAACCTTAAAGGGGTCCACAATCTTACTTTAATTATAGATTAGTAGAAAGAAGTGAGTATCCAAGAAAGAATCCAATAGACAGGACTCCAACTGTCTAAAGAGAATAATACAACCACCTACATCCACAACTGAACTGGATGAGCACAAAGCTCTGAGTAATCAGGGAGTTCTTAACAAATGACTACTCAGTTCCATCCAGGGAATCAAAAGGTCCTTCTCATGAGCGAACCCCCAAAGTAAAATCTCATCTCAGAATACACACACACTTTCAGCTAATAGTCTCAGAGCCAGAAGACATCACAACCCTCCTGACTCAGTGCCTAATTAGTTTATTACCAAAAGGTGTGAGATTCTTCCTACAAGCAAGCCTCCCTCTAAGCAAGCTCCTCCTTAGATAAATTCCTCCCCCAATGGGCTGTGACTCAGAGGTATCATAGCTGTGATTGAAATAACTGTGCACCTTTAGATCTGGGAACATGACTCTCATTCCAAAGGAGAAGGGGACACATGTGGTCATCTAGGCCTATTAATAGACAGGGAAGATCTTCATATTCCGTTGATGTTACAGACAGCTTGTACAAAAGTATAGAGATGGGATATGGAATGTCATATAGGAAGAATCACAATGAAATTAGTTTGACTAAGCTATAGGATGCATAAAAGGAAGTAATATGTAATAAGGCTAAAAGGGAGTAAATAAATAAGAAGGCTGGAAAAGGTACATTAGCACCAAGCTGGGTAGTTTTCAATAGTGACTGGAGAAGTTTGTAATTGATTTTATCAACTTTAGAAATGACACAAAGTTGTAAGAAACAGCTAACTCACTCAACAAATCAGGATCAAAAAAAAAAACAAATCTTACCAGACTAGAATGCTGGGCTGAATATTGTGAAATAAAAAATTAATAGGTTCATACGGAATCCTATGCTGGGTTCAAAAGAATCAAATTCAAAGATCTAGATACTGGGAAAATGCAGTTAGATCATTGTTCATCTGAAAAAGATCTGGTATATCCAGTGGACCAAAGCTTCAATATGAGTCAATTGTATGATATGGCAGCCAAAAAAAAAAAGATAATAAGCTCTCAGGATGCATTAAAAGAAGTAAGATGTCCTCAGTTAGGCAAATGATAATCTTCTCCTCACAGCCACAAGAGGGGAAATGGTGCTCACACTGATCTGCTCTTTCTACTCAAACCTCAGTAACCTCCCTCCAGGCCCTCATCATCTCTCATCTGGAGTATTTCAATAGCCACCCAAATGGTCTCTCTGCATACAGCCTCTATCCTCCCTATCTATCCTCTATAGAGGTGCCAATTTGACATTTCTAAAGCACAGGTTTGACTACATAAATCCTTTACTCTAGAAGTTCCAGAGACTCCCTATTGCCTTTAGGATAAAATTCAAACTCTTCCATTTGATATTTGGAGCTCCCCATAATGAATCTCCCATTTCCCTTGCAACTCTTACTACTTATTACACAGAATCACAGAAGAGAGTTGGGAAGGACCTCTGCAACTATCTAGTACAATATTTATACTATTCTTCATGTGCTCTCTATGCTAGTTAAAGATGTCACAGTGGACAGATTGCTGGACCTGGATTCAGGAAGACTTATCTTCTTGAGTTCAAATCCAGCCTCAGAAACTAGCTGGACAAGTCGCTTAACTCTGTTTGTCTCGCTTTCCTCATCTGTAAAATAACATAGAGAAGGAAATGGCAAATCCCTCCAGTATCTTTACCCGAGTGGAGTCACAAAGAGTCTGATATGAGGCTAGTTAAACCAGCCTACCAGCTTTTTTTTTTTACAAAGCATTACATCTTCTACATCTGTGTGTTTGCCCATGTTCTCTCCCATGCCTTTCACAAAGAACATCTGCTACCCTTATAAGACCTAATTTAAGTACCACCTCCATCCAGAGACCTTTTCTACCCCTCCCTCCCACCTGGCTCCAGCTTTTAGGGTTCCATCAAAACCACTGTGTATTTTGAAAACATGCCCCACTCATTTGTGAACATGACTGATGCTCCTAGCAGAATTCAAGCTCCTTGTAGGCAATAATGATTCATTTTTATCACTCTATCCTCACTGCCTAGCAAGATAACTAGTATATAGGAGCCACTTAATAACTTCCTATTTATTGAAGGAAATTCTGGACACAAATTTTTAAGAAAGGCACTGGAATGCTTAGCATGGAGAAAACAAAATTTTTGGAGGAAGTGAAAGCAATCTTAAAGTGTTTATATGGCTGCCATGTCCAAATGAAACAAGATTTGCTCTGTTCAGCACCAAAAGGCAGAACTGGGGGTATTATAACAGCAAGGGGTGGTGTTGCAAAGAGGCAAAGGTAGGTTTGCTAAAGGGAAAATCTTTCCAAAATTCCAAATATGTTGTTGTTGAGATGTTTTTCAGTTATGTCTCACTCTGCATGACCCCATTTGGAGTTTTCTTGGCAGAGACACTGGAGTGATTTGCCATTTCCTTCTCCAGTTCATTTTAAAGATCATGAAACTGAGCCAAATGGCATTAAGTGACTTGCCCAGGGTCATACTACTATTACATACTACTACTACTGTCTGAGGCCAAATTTGAACTAAGGAAGACGAGTCTTCTTCACTTCAGTTCAGTGTTTTATCCACTGTGCAACCTAGTTGCCCCTTCGAATATTTAGGACTATGGAAAGGTAGAATTTTTGGACTCCAGAGCCTTTGGATTCCCCTTCAATAGAAGGCTTTAAGAAAAGGCAGATGACTTGCCAGGTATATTGCAGAGAGAATTTTTGTCTAACTCCAGATTGGGTAGAGTGTCTCTACAATCCCTCAAATAGATGATGATTCTCATGTTTATTATAGTGCTTGGCATAGACAGGTGAATAATAATTTTTTCCCCTGTATGACTCATTATATACTGTTAATGAAACATCAATATTTGACACTTACATTTTGCTTTTCATATAACAATCAAAATGTTACATAAATCTCAGCGAATTTGGGGATGCAGTATGTCCTTACTATGAACATAAAGGCAGAGTAAAAGAAAATAAAGAGGAAGATCAAAGCAGAAAAGACATTATTTGGAAGATGAGAAATTACAAACTGACAAGTCAAGTAATATCTTCCCTATACAAGAGGAACAAGAGGAAGGTCCCCAGGATAGTGGTAGATGAAAGATTTATGATCAAACATGGACAAGAATTGTCCAAAATGAGAAGTTGTAATAAGAATTTTAACCTGTACTGTTGGAGAGGGTATCTTGTATCAGTGAAATCATGATCCAAACAAAGTATTAAAGTATAAATATAAGGAATCTCAGAAAAGGCAGATGAATGCCTCTCTACAAAGACACAATCCAATAGGGGGAAATTCAAAAAGAAGATAGTCAACTCTTCTGCTACCTAGGTTTAAATTCTCATCCCTAAGCCAGACCCTAATGAATTTTGCAAATGTTATTAGCTAGAAATGTCCAAGTTTATAGGTTTAGACCGACAAGTAAAATACTTTCCCTCCTTCACTCTGCCTATTAACCTCCCTCACTTCTTTTAAATCCCAAGTAACATAGCTTCTTTTGCAGGAAACCTTCTCTAACACTTCTTAATTCTTGTGTTTTTCCTTTGTTAATCATTTCCCTATTACCTTGTATTTTGCTTGCTTTGTATATAGTTGTTCGTATGTTTCCCTACTCCCCTTAGCTTGTAAGCTCCTTGAGGGCAGGGACTGTCTTTTGTCTCTTTTTGTATCCCCAGGGTATAGCACAGTTCCTGGCACATAATAAGGACCTAATATATATTTACTGATTGATAGATCCCCAAATTTCAACTTTCCCATCCAATTTCTAACCAGAGTATATTTTAAAAGGATGAAAAATAACAATAAAATGAATAAAATTTAATTCTGAAGATTGCAATTTTTCCCCTACCACACATAATCTTCAGTTCCATAAAAAACTAGAATATTGAATAAAGTTATCAAATTTCCTCTGGTAATTACCAGCAGTAATGAGGAAGACAACTAGCTCAGATAATCAAAACAATAGAAAATTCAAAATATTACCACATTATATGATTTTTTCAACACTACTCTTAAATCATTTTAAAATTGTCTTCATTAAAGAAATCATCAGAAGCACACATAAACGTAGAATTTTAACTATTGTATGCACGATATCATTAGCTGTAATTTCTAATGCAGACGCAGCCAGTGTGAATAGAGACACTAAAAGGATGTGTGTATATATGTGTGTGTGTATGTGTGTTCACACACATACACACACACACACACACACAGTCACTGATACTGACTGTATTATAGATATGCATGTCTCATCATTGCACTCAGTGCTACAGATTGCTACCTAGTGAAAAGGGATAATTAACATATATGTGACTGAATTTTCCAAAATAGTAAATTTCATTTTGCTGATATAGACAGTCACTGAAAACACTTCTCTGAACAATAGAAAAATCCAATAGTAATTCAATAGAGACTGTTATACCTTTTGGGGTTAACAGTGATACCAACATAATACAAGAGACATAAACAACTCTTTCTACTTTGTTCTTTTATAAAGAAAAATGTAACTTTATAAAAGAGACAAAAATAACCCATTACAGTTAACTCGAAAATAATTGTTTTAAAGTACAGTGCCAATTGTCATGATTTATTTCTGGTGGTGGTTGTTGTTTTCTGCCGGTTTTCTTTTTTAAATGAAGTGGGTTGTGAGTAGAAAGAAGGACAGGAGTCAGGGAGAGAAGCCTATTTTCCTTTCTATAAAAATGATATGTGAACAAGTCTGTATCTGTCCATTGAAAATAATCTATGTGTCCATTCACTGAATTATAAATTATACTTCTCTGCTTTGGGGACAAAAAAAAAATCACAAAAAGATCTGTATCAGATGTCAAGTGTGCTAGCCCATTGTATATGTCCCATCATACATGATAATACTGCATTTGGGCCTTCAATTTCTATCTCTCTGTTGAGATTTTGATGCATAGTATTCCTCTTTTTCAACTTTGCTAAAGCAATAATGATGCTATAATTTTTAAAGTCACATTTAATATACAGATATATGTTTAAATGGTACATGCAGACCCATCCTTACAAAAATTGATAAAAAAAAATGCTGCAATTTTTGTAGGATAGGAAAAGGCAACTTCACACAAAGTGCGATGCTGTCAAGAAATCATTTTAAATAAAATTAACATATTTATCAGTGTTTCAGTCATGATAGACTTCAATTCTATTCTCCTATCAGTAAACAACAGAAACGTATATTTGCATTTTTTCTTTAAAAATCCAAATTTCCACTTTGGACTTAATAAAGTCAAATAACATGTAAGTAATTTACTTAATTTTGCTTGAATGAATGAATGATTTACAGCATAATCAAAGTAATCTCTAAAACAGGATTTCAGAAATTAAAATGAATGTGGTACAATGAATATAGCATTTAGCCTGGAGGCAGGAAAACCTGACTTGAACTGTGACCTCAGACAAGAACTAGATGTGTGATCTTGAACAAGTCATGTAATCTGTATTTGCCTCAGTTTCTTCAAATGTAAAATGGGGATTATAACACTACCTACCTCCCATGGTTGTTATAAGTATTAAATGAGATCCTATCTGTAAAGTATTCAGCACAGTGCTTGGCACGTGGTGGGTACATAAATGCTAGCTATAGTTACTGTGATTCTGTTAAAACTATTATGAGAAAGGTGTTAAATAGAGACTGGTTGACATCTAGAAGGGTTTTAGTTGCCTCCTTCAACTGTTTCTAAAGCACCCACATTTATTGCTCTAATAAAAGGCAGAATAAACCAGAAAATAAATTAGATGAGCAATTACATAAAAGTGTCTATTTCATGTTATATTGGAACCTGGTATATATTAAGTTATACACTGCATTTTACAAGGTTTTGAAACTAGTAAAAAATCTGTAACAACAAAACAACCAGTTAATTCAGAGAGGGGAAAAAACAGTTGCTGGGTATTATCAGGACAAAACAATCCTTCCATTGATGAAAGTCCACTTGCTAATTTGCTGTTTTGATGCCAGGTAGACAAAAGTCACAGAACATTATGCTTTGTTTCTTTAAATGGATTAGTTGCTTTTGGGTTTCTGTTTATGTTACATCAAATTATAGTCCGTTGTGGTCTATATGAATAGAGATGATAGATTTATTTATTTTGCAATTCTATTATATACAATTTGCTATTCCTTTTAAATACATAATAATATTACCATGTAAATTTCTTTTTTCCCCTTCTTCCCCAGAGATGTGTCCCATTTGATACAAATAGGGGTGTGTGTGTATACATGTATGTATGTGTGTGCACAGAGAAAAAGAGAGAGATAGAGAAACAATACACACAAATCTCAATGGATGGGTGGATGGATGGATGGATGGGTGGGTGGATGGATGGATGGATGGGTGGGTGGATGGATGGATGGATGGATGGAAGGTTTATTCCCAATTTTCACACTCTTTGTGTGGTATCCAAATTTGACACATTTCTCTAAATACTCCTATATAATATCTCCATATATAAAGAAGTCAAATGAAAATTCAGATCCTTGGTCAATCTATCCACAAGTGTTTATGGAATGCCTGCTCTCCTCTTGACACTGTTTTCCTTAGTTGACATGCTTCTCACACTGACTATAAATGCATAAACCTGGTTTTTCCAAAAGGAAGGAGGCAGAGTTGGGAAGAGCTCAGGGGGAATGGTAAGACTAGCTATGGGAAGAAGCCTATAAGCTTCCTTGTAATTACCATGAGTTATACCACACAACCCTCATTGCCTGATCAAATTGGCAATTTATTGAAAAGCTTAGACTTCTGTAGTCAGAAATCACTTCAAAAGCAGAGCAAGGAGGAAATAAATTTTGCAGATCTTGCAACTTAGTTAACAAAGTGATACCTTGGCTTCCTTGAGCTGCTCCAATTCCTCCTGTAATTAGCCATTCTCGGGAATCAATCTCGGATACAGCCATCTGATTGTTTGGGGAGCAGGAAGGGAGGAGGTGGCCCCCTTGGAAGGAGGCTGGGGTGATGACTCAGAGTCTGCTTTGGCAGAGATGTGATGCCCTGAATGCAATGTCTCTTCGTGGTGTTCTCTGCCCAATTAGAACTAGGATTTTTTTTTCCCAAGAAAAAATGAATTTCTGTCTCAAGCCCCTCGACTCTTACTATGGCTAATAAAGAATTCTCAGTCAGCAATCTGCAGAATGGGGAAGCTGGGGATAATACAACTGGGCAGCTTTTACAGGCCAAACAAAACACCAAGGAAGGGTAATAAAAAGACCAACAAATGATATAAGCTTTCCCATAAGACTCATACTATTTTAAACATTTTTAAAGGAAAGAAAAAAAAAACTAGCTACAATATTATGCCATGAGTTTGGGATTAACCTGGCAATCCGCGCCTATATTATTTAGTAGGAAAGCAACAAGTTGTGCGGCAAAGTAGAGGAAACTAGGAAACAGGGCCAAGGCCACTGACACTCGTGGTGGCTGATTAAGCTGTGAGCAGACTCTAAATAAATTCCATTCCCCAAATCACCCTCATTCTGGCTGTTGGGGCTGTCTCACATGCTGTGCATGCAACAGGAGCCTACAACCAAATCCGCCACTCAGCATCACGGCTTCAGGCCCAGACAGGGACAGCAGGCTTCTAGACTGTGATGCCTGTGGGGGTCAGCTTTTAGAGACAGAAAGAAGCAAAGTCACCGCTTTAAATACAGATCACCACAAATCTGATTAAAATAGGTCTTGTGCAAAAGGGAAGACAGAAAAGGACCACGGTTTCAACCAAAAGGTACAAAGAAAACTACCAATATCTCAGTCAACAGAAAAACAAAGCGCCCTCTCGCCTAGAACACTGAACAAGGAGCTTAAACATGCAAACGGAATTCCTAATGTAGCTTGTAACTTAAAAAATTTTAGTGACAGAATCATAGTTATTTTCTTAACTGATATTCAAAAGAGGGAATGTGCCAGATACAAATTTATTTTATTTTAGAATTTTTAAAAAGTTGGAAACATAGAAAGTATTTCTCATGAGAGAAAAATTAGGAAATTGTGATAAATCCAACTGGACATTACTGAGAATTAAAAATATAATGGAATGTAGGCCAAATGTCATTTAACAAGGGCTTGATTTATTATCTTATTGATTGCCTAAATTAAGAAACTGATGGAGAAAATGTTTAAAATTCTGATTAAACTTAAAAGTGTAGCATGAGTACTTTCATTTTTTTCTAGAGTCAGTTGTTAATTATTTAACAACATACCCCTGATGCTAATACAATTTCCTTTCATTATTGTCCTTCCTTCATTCCCCGTTTTCTTCAGTTTATCAATCTCAGTCTCCCTTTCATCCAGTTACCTAGTGAACTACCTTGTTATCCACATCATACTTTTCCCTCTTTCTCCATTTTACTTGTATTCCAGATAGTTACATATCTTTTTCTTCTGAGGCTAATACTACTGGCCTGCCTTTGGTCACTTAATGCTCTATTTATTCACTTCTTAACCTAGATTTCTGGAAGGATAAGAAGTAAAAAAAAACTTACATGTGTCTTGAGATAGTTTTTAATGGACTAATTTTTGTTAAAAACTATCTCACCCATTGAGTGTTTCCTCTTGCAAAATCGTTGGGGAAATCTCGCATACTGAAAAGCCTTGAGAAGATTATGAACAGGTAGATTCCCAAAGCTTATCTGTATTCTGGGGTAATGATAAAATGAGAAAACTCTGATTGGTTGACATAACTGGGAAGTAGGGGGAAAGCCTTAATTTAGAGCTGCACAAGGCCTTAACCTGGAGAATACTGAAATACTAGCTATGGTAAATGCTGCTGGCAGCAATTTGATATAAGGGAATTACTTGTAAGAAATTTTGCCCCCAAGATATTTTTATGGAAATGGTGAAAACTGATAAATTCTTTCCTGCATTAAGGTACCTGGAGGACTGAATCTGCAACTTGTACAGCTGTTTAATTTTCACTGGAATTACTGGGAATTAGGGGCTATAAAATCGTATCTTTTGCCTGCTAATCTGTTAAATTGATAAAATAAAATTTCAGTTTTCATTTTAAATTATTTTTTGACATTGAAATGGCCTTCCTCCTCCCCATTCCCATACAAATCTTAGCAATTCATTCAGGTCAAAAATGAGGAAACTACCTTTATTTATTGAAATAGAATATTTAAATATTGTTGAAAATGTCCTATTCTGTACAAGTGATAGAGGAACAAAATGGCTCAGGACACATTCTAATTACCCTATGCCCCTATCTCAAGCTATCTCTTGTGGTAAGTGTAGTTAGGGGAGAAGGTATTGTACACAAATCCTCTCATAAAGAAACTCATAGAATCATAGGATTTTGTAATGGAAAAACTTTAGAGATTATGTAGTCTCATTTTACAGATGAGGAAAATGAAATCCACAGAGGTTAAATTTCAACATTAAATAGTTAGATACCTGATAGAAAGGGGAAATTAAAGAGAACAAAGTTAGGAAGTATTTCTCCCTAATCAATGATCAGATATATGGAATGGTAGGGAAAGGATTAGGTGAAGGGCAGGCAAAAATTTTTTTCTATGGTACGATATTCTATGCAATTTCTATTTTTTTCTTTCTCTTTACTCTGGTATTGAAAAAGGGATCAGTAGGTACTCAAAAGTCAGTTTTTAAAATTACATTGAGGACATCACTATGATTACCTTAAATTACTTATACAGAGATAATTACCAAGCTCATCCAGTAATAAAAGCTAATAGCTAATATTTCTGTAGGAATTATATATTACAAAGTGTTTGTTTATGTTATCTCACTTTGTCCTGAGAACAATTCTGTGGTGTAGGTAATGATGTATTTTTTTTAATTTTTTTATTTTTTGCTTTCTGGAGGGGGAAGGTAGGGCAATTGGGATTAAGTGACTTTTCCCGAAGGTAATCATATTTTATATGTATTTAGCACTCTAAAATTTTCTAAATACCCTCTCCATTCCTCAGATTTGGAGACTAAGGCTCATAGAAATTAATGATTTTCTCAAAATCACATAGCTAGTAGCAAAGTTGAAATATGAACACAAGTCTCCTGTATCCAAATCTTATGGTTTTCCACTACATCATGTCAAGAAGCCATAACACAGCATAGAAATAAATAGCCCATGCAATTCTGATGCCAAGGGATTTTGATGTTAAGCAAATTTTAAAGTTAAGGACAAACCATGGAAAAAGTTTCTGACTCCAAGTTAAGATTAAGTTAAAGATTAGTACAAAGTCTATCAAATTGTCACTCTATGAGCTTGTGCACACCTGTGGCTAAATGGCCTAAATCCAGGATCTGCTTTCTCTTCTTTTGAGAGGCAGATATACCTTCTTAGAAGATGGGATCTAATAGCATAGGATCTCAAACTTGAAAGAACCCTAAAAATTATTTAGTCCAAACCTTGATTTTATAAACAATAAAACGGGAGCTCAGATGGTTTGTGGCTTAGAGACACTGATGGTAATCAGAAGAAGCAATATTTCAACCCACGTCCTCTGCCTTCAAATCCAGGTTCTTTTCCTCATTATTCCATAAGTCCTTCAACCTGAGTCTACTTCAACTTCTTTTAGAGTATCTTTCTTGTGGACTAATCCCATGTGCATGTATGTAGATAGGCATACACAACATGCATATAGACACATACCAATATATCCACATATACCTACATGTTTACATGTGTGCATAGGCCAGCACACATTGTCATGCATGTATTGTATCTCCTCCCTGGCTATTTTAATCTGCTTCGGGGCCTCCTTAGATACTCTCTTGTCTGACCCATTTAAAAAAAAATTATTGACAGCAGAGAAAAATAATACAGCACTTGAAAGCAAAAGAGAAACAGCATCATTTGTTCAAGGGAGTTGTTTCCTGTGGAAGACCCTCACAAAGCTCTGTACTTTAGAACTGCTGAAGCTTGTTTACTATAACATGGGATGAGCCTTCTCTCTTCTTAATTATATCTGCAGATCATGCACTACTAGCGACTTCCCAACCCTCAGCTTGTCAGCACATGGCTAAGGTGAGAGATAAGGGCCCCCTTTCCTTGTTTCAGAATCCTAAAATGACAGATTTAGAGTTGGGAGGATCCTTGGAGCTTAAATAATGTAGCCTCTCATTTTATAGATGAGGAAACTATGACCCAATGAGATTAAGTTATTAACCCAAAATCACCTAAGTGGTACACAGCAAGACAGGATTCAATTTGAGGGGGAATTTTTTGGTCTTTTTGGAGGGGGGAAGGCAGGGCAATTGGGGTTAAATGACTTGCCCAAGGTCACATGGCTAGTTCTTGTGTTAAGTGTCTGAGGCCAGATTCAAACTCAGGTCCTCCTGACTCAGGATCTGTGCTGTATTCACTGCAGCAGATAGCTGTCCCCACTGTTACACCTAGCTGCCCCAAAACTGAGGACTTTTGACTCCAAATCATCTACTTCCACTACAGATGGAATCTGAGAGGGAAAAGTGACCTCAGAGCCCATTTGTTCCAAGTTATACCTCAACAACCAATACGTAATGATAACCCAGTCAATCCTTGAAATCCTCAAATGACAAGAAAGACACTACCCCTTAAGGCCTTCCTTCTGCTATGAGATACCTCTGTCAGGCAGTTTTCCCTTACATTGTACCTACATGTGCCCTTTTCTGAACGAATAGTCAGTATTCCCACAAACTTAGTCCTTTAGAAACATCAAAAACTTCGAGGGGGCACATAGCAGACTCACCTACTTGTCAGCAAAACACCCACTGTCTGATTTCCCCCAGGTTTGGGCACCTAAGCACTGATTAGGCAATGTTATACCTTGATGGGATTAAAGACAGAAAGTGATGATTTTAAAAAATGAATAGGCTAGATGGAGACTGCTGTTTTGCTTATGACAGCAGACAGTAGCAGAGAATCTCACACTGGATGTAAGTGAGGCAGAGAGGAGGCTAAGCCTGAGGCCAGTGGGAGATGAGGGGAAATTGGAGCTACCCATTCCTAACAGGAATGAGAGTCGGGGGAAGAGAATAGGAGCTTGATTAGATGAATCCAAAGGAGTAACAGTTTAGTAGGTCAACCTATCCAGAAAGGAAGAAAGGAAGGAGCTAAGGAAGGAAGGAGGGAAGGAGGGAAGGAAGGAGGGAAGGAGGGAGGGAAGGAGGGAAGGA
>CM053580.1:62451518-62472728 GCA_028627135.1 Pseudochirops cupreus | reverse complement strand
CATAGTGTGTCTACGTGAATGTATATGTGTGTGTATGCACATATGGGACACGCACTCTGAAGGGAATCTTCTGGTTAGGGGAGCCTTTTAACAGTCTCACCCGTGCCTAATAACCTTTCTTCATAGTCTTAATAGGGTAGTTACTAATGAAAGCAGGAAATAAATATAATCTGAAGTTTATATAAAATTGGGCATAAAATGTAGACTTTCCTTATCAATGCAGACCATACAAAACAACTTTGAATAGGAGCAAGAGAAATTCTGGGCAACAGCAGCGATCTGAGAATAGCAGCGATCTTCACAATTAGTGTGTGTTTGCATATGTGTGTACAATATATATCTGTATCTGAGCATATATGGATATATGTATGGAAAAATGTATGGCCATATATGCAGACTAGTTGAATCCAATTAGACCTCTTACTGTTGGTGTTGGTAACTAACCCTTCATTCAAGTGCAATATAGTATTTAATCAATGTCCACTTTGCATTTGACATATAGGTTAATCAGACATCATTCAAAGTGATTCACTCTTAAGGCAGCTTTTGTTACTCCAATAGCTTACCTGAATACTGAGGATTTAATCATCAGAATTTGTCGAGAAACTATCCGATTATGCGATATTCTTTTCTAGTGAATTAAACAGGTAACAATAATAACAATAATAAGTTTCCTCCGTAACTTTTAACGTTCAGTTTACTAAAAGATACTTCATACTGGCTCTTCTGGGGATTTTTTTTTTGACATCTAGTACAGCTTGTTAAGCAATGTAATCAAGAATATAAGTACTGAGAATAATTTAGTAACAGTTTAAATCACTTTAGCAAGCTAAAAAGTTACAAAATCTGAGGTGTTTAGTGCTATTTTTAAGATGGGAGTTGTTGGAGTCTGATGAAATCAATAGCTGTATATATAAAATATCCATGATTTGATTTGAATACATGTAATTGCTACAAACACAGATGTTTACGTGGAAAAACGGAGGCAGATGTACTCTTTGCATTATCTGATTTTTAATATAACCATACCAATAATAATAATTCTATGAGCTGCAATGCACCTTTATTTAAGAAATGATGTCTTTGTTCAAGGAAGTATTCCTATTCTAAAAAGTAGTTAGCAAGTGTTAAAATCCATTTTTAAAATTTAGAAAAAAAAATGAAGGACATAAAAGATAAATGCATAGTTCTCCTACAGTTAAAAAACACCCACATAGTGTGAAAATGTAAGTTTTCCTATTATTTCCCTGAGAGCTATGACAAGTTTGAACTTGCATAAATGCAAATTTTGCATAGAAATGGTTTCTATTCATTTCCTTTGCTCTCATTTTCCAGATTGAACTGGAGAAGCCCAAATTTACCTATGACACAAATTAAAATGCTTTTGTTTTACTATAATAAATATGCTAGAGATTTCATTTTAAGGGGAAAAACTAATTACTTCCAAAAATTAAGACAGTAACTCTAACAAACTTTGTGTTCATTCCTTGACATTATAAAAGATGCCCATTGGTTCTGCCGTTTTACTCCCTTTAGTCACTTCCAAGCAGTGAAAACTGTTTGAGACAGGGAACAAATTTTATTTCAGGTACAGGGTTACACAGGAATTGTCTACTAATGGGTCTCCAGAAATAATAGCTATGGGTCACTTAAACACACAAAGGGAGGAAACTAATCCCTTGCCCTCTTTTCCACCAATGTCACTGGCTGATTTAGCTGTCAATCAACATCAGACCTGCCAGAGGCAGTTTTAATTGGTTGGTAGAGTGTCTTGACTGGCCTGCTGCTGATTGATTGATTGACAGCTCAGGGAGCACAGAAACACTGAAGATCGTTGGACCATTCCATCTCATCTCCTTCCTCTTCCATAGTTCACATAAGCAGGGTTTAGGCAGCAGATTGGAGGTGCAAGGAACATGTTACTGCTCCAGAAAGAGCATCTTTAGAACAAGTCCTCCTGGCTTTTACACTGCTAGTTGTCACCTTATTATTAATATCAGGTAAAGGAATACAATTACTAGATGGGGCCCAGGTGCCACCCAGTAGGGAAGTGTCTAATTTCAGCTCCACCCCTCACTATCTGTATAAACTTTGGCTCAAATGAAATAATGTCTGAAAAGCTTTTCACTAACCTTAAAGAGTTATAGTGACTGTTTAATACTAGCTTTCAGACAAGCGGTATAATTGCTCTGGGAAATGACTGAATTGGATGATCACTAAGGTGCCTCCTCATCTTTAAATCTAGAGAATGGTGACTAGACTTGTGGTTTCATTAATATTGGGAACTGCCTGGTTAAGAAACCAGTTCTAGCGGTGCATGTCAGTACAGCCTCTGCAGCTTATTCCCTTAAGCTCTATTAGGTCTTAGAGAATTGCCTGGAGATATGAAAAGTTGAATGACTTGCTCAGTCACACAGCCAGTGTGTACCAGGAGGCAGGATTTAAACCCAGGTTTTCCTTGCTTCCAGGATAGCTCTCTCTGTCTTGCTCTGAACCACCTTCTCTGGCAATTTCAGCCTTTTTTCAGTTGTGTCTAAGTCTTCATGACCCTATTTGGGGTGTTCTTGGCAAAGATTCTGAAGTGGCTTGCCACCTCCTCAAACCAACCCAAGACCAATATTTATTCACAAACCTGTTTCCCTCAGAAGCATCCTCTCCTCCCAATCCTCTAGCTCGCTCTGATTCCCAGCTTCCTATGGGCTCAGCTCCACCCTTCAGCAAACTCCTCTCACCACAGTCTCTATGTGATTACGTTCAGCCTATTAGGGGGCAGAGTATATTTCCAAAGCAGGGAAGGTCTTCAAATTCCCTTAGGCTTATTAAGGGGCAGAGAAGATCTGCAAATTACAAGCTCATATTACACTTGAAGAAATTGGGGCAAAACAGTTTTAAGTTACTTACCCAGGGTCATACAGATAGTGTCTGAGGTCACATTTGAACTCAGGAAGATGAGTCTTCCTGGCTAGGCCCAGTACTCTATCCACTCCACCACCTAGCTGATCATGTGTGGCAATGCAATCATTGAAACATCCTTACTATACAACCAATCACTATCAATACAATCTTGAAATCTATGATCCTGTGAAATGTGGTAGAGTGTTTTCTGCTGTGTTTCATCAACTTAAATTGCTGGGATCACCTTGGTAAATGATGTCCAAAAGCATAGAGAAGGACAAGAATTTAGTTTCCAGACTTACTGGTAGATCTCCACGCAGCATCAATTGTGTTTTGTTACTTAGCAACAGAGAAGGGCATGTTGGTTAATGAATGGCTTCAGAGTTAGGATATTTTGATAACCTCCCTTGCCTAGATAATCTGAGGTGGCATGTGATTCATTATTGAGGAACTTCTAAGTTACCTCAACAGCTAGAACAGGAGGGGATCTCTCAGGACTATGAAAGAATCAGTGAATGCCAAAGTATTTATAAAGTGCCTAAGACATGAAGGCACTGAGATAAGTGTTGAGGACAGGAATATTCAGGTCAGACTTCCTTTGCCTTCAAAGAAGCTTATACTCATATAAAGAGAGTCAATGTATAGTGAGATGATTCAGTGAAGACCGCTCACTGAGTTGTGTTATGAAGAGTCAAAGGAATTGGGAGTAGAGTCACAGGGAAGTGAATTTTATACCATTTTCATTAACAACGATGGCACGATTTGATTACTATTCTCAGTATGAAAAGGTATAAAGGGAGAGTAGAGAGATGTGTGAGTATGTGCACACACACACACACACACACACACACACACACACACACACACACACGAGGCTGCAAAGCAGATGACAATATGGCTTCATTTGGTAGGCCCTGATTTCCTAGTGAATGGCTCTGAATATGATCCTAATGAAAATTTATTTATAGCAGTCAGAGAGAAAACTTTCCATAAAGACTGGAGATGGTAGTAACCAAAATAATTGCACAAAACAAACAACATGTAGCCTCACAAAACTTCTCAGTATCTTAGTGTTTCTTTTGTTGTTTGTTTTTTGTTTTTGCTTTTTATAGGGGAGAAGGCAGGGCAATTGGGATTAAGTGACTTGCCCAAGGTCACACAGCTAGTAAGTGTTAAGTGTCTGAGGCTGGATTTGAACTCAGGTCCTCCTGACTTTAGGGTCCGTTCTCTATTCACCGTGCCACCTAGCTGCCCCATATCTTACTATTTCTTCAGTAGCCAGGCAAGCAGTCTCAAGGAATTGGACAAGTGTTGCATGACCTAAGGGAGGGGTGCCAAATGAGAGTGACCCCACATGTTATCTTATACAATAATGTAACTTTAATGAAAGAAAGCTGTAAGGATTATAGTAGTCTCCCCAGCTTTGTAAATGAAGAAGCCCCACAGAGACTCAAAAAAATGCTTACAGGAAACCTGAATCACCATTTCAGAGGAAGGCCTTCAGAAACAGAAGCCCTTCATTGCCCCTCCTTTCCCCAAATGGGAAGTCTGACTATCAATTAGCTGCCAGTCTCCCCTTCTATTCCAACCCAGAGGAGATAGTGTCAGTCTTAAACCTTGACCTATACCACAGTTCCAAGCTTCTCAATCCTTTCCCCCCAACACCTGATCCTAAAAGACTATCCGAAGCAAGAACCCTATAAATCCTACCAGACTTTATTGGTTTTGAAAGTGTCCAAATAAAACTGGGTCCCAGGAGGGTATTCAATTCTGCCAGGAGGTCTAGCAGGCCTCTTTCCATTGTTCTCCCTAAACTCTCTTCATTTTCTGAGCGTCTTCCCCTCAATAAAGTTGGTTTCCTTTACCATCCTGTGAGTTACGTTCCCTTGTTCTGAGTCCTTTTTATTCCTAAACTTCTTGTCTACAGTAGCATAGATAACTTACAAAAATGATGCGGCAACTCTTCCAATTTCTAGATTTTCTGTACTACATCTAGGTTCCAGGTTATATTTCAGAAGACTATGAAAAGCTCAGAACCCTTCCCCCAACAAAATATTCTATCATTGAAAAATGAGGCCTAAGAGAAATCATAAAGGAATTAGGATATAAGCAATGAAGATAAGTGACCCAAATGCTGGTCATAAAGTGAATGAAGGCAATTGAATTGACACCATCCAAAGGATGGTGGCCAGCTCTTCTCCAATTTTGTTGAGGAAGAGGATAGTTACTTTAAATATGAAAATATCACTCTGGTATTTGAGAATTTGAAACATTCGAATGTTTCTGATAGGGCATGGAACCTCTTTTTCTGCAGGCATGTCTTCAAATACAGAATCAATTTTCATTATCCAGTACAGTTGATCTGTAGAAAGTAGATTAAGGATGACTTTTGTCCTATGGACGCTGCTATAGTTCTATAACCTGATTAAATACATTTTCTTATTTGAAGTGAGTACCCCATAAAGGTTTTCACAGTTGGGGGAAGTTTATGTACAGTCATACATGAAGGCAGAGGGTTAAATCATATGTGCACATAGTTTCACAATTATGTAGTCAGTCAATAAACACTTATTAAGCACCTACTACATGCCAGGCACCATTATAAAGCATTATTAGATAAATATTGGGTTTGTATAATCCAGTAACTAATAAGACCATTTACACAAAAGTTCTCACATAGATCATTTTTGTCAAAGTAAAGCATTGAGTTTTACAAGCAAGCAATAGATACATACAAAGTTCGTTTGCACTGTAACATGCTTCTTACAATTAATCCTTTGTATTTTAAATTTTTTGAATTTTTCACGGTATATTTTAAATTTTATTATTATGAATACATCCTACACTCAAGGCCCACTCTCATTCACTATTCAACGTCTCAAATGAATAGGTTAATCTCTGTGAACACAAAGCTAAAACATTCCAACAGCGGCCATCAGTTTCCAGTATTCAAAAGAAGACATTAGATTTACTATTCCAAGTAAGAGGATTAAATCCTAATGCAGGGGTAAGACCTTCTGGTCTTCAGTGGACAAGTTAGTTTCCCTTAAAGTCTCAAGATGTCAAAAGGATGAGATTTTATCAACATAACTGATTATTATCATTTACTGTTGTTTAAATAAGATTTCTTTACACAAAGCGCATGACAAACAGAAATGTCAATACACTAATAATAGTATGAATGTAAAAGCTAGCACAAACAGTTCTTTTAACATATGTTTTAGGGTTTTAAGGATACATATAATGCAAACTAAGTACTTTCTGCTCAAGAGAGGATAAAATCAACAGAAAGGTGTAGTAAATGAAAAATAACAAAGTTTAAAATATTCTGACAGTGCCATCAAAAAGACAAATGTGGCTAACTTCTTTCACCATCTTTTCTAATGTCTGGAACAAGAATGATCACTGTGTCTGTGGATCGTGAATCACTTAATTAAAAAAAAATAATCTCTTCTCAATGTGTTGCCAAGAAAGCCAATTCCACATCTCTCTATCATTCTTGTGCTATTTTTGGCATGGAGAAAAACAAAAATCAAATGAGTAGTATCATAATGACAAAGAACAACACAATGAGAAAGAATCTAAAAAATGACAAACTTTTTCTCCAGTATTTTCTGAAATACACACACACAGACACCACCATCACCATCACTGTTATTCTTTCTTATGAATTTTCAAACTTTTGAATATTTTCAATAGAAAGTTAAAAAATAGCTCATAATGTAAGCATTTCTTATGTGTTATAAAAAGAAGTTGTGGTCCCATCTTTCTTCAGGATGAGCAAAGATCTAAAGAACTATCTTCACAATAGCAGTGAAGGTAACTGATATCCATCAACCAAATTTTCTTGGAGATAAAACTTTTGCAAGGTCTTATTTTTTTGTGCTATTATTAGACATCTATTATTTTCTACTGTACTCTTAATAAAATCTACCGCTACTATATGTGTTCTATGAAATTCCCTATTTTCCTTAAGAAAGTACCTTGAAGATGTTATATCACTTTTACATGGCATAGTAATTGAATTGCCTATTATATATTTTCTCATGCAATGAGCACTTTTTCTAGTCATGCTAACAGCCTTGCTTTCCAAATTAAAAAAAAATAATCATTAACACTTTTTATAACTTTATGTTCCTGAAGTGGAATTCCAAGTGATTTATGCATATTAACATGTGCATCCATAAACGCTATCATTGCCTTCATGATCAAAATACATTTGCAGCACTGGAGTGAACCATGCCTTAGTTCCTATTTGTGATCTAACCATTAGTTTGTTTTCATTTTCCTCAATTAAATTTTTCCCCTACCTAGATAATTATAATAACTATATTACATAATTTCTCTTGCCATTTATTCTGATCCATCCTACACATATCTGATGATCTAATATTCCTTTGGCACAGGTTGGAACATACCTCTCCCCCCTCAAAAAACTTTCAGTGACTTCCTGCCTTTATGGGTGTAACAGCAAGCACCCTATCATTCCCAGGATGGCTGCTAGCACAAGTTCTTTCATCTGCTTTTCTAAAGCAAAGTGACTCAAAAAGGGTTAATAATCTCACTTTAATCAAACACATATCATTTACCTAGTTCAGAGGGAAAAGTCAGCACCCTGAACTTCAGAGAATACAAACAGAAGTTACAAGCAGACAAAAAATACAGAGAAAGTAGCACAATTCAACAGACCAACAGGGCTTCTACCTGTCTGACCATTACATACATACATACATACATACATACGTACATACATACACACACAGTTAGTTACCAAAGAGAGAAGCACAAACATCTGGGTTTTTAAAGTTTGGTGGCTCAATGCCTGCCCAGTCTCATCCGGCCAAATCATAGAACTCTTCCCAACTCTTCCCAAAGCAAAACTTCACCATAGAGGTATATATAACCTTCTCCAGGGTCAAAGAACATCACAACCCTAGTGACCCACTACCTAATAACAAAGTAACAAGGCATGGGACTTCCCGCAAAACAAGCCTCCCCTAAGCAAGCTTCTCTTGTTGGGCTCTGCTCCACCATTCAGCAAACTCCTTCTGCTACAGTCTCCATGTGACCACATTCAGCCTCTTAGCAGCAGAGTATATTGTCAAATCAGGGAAGATTTCCAAATTCCCTTACCATTTCAATGGGTCAACCAGATGGCACAGTGAATAGAGTGCTGGACCTAGAGTTAGAAAGTCAAGTTAAAATCCAGTCTTAGATACTTACTAGCTGTGCAACCCTGGGTAAGTCACTTAACCCTGTTTGCCTCAGTTTCCTCATCTGTAAAATGAGCTAGAAAAGGGAATGCCAATCTCCAGTATCTTTACTAAGAAAACTACAAATGGGGTCATGAAGTGTCAGACATGGCTGAAAACAATTTAATACTGCTTCTATAGTAAAATATAAAGTCCTCAGTCTGGCACTCAACACTCTCAACAACTGGACTCCTACCTACGATTCCAGCATTGTTTCATACAATTCATTGTCCATCAGAATGTAATTTCTTTTAGAACAAGGTATTCCATTCTTGTATTCCCAGTACCTACTCTAGTACCTGCCTGGGATAAAATTAATAAGCTTTTGCTGGATGAATTTACTGTACATTTCAGTCAAATGAGCCTGTTATGGGTTCTCTGAAATCAGAATTCTATTTACTGACTCTGTACATACTCACCATCTCTTTCTTTTCCCTAGAAAGAACTCCTTCATCACGGCTCCTCAGAATCCTTGACTTTCAAGTTTCAGTTTTAGATGTACTTCCTCCATGAAGCCCTTACCGACTCCCCTAGCCACTGACTTTTCACCCACATTTTACTCTGTATCTTACTTCTATATGTGCATTTTGTATCTGATCACATCCCTCCACCCCACCCCACCTCTGAAGAAGCAGGTAAGCTTGATAAAGTCAGGAGATATTTTGTTTTTGTCACATTAGCTAGAGGACACAGTGCCTTGAACATTGTTGCTGTTTGGTCGTTTAAGTTGTGTATGATTCTTCAGGACCCCAGTAGGAATTTTCTTAGCAAAGATACTGGAGGGGATTGCCATTTCCTTTTACAGATGAGGAAACAGAAACAAATAGGATTAAGTGACTTGCCCTGGGTCACATAGCTACTAAGTGTCTGGGGTCTGATTTGAACTCAGGTCCTCCTGACTCCAGGCTCAGCAGTCTATCCACTGTATCACCTAGCTATACCCTGTCTTGAAAATACAGATGCTTAACAACTGTTTGTTGAATTAAACTGAATTGAAATAAGGAACCTTCACACCCAGAAAGAAACACTTCCTTGGAATCCTGCACACAGAATCATAGTACACTTTCTGAAACAGATTGATACAAAGACCATTTCTGGAAATAAAATGCAGTTTGCAATGAAAATTAATTTTCACCAATTTTGGAAATCTAAACTCTAGTCTTTATCAATATATAGAACGCAAACTTCAAATATTCCCCTTTTCTAAGTGGTAAGTTGAGGTTACATTCCATTTCTTTGCTGATTTTTCCAGTTATAAGTGATCTCTCCTTCCTATAAGCCAATCAACAGTCATTTAAGTACCTACTGTGTAACAAGCACTGTGCTGAAGTCTCAGAACACTTTCTTCACTGTCCATCCATCCATCCATCCATCCATTCTCTCTCTCTCTCTCTTTCTCTCTCTCTTTCTCATACACAGACATGCACGCACACACACACACACACACACACACACACACACACACACACACACACACTCTCAACAAACTCCATTGGCTCCCTGTTACTTCCAAGATCAAATACAAAATTCGTTATGGAGCATTCACAACCCTTCATAATGTAGCTGTTCCTCAAACAGTTCTTAGCATTTTCACTGACTCTTCTCCATGCCTGGAATGTTGTCTCCTCATCTCTGCCTCCTGGCTTCTTTCAAGTCTCTGATAAAATCCTGCATTCTATAGGAAGTTTTTCCTAATGCTTTATACAACTGCCTTCCCTCTAAGGATGACTTTTTGTTTATCCTCTATATAACACAATGGTACTCAAATTGTTTGACTATTGTCTCCCCCATTAGACTATGAGCTCACCAAGGGCAAAGACTGTTTTTTTCTTCCTATCCCTAGTGCTTAGCACAGTGCCTGGAACAGAGTAGGCACCTAAGAAAGGCTTCCTGACTGATAAGATTCTCTATATTCTGCTTTGTGTTCTAGATATTTCCCCAGCTCTCCTGCTAGACAGTAAGGAGAAATAGAACTTGTAATAAGGAAGCCTCGGTTTCTATCCCATTTCTGACACCTAGATAGTATTGTGAATGTAGGGAAGTCATTTAATTTCTCAGTTTCAGTTTCCTCAACTGTAAAATGAAATTAATAATACAGAAACAGGGCTTTGTTGAGGGCGGGAGCATTTTCTAAACCTTAGGGAGCCACAATATATAAATAACAGTTATTATAACTTAGGTATAGTGTTCATTTATATGCCTCAGTGCCTTATCACGTGTGGTAAATGCTACAACAACGCTTGTTACCATATACAAAGCAACTTTAAGATTTGCACAGTGTCTTGCAAATATCATATCTGATCCTCCCTGGAAGGTAGGTACTATTATTACCACTATTATACAAATGAGGAAACTAAGACAAACAGCAATTAGGCAATTTAATCAAGGTCATGCAATTGGCAAATGTCTGAGGCTGGATTCAAAGTCAGGTCTTCCTGACTCAAAGTTCAATGCTCTATCCACTGGGTCATCAAACTACCTCCATTGAATGAGCACTATAAAAATTATTTTGGGAAGTGAACTCTAAAAGACTATAAAAAGGCTTTGTCCAAAGCCATTGCAGATATGTGTTCCAAGATTGAAAATAGTTATCATCATTAAATTTTCTTTTAAAATTTCAGACCTTTTTGGAATACATATCATTACCCAAATCCCCCCAGGATGGATGACAAACCTTCAAATAACATAAAAAATGATTTGGAGTTAATTTTGCCTAACTTTTGATCAGCAATACTATCACAACTGGGGCTATGACCAGAATGACTATTGGTGGTTCTTGTCTCATTGAGGGGTGCTAGTTAGAAGTCTTGCCACCCTCTACTCTGCTTTTACCCTTGCCTCCTACAGCAGCAAGGAGAACCTTAACCCATTAACTATTTCTAAGACTTCTCAAGTAAAATATTCCTGGATTCATACTTTTTCACAATTATTTCAAAAGCCTGACTACACTGATTATCATCAATATAATTGATTGATAGAACCTTATAATGAGTGAATTCACTCCAAAATAATGGATTAATGGATTTGTCCATAGGCATAACCTAAAAATTCAGTAAACTGCTTTATATTCATAAATACACCAAATATCACGATACTTTGGAAAATAAATTGAGACCAGAAAGAAAAAAAAAACAACTAACGAGTCAAAGATCAAATTTAACAAAGTTGGAATCATTAACTTAAAGGGACCTTAGTCATGTATTGATTGAGAAAAATCCACCTATGACATTTTTGCTTGAACTTGTTTTATTCAGTCAACCAACAATGCATGTCAATGGTAACTTTCTCTTTGGAACAGCGTCTCTGAGGGTCTTACCCTCCCAGCTTGATTTTTTTCTTTCCTCTGGACTCACTGGCGTCACTCTAAGTGAGTACTGAAAAGTCCTTAGCCTAAAAGGGCCAGGGTTTTCCATTGCATCCTGGATCATTTCCAGTCAACCTGATAAATATCTTGGTCACTGGATCCAGATGGCTCTGGAAGAGAAAGTGAAGCTGGTTGGCCTTGCACAGCCCTCCCTCACTCAAATCAAGGTCAACTGCAAGTCATGTCATCATTTCTCTGATGTCATGGCCCTCTTTAAAAACAAAGGATAAATACAACAACACACCCAAAACTACATCAGGAGTTACAACAAGAAGTATAACTTGGTTCTGCCCTCATGCTGTGTGTAATTTAGTTATGCCATTAAGAATTATAAGGCAATTCCATAACACGTGAATACAAAATGTATTCCTACTGATGTCAAGAGTCCAGAGAAGGGAGAGTTAAGGATGGTGGTAGTTAGACATTGCTTCATAGAGGTTGTGTTGGGCTAAACTGGGTCTTGAATAAGGGATAAAGAGTTCAGACAGGTAGAATCAAAATAATTGAAGAGGAAGAATTCAAAAGCAAGAAATGGTATGAACAATTCTTTCTTCTTCTGATGGCATCTGTATCTTTCTCTAAGATCAGATTCAAATGCCTCAGTTATAGTATGGAAATGATCCTGTGCTCTCAAAGACTATAACCCCGTGTTCTCAAAGGCTATGTCCACAAATCACAAACTCTGTCACTATTAGGCAGAAAAGATTTCAAGTATGAGCCTGGTGATGAACTATATGTGTATCATTCAAGGACCAGCCTATCTAAGTAAGAAGCTTATAAAGCAAATGGACACAGGGTGACTATTTTTAAAGCTATAATGCCCAAAGATCATTTGCTAACATGTCAAAAGGTTGTGACTAAGCTCCTGTGAAATAATAATAGGCCTTTAAAGTACCAAAATATGTTATCTGTGTACATCTTATCTCCCTTAAGATCCTCAGGGGGCAGGGACATGCCTTGTAGAACTCTGTCCCTTTCAGCACTTCAGATTGCACATTGTTCATAGTACACATTCGATAAACAGTTGTTGATCAAATGAATATGCTTTTCGTGTTTAAATGCAAAATCACTTTAAAATGCTTGGATTGAACAGTCATCCTATCAGTATTTTTGAGTTACAGTGTAGGATAAAGGTCTCTTTAAATCAGATGATTTATGAAGGCAGTACTATCCAACCCCACTGGCCACAAATTCTTAATGAACACAGAAGCTGCTTTTTCTTCCTTCCAAGCGTAACCCTATAAAAAGTAAGTGACAGCAATTGCGACCCTATCTGTGGCAGTTTATGAGAATGATTTGCAGATAGATTGAGTTACAGTGTTATTGTAACACCTCATCAAAATTCTTATCCAGTTCTGGAGCAGCAACTTAAGACAAGTGGACTGGCCTATGGCTGGTTGGATTAATTCCAGCAGCTTGCCTAAGGTACCAAATTACCCTTTCCAGTTAACCTCTGTTATTTCTCTCTCTCCTTGGTGTGGCAACAGGAGTATAGAAGGGATGGATATAGTTGATTACATTGTGTCAAAGGCTTGTGACATCTTCCCTATTTTTCTGCTTGAAAGCAAGAGGCTCTCCCAGCAAGGAGTTCAGACTCCCCACTTGACTAGTACACTTCACAATCGGAGCTAACAATTAAAGAGTCAAGCAAAACAACTTCTATCAGCCACACAATTGTTGTATCCCTGTGCTTTTCATTTTGAAAGGTACAACTCTTCTAATATGGCAATGGATATATAGGAAGGAATTAACAGTATTTAAGCACAAAATGACAATAATTTATGCAGGCATAATTACATAATTAAAACATTCATTTCCACCTATAGTCAGTTTTCTGAAGGTAATGGAAACCAATATGGCTTTTCTAAGACAACATCTGGCAGTGAAATGCAAGGAGAGAATCTTGCTACTGAGAATGTACTAAGAACAAAAAAAAAAAAAGAAAAGCAAGGGAAGGGGAGGGAGGAATTAATGTTGTTGAATTATCTTTTTAAAATAGAAAATACATTCATTCTATCTAGTAATTCATAAATCATTCCATAATATAGTCTGAAAATAAGGAAGCCCCCAAAAGAATGGTTTTCCTTGCTAGTATTTACATGTTTATGATTGAAAATTTCTAGTCTTTGAGATCTAACTGAAAGATTATATGCTGATGTAAAGAAACAGCTTATGTAGCTAGCCCACTCAGCTATGATAGATTTACTGACAGATAACTTTACTTTAAAAATACCTGAAAGGGGGCAGTAAATTTTTTTTTCAAGATTTATATGTGCATATTGGGTTAATATACTGTACCTGTTAAACTTTTTTATGTGAATTTAAATGTAATACTCAGTTAGATGGGGAGTTCAATATGTATTTTATAATAACAGAATGGGATGCTATGCCCAAAGATATACAATAGCTTTTGGGAAATAGCTGAGCAAAGAAAATTTCAATTTATACTTTAGTTGGAGGATCCTTGTCTGAAAACACATCACTGCCTCTGGGAAAATTTCTGCCATCACAGCTTTATGTATTATTGTCAGTTCCAAAGATTAAAAGGAAACTGTGCCTGGGCACCATTTGTTTTTACATATGTCCACCCACTTAATTAAATGAAGAAAATCACCTTTGATTGGAAAAAATAAATATAGAACGTATTACTAGAGCCTCATCAATTATTTTTAGTAAAAGGAAGTTGACAATTCTGCTTTTATTTTCTGGGATACCACTAAAATAAAATGCAAAGTAATTAAAGAATTTGAGTTGGAAGTGGTATTTATGCCTTAATGGTCCATGGAAACTAATAATCGGTTCATAGAGAAGAACTGAAAAGTGAAATATGGTCTGTCCTCCTCCTTGTCACGAAATGAGCTCCTAAAATCAACTGTCTATAGTTTATTTGAAATTTTACTTAGTACCATCCCACTCCCAAGATCTGCACTCTCATGAGTGATTTAACGGTGATAGTTACAATTTTCATATTCCCAAAGAGAGCTTAAATAGTTGTTGCATACTTGGATTTTTTTTTCCAATTTGTGTAAAATAAAAAGCAAAGGCATAAAATTGTAGTATAATTATAAATAAACAAATAAAGATTCAAAAATAAGGTACAAATATTATAAAGTAAAATGAGGGAATACCAACATAATATACTTAAGGTTCTATAAGGAAATGCTCCCTTGGGAAACTTAGCTACTTGTTTATCTTCTGTCCAGTATGTAAGATTAAACGACCTTCTAATAACGAAGGTCACGATAATACAGAAACCTTGCATTTCTGTAATGTTTCACTGCTTCCAAAGTTCTTTCACAGGAACATATCAGCATTAAATAAGCACATTGCAGAGGTTATATGAAAACAAGAAGCTTGAAAATGTCAAATGAAATCTTGATTTATTCTGATTGACCTACATTTTTCTAGTGTGTATGTAGGACCAGATGATATAGACTCAAAAGAAATCTTAGGAATTTTCTAGTTCAACTCCTTCCTTTCATAGCTGAGACCCAGAGGAATTATGTGACTTGTCCAAGGTCACTGAGGTAAATAAAGAGTAGAACTAGGATTAAAAACATGTCTTCTAACTAGCTCTCATTGCTTTCCCTGCAATACCAGTCTCCTGAAAAGATTAAACACACTTGGAAGTCGCAGGAAACCATATTGATTTTACTCAGTCTCCATAGGGTTTGTCAACAATGGTGAAAAAATGGCCTTAGAAGAAAATGCAAAAGAGTGGGGGGAGGGCAATACAAAGGCTCTAAAAGGACAAGGCTGCTGAAGGCTCTAAGCTTGGGCATCCTTAATAGTTTCTGCTTCTCCTCAAGCTTTTAACCACCCAGCTTAGAGTGGGAGAGCCAAAACTATTCTCCCCTACCCCTAAATGCTAAATCATTGAATAGATGAATCTGTTACTGTAATAAGTCTCCATGCCTGTTTGTAGGAATCCTGGATTCAAGTTGTTGGTTTTTGTTTTGTTTTTTTTTTTTAATGTTTCCTCAGAGTGTGGAAGTGACCCTGCCTTCTTCAAGGCTATGACAGCAAAACACAGAGTAGGACAGCTCCTCCCCACATATAATGACTTTGACTATTCAAGGACCAGCCTCACTAAGATCAGGAGGACCAGGAGAAGAATGGCAGCCACCAGCAGTTGAGGAAAATCTCTACTAATTGGTGATCATCTATTTCAGTGTAAGTCTGGAGAAAAAGTTAGAAAATCTACAAACATTGAATTCACAGAAATGAAGCAAAGGGGGATAACAGGAAGGATTTGTTCACCACAGCAGTCAAAGCCAGAATAACCTAAAAGAGTTGTCCTATGCCTTCCCAGAGTGTAGCTTCAAATTTCTTCTATAATAAAATAGGAATAGAACCACATTTATAGTTTGAAGATGTAGGTTTAAATCCTAGGTCCAGGACTTATTTTCTCAGTGACTTTAAACAAATCACAACATCTTGGGCATAAAAAGGGGGGAGGAAGGGAAGATGGAACTAGATACTAGAAGGGTCATGAAAATGTTTCCAAAAGAAAACATCTAAAATAAAATTTGTGACGGTACAACCCAGAAGCATAAAAGGGGATGATTTTGAAATAACCCAAAACTACACCGTATTTCCTATTTTCTAATCCTTCTTCCCTATCAAAACACTAACATTTCCATTTGTGTACTTATTTGAATTCCATATATGAGAACAACCACAATCAATTTCTGTGTCTTTCCTCTCTTGATGGAATTTTACTTTGAATTAACTGAAATTGGTGTTAACACTTGCCTTGATGTGAAAACATAGTTTAACGGAGTTCTTAACCTGAGATGTGTGAACTTTACTTTGTTTTAATAACTATATATATATATGCATATATATAATATGTTTATATATATATTCCTAATACTATTTTTATACATTTAAAAACATGATTCTTAGAAGAAGATATAGGCTTCACCAGACTGCCATAAGGGTCCATGACTTACACACACTTACACACACACACACACACACACACACAAATATTAATATCCTCCAGAAATGTCTTTAGTCTCTGGTACGTACTACATATTCAAGAAGGCGACAACCCCAAGAGATGGCCAAGGTCAAGTATATAATGGGAATTGAGGAAGAGCAATCAATTAGAGAGGAAAGGATCAGGAGAAGGCATATGGAGTAGATTGTCCCTGTGGTTTCTCTAGTCATTTTCCTTCTTATTTTTATCATTCTTAGCATAAGAAGACATGCAAGTATATAATAGTGATGACAGCTACAGGAGTTAAAATCTGTAATCTAGTTTCTTTGTGAATCACTGGCAGGAGTAAGGCACCATCTCAGTTCCAACACTGATTATCTGTCTCCTTGGAGAGTCTTCCCCCATCTTATTCCTAATCCTTTCCTTGCATTTTTTTAATTCCATAAAGTCTGCCCCATCTTATTTTTTGATACCCTGTATTGGTGAAGGGAAAAAAAAAAAACATTTCAACCACTTCCTAAAGATAAGACTGGAATTGGACATTAAAGTTAAATCCCATACAATTCTTCTGCAACCTATGTCCTTTTTTAATTATTATTTTACTTGGCAAAAGATGTAAGCAGGTCAAACTTTTGGGAAGAGAAATTCTTTGAATAATTCTTTCTATTATGGTAACAAAAAATCTTAAAACTTGGGATTTACCAGGTTCAGAAATAGCCTTGAATTTATCTATCATGCCTATCTGCTTGTAACCACTCATTATTATGCCTCTAATCTCTTTTCCTTTGTCTATAGGGCAAAGTAATATCATCTATCTTTCTGAGAAGAAAAACGATTGTAGACAAAACCTATTGTCACTTGCTGCATTTTAGCTTTTAAAAATGAGCAAAAAATTACTGTTGCCAGAAGCTGCTACTATGAGCATAGAGCAGTTTTACACAGGGTTAGCTGACTTAAGGCCAACTGGATCCATGCCAAGGGACCATCTTACATGTGAACCACCTAATTGGATCCTCTTGGTACTTCAGTATCTAGCTCTGATCTAATGGAGTCTATGATGGATTTAGACTGCAGCAAATTCAGTTTTACAGTAAAGATGATAATGAAGTTCCAAAGTAGGATCATCAGAGATGTGGCCTTATGAAAATACATGTTGTATATGAACAAAACATATCTTTTCAAGCATGTATTGAGGCAATAATATGGTTGTAATGTTAATGGAGTGGGAGAACTTCCCTGCCCATTAATAGGTCTCACATGGAGCCCATTAAGGGGATCTGGTTTAGGGGAGGCTTGCTTGTAGGAAGGCTTTCACACCTTTTGCTAATTTCTAATTAGTCACTGAGTCATGAGGGTTGTGATGCTTTCTGGCTCTGAGAAGTGTATATATACTCTGAGTTGGTATTTTGCTGCAAGGGCCTGCTTATGAGAAGGATCTTGTTATTCCCTGGTTGAGATTCTGAGTGGCCATATGTTCAGAGCTCCCTATTGCTCAGATGTAAAGGCTCCCTCGATCTAGAGATGGATGTAAAGTGTATAGTTGATTCAGGCAGTCAGAGCCATGACCTTTGGTCTTTATTTCTCTGCATTTTCCCTGCAGTTCAGGGCGCTGACTTTTCCCCTGAACTAGTGAGTATATTTTTAAAAGATTGTTGACCCCTTAAACAGCTATCTTTCCTAGTGAAGCAGATCTAAGAACTTTTGCTGGCAGCCATCCCAGGTACACTACAATGTTTAATTAATTTAGTATTATATTCATTTTTGTATTTACCATATTTACCATATGACTGAGATGTTTTGTTACATAAAGAAATAAAATTGTGCCAAAATGTATTAATTTATGATGAATTTTTTCCTATATCAGCCTAAGTGCTTCCACTATACAGCAAAGCATAGCAAATAGAGGGTCAGTCTCAAAGTAGAGACCTGTGTTCAAGTCTCACCTCTGGCACATACTAGCAAAGTAACCCTGGGGCAGTTACTTAACCTCTTAGTGCTCTAGGCAGCTCCCTATTACAATTGTAGAGAAGATGCCAATCTACATAGGTAGAGGGAGTTTCCTCACCAGGGAATTCTGTATACCAATGAAATCAAAGGACTATATGCATTCCTATCTCTAATGACAACAGAAAAAGATTACTTAAAGTCCCCACCGTATATTTATACTAATGATAGTTTCTTTTATATTTCCGAATGGTCTAAAAAAATTTCCAAATTTCTAAAGGGTCAGAACTTTACTGAGGGAAGGAGGAAAAGTTCTTTTATGTTATAAAAAGGAATGCATTACCTGAGTTAAAAACTATAGCCTTTTCTGTGATAAAAAAAAAAAAACACCTCCAAAGCAGTTAAAAATGATAATTCTCAAATTTCTGTTTCAGAATTTGTGGGTCATCTCTGTTAAATGGTTCAAAGTTCTTTGTGTGAAGTACTCAGCGTTTTCTACAGCACGATATTCTCTGTCATTTTCTAAAAAAAAGTAGTGAATGAGAATCTGACAGAGTCAGGGTTACAAAGAGGAATTTCTGGCCCATAAACATAAGATTTGATAAACAGTGTGGTGTAGTAGAAAGTTAGCTGGCTACAAAGCCAGGAAGACTCTATGTTCAAGCTGTGCCTATGACACATATTGATTGTGTAATGGTATGCAAAGTAGTTGACCCCTCCATGCTCTAAGAAGGTTTCTACAACTGCTAGTTTAAAAGAAGAGGCAAAGTAGTACTGGTTAAGGGTGTTCCCTATGCCAATTAAAACCACAGATTTAGTCTCTATTATTACTCCTAAAGAGAAGATACATTTAGATATAAATAAAAGTAACATTTGGAAGATCCTAGAGTCCTATGAAAAAAATGAACATGACTACTTCAACTGCTCAAAAAGATCTCTTACAAGGAAAAAGGATATATAACACACTAATTAAATCTCTTATAAAAACATAAGAATTATTACTCAAAAGCTGATTAAATAATATTGAACTATAGGAAGGAAATAAAATCAGTTAAATACTACATTAGAACTAAAAATTTGTAAGATATCATGGAAACAAAATAGTATAATGAACACTTTCCTTTAATAGTTTAATTTCTTTTATCAGAAAATTTTCCAAAACAAAATATTCTTTGTTGCAGGGCATGTTCCATTGGACACAATCAATTAGTGTAATTTTTAAATTAGCATTAGCTAAATATTTTAAATATATGAATAACTTTGGGGGAACAAGTAGAGTCCAAAAATTCAAATTATTTATTAGGCATTTGCTCTTTGTTGAATTGAATTGAATCCAACAGTACACAATGCCATGTGCTTAGCAGATACCTAATAAATGTGTACTGAATATTCTGAAATAGACATAGCCTGCCATAGAAAACTGCAAAGAACTGATATTTGTCTTTGTTCATTTCACCTACATGACAGTCATTTCATAAGGCTGTATGCAATCACATTAATTTGGAACTCATTCAAACTGCAAGTACAAGGTATTGCAAAATGATATGTAAGGTAAAGAAGATGACAATCTAAGACAAACAATAAGACTGACAAGTATTCAGAGAATATATAGGCTCTTAGAAATGTCATTAAAAACACTAGTAGTCGAGATATTTGCATAATACATTTTTAAAGTAATTCCACTAAAGTTTTATGCCTGTGCTTCTTCAGATTGCGTTATATACTCTGGGTTCTCAAAAGTTATGCCAATGGAATAAATGGATCTGGAAATCATCCACATGGGATAATAGTTAAATTTGTGGAAATTGACAAAGTTATCAATAGAGAGAATGCACAATAAGAAAAGAGAACTTTGGAAAGTACCTTAATTGAATACACACAGGTAAAAGGCATGATGCAGATGATGAGTCAACAAAAAAGAAAAAAAAAGAACAATGAGATGAGGAAGAGGCAAACCAGTATAGAGCAATGCCATGATAATATAGCAATGAGAGAACAAGTACCTCATAGTGAAAAGGTGGTCAACAATGTCAAATGCAGCAGATAAGTCAAGAAGAATAAAGACAGGGAAAAGACCATCATATTTGCCAATTAAGAAGTCACTGTAATTTTTCAGAGAACAGTTTCCATTTAGTAATGAAGTTGGAAGCCATAATGCATATGATTGCAGAGTGAGTAAGAGAAGAATAGAAAGCAGCAAAGGTAGACAGCTTCATAGCTTCTTCAAGGTTTTTGGCTAAGAAACAGAGGAGAAAAGCAGAATGACAGTTTGAAGGGATGGTATGGTCTGGTGGGAATTTAAGGCTGAGAGAAGATGGATATGTTTGAAAGCAGGAAGAAAGGAATCAGATATAAGAATAGAAAAAGGAAAACAGGTTAGTTTACAGTTGATGAGCAAGCAACCAGTACAGGTCAACAATAATTCATTTTTAAACCAAACACTGTGAGAAAATGAGATATAGAACTGGGATGGTATAATTAGACAAAGAAGCCGTATGAAACTCTAGAAATTTTATGCTTTCTAGCAGTCTTGTGGACATGTAGAAACATGAATGTCTATACAATTTGATTGCTGCACATAATTTATGGGGTGTTTTACGAAGCTCTACTAGTTATTATTCTTGTACTCTAAAGGTTATATGTATGTGAAAACTAGTAAAATGTCCAAATAAAAATTGTAAATGTAGTGACTTTTTAAAGCTTTCATTGTTATTATAAATCACTCATTTTGTTTTAAATTAGGGAAATATTTGAATAATTTTATTTGTTTTGAATATTTTATTAATCTTTCTGATCACTTTTCCTTTTCT
>CM053580.1:62431740-62451418 GCA_028627135.1 Pseudochirops cupreus | reverse complement strand
TGTCATCCCCTCAAGGGTCTGCGATTTCTTTAGTGTGTGTATTCTTTCAAACAATGGAGACTATAGGCCCTCTAGGTCAAAGTAGTTGGGCTTCAAGAGTTATGGTTATGGTTTCTATTACACTATGGTCAATCTGAATTTGTACTTCTCTTAATTTAAATAGGCTTGTCCTAGGTCAGTGGATGACATACAATCCACCACTGCCCCATACCTGAAATCTTTTCAGCTTGGTAGGATCAAGAGGGAGCTACCCTAAGATTAATTTGAGCCAAGTGGAATTATTTGAAGTGTTTGTGTATGATGTTTCTCTCATCTTGATATGATTGATGACATTGGAAAGATTGACATTTAAGTGGATGAGCACTCATTAATTGATGTTATGCTAGCTACATAAATGTTTTAAAATGTTCTGAGATGTTGGGTGATTACAATTATTTTCATTGCAGCTTAGTAAAGGTTTCAATGGGGAGTGTAAGAATGATTTATATTCAGAGCTATTCATAAGAAATGTGACTCCCTATGGAATAATTTGAGCACCTGCTGAGTAGTTAAATGGCTAGTATGAAACTGGTTACTGGTTTTAATATAAAAGTATCTGTTCTCCGCTATTTCTTTTATTACCACTAATTTAAGTGCCTGTTTCTCATTTAGCTATAGCAATGAATTGCTGAATGACCTTTGGTGAATTTATTAACTATGTGATGCCTTAGTTTGCTCACCTGTCAAATGGAGCATCATGGTTTTGTATTCCATGGCAAATAAATACATCAGTACTTGAAGGATCTATGTGATTTCACACAGATTGTAATCTCTATAATTTTGTGCCTCAGAGAGGAGACAGAGATTTGATAACTCTCCTACCACCTCTTTAAAATAGTAATTTTAACAACTCAGTACTACATAAATGTCCATGTCACACCAATCTTTGGAATAAACTAAGGGCTTTGTACCAAAAAAGCAATTAATTTGGCACCTTTTTTGAGCACTTTTTGCTGAAGAAAAAAGAAAAATTTGTCAAAAATGTATAAATCCCAGTACCAGTGAAGGAATTAAGAAAATATATTGTGTCTTCTGCAGGGATGTGCCAGAATAATAGTATTAAATCCATTTTGGGGAAAAATGCATATGTATTAGATATTATAATCTTCCATTCCAGTGAATTACATTCTGTAATCCTTCATTATATATTGAAGGACATAACATAGCTTTCCTTTCTGATGCTTAGGTCAGCAAGAGTATTTGAATGCTACAAATGAAGCAAGATAGTATAGACTATTTCTGATTATCCCAATTATTAGTGAGGATGTTGCTTTTTTAGAATTAATTTGTAAATTGATTCCTATTTCTTTTCTTGCTGAGTGGGCATTAGCCCAAAGACCACAGGTGTGAATTGATATTCTTTTTTTTTAAAAAAGTATCTAACCTTTATAATTAATACTACCCTTTTTTTATTTATACAGATTCAGTGTTGTATAATGCTTAAAATATTAATAAGCTAGGCTCCTGCCCTGAAGAGCTACCATGTAGAAATCATTAATAAACTGTATGACAGTAAAAATCTTTTTTACATTATTATTACATTTTAAATATGTTTCATATAAGAACACCAGAGGTCTTACAATACAGCGTGCAATCGAATTAATAATTTAGGATTATGCATTACCAGCTTGTTTCCCTATAAAGAAATACAGTTCTCCATCCTGCCTTTTCAACTCAGTCATTGGGTTACTTTGGTAGTGTTATTCTATATTTCTAGGACTCTTCCTTTCTCACTGGTAAGATGGAATTGTTACTTATATCCTATCACATAGGACATACGGATAGCTATCACCTGGATAATGAGGCCTGCAATCACTGAAAATTGCCAATAATTACTGCTTATATAATTATAGTACCTATAAAGTATTAAATGTGCTTTTATTGTTGGATTTGCAAGTTCAGGTTTTATGAGCATAGAAATGAACTATTAGAGCAAATCTAAAACATAATAATCTTGCTTAGTTCTGACAAAATGCTGAGCAAGCATAAACATATCAAACGCTTCCATGTATCATTAAAATTTGAGTGAATGTTTGTTTGAACTATGGTTATATACATGCCCATGGACTGTTGTACTTGAGAAGAATCAGGATACAATGGGAAAAGAGGGAAAACTTTGTTAGTCAATAAGGCCTAAGTTCTGACATATATGAGTTGTGTGATCACTGACAAGTCATTTCCCCATGCAACTCTCTAAAATTAAAGTTACAACGAGTTGGAGGAGGCAATTTCCACACCAGGAGCCCTGACCCCTTCTGCCTACCACATTTCAAACAAAAATACAAAGTGTCATTAGCACTGTCAAACCAGTTTGTTCCTTCCCTTCAAAATCATTTCTACTCCCAACACTCAAGAATGTCAAGTTCTTATTCCTTTAACTTTGACATCTCTTATTCTTTATTTTCTATACTTCATCACAGGTCAAGGACAACCATAGCTCTATCTTTAGAAACACTTATCATACCTTCACTTCTCATAGCTCTTAGCACTATCTGTTCTAGGTGCCAATCATTTCCTTAAAACACTTCTGTTACTTTGTGAATACAATGGTTATTGGTTTTCTCTCTCTATCCAGGACTTTGTGGATATGCTGTCCATAGTCCTGATCACCTGAATTCTATCTCCTTGCCTTCATTCTAAATTTATTGAGATATCTGGTATTTTTATATCTATTGTTGACTCCCATTTCACTGATTTAGAATTCCTTCCTTCATTATAAATGAAGCTTCATTTGATAAAAAAAAAATAATATCTTATGGGTTTCAGACAATTTTTTCTTTTATGCAGCTCTCAAAATAAGAAACAAAATAAAAGAGGTTTTAAATAAGGTTATAGAAAAAATTTTGTTTGCTTTTGTCAATCCCTTCATCACTTGGAAAAACTAGTTCTCTCTGATCACTATTTTCTGGTCCAGTTTTAAAATGGTCCTTTTTATCCCTAGTTTGTATGGGACCATCTCAACTTAATCCTACTTTTGTTTTGTTTTGTTTTTTACTCACTGTTTTCAAAATCTTTCCATTCAATTCCAATTAGTCTAATCTATATAATATCTTGCTTACTAATTCAGAGGTGGGGGGAAGGGGCATTGACATAAGAGTCAGGAAACTAGGGTTTTAATAGGAGTCTATACAATAAATATCTGTGTGACAATATTTACTTTGTGCAGTTAGATGGTGCAGTAGTTAGTGTGCCAGGCCTGGAGTAAGGAAGACTCATTCTTGTTCGTAAATTCAAATCTGGTGTTAGAGACTTACTGTGTTACTCTGTTTGCCTCAGTTTCCTCACCTGTAAAATGAGCTGGAGAAGGAAATAGCAAACTACTCAAGTACCTTTGCCAAGAAAACCCTAAATGTGGTCACAAAGAATTGGACATTACTAAAATGACTTAACAATAACAATAGGTACCTCATCTAGCCCCTCTGGGTTTCACACACTCCATCTGTAAAATGTAGAGGGTTGTTTTTTTTTTATTTTTTCAGAAGAAAATAGAGTCATAAGAAGGTTGAAGGCCCAAATACACTTAAATTACATATTTATCTAGAATAAATTTACACATAATTTTATGGAACAAAGTCATGTGCATTAGGTACTCTCCTGATGGTTTTCATAACCATGTTGCATGGATTTTTTCAAAAGGAGAGTAAGAACCAAGGAGGAACAGCTGTGTTAATGAATTTTAAAAAGTGTGAGAGAAGGGCCTGATCACCTTAATTAGGAGGAATAAACTACTGACATTTTAGAGGTGAATTACTTTTAGGTGATAAGGGTACTAGTTTTAAAATAAAATTTCTCTTCCAGTAATCTTAATGACCCAATCAAAAGAGATCATTCACCCTCTAAAGCCTAAGAGAACAATTTAATCTGTGCACTTTATAGCTCAAATTCGTGTAACCTAAGAGAAAGCATCTCTCTCCAGTCACCCTTAAAACAAGCCCAGAAATTTAAATGATTCCCTATATCATTTAAAAGGGTCATAGAGTTAGAGCATGCCAGAGGCCATCTTGAATAATTTCCTCATTTTACAGAGGGGGAACTAAAGCTTAAGGAATTTACATGATTTACTTGTCTTGAGTCTCCCAAGCAAATGCCAACTGGATTTGCACCCAAGTTGTCCGACTTTTTCTTGTTGTTGTTGAGTCATGTCTGACTCTTTGTGACCCCATGGACAATAATCACACCAATACTGTGTAAGGGGTTTTCTTGGCAGAGATACTGGATTAGTTTACCATTGCTTTCTTCATGTCTGACTCAAGAACCACCCATTTTCCACTGGACAACAATGCCTCTTTGTTTCCCAATTTGACTTCAAGGAAACAAAGCTAGTTTGTTTTTCTTTGCAAATAATGACATATTTCTTATTTCCTTTGATCAACCACATTTTATCACTGTTTGCGTCTATAACATAGTTCTCTGAGCAATGCAAGAGACCAAAAGAAAGGGATGAATAATCTTTAACACAGTAAAAAAAAAAAAAAAGGCCGAACACAAATGAAATAAAGAAAATGTAAAAAAAAAAAACACCAAAAGAAGAAAATTATTTGCATCACCTATGCATGTAACAATAATGGGTCAGGAAGGATCTGTAATTGATTCGGTATATTGAACTCCTGGTTGTGGGCACATTATCTATCTATAGATAGCTACTTAGCTATGACTGGGTAGCTAAGTTCTAAAATATTGCCTGAAAAACATAGAGGTAAGGAACTTGACCAGAGTAACAAACAGAGGCAACCATAAAGGGAGAATTTGAACTGTCTTCTTGGTTCCAGATTCAGCATTCTATCCATCATCAAGGATGCCTCTTAAAACAATATACAAGATTCATAAAGTGCTGAAAGTTTTGCACACAAGTGCTGAAAGGTTGCACTATAAATTTATTAATAAACATTTATTAAATCCACTCACAATGTGACAGACACTACATTAAGCCCTAGGGAGAAAAAAAATATGAAGCAAAAATAATCCCCACCAAGAGGCTGGCATTCAAGTGGAAGAGGCAACATAGACATGAATAATTATATACATGAAATTGTCAGGGCAGAAAGGGATTGATGGGTGTTTTTATGAGAGTGGAATAACCTAAATTAGTAAGAGAAGGGGATGGACATTGAGGTAGAAGACAAAAGATAAGAAGGTGAGAAGGTAGAGTGGTAAAAATACAAGAAAGTTTACATAGTTGAATTTAATGTGGAATAACATGATGTGAAATAATGAAAAAGCAGGGTAGAAATATGGTCAGTATAAAGTCTTATGACTCATGCTGACCAATTATAATGTGTTGTAGATGCTAGGTAATCATAATGACATTTGTGAAAATTCTTATTGTAGCATGTAATGTGGATAGTCAAAGATGGGACCTGAAAATATAACAAAACCATACTGTGTTGACCTTCAGAATACAACTTGAAATCAAGCTGTTTGGCTGCTGTGGGGTATAGTGGAAACAGCACTAATTTTGAAGCAGGGGAGGCCTATGTTAAAAATCCTTTTTCTCACTCATCCTTTCTCAGATTCAGGTTTTGCAATAAAATGGGTACAATAATACACCAAAGTATAATATTGTGTTACCAAGAGAATCAAATGAAATAATACATGAATAATAATTAGAGCACCACATAATTGTTATTATTGTTCTTGTTCTCATGGCTTTTGATGGAGTTCAGACACAAATAGTTCTGGGACACTTTTTTATCATACTCTCTCCTTTTATATTTACTCTTCTTTGGACTCTTGCACAGGTGGGTAAAATGATTGTTTTATAACTAAATGAATGCATTGGGGCTCGAGTTCATATTCAGTAGGCTCACTTAAGCCTCTTTGGGGGAACTCTGCAAGCAGAGTAACAGAGAAGAGAGGCACCTTATTATGTTTCCACATGATTCTGATTTCTTCTGTTTTGTTCTCGTTCACTCATTTCATTCATGCCCAAATCTTCATTACCCTTTTGGAGAATTTTCTTGGCAAAGATACTGAAGTGGCTTGCTATTTCCTTTTCCAGCTTATTTTATAGATGAGGAAACTGAGACAAACAAGGTTAAATGATGTGCCCAGGATCCCATAGTTACTAAGAGTCTGTAGTTGGATTTGAACTCAGGTCTTCCTGACCTCAAGTCTGCTGCTCTATCTACTACACCACCTAGCTGCCCATTTCTTCTATCAGGTCTTGATAGCTTGACATTGTTTTTTCTTTCCACATAGTTTAGAGCAAGGGTAGGGAAGCTGAAGCCTCAAGGTCACATGTGGACTTCTAGGTCCTCAAGTGTGGCCCTGACTGAATCAAACTTCACAGAACAGATATTCTTTGTTCTGTGGAGTTTGGATTCAGTCAAAGGCTTGCACTTGAGGACCTAGAGGGCCACATGTGACCTAAGATTCCCCAACCCTAGTTTAAGAGATTATGAATATTTGGTTTGATGGCAACTATTAACAACACTGTTTTAAGTTTTTTTTATATATCAATGTCATATCCAGGCAATTGTGAGCAACAGTTCAGTCTGTGGTAAAGCTCTGATTAGAGTACTGTTTATCTGAATAATTCCCCTGAATATTCTGAAATCTTTATAGCAAGAGGCTTTGTCATCTGCTACATTATGAAAGAAGAGGATGTTTAATTCTCATCTTCCTAAATATGTGGTATATGCTGAATTTTTGCAACCTGCAATGATGTGCTGTACAGTTTGTATCGTTCCTGTGCCTAATCTGCAAACTGACACCCAGAGATTATTTGATGATTTGATGATAGTGAAATAGGTAGTAAGTTTCAGTGCTAAGATTCAAATCCAGAACTCTTCCATTGTACATTACTCCCCCATATATGGGTAATTATTACTAATCTATTTGCATATAATACTCATTTTCAAGTCCATTACAGGGAGATAAATGTATGTTATATAAGTTGCTATTATTCATTTTGATTAAAAGCATCTGAAAATATCAGATGATGAAAATACAGACGACACCCTCCCTTCCATTATTTGAGCGACTTCTAAAATATCACCTTCTTTGTTAAAACTTCTTGTATTCACCAGAAGAGAGATGAATGATTTCCTGGCTCCATTCTGCTAACTAGTTAACAGGAAAATTCCATTTTTATTAGGATAATGTGAAAGACCTACTCCACAAGTATATAGCAGATGCTAATGCACTCATTAGTTTAAAAGCTGCTATAGAATATTTGACTAAAGATGGCATTCTAATGTACACCTTACTAAATTATCACTCAAGGATAAACACTCAAAATGTGTTCACACAGATAAATTGAGGGTTGGGATCTATACAGTATTTCACAATTGGACTCCCCCAAAAAAGATTACCTCCTATTGAGAATTTGACAACAGCAGTAACTTTACCATAAAAATTCTCCCATTGGAAATATCATATCTCACTACATAAGCTTTTAAAATTCTGTGTGTTTTTCCCTCTGCTGAACACTTAAACCAAACACCTGAGTATGCTTTATGGACTAGTATACCACCAATGCAAACTGCCCTAATGATTCCTTTCAACATGTATTATTTCATCAAACAGTTTTAATAGGCTTTCACCCAAGAAGAATTTCAATTTCACTTGCATAATACATTATATATAAAAATAATTTCAGTTAATGAATATGTAAGTTAGTATTGTACTCCAATATATTAGTAATTCCATGTACACCTAGCCTAATTGCATTATGTATTCTATTAATAAAATCAAAGTCATATTTGGAAAAGGACAAGCTTAAGCTGGAGAGTATGTATACAGGAAAGGAACCAGAGTAATGAAGGGTCTGAAGATCATGAAGTAGGAAGATCAATTGTAGGACCTGGGAATGTTTGGCTTGGAGAAGAGAAGATATAGGATGGAACATGGCAGCTATCTTCAAGCTTCTCTTGTATGAAAAAGAGATTCAACTTCTGCTATTTATGACAGAACTAGGAAAAATAAGCAAAAGACACAAAGAGATAAACCTAAGCCCTGTAGAAGGAGAGATTTCTTAATAAATATAACTACCTCAAAGTAGACCAGGCCACATACTGTGGTAGAGTGTTCCCCTTGTTAGAGACCTTTCCAAAAAGGTTGAATGACCACTTTGTGAGTTTGGGGGTATTTTGTAGAAAGAATTCTTGTCTAGCTTGGACAAGACTGCCTTTAGGGTAGCCTCTAATACTGAGTCTGATTGTGTAAAGTCATCTGATCCATCCTCCCCCACCTGATGCATGAAACCCCTACAATATAGCCACCCAGTAAGAAGAAATCTAATAATGGTCTTGACTTGATAACATATTTTTCTTTATTACAGAAAAAAAAATTGGATAGCAGAAGGTCCCACCATCTTTAATTACAAATTAATATAATTTATGATAAGATATGTTATCTAAGGAAATGGTTATTTTTATTAAATAAATATATTAACTTATGGTATGTTGTACTTTTTTTTCTTTGAATAGAACCTTAAATCCATGTTGCTTTTTCTTCCTAAAATCTCTGTCTTTCATGTGGCATTTGCCAACATTAGCCTTCTTTGGAACTTTTTATCCAAACCACTGCCTTTTACTTAACTACATTGCTTCTATGCCCACTGGGAACTCTGGGCATCACTCATTAACATTCATACCAACGCTGGCTTTAGGCAGCAAAAGCTAGCTTCTTCAGGGACTGCTGTGCACCTTCATTTAAAATGCTATACAGTGTAAGTAGAATGCTCTAGTAAATGAGCTTGAAAAATTGACTTTCATTTTAGTATTTCGGTCAATTATGATGACTGCTAATAATCATGGATTTATCTCTACCTATATTGTGGGTATTGAATAATTCTATATTCTTATAATTTCATTAGCCATATTTCAGTATTTTTACTTGAAAAAAATTAAAGTTAAATGTTAATAATGCTCTCTTCTCTCAATTTTGGACCTCTCTGCTGAACCCTAGATTATTTGTGGAATTTCTACTTATACAATTTTGCCAAGGTCTTGGAATGTTCTGGCACATTCATATGTCACAACTAGAAGAGTCTAACAAGTAAACTCAAGATGTTCTTACCATACAACAAACACATACAATACTATTGTCAGGAAGCATCATGCACACTGTTATTCTCACCCTACAAGAGAAAATGAAACAGTAACTTCACAGGAAATGCATTATCTTTCAAATATTCTGCATATCTCCAAAGAAAAGATATTAGGGTTTCCTTAGTTCTTGTCCCTATCAAGCCAACACAATCAACTTATTACTTACTTATTCATTCCATATGAACATAACTAAAGATGATTTTCAGCTTATTTCAAGTTACATCCTTTTTTAAAATAAGCTGATGCCAACCGTGGCCATTCTTTCCATCCCATATTCTTTAATTTTGTAAAAGTTGACAAGAGATGTGGCAGACAACCGAACTATTGCTGCTACTAATACAAACAACTGGCAAAATTATGTAGTATATATGTGGCAGTCCTCCTCCACTCCTCACATACATCCTCCTCTGCTGGGACCATCTCCAGTCATTCTGATCTATATCTGGCCACTGGATCCAGATGGCACCAGAGGAGACAGTGAGGCTTGTGATCTTGCACAGCCCTCCCTCACTTAAATCCAATTCATTTGCAAGTCATGGCATCACCTTCCTGATTTCATGGTCCTCTTCAAGAATGAAGGACAAACAACCATTGCAACAACATCTTTCTCTAAGCCATTCCTTCTTCCCAGATAGTATATCTGTCAGTCTCTCAATCTGGCATTAAGCTGTTTGATAGCTTCTCAAAGTTTCCAAATTTGGAGAGCTCCCTTGTGGTGCCATACTATAGATTTTTCCTAGATCTTCTTGTCCTTATGCCCTCTATAATCCAGTGGCATTAACACTGGTCATTCCACAAAAAAGACACTCCACCTCTTAACTCTGGGCATTTTCTCTGGCTATCTGAGATGCATGAACACTCTGTCTCCTATGTTCCTCCTATTCTCCTCTCTAGCTTCCTTTAAATTTGAACTAAAATGCCTTCTTTAAGTGGAAAGCTTCCTCAAATTCTAACTGGAGTGCCTTTGCTCTATTAATTATTGCATATTTATCCTGTATATATATTGCTTTGTATGTTTTTTTTTGAGATGTTGTCTCCCCCATCACTGTATATCGTAAGCTTCTTGAGGGCAGGGACTGCCTTTTCCCTCTTTCTTGTATTCCCAATGCTTAGCATAGCCGCATAGGCACTTAAAAATGTTTATTAATGCCACAAGTAAAACTGACCCTAATGTCCTATTCTCATTAGAATCTGATTTCTAAAGTTCCAGATAATTAAAATCATCTGTTTTAATGCTGAATGGGAGTACTAATGAATATTACTATTTCTGGGTAAGATATCTATCTGCATTGCAGAAAAGACCTATATAAATAAACTTTACCTGGAAGAGGATGAAACTAGGGATATGACTATCAGAAACTGAGAGACCAATTGGGGGAAAATGTTAATCTTTAATTAATCAAAATTATTATTATTAATAATAATAACCTGCATCAAATAAGAATGAAAATAAATTTGTATAAGCAAAATGTATTATAAAACCTAAGGGGATTTTTTATGCTTATTCAATTTTCATAAATTTTGTAGTTTCTAACATATTTTTAACATATGCTGTCTTTCTTAACAATCCTGCCAAGTAAGGGTGGCTATTATGGTTTCCATTTTGCAAAATAGCAAACCAATTCAGAGAGATTACATTACTTGTTCAGTTAATCATAGACCTGGTACTTGAACCCAAGTCTCAGCCCAGTGTACTCTATGTTGAATGTTTGCTTGTTTGTTTTCAATTATAGCACAAAGTTAATGGACCTTTAAATCCTTCATAAATGACAGTGCTGACTGATGCTACCATTTCTTTTTAAGCATTCAGATGCACTTAATAAAACAGAGCAATGGCCTCTGGCATTACTAGGTGACATTCTCTTGTAATATATTAGCTGCAGAAGGTGAACCAGATATATTTTCTCTGCACCAAAGGGCAAAGCCCTCCAACATTTCCCTAAATCTCTTTGTCTAAAACCAATTGTGAAAAGTATACAAAAAGGGTAGAATCAAGTATATTAATTCTTGTGCTAATAATTGTAAAAGGAAAATTTAGTCCATTCCCAGAGAAGCCCAAGAGGCAACAACACATAGTTGTAGTGAATATAGTGCTAGGGTCAAGAGTTAAGAAGACTTTGGGGATATAGCCAATGATATTTAATTGGCTGTGTAACCATGGGCAAGTTACTTTACATTGATGAGCTTCTGACATTTCTGAATCTAAGACCAAGCAACCTGCCAAGGTGGAGTGAGAAACCATACCAATGCAATCACAAATCTTTGACAGTTGACCAGAAAAGAGGTCTTGCTTTGATTATATGAACATTTCAGCTACAAATTCTTAGCCTGAATTTTCTGGAAAATTGTAATTCTTTTCCAGATAATTAGATAATAAGATGGTAAGAGGCAGTCAGGAGAACACAAAATGGATAATGGCTGTTTTATATATAGATATTTTCTCCATTATGACCAGAAAATTATATTTGACTAATGCTATAATTGAACTCTCATTCATATAACATTATGCCTTTCTCCCATGAGCAATTTATTAACCATTTTGTCAACATGAAAATGCAATTCTTTTTTTTTGCAATAATGCCTAAAGTGCAATAATGAAAGCAAACATTCACCATGCCCTTCTATTAATTTTCTCGTGTTGTATTAATAGTAAGAATGACTTTTAACATCTGATTTTTAAATTTTTAATTTAGATAATAGCCAATGAAGATTATTTCTAAACAACCAGTTACTCTAGTCAGATTTGTAATGTACTTAACTTACAGAAATATCCTATATACAATAATCACAATGTACACAACAATATACACAATAATTGATCATATATATCAAACAGAAACATTTCTTCTGTTACCTTAACTCCCAGTGAAGACAAATCTTTCAACGTCACTTTTAAGCACTTGAAATTTGATTTTTAAAATAGTTCTAAAATTTAAGAAAATCATGAAATGTGTACATAAAGATCTATGCAAAATGTGAATCAAGAAGTAGAAGTGATCTGACTTGAAAATATGACAATAGGATTAAAGGCACTAAGAATTTAGAGGCAAGACAATAATTGTTAGAGGTATACAGTATATGCAACAGACATATTTTCATGGTAGGACACTTCTACCTACATCTGTACTCACTTGGTAATAATATCAAGGGTCTTAAAACACCTTGGGTTATAGGATAAAGTCTAAAATCAGACTGGATGTCAATTCTAGACTCCAATAGGTTCTAATAGTCTAGAGCAGAGGAGTCAATATCAAATAGAAAGGGGGGCCACTAAACCATACATAAGAATCCCTACAGGCTATATGTTGATTTAGAAAGCCACAAATTAATATTATCTATGTTTTATTGTATTTTATTTATTTTAGCTGTTTCTAATGACATATTAACCTGCTTATACTAGCATTTTGGGAGGGTTGTGGGCCACATGTACCCCACATGTTTGACATCTCTGGCCAAGAATATTATCCAACATGGGGGCCACCTGACTCAAAAGTATGTGATCTATCAGTCAGGGGTAGGAAAATGGGTTACATACAATTTTCCATGAAATAGCAAGTCATTGGGTTTGTTTCGAACATGACTACATCTATCTTCATGTCTCAATATTTACCTACTTTACTTTTCCCTCACAACTTCGTAAGCTTCCAATTCTTTTAAGTTCAGTCAGATGTTGGCCCCTTGTGACAGTTACAGTCTAACAGCTACCTAGCTACAGTGACAGCTGCACAAATACCATTGGAAAAATTACCTCCTATCCACCCAGCAACTCATCTTTGAGATCACCTTGTAGTTAGTTCACTACCAAAGAGGGTGGGTCTTGTGATCTAGAGAAATGGCTTGTGAATAAGAGCCTGACCTCCCCTCATTGTGAAGGGGAGTTAGTAACAAGCATTGGATAAGCAGACATGTATAGGTTGTGACACATCACAGGTTTTATGAGATTATCTTTCCTCCCAAACCTACCCCTCTTCCAAATTTCCCTATTTGTTTTGAGGGTACCATCATCTTTCCATGTACCCAGGTTCACAATCTTTATGTAATCTGATTCCTCATTATTTTCCTAGATGCCAAATTTTGTCACTTTTATTTCTATATCTTTTTCACCTATTTCATTTACCAAAAAAAAAATTGTAAAAGGTTTAGCATAGGGTTTGGCACAAAGTAGGTGCTTAATAAATATTTATTCTCTCCTTCCCCATTCTTTCCACTCATACAATGATCACATTAATTAAAGCTCTTATCATAGGTCACCTGCCCTACTGAAATAGCCTTCTCATTGGCATTCCTACTTCAAGGCAGAACCCCTTTCCAATTCATCTCCTGGGGAGCCATCAGTCATTTTCCTACATCACAAGTCAGACCAGGTTACTTTCCTACACAGTAAACTCTAGTAGCTCCCTATTGACTCTGAGATACAATATTTTACCATTATCTCATTGTTATGAAATTTGTCTTTTTCATAAGTTCTATAACATACATAACAGCAATACAGTAATACATCTAATGTGTTGTAAATAAATATAATATTGGAAGAGTACTCAAAATGTTTTTTTTTCCAAAAGTGTTGGGACCACTGATCTAGAAAGCCACTAATAGGGTTGTATTAAGTCCCTTCACGGTTTTGACTCTGAAGGGGTCTCACACAATTTAGACAAAACTGAAGCCACCAAAATTGCAAGGACACACTTCCCAAGATAGAATGAATTCTTAGACAATCTCTCTGAAGAGTCCACAGTTTACTCCAGAATAACCTGGTACCTAAAAAAAAGTCTCAAAAACTGTGGAGCAAGCCCAGAGGGAAATCTCTGCTTTGGGTAGTTGTTAAAACCCCAAGGGAGAATCAAATATGTCCCATTATAAAAACTTTTTCATCTCATGTAAACAATTTGCATTTACATGACACTTTAACATTAGCAAAGCTTTCTTCAAAACAATACTGAGGCAGGTATTGGAAATAGGACTGTCCACCTTTCGAGGATATGGAAATTGGGGCTTAGAGGAGTGACGTAACTTATGGTCACACAACTAATTAAGCATCGGAGACATGACAAATACAATCAAGTTTGAACTGGGGAGTCAGTGCTCTATTCACTAGGCTACACTACATCATCAAGGTAATATAATATTGTTACAGCAATTTCTTAAAGGGGCGATTCCAATAATACATTATTTTTTAATTCGACCAATGTCTTACTTTGAATACAAAAGCAAGAACTTGACATTGACTATGTAATTATCATTATTCTAGATTTTACATTGGCAACTCAGCTTAAACTAAACATTCAACAGTAAAAGATGTGGCAAAGATTTCTTTAACTAAAATGCCAGGAAATACCACAAAGACACATTCCTACAAAAATACATATAGCTCAGTTGCCTACAAGAGGACTCCATAGTTAATTAGATCTTACTACCACAGTGAGCACAGTCAATGGCAAGACTGAGGCTGGGTGGTTGATTTAAAGCTGGAGCTAACATATTTTATTGCCAAATTTGTTCATAGTAAGAGCTAATTAGCTCAATTATGCTTGCATAATTTTCTAACTTAAAAAATCATGCTAAAAAAATAGACAGTGTGCAAAATGGATGGAAAATTTGAAATTCACCAGCAATATGATCAAGGCATTCTTTGGTTGAAGACCTTCAAAGGAAGTAAACAAAATAATTGTGAAACCAAGCAAATGAGTCTTTATGTGGCATGTAAGAAGCCAGAAGAATATGACAGATTCTATACTAAGGTATTTCTGTATAGTATAATTACCCAAGATATTTAATAGCTTTTCCATATGATAAAAAAAAAACAAATGATCTCTCTGTGCATTTTAATAAATAACTACCAGAATTGTAACTCTTACTGGGTGACAGGGGCTCTCTGGCCACCATCTCAAGGGACCCGTCTCTCAAGTATTCTTCCCCCTGGGTGTTCCTTCCAGCCATTGCCCTGTGGGAAAACAAGTCATACTCCCTGCACAATTCCCTTTTATTGAACAACTGTTAGCTAACTGTCCTCAGCATCACTGCCACCAGCACCTCTTCCCCTCTTAGTTTGTTCTAGGTGCAGGAATTCCCAGCTCTATCTAAGATAATTACATAAGGATTGTTCACCTCAGATTTTCTTTATTTCTTAAACAGATATTTATTCCCCAAAATGGTCCAAAGAAAACAAAAAGCAAGACAGATATTTGATTGCTTGATCATACTGCTTCTTGCAGTTCAAAAGGTTTAATCTCTGTAGGCAATAGCTTCTATCCCTAAAATCTTTTAAGGTGACAATCTTAAAGCTTTTTAATGTCATTTTAAGACCATTAGGAGCTGGAAGACATCTGGAAAACCATTGAATCCAATCTTCTCATTTTACATATGAGAAAACTAAATCAAAAAAGGTTTAAGTGACTTTCCCAGGGTCACATAACTAGTATCTAAGGTGCAATTTGAACCCAGCTTTCTCTGATTCCAAGTTCTATGCCCCATTTACCATATCATACTGTCTCTAAAAAGAACTCATTTCTGTAAAGATAAAGACAGTAGTATGACATAGTGAAAAAAAATAACTAGACCATAAGTCAGTTTGGTGTTCTAATCTCAGCTATGTGAACTTGAGTAAGTCATACCAATTCTCTGTCCTCAGTTTCCCAAATTTGGTTATACTAGGTAATTTCTCAATTCCCTCCTAGCTTTACCATTTTATGTGTTCTGATAAAAAGGGAAGTAGTCAGAAAGAAGAAAATAGGAGGCAAGCAGAGCAGCTGGTCCAGCCCAGATGTTAAACCTGAAAAGAACCTAGAAAAAGTCTGTTTCTTATGGTAATATAATCCCTTATGATTCCTATTTCCTTGCCTTGCTCTTTCCTGCCTTGTGCCAACTCTAATTTATTAAATCTAATTTACTAAACCATTAATCATAAAAACATTCAAGTATGAAGTCTTTCTGTAAATGTATGCTTTGCTTCTTTTCCAAAAGTGTAATTAGTCACTATATCTACATAACAATCATGTGTACAACAATAGGCTCTTACTTTTAAAGGTCTAATCTTCTTGCTCTCCAATTCAAAAATACTCCTATTGCCTTGAGGATAAAATAGCAACTCTCCATCCTGGCACTTAAAGTTCTACACCATCTGGTTCCAGCTAACCTTCTCAGAATTTCTTCATATTACTCCCCTTCCCACATTGTATTATAGCCAAAATCTCCACTTGCAGCTCAGTGCCTTTAGACTAGATGACCTCCATGCTTGAATGCAAATCTATCTGCTTCTGTGTCTTAGAAACTTTGCCTTCTATACAGGCTCAGCTAAGTTACCAAGCCCTCCCTCCACATAACCTTTCCTAATGCCCTTGTTGTTAGTGTTCTCTACTTCTTAAATTATTCTCCATTTTTACTTATTTGTTTACATGTTCTATTACTCAGTAAAATGTAAGGTTCTTGAGGGAAGGGCTTCATCCTCCCCACGCTCTCCAGCCCAATTTTTATTCTTCTAGTCGTGCCAGATGAGAGTACTGAAATTCCTTAGTCTCCTACAAACTAGAATCGTGAACCACCCAAAGGTAATGGAGATAAATGTATGGCTAACACAAGCAAGCTGCACCACATCAAAAATAAGGACTTGAGGAGGAAAAGAAACTTAAATAGCTCTTCAGAATAATATGATTGGGGGCAGAGGGGAAAATGTGTCAGTAATATAGTGAAAAGTAAAAGATAGCCAATGGATGGTTCCATTGGAATAAGAAAGCCTGACTAAGCATACCAAAAAGAAAAAGAGAGAGAGAGAGAGAGAGAGAAGGAGAGGGAGAGAAAGAGATTACACTAAAGATGTTTGTATCATGTGTTAATGTGATTGAGGATGAACATTGAGCCTCTATTCTAGAACTCTTATCTTTTCCATGTCTACACTATACATAAATCAGTCAGTCTGTACTCCAGAAGCTTTAACTCCTAATGTACCACATTTGGGGTTGTGAGTATGTAGCATGTAACACCATCCTGGACAGGTATAGGGCAGTACTGATCTAGTAGACATTTATCTTCAGATTACCCCTTAATTTATCAGTTAGCCAAGTTCTATCGATAGCCAATCAGAAGACACTCACAGAGGGCTTTCACATTACCCTAAAAAATTATAGTTGGCCAAAAAAGTATTTAAATTGTTACCTTTTAAGTACAGAGCCAACGCCATTTGGAATTCATTGGAGTATATGGTCTACAATGCTGTTCAAAAATATATTTTTTTTGCTAAATTACTTTCCACATTTGCCTAGAGTTCATGATGCTAAATGGAAGAGGAGTCCTTCTTCCTATAATCTGTGTTTTGGGACTTACCAAATGCTTAGCTATTATTTTCAATTGCTTCAAGCTCTTACTTAAGCTGTTCCATTGATATCCTGTTTTGTTTTTTAAACAGTACCAAATAATTTCCATGATCCCTGCTTTATAATGTAGTTTGAAGTCTAATAACAAGACCCCTACACTCCAACTTATTTCAACTATCTCCCTTGATATGGATAAAAACCAAAATAAATTTTATCATTCTATAACTTGAGTGTTATAGTTCTAAATGTGTATACTAGATAATCTTCCATTTAAGTCTTCCTTCATAGCTAAAAAGTATTTTGCAGCTGTGATTATATAAATCTTATATGTGTGTGTTACTAGTTAAATTCTATAGCTTTATGCATTTCATAATTATTTTGAAAGTAATTTTGCCAATTTTTGTTAGTGCTACATGGATATAATGGTAATTTTGTACATTTATTTTGTATTGTGTCACTTTACAGAAGATGTTAATCAACTCAATTAGTTTGTTCATTGATTTTTGTGAAGGTTTCTAAGTAAACCATCTAGTCCTCTGAAAATTGGGATAGTTCTGTCTTTTCTAATGTTTATTGTTTTAATTTTCTTTCTTTGCTATAGTTAGCTTTTACAAAACTATGTCAAATAAATGTAGGGAAGGGGTACATCTTTTCAAAATTTTTTTCAATGGATTATAAACCAACAAAAGATATCTTCACCCAGGAATATGCCTCCTTCTCTCCCAGACGATCCTTCCATCCCTTCTTCAATTAGCGAATTTCTCCTAAAACCTCCATTTTTGAGGAAATGTCAAGTGAGATATGCTCACTCTTTCACTACTTTCCCAACTCTACGCCTGATTCTTTGGACTTCACCACTATGCACATCTTCCATTCCACTTTTCTCTCTTATGTGTTACCTTCTCCCTTTTTAAGCACCTTGAAGGAGGTCTATCTTTCTTTTTGTTCCTTTTTTAATTCATATTCTCAGTGTTTAATATAGTGTCTGGAACATAATAAGAGCTTAATAAATGTTTGATCTGTAGACTCATTTAAAGGGTAGCTATGCATCAACAGTTTATACTTCCTGCATTTCTTTTCACATTATTAGAGATAAGAAGGGCCCAAATTATTTACCAAACTAGATTATCTATATAATTGTTTTGAACTTAGTCAGTTTTAACACTGTGAACTCATGATATATTTCAATAGGGTTTAATGAAAAATACCTACTCTAAAATTCAAGATGTCCTGATGTTTAAAAAAAAAAAGTATTGAAGAGTTTCATGCATGAGTCTTGGTACACTCATGATCAGAAATGCAAGAAATGAACATTGGGGTCTTGGGCCCTACCCTTTCAGAGTTTCAGTTTGCTCTCGAGGAAAATGATGAAAAATGAAAACTACATTGCCTAGAATAAGATAGGCTGATTCAACAAACTAATGAAATCATTCATAAGGCACTTTGTAAAATCGTTCAATTCTATGGTAACATCAGCTATTGTTAGAAGTTTGTGGAAATCCTTACAGAAGATGCTATTTTTTCAGTTCACTGCCTTCCTCTCATAAATCAATACTATAAGAACTAAAATTCAAGATGAGTTTCTTATCAAGAAAAACTGTTCAAGTTCATCAAACTCAGTTTACCTGTATCCCTTCTTCGTACTTATTAGGTTTTATTTAAACTGTATTTGATATTAGCAACAAATAAATTTGGTTATAAATGGCTTCCACGTGCAAATAAATGTCAGAGCTAGATATCATATTGTTTAGTCAGTTCAAAAATGGGAAAGGTTTATAACTGAATTGCTCACCAATAACATCATTTATTGACTTTTTAAAACAAGTGTTTTATATCTAGTAAAAATTAATTGATCCCAGGAAAGCAAAACTTTAAAATATAACATTATTGCCCTCATATTATTTATTTTTAGTCTTGTGGTTTACTAAGAAAAAGCCGGTTAGGTTCTCTCTAGCTTTAAAAAAAATTTATTATTTATGTTTAATATGCCTTTTAAATTTTGGTTTGCAGATTCTCTCCTTCCCTCCTATACTCTTCCCCACCTACTGAGAAGGAAAGCAATATGATATCAATTATGCATGTGTTGCAACTCAAAGTTTCAAAAATGAATGTTAAAAAAATGTTTTTACATGGGAGTAGGAAAAAATGAAATATTAAATAAATATTTTTTAAAAAATAAAAAAATAAAAAGAACCTTCCTATTTAAAGAATTATTCATGTGAAATCATGTAAAACATACCAGTGTATTAGTCAAATTTTTTTAAAAGTAAGAAAATAAAG
>CM053580.1:62405692-62431240 GCA_028627135.1 Pseudochirops cupreus | reverse complement strand
AAATTTTTCTTATTTGGCATTCTTTATGGCATATTATTCCATAATTTTCTTATGAGACAATGTGATATAGTGACTAGAAATCAAACCTTGGTGACAGTAAGCCATGAAATTCAAGTGTTGACTCTGACACATACTAGCTGAGTCACCATAAGCAAGTCAATTAATATCTCAGCACACTCTGGCAACACTCCACAATAAAAAGTTACAGATGACTTGCCATCTGCATGGAGAACTCCATATATTGATGAAATCACAATCCCAGACCAAAAAATAAAATTCATAGACCACCATTTATTCAACCATTCCTCAAGTACTGGGAACATTGCTTACTTTCTCCTTTGGCTAACAAGAATAAGACAGATAGCAATATTTTTGTATAGCTAGGTCTTTTCTACCTGCAAGGAACCTTCTTGGAGCATTTACCTACCAGGGAAATTATAGAGTCAAAGCATATGAACAATTTTCTAACTTGTCTTATATACTATCAAATACATGTATACATCTTGATAGAAGCATGATCCAACATCCATAAATAACAGCAACAGAGTTCTTTTTTTGTAATACTTCATTGTCTTTTGGAATCTAGGACTATTAGATTATATCATCTTTTAATGGGCTCCCAGAGGAGCAGTGTCAAGTCTGAAAACTATGGTGTTCAAACAATCTTGCTTATCACACATTCACTCCAAATCCATTTAGCAACTTCATCATTGTCTTTGTAGTATAAGAAGTTTGCTCCATCTTGCTGACTCTGTGGATTATATTCATTAATTTCCAACATGGCAATAAATAGTTGAGTGATATGCTCATGACTTTGATAATTGGGGATTCTTTTTTTTTCTTTTTTTTTTTTGGAAAAAGAAACTAACAGTATGCAACAGTAAGTATACCAGCATACCCAGGATGGCTGCTGGCACAGGTTCTTTCATCTGCTTTTCTAAAGGAAAGCATCTCAAAAAGGGTTAACGATCTTACTTTAATCAAACATTTATATCATTTACTTAGTTCAGGGGGAAAGGTCATCTCTCTGAACTTCAGAGAAAATACACAAGCAAACAAAAAATACAGAAAGAGAAAATAACACAATTCAACAGACCAACAGACAAGGCTTCTAGCTGTCTGACCATTACATACATACATACATACATACATAGCTAGTTGCCAGAGAGAAAAGCACCAACATCTGGATTTTCAAAGCCAGGGGCTCTATGGCTACCCTGAATCTCATCTGGCCAAATCACACAACTCTTCTCATAAGTGAACCCCAAAGCAAAATGTGACCTCAGAGTTTTTACACCCTTCTTCAGGATCAAAGGACATCACAACCTTTGTGACCAACTGCCTAATTACAAGGTAACAAAAGGTGTGTCTTCCTGAAAAACAAGTCTCCCCTAAGCAAGCTTCTCTTGTTGGATTCCAAGAAAGGCCCATTAAGGAGCAGGGAAGATCTTCAAATTCTCTTACTATTGACACACTAGATTACTACCCAGCTCACAGCACAGGTTAATCTTTGCAATGGAATGGTTCTTTCTTCTACGCACAGGAACTTGAGGAAGCCTAAGTCCATAGATTTTTTATATAACCACTAAAATTAATCCAGCTTCCTTTTTTAAAACATCTAAAACTCCAAACTGACATTTTCACTAAAACTTTGAAAGCAACAATTATAATTTTTTTTCTTTTTCTCATTTAAGTTTCTCAGTTCTGTAGCAAATAGAATATGGTAAGATTAGAAGTAGGAATGTTTTGTGCACCTATGCAAGGACATTCCCCTAAAGTTAGTCTCAGGAAGAGCATAGTGAAAGATTTCCTTAACAACCTTATTTGCTCATGATTTATTCCCATCAATCCCTGTGCATGCACCTCCCATTTCTTAGCATGTGTTTTTCTTTACTAAATATGAATACTGATTAAGATCTACACCAGCAAAGTACAACTAGTAAATTTATGCAATTGGATTTTATGCTTATCTTACCAAAGATAATTGACAAAATATGTTGCTGAGATTCAGGTGTTTTTTTTAATTAAATCAAAGAGTTGACAGTCTCATTCTTTGGTACAAAAATGTGATGTATATGAAATAAAAGCAATTTAAGATATAATTAAGAGAATTTTCTTTTTGCTTTTTTGCAATGGTGAAGATAGGGCAATTGGGGTTAAGTGACTTGCCCAAGATGACATGGCTAGTAAGTGTTATGTGTCTGAGGCCAGATTTGAACTCAGGTCCTTCTGACTCCAGGGCTGGTGCTGTATTCACTGCACCACCTAGCCACCCATGATTTTTTTTTTTAATGAGATACTATTTGTAAAGTTCTTAGCATAGAGCCTGGCATAGAATGGGCACTTGGTAAATGTTTATTCCATTCCCTCATCAATTACCTGACAAAGGCAGAAAGGCATCACAGTAGATAGAGAGTTGTCGTTAACAGAAGGACCTAAATTCAAGCCTTATGACTAATATTGCCTGTGTAACATTAAGCGAGTCATTCAGCCTCTTAGTGCTCAAAATCTTCTCCTTAAGACTGTAACTTACAGAAAAATTGCCAAATTGCATTGGGAGAAATATTTTCTTCACCAGAGATTTCCCTATACAAGTAAAATCATAAATCCAGTCCCTACATTAATATTTTTAGGAAGATACGTTTTCTCTTTTTTCTTTCCCACTTGGGAAAATAGCTGGTATTTGGACTTTACCTAAAAGGTTGATGATGTATTGAAACACGTTAGATTTGACTAATTTTAAAAGATCTGTTTGATTCTTCCAATAAATGTTCACATTTATATATTTTTAAAGTTCTATTTTGTGTCTCTGTTACCTGAATTTTCTAGGTTAGAGTAGAAACTCATACAAACAATTTTCTCTCTTAAATTATGTATAATGCCAATTAATATGCAGGTGTGGGTTCAGTTAGTGTTATCATGATTTGAATCTCTTTTCCTCAGGCTAAAACACTTATGTAAATTATAAGCATATACAAAGAAAATGAAATGTGCACAATATGTCCTATTCAAAAACAGTTTTATTCAAGTCCATATTGCTTTCATTTTGATTCAGCCTAACTGGCATATTTATTTCTCTCTCCTCAAAAGTCTATCTTATAACCCTTCTGCACAGAGGGTTCTCAGTACCTAACAAGCATATATTCTTCATCTCTACCATGTATAATTCTTATATTTCTTCTTTAAGGCCTAAGTGTCATTTCCTCTTTTGAGACTTTCCTGATTTCTCTAGTGGTTGATGTTTTCTCCTTCCTCCAAATTATCTGGTTCTTTACTTAGTTGGACTCATGCTATATAACCAGTGGAATACATAAGCTCATTGAGGGCAAGAAACATTTTTAATCCTTTGTTGTCCTGTATATAGGAAGTGCTTCATAAGGGTTAATGAAACTGAATCAAATCAGTGTTCACTAAGTGCCTACACTGAGGGTCCATCACATAGGCGACCCTCCCTTTCCCAGTAACTTTGCCAGTAAAGCACAGACCCAAAGAGGTCTTAGCCACCTGTAATGGCTTTAAATATAGGACTAGTAAGAAATAGTGTGCTTTACTCATTATCAAACACTCTTGAGTTCAGAGACATTTCTCATGTAACTGGTGGCCACAGAATAAAAATTTTTTCAGCCATAGCAATTACTAAATACCTACTGTTAACACATGAATCGGTTGCAATATGCAGGACAGGAGGTACTCACATGGAAAACCTGATAGATCCTTGAAATAGTAAAGAAAAATGCATTAAAATATCTATGGTTTTCTATAACTGAATTCCATTTATATAGACATATACACACAGTAACTTATGTAAATATATACATAATACTCCAATAACAAAGTCGTTGCTTTATGACAATATTTCTGTTTCAAAGAACTTAAAAGAAAAAAATACAAGTACTCCTTTACCACAGAATTCCCTACTAATGGGAGTGGAAAGTTTCTATACCATAATGGACAAATTTGTGTTTATATAAGTAGCATAGTTTCAGATTTAAAAGCAGGTTAAAACAGGAAAGAATGAAATGTTAATTAGAAAGGTCTAGACCAAAAAAAAATGCATATCATTGTTGCCTTTTACTAATGAGATAAATATGGTTGAAATTGTTTAATACATAAAATAATATAATGTCACCTGGAAAACTTGAACCAGTCTGAAAATCTCATTACTATTTATATGATGAAATGAGATCAACTGGTTGCTAGCAGACAGTGTTTGTGCCTGCGTTTATCAATGGAGATTGTTTTTATTTAAAGTGTTATATTTAGTCACAATTTAAGACAAAAACAAACAAAGCTCTGAGAAAAAAATGCGTATATATGTGTGTATATATATATATATATATATATATATACACACACACACATACACACACACACACACATCCCATGATCCTTTACTCTTACTTAGCTAGTGCTGTTCTATACAAGAATCAATAGTGAATAAGCATTAATTAAGCTCCAGGCACTAGCGCTTAATAAATGTGCCAGAAACTATACTAAACACGGAGAATACAAATATGAAAAAAGAATGCCATTCTCTACTCTCAAGGAGGTTATAATCCAAAGGGAAGACAATTCCCAAAAGGGTGCAGAAAAGCAGAAGAGAGAGTGGAAGATGCCCAGAGAGGAATATGATGGAGAAGCCAGACACCCTAAATTACTGCAACCAGGTAAGAAATGAGATGCCTGAACTGAGTCACCTCCTCAAATAGATGCTTTGGAACTAAGTTACACCTTCCAAACAGAGGAGCAGAAATAATACATTTATTATATGCTATAGGTAAGATGCTATGTACTTCAGGCCATCTCCAAGCTCAGTTTTTATACAAGACAGAAAGGGAGAAAAAATGCTGAATTTAAGAAAAGATTAAAATTTATGCTATGTGATACATGCTTTAGAAATGGAAGTACAACGAGTTCTTGTTCTTTGTGGGATGAATTCTTACACTAGACCATAAAATCTTCTTCAGACATTTTAAATGAATTTACCATGTTGGGTTGTCTACATTAGGCAGATCAACTGAAGAATTCTATACAATGTCACTTTAGAACTGCATATTAACAGAAAAGTCAAAAGTTCAATACCCTTCATTTAATAAGCACTTGTTAACACCAACAATGTGCAATGCATTGGGCTGGATATTGAATTTACCAAACAAAGACCAAAAAAAGGTTTTTTGTTTTTTTTTTTTCTCTCAAAGAATTTATGTAACAAAATGGCCCTGTCTAAATTTCTCTAGAAGATTCAAAAATTTTGTAGATTTGTTTCTTTATCACTAAATTCATTTGATTTACGTAAAGAAAAAACAGTTGTAGACATTAGAATGAGCTGAAAATCCATGAAATCTTCTATTTTCTTAATAGACACTTGACAAAGACTACAATTCATGAAAATTATCCAATTAACTTAAAAATCCAGTTAACATCAACATTACCTTCAAAAATCACCTACACAATTGCCAAAGGAGACCATCTCAAGTGTTCTAACTTCTTTATATTACAATAACCATCTCACTTTTCATTTAATGTCACCGGTTAGCTTTCTTAGATGGATGTTTTGTAAAATATCAAAAGTGACAGATTTAATGCCCCATTAGCAAAAGAGCACAAAAATATAGATTCTTATTCAATACCATATTACCAAGAATTTAAACTCAAAATAATTTAGCATTTAAGATTTAGCAGGTTGATTGCCTTTATAGGTGATGATGTCTTGCATATAAAGTGTTGAGCTCCATTCGATGAAGTGATAATTTTCCTAACTTTCTGACATGATATAATAACTTTTATGACTTCAAATTGCTTCAATACACCAATTCAACTTTTTTCTAATATGAAGAAGATAAATAAATTTCAAGGCCCCCATCACAGAATTTTAAGTGAAATTTACAAGTTGAATTTCAAACGTTAAAATTTTGATTCTGGTGAAAAAGTGCAATCTTAAAACTCCTTACTAGTACTTATAGCAAATAATAATTGGAAAACAGCATGGTGTCTCTCTCCTTTAGTCTTCTTTCTGCTTTATATAGATCTGAGTCAAAAAGCATATTGGATTGATTTAAATTGGAAACCACAGAAGGAAGTTGGCTAAGAACATAGTAGGTTAGCTCATAACCTGTTCCCAGAATGGTCTGTCTAATGATGTATTTTGTTGTCACAATAAACTACTATGCACACAGATTTTTGTCTGTTTGGACATTTGGCTTGAAGTAAACATTCAGAACACTCAATCCAAATATGAACTAGGCCAAAAGTTGCCTTAAGCATTGCCAATCCAATGCTAATTCAACTAGTAGCAACATGCTTCCCTTGCCTTTTCCTTTGAAAAATAGTAACAACTGTATTAAACTAAATTTGATGATCACTTGTGGAATGGGTCTGAGAGAATCACCTCTTTTCCAAAAGGTTAGAATCTCATCTTAGTGTCAAATCCCCTTATCTATTTTGGTGTGTTTGTAGAAGTAAAGAGATCAAGTCACTGATGAATAATCTGATAAAGGAGCCAAGATCCAAGAGAAGACGTACAAACACTTCTAATTGGATTCAGGAAAAGGGAGAAAAAAAGTCTCCACTGTAAACACTTAACTTATTTTTGTGAGCTAATACTTTCTAAGTAGATATTCCTTCGTTGCTGATTACTCTCTTGTTGAATCAAGACCTGGCCCACTTTCCTTGAGCAAACAGAAAGTTAGGGCAAGTTAATTGAGAAGACTTAAAGACTTTTACATTTATCTCAATATCTCAGTATTTTTTCTCTTTTCCATAGAAAATTATGCTCAATCAAAAACAAATATTTATATGCACACTGTGTTCTAGGTATTATGCTGAGTGCTAGGGATACAAGAACAAATATAGAACAATCCCTCTTTACAATGAGTTTACATGATAACAGGAGGGGAAAAAAGAAACACACATATATAAGTGTATGTGATATACATATACTAAACACACATAGCTATATCAAATACAAAATTAATAAGTACAAATATAATGCAAACAATCTAGACACAGTGTAATTTGGGAGGGAAAGTGCTAGTAGTTGGAGGAATAAGAAAAGGTTTTGTGAAGGTGATGCCAGAGCTTCATTTTAAAGAAAGAATTGAACATTATGAAGCAGAGATATTCTGAAGGAAGTACATTCCAGGCAGAGTAGGCAGCCAATGTATTAGAAACCTTGAAACATCAATAAAAACAAAATTATTTTCTTAAAAACTACTTATATTTAAAAGAACAGTTTTCATCAGATGGGGTGGGAGCAAGCAGAGGGGGTGAATTCTTATAAAAGGTAAAAAAAAAAAAAAAACAAAAAAAAACCTGCCATAACCTTTAAAAGCAGCTGGTGTGCTTAATTTATTCTTGTTATGTCAATATCCCATGCTTGTTAGCAAAGGAAAATATGCAAAATGGAGAAACCCAGTTATATAGCAATATATTTATGTTTTTAGACTAAATTGGGAAGCACTGGTTTTTCTTCTCTGAAAAATAGGCTGGGAGCTACTTTTGAACATTGCCATTAAATATAATATTGCCTGGTCATTTCTAAATATACAAGACCTGCCACTTTCCTACTTTCCATCCACTTAGTGCTACTATGGTCCACATGAACATCACCCAGCACCTAATAATGACCTGCATTTGTATTGAAGACAAAAAAAAAAAAAAGAGATTGGACCAAGAACCAGAGGGGCAATAGTTAAAACATCCTTTATTCTTGCCAACCCAATTGGTAGGGAAAAAAAAAATTCCTCCCACATGACCCATCCCATACCTATTTATCTGTCACTTCAAAATGCACAGCCTCTTAACAACATGGCAGGAGGGTAAAAAGTAGAGGAATTAAGACATGCATCAAGCCCTGTAGGTTCCTTCTTTTGATGGTGATGCACAATAGCGTACTGTTTATAGCATTCTTTCATTCCCTTGCAAGAGGTCTGTCTGCCTTACACCCACTTTGGTCTTCTGAAAAGATGCAGCCATCAGGAAAGAGGTTCAGAAACTTGCGCTTGTTTTCAGTATCTTTTCTTCTGTCTTTAGTCAAAGGATCCATAAAAAGCTACAGCATCCTTGGGTTTCAAATTTGCATGTTCTTGAATCACCAGATTAATAGTGACACATTCACATAAAATATGGTAAAAGACTTTAAAAGTCTGCCAGGATTAATTTAATTCATATTTATGAGCCATACTAAACAGCCAAGTTCAGCTCTAACAACATTATTAGCAATGCTGCATGTTGCTGGCCTAGCCATCATATCTGGAACCACTAGGACAATTGGACTACAGAATTAGCGTATTCACTTATGATATGAGTCCAAAAGCTCACCTTCAGGGGAAATAACTTTATGTATGTACATAGCAAATTTGCTGTAGAATTTCAGCATTTGAATGATACAGCTGATGGAAATCTTAATTTTATCGAATTCAAATTTATATGACAAACTGGAATGGTTTGGGGTTCTTTTTATCCAAACAGTGATGGTCAAGATAGTTAATACTTTATCTCAAATTATCTTCCTGCAAGGAGTTCCTTTGCCTGTGAAATAATATCAAACTACTTATTCTAACTATAAAAATGATAATTGCTAACATTCAAAGTGTGCTTTAAGGTTTATAAAGAGCTTTAGACATAGTATCTCATTTTGTTGTTGTAAGTGCTATGTGAAATAAAGAATGGGGTTATTATTATGTCTGTATTGCAAACTGAGGCTCAGATAGATTACTTAATTTGCCTATAATCTCACAGTTACTGAAGAAAAGGAGACAGAATTTGAACCTGGTTCTTTTCTAACTCCAATTGTAGCTTCAATTCTACTACATTGATTTTCTGCCTCAGAAAAGGAGGTTGGTGTTTATTTTTGCTGTCATTTTGGTCATGTACAACTCTTCATGACCCCATTTGGGGTATTCTTGGTAAAGATACTGGAGGGGTTTGCCATTTCCTTCTCCAGCTTTTCTACAGATGGGAAAACTGAGGCAAACACAGTTAAGTCACTTGCCCAGGGAGACACGACTAGTGTCTAAAGCCAGATTTGAAATAAGGAAAACAAGTCTTCCTGATCCAAGCCCAATGTACTATCTACTGTTCCACGTAGCGTTTGTTAGAATATTATAAAGACTAACATTCAAAGATAGGAAGACTAAGAGATAGCTTTTGATTCCTTAACATTTTGATTTTCATGTCCTTTGCTGGCTTTGAACATCAACTCATATAAATAAAAATAGTTCATTAATTTTAATGTAGTCTATCACTTTTCTATAGAAATATTTTTACAAATTTTCCAAACCACAGGAATAGTATCTTCCCAACTCACTTCTATTGTCTATTCAAAAGGCTGAAGGATTGAGTATCCGATACACATAGAGGAGGAAAAAAAAGTTGAGAAATGACCAAAATTAGAGGATAACTGATTTACGAAGGAGAGCATATGTAAATAAGTACAATTTATTGAATCCTGTAATGTTCCTATTGTCTATGTGATCCCATGGAGACTGAGAGCAGATATCTCTCCTCTGCCATGGTCTCTCTCTCTTGCCTGCCTGACCTACTCTCTAGTCAATCCCAACTTCTGTTGTCCAGTGGCTCTATTCCAATGTGAACACGACCTGCTGTCACAAAAGCTGCTACTCATTCATAGCATTGGAAGTTCATTAAATTGATGCCAAAAAAACAAATGAGAAGGAAAAAAAAGCATGCTGGAAATATTTCATCTGAGTCAATATCACAGTATTTCAGGGCTGGAAGGGAACTCATTGGTCAAATGGCCCAATCCATACTCCTCAAAGGCACTTCCACCTATAACAATAGGCATCCAACCTCTGACTGAAGACTTCCAATGAGGGAACATTCATTACTTCCCAAAGTAACCCATTTCACTTTTGGACAGACTTGATAACTAAGAAATTTTTTTCCTGACCCCAAGCCAAAATGTATGGTTTTTGTTTGTTAAGTTTATTTGTTTGTTTGTTTTTTGCCTCTTTCACCCTTCATCGTTCAATCTGCCCCCTAGAATCAAAAACAGCAAACCTAATTCCTCTTCCAAATGAAAGTTCATCAAATATTTATCAAAGGGTCATAGATTTAGAGCCAGAGAAGGTTTCAAAACTCATCTAACCCTCTCATTTTTTCTGACACTTGAAGAAACTGAGGCCAAGAAAAATTAACTTACTTGTCTAAAGCAATACAGGTCATAAGTGGCAGGGCTTAATGAGAGTTATAAGATTAAATACAAGTTAGAGGGTTCTGGAAGTAATAGTGGTGAAATCACAAATAAATCTGCATCCTGATAAACTTTGATCCAAATAATCTAGCTCAAGTGTAAATTATTTTCTCACTTCTTCAACTATAGGTTTAAACCTAAAATCAACTTTGGAACTCTGAGTAGTTTAGACATTTCACCACTGATGATTCTCTATTGTTACAACATGATATTAGAAAATTTTAGTAACTTGTCAAAAATGAACTTGTATTTTAGTAAAAAATTAGAACGCCATTACATTTAGTTTCAATTCATAAGATAAATTACTTTATGTCATTTTTAACAAGTAAACACAAGCTTAACCACCTACTATTAAACTGGGAGAAATCCTTTTTTTTTTTTTGCTGCTCTGAAGTAGCAAAGTGATTTTATACTGTGAGATCATATTTTATATGGTTTCAGATATAATTTCATTAGTGTGGGTATTTTCTCCCTAATTCAGCTCATCACTTCTGTATGCCTCATGCTGAGCAATCAATTCTTGTCCATGTCTTCCCAATAATCTTTCATAGAAGACCTATCCAAAGGTATAGGAGCCATTCACTCTTTGAAATGAAGCATCTCTGGGTTTATTTCTTCTTTCTCTGCTATATGCTCTCCCATCAAGGCTTTTTTACACTCTATCTCTCTGTTCTCCTTCTTTAGTAAACATCTTCCAGTTGGTTACCTCCTCCTTGAAGAAAAGATCTTTCTACCTACTTTCATCCCACACCTCTCCCCCCAAAAACACAAATTAATAAAAAAAAAATGACAGTTGGGTGTTAGTAGAGCTGACACCATTAAACCTCCAATCAGTGCCTTAGTCAAATAATTGTGGCAAATATTTCTCACTATAGAATGGAAATAATAAAAAAAAAATAACTCTTACATAGCACTTTAATATTCAAAAATTGTTTTTGATATCAAAATCAAAATAAACACGTATGGTAAGTATTGTGAGCGTTATTCCCACTTCACAGATGGGGAAATGGACTTTGGAATTTAGGAAAGATTGTGATTCACACTGCTCTCACAGCCAGTAAGTGTCTGAGGTAAAACATAAATTCTACTAATATGTCATAATACTAAAATATAAATTCTATTAATTACTGATGATTTAAAGAATAAAAGACCTTTTAATAAGTCAAAAATAATCACCTAATTTCACCATGTTTACAGCTAAAGGGTGAACGTGATTTCCATATTTGAGCTTGTACCACTAGCTCCCAAAGTTATCACACTGCAGTGATGGCTTATAAAAATCCTGTTCTACTGGTGCATGACATAGATCTCACTTAAAAGTACATATAAACACCTCTGAATGCCAGCTAGACCCACCATAGACTGAACACTGTAATGCACATTGTTGCAGTAAGGACAATCCTAGGCATCTCTTGCATGTAAGTATCATTTAACATAGTGTAAACTTACTTCCTTTGAGATACACTGTGGCTTCCTTTGGTGAGAGACATTATGCTTGATGTCTTGGTATATTTTTTTTCGAATCAAAGTTTCTGGAAATTTATCGTTTGTTATTACAATTTATTATAAATATATATAATGACTAGATTATACAAAAAGGCTTTAACATTTGCAAAACCCTTTTTCACAAGTGTCATTTGACCCTTAAAGTAACAGCATAAGTTATATAACAGGATGATTATCTCCATTTTACAGATAAGAGAAGTGAGGTTGAGAGAGGTTTTGACCCACTTCTTCCTGACTGAAGCTCTCACATGCTATGCATTCTATGAACATTACTCCTACAATTCACTTCAATCTATTTTCAATCACTTTGTACTACACATTAAAATGCATCTCTTCCAAAAGCAGTTATGAAAAATCATTATTGAATGCATTATAAGCCTCAGTACTGGTGGTAAGCTTCTGAGAAGGTGCCAAGAACATTAGGAATTCATGTCTAGTACATAAAAAGATCATTGGGATCCAGATTTACATTTCATAGCATTCAGACCAAACTTTGAATTTCAGAAGTATCATAAACACTGCACAATAAAAAGAGATAAAATAGTCAATAATGTCCCTTCATACATTGATTCACTTTCAAAACTGCTTGCTCTAAGAAGGAATTTCAAGGCCGAACAATTTAACTTCCCGTTAACAAAATAATTTAAGAACGTAAGACTTGCTATGCTGTTCCGACACACCATTCTTTCCAATGTTAGTGATTCGAAAGTCAGTCAACCTTAGAAATTCAAGTTGTCTCATTAAAGGTGTTGGTTTTCCTCTAAAAACTCAATATGAATCTATCACATATAAATTTCTACAGACCTATGAACTCCTTGAGATCATCTTTTACTTACTTTGATCAACTCCTTTGATTTGCCCCTCTGATTGGCAGAATATCAAGCACATAGTAAATACTTAATAAATGTTTATTAACTGACTGTTCCCACCCCCTTCATTTTCCAGAGGTTGACTACTTCTTCAAAAGTATTGTCCTGAATTCCCCTAATTTAATTTAATTAATTTAATTTAATTCCCCTAACTTATGTTTTAGGAAAAGGAAAAGAGGCATTCTCTTCCTGTCCCCTCTCTCTCCCCACATGCAGGCACACTCAATTCTATCAAAACTACATATGATACATGTGTATATGTATGTATGTGTATATATACATATGTATTATATATAATATATATAAAATATATATAAATATATAAAAATATATTATATATAAATATACATATAAATATATATTTATATTAGGTTTTAAGTAAAAAGATGAGTTAAAATCTTGATTCTGTTCATTGATACTTATGTGATATTAGGTAAGTTCTTTCACCTTTCTGTGTCACTATTTTCTTAACTATTAAATGAAAATGATGGACTGGATAGCATTTATGGTCCCTTTCAGCTTTAGATTTATCCTTTTTCTGTAAGGGAGTTTCCATACTCCATGAGGCCCCAATTAATGTAACTAATAAGATACTTTAAGCCCTGGTACCTTTATCAAATGAGAATGTGTCTGATTAAGACAAAGAACCAAAGGCAGAAACTAGGTAGGAACAATTCTTAGTCACGTCTTGGAAAGATTAAAGTGTTTTGAGCCATTATAAGAAGTCAGATGACTAGACAAAGTGCCTCAAGGTAACAGACCTATGTCCTTGTACACAGCATGTGTGTTGGGACTGGGAGATAGGGGAAGGTGGGCACAGGAGGGAAGCTAGTGTTGGAGTAAACCCAGAGGAAGTGTTATATTCTCCTCCCCGTTAGCTAGAGGATAACCTCATGAAATTCCAGAGGTCAGGAAATTTAGACTTCCCATTGGCGTTAGTCACAGTTTTCTTGAAGACAGTATCACTACCTGAAGCCAAGACACTCCAAGAATAAACCAGATACGCAAGAAAATACAGCTTCAAGTATCCTCAAAGATAATTGACACTTGGATCTCCCCCTTGCCTTCAGAGAGCTACACCAAAGGGGGATTTCATGAACCCTTGGATTTCCACTGCCACTCAACCCCCAACACCTCATTGCCCTCAGAAAACTACAATCAAGAGGAGCTTCCTGAGTACACCACAGAGAGAGAAAAGGACTTCTCATAGTCAGGTAATGTGAGTTTATCTACTGGTCATATAAGTTTCCTAAGTTGGGGCTCACTTGCCCAAAATCACTTTCTGTGTGCAAGGGGAAGGTTTCTCCCAGACTTTCACGAGAGATATTTCCATAACTGTCCTTTTTATACCCTCTTGAATTTTTTTTCTAAAAGCTAATTAAATCTAGCTGGCTAATTGACTACACAGTACCATGCTGCTTCTATAATCCTACCAATATGCCTTTACATATGGGTTGACTTTGGACATTCGTTTCATAAAAGTACATGTTTTAATGGAAGAAGACTACTTTGGGGTCAGAAAGCATAGGTTCATATCACATCTCTGTCACTTAGTACCTTGGGCACTTCACTCAATCTCTCCATGCCTAAATTTCATCACCTATAAAGTAAGCACTTTAAGGTAGATGACTTCCAAAGTCCTTTTCAGCTTTATATTTATGATCCCATGAACTGTTGTGGGCTTTGTCACTTAATAGAAGCCTAAACTAGCTATGTTATTTCATGTTACTAATGTCTTTTTGCAGTTAGATTATTTTTCTTAGGAAACAATAGAATAGATGAGGAAAAATTAAAACATTCCATTCAATTCAGTGAATATTTATTCCAGTTCCTCTTTGTTATACAAGTTCAGAGTGTTTTTGTTATAACATGTATTTGGAAGCAAACATTTGTATTCTGGTTCATCACATAATATATTGGTAATATCTAAAATGAATAAAACATAATTTATACAAAGTCTCATAAAATAAGCCATATTATTGTTATTTTCTTAGCAAAATATTTTGCATATTATCATTAATTAATTCAATAAACATACATGAGGGCATTTACTATGTGCCAACCACCTATGCTAAGCACTGCTGATACTATAGTAGCAACACTGTCTGGTTGTTTTTGTCTGGAGCTGTTAGTTGTCATTTGGATCTGTGTGGGGAACTCCTGGGCTGGAAATTCCCTCCACCTTTTCAAATGGTCAACACAACTTAAACTGAGTCAATTTGATGCATAGTGGCTTGAATAGGGTAATACTACTTCTTTTTGTTGCACAGGAATTGCTTATATGCCAGTAACTATGCCCTGAACTATTCATGTAAGAAGTCACAGAATGGGTTACCCCTTGTTTGGCAAAGTCAGCATAGTAAGGTAGATAAACAATCAACTTGAAGGAGGAGGCCGAGGTCATACAACAACCTCATCAGAGACGGGAATCTCAAGCCGTAAGTTGTAACCAAGTCCTGCTACCCTGATAATATACTCTCAAATGATTTAAGGAGAACTGGATATCTAAAATATTGAGAATATGTTGGAACGGAAAGAGTTAAATTGACAAATTAACCATTAATGGCATATCAAGTTCAAAAAATTCCATATTATATACATCTATATGTGCATACATATATATATATATGTATATATATAAACATAAGTTTATATATATACATATATATGTATAAATAAGTGTGTAACATGCATGGCAAGAGTGATATCTAACTCGAATCAATTCTAATAAGGACAGCAGTCCTTAGTAAATATAAGTACTCATAATGGGCAGCTAGGTGGCTCAATGGATAGATTGCAAGGCTTAAAGTCAGGAAGACCAGAGTTCAAATGCAGTCTCAGACGCTTCCTGGGCAAGTCACTTAACCCTGTTTGCCTCAGTTTCCTCATCTGTAAAATGAGCTGGAGAAGGAAACGGCAAACCACTCCAGTATTTTTGCCAAGAAAACCCCAAATGGGGTCATAAAGAGTCAGGCATGACAGAAACCACTGAACAATAACAATAAATAATCATAATAAACTGTTAATAAATATTAATAATAAATCTGAAATGAAAATTATTTAACGAGTGTCAAGCACGTTGTGAGGGCTTATGTATACAAAGCACAGTGCCAGGCATAGGAAGAGGACATGAAAACTAGAAAGAAAGATCTCCACCCTTAAGGAGCTCGTGGTTCCTTTGAAGGGTCAAAATATACATGCACAACAGAGAGATCAGTGACAAAGCAAAAGGCTGGAAAGTTCAACATAATACGGTACAAACTGATACTTAAGGGACAACAGGATAAAGTTAATATGGCAGAGACAAGAAAACACAGGACTCTGTGGCTGACTCTTTATGCCCAAGACCACGTTGCCACTGACTGACTTGGGGTCAGGAGGGACCTAAATTACAGCGTTGCTGTTGATACTTATGAATTATGTGCCTAAGTCATTTGATCTCTGAGCCTCAGTCTTGTCATCCATAAAATAGGAGAGCCAAAATGACCTTATGGATAGAGGATCAGCCTTGGAATCAAAATCAAGGTTCAATTCTTGTCTCTGGCCCATAATAGGTACGGAACAATGAGCAAGTCCCTCAATGTCTCAGTGCTCCCAGGAAACCCCCCCTAAGGCTTTAAATTGCAGGCTTAATAGATCTGTAGAGGGAATTTTCCCACAAATCCCCTACACCAGGACACTAATAGGACCAAATTCCCCCCCCCCAAAAAAATACGTATAATACCTATTTCACAAAGTAGTTATAAAGACCAATTGCACTTATATATGGTGAGTACTTTGGAAATGCTAGAGAATCAGCTATAAATGTCTTCTATTATTATTGTGGTTCTTGTTTTTGTTCTTATTAAGTCCATTCTTTTTGCGGCTCAGCTCCAGAAGCCTGAGTGTGTGAAGAGGATGGTTAAGAATGTGATACACATTCTGACTCATGAAATTGTAAGCAAGCAACTGCTGGATGGTAAGCTGAATGAGAGGAATTAAGGACAATGCAAAAAAAAAAACATGCTCTATACATATAAGAAAGCATGGAATGAAACAATGTGGAACAACTATTAATTTTTGAGAAGTAATACCAGAAAAGGAACTTTCGTAGCAAATATGGTGAGACAAAGAGATCTCAGCTATCACCTCCGAGACAAAAGCCATGTACGCTTACAGGTCCCATGGTCAATGACCTTAATTACTAAGTGTGGGACAGATGATATGTTCTCAATAAGAAAAATTATTCCTTTCAGTTAAAATTTTATGGTTAACAGAGACATTATCAAACATTTGTATAAGAATGTTATAAATATGCAACAGTTTATATTTGTTTATAAGATATAATGAAGCTTCTACATGAATGTACCAAAACTTACATTAGGCAGATTAATAAATGATAATGAATCCCCATCGCAGAGAAGGCCAAATAGATGATGGTGAACTATGTTTACAATTAGATTTTCAAGGCTGTTTGCTTAATTAAGGCCAGTAACATTTGTTTCCTTTAATATTTTTGTTTCAGGCTTGCTGAATCACGGGGCTGATTGACCATTTGAATGTTAAGTACACTGTTACGTACACTGCCACCAGGTTCAGCACAGGGGGACTGGTCACTTGTACAACTTCTTTTAGCAGTGTGTGTGTGTCTGAGATACCAATAAAATCATTAATTTTTAGACTTTTTTTTGTTAAAACTCCTATTCAAACTACAGAAAATTAAAAAAAATTATTAGATTCTATATCAATGTGGACATACAGAGCATTTTTTTTAAGAAAATAAGGTCTAAGACACAAACCAGCATATTTTACAATAGTCTTTAATTATTATCAATCACATCTACTCAAACTTTGAGCTTGTGATTGGAATGGGCTCTCTAGCCCATATTCCTTCTTAAAGTTAAGAAGAAACTTCCATGATTAAGGGACCTCAGAAAAATCTGTTGCCAAAATGTCTGAGACATTTTTATTAATTAGTTGACAGCCTATCCACGTGAATTCCTCCTAGTATACTATGAGCAACTTTAGGGTGTTCCTTTTTAGTTTCTATTCCACCAAAAACTAACTAGGGAAAGGTATTTAACAAATGTTTGAGGACTGAATAACTTGGTATCACGAACATGTGCAAGTACGGGATGACTAAGCCTAGTTTCTTATCCCAAAGTGCAACACTTTCAAATTTCAAACCTATTCGTAGAAGTGCAAATCCATTTTCATGTACCCATGGTTTTAATCACAGCAAGACTCTTTATTTAGAGAATTAACCTTCACTAAAATAGCATAATTGAGAGATCAATTTTCTGCTATTGCCAAAGCTCCTATTCACTTTAGCTCTGATAGCTGCCCCAAAACAACAAATACCAGAGTAACATACGTCAGAATACTTGTGAGTTCATACAGAATTATTACACCAAGAAATAAAAAGCTATAACTGCTTAATCATTTATGGCCATACCTCTCTGTCAGATATGGCATTCTAAAGCAACAGCAAGTCCTCTGTGTAATAATATTTTCAAGAGAGCATAAAAAACTGAATTTAATAATGGAGTCAACAGTTTATCTGATATGTAAATTTGCAATCACCGATACAGTCCATTAAATCTTCTGATGTCAGAGAATATGAGTTGCTAATAAACTTTAGGTTGATACTGGTATTTTGTCTATATAGAAAAACCATTTGCCTTGTAAAGTCTATCTGATATTCAGTACATTACAATAAAGTAATAGTATAATTCTCCGTTCATAACATAGCAGCTGTTACTCAAGACGACAGCACCAATAGGTCTCTTCTTTTTCAAATGAAATGCCATCATGTTTTTAATATATTTTCATTATGGCATAATGCACAGTAGTGTAAGAAAGATGACTAACCCAAAAAGGCTACAGATCTTGGGGAAATTAAACATAGTAGGAACTCATCAAGAAGGTAAATGATTTCAAAGCTTTGCTCCTCTACCCAACTGTGATTCTGTGGCCCTGAATGTATTTATCTTCATCATCATTTTGTCATACTTGAATTGTTATATCAAAAAGCAATAGTTTTGAACCACTGTCCCTGGTCCATCATTGCCATTCTTGTAGCTTCCTTCCTACTGATAGTCATTACTTTTCAGAAGAGATGAATTCCATTTCAGCATAATATTTAGGGCAGGGAAAGTTTTCGTTCCTTTCTGTTTATCCACTAAACGCTCTGTTAATCAAATTCTTGGCATTCAGAGTAGGTTACCTAATCATATGAATTATTTGTTTGTTCATATGAATTTATATATGCATATATAGAAAGTTTCTTAGTTTGTCATAAGTTATAGTCAGATTTGTCTTCAAAAATTTCTTCTGATGAATTGTGTCCAAGATTAACACTGTAAAGCTTTCTTTTCATCTAATTTTCCATTAAGATGAAAACTTTTAACATCTAACAAACTTAGACCAGAGCCATAATAAAACTTGTCATAGACGATTGTTTTCCTTCTGCTATACTTACAAGACTCTTACACTGCAAAACCTTGGTTATGGGGAAGGTATTAGTTGAACTTATAATTTAATTTCTGCTTGTTTTGGTTACCTATCAAAATATTTTATCCACAAATGAATGATTAAATAGAATTAGATGGAAGATTTGTTGAAATGTAACTTGACTTATTCTAAGTAGCCCTTATTAACCAAATTACTCACTCTTCTAAATGAAAAAAAATTAAACAAATTTTAGTTTATTAAAATCTTGAGGCCAAAACGAAGATTACGTTTTGATAGGAATTTCTATAGTCTACATCTGCACACACCCAATTGTGCATTGGGAGGCACATGTTGGGTTTTTACATGAAAATGATACTATACTTCAAGATTTGGACTGATCTAGCCACACTCTTGTCACTTCAAAGGCATGCGTTTTCGAGACAGCTGCCTGAGATTAGGGGTGCAGTCTCTAGCCCCTTAACTGTGCCAAGCCCACACGCAACAAGTTGTACACACGACCTCAGCTTCATTGACACTGCTCTAACCAACTAGAGCTAACTAGGCACAGACAAATGCATATGCAAATGACGTACTTGAGTTCACCAATTTAAGAGGGAAATACTTATTTTGCAATTACACCTGTACTGGGTAGATTAAACTGTAAAATTTTCTTCTGAATTTCTGAGTGACGTAATAATATCTATGTGTAACACATAGCTGTTTTACACCATTTTGAGGAGGGATCAATTTGTCATTCTATTCCCTCTCCTACTGCAGGAGTCCAATCCAACCCTGGATACATTATTGATATGGAAATGAGCGTAATTAGCAGCCTAAATGATCTGTTATTTATGATACAAGTCAGAGCAGTAAATCACCAACGGTTCACTATCATTACTATGCAAATAGAAAGAGGCAGTTAATGGTCCATGTGTTAAAAACAGTCCACTTGCTTGCTCATTTGAGAAGGAAAGGCAAGGGTGAGAGTTTAAGGTAGAGATGACAGGTCATCATATTGTCATTCCCACTACAGAGACATAGGAAAACCAAGACATAGTCTCAAGAATAGTCATCCAGTTCTTAACGTTATATACTTTACTTTTCGGCATATGCTGCTTTCAATTACTTTCTAATAGCATGAACAAATCTTTAATTTTGTCTAAGTTTGTATGACTAGAGGTGAGCATAATTCGGCTCATCTTCCAAGACCATCTTGAGAATGTGTGCTAGTGTGACTTTAACTATCATGTCATTTGGGAATAATACCATGAAAAAAATCCCCTATTACAAAATAAAATATGATCATTAGTCATGGCATTCACTTCATTGTCCTACAAATGCACTCTATTTGCCTGTAACCATGAAAACAAGAAGGGATTGGAGTCCCCAGGTTCCAAAAGAAATCACAGTGGGCCTAATTGGAAATCATTCAGCAAACCTCAGAAAAATTGCTCTGCCTTGGTTCTTCAGCGCCTTTTTTGTTTGGCTTTCCAGGGAATGTGTGCTTGTGGGAGAACTTTGAGTGCATTCGCACCAGGCCAGTGCCTGCCTAGTGATATGAGAACAATAGGCAAATGGTGGATGGAGGGAAGCTTATAGAGGATGGGAGCAGGGGAGGGCTAGCACAACTTTGCATGTGTCAAGCCCATATTTTTATGGGACTAATGGTATTGGAAAACATTTGGAGAGCTTCAGTAAGTATAGAATTTAAATGGTCTAATAATGCCTATATGTCAGCAGTGTGTGCAATTTCAAACCTGGAATAAATGTGCACTATCTAAACTAACCGTTGTAAATATAGCAGTTAGCTGAAAAACTACTTATTTAATCTTTAGGTTATTTTTAAAAAATCTACCAGGGTTAAGCACCATTTGCAGGGAAGGAAAAAGAAACAGTCAAATGCAATTATACAGAAAAATGAGTGGTGCCCTTAATTTGAAAGGTAGTGTGGGATACTAGGAAAAAAAAATGGGTATAGGAGACAAAAGACCTGGGTTAGGTTTTGCTATTTTACTTACAATTTACTTGGTTTGGGATTCTAGAAAAAGCTTTTAACCTCTGGGACCACTCTCCTCATCTGTTATCATCAAATTATATATCCTTTGAAGTTCATGCTGTCCAACTTTGCCATGATCTCTCGATCTTCATCAGCATCAACTTTCAGAATTGTTTGAGCTCAATAATTTGGAGCTTTGCAATAAAATTGTTTCATACATTTTTTCCCAGAGTCTTCACAACACAAATAACAACCAAAGGAGGTCCATGGCAGCTAGAAAAGATCCATACGTATAGAAGTGTGACAATCTATGATTCTGCCATCTTCATGTGATTTTTTAAAAATGGAGATAAGATATGTGCCCAACAATTGTAAACTGGCTTATCATACCATGTTAGTATAATGAATTGTTTCTACTTTATTGAATGACAAATATGAAAAATTCAGAGAAATGTGGGAAGATTTAGTACGGAGTTTTACATTTTTTTTAAAGTCAAACCCAAAAGAACACACATAATGCTTTCACAAATAAAATCAGTATGAGAAAAAAATTGATCAATGTTAGTATTTTTATCAAATTTAATATAATAAACTAATATTTTAAAAGGAGGGGAGGGGATTATATATCATAAGAGGACTGGTTTGGAAATCTCTGTTGTATCAAAGAAAAAAGTACTAACAATTTGACCAATTAAAGAAAAAAAAACCAGGAAGTCTCCCTCCAAGATTTTGGACTCTAAAATTCCCTGTTTTTGTCTTTACACCTCTTCTATGCCTTTATTGCCTTCATAATTATTTGTTATATATACATATACATATATATATATATATATATATATTTAAAAAAACCTTTATGACTCTGGTTTCTCCTTATTCTTGAAGTCTAATCAGCCTTGTTTTGGGACACTTTCTTCCTAGTCTGAGCTCTCTACAGGCAGCTATTTCAATAGCATCTCCTCTATCCTGGAATCCCTTGAAACCTTGAGCATGTACCATTTCAGCTCTGCTAGCTTTGCTCTAGTTACCTCTCCCAGATGTATCTTTTACCATGCCTTTCATAACTACCTACACAGAAAGGTGAAAGGAATGCTAGATTTAGAGAGAGAGAACTTAGGTTCCAATGTGATTTACTGGTTGTGTGATTGTGTGATGTTGGACAAGTCACTTGACCTCTCTGTGTTGTTTAGTTTCTTTCTTTGTATAGTAAGAGTCGTACACAGAAATTTCCACTCTCTTTTAGTTCTAAAACAGTCTTCTTCCTTCAGATATGAATTAAACTCTTAAAGCTGGATGGAAATTCCAAAAATCATCTGGATTAGAGGTTCTTAACCTTTTTTGTCATGGATGCCTCCCCTTAGCAGACTGATTCATAGCAGACAGCCAGTTCTCAGATTACTATTTTAAATGCATAAAATTAAATATGCAAGATTATAGAGGAAACCAATTATGGTGAAATAAAAGCCATTAAAATATATTTATAAACCACTTCACTGTCCCCAGGTTAATGACTCATGAATAAGATCAACTCCTTTTCCTGAGATGTCAAGTAACACATCCAATGTGACATAACTAGTTAATTTTTGTTTATGTGTCTGTATGTTTTGTTTATTCTTGTGTTCTTTCTGTACCTCTTCATCCAAGAAGATAAAATGCATAATCTGATTTTGAATGCTCATTTTGAATCTATTCATTTCTTCTCAGTTTAGGAATCTCTTTCTAGGAAAACTCTTCCTAATCTCTCCTTTCCCAAACAAGAGGTGGTCTGGCAAAATGGATACCATACTGAACTTGGAATCAAGATAATTGCTCGCTGTGTGACTTTGGAAAAGTCTTCATGGTCTCTTAAGTTTCTTTTCAGCTCTAAATCTATAATCCTATGGTCATCAAGTGAACAAGCATTTATTAAGCGACTACTGTGTGCCAAACATTGTGCTAGCTCCAGAGATAAAAAGAAAGGCAAAAAAAACCAATCCCTATTCTTAAGAAGCTCACAGTTTAATGAGAGAGGGAATATGAAAACAACTATGTACAAACTAGATGAGCAACAAAGGAAAAGCACTAGAATTAAGGGAGGTGGGGAAAAGTTTCTCATAGACAGAAGTAGAAAGTCAGCCGGTATTTGAAGGAAGTCAGAGAAGTCAGAAGGTGTAGACAGAGAGGAATAGTATTCCCAGGTTGAGGCACAGCCAGGAAAAATGTCCAGAGTTGAGGGATGAAGTGTCATTCAAAGCCCAGAAAACAGGCCAGTGTCATTGGATCATAAAGTGCATGGGGGTAGAAGTAGAGGGTAAGGTTGAAGAAGAATGGAAAGGTAGGAGGAGGCCAAGTTATGAGGGACTTTCAACACCAAACAGAACTTGATATTTGATCCTGTAGGCAACAGAGAACCACTGAAGTTTATGTAATATGAGGGAGGGGGTAGTGGTGACATGATACAACTTGTAGGTCAGGAAGGTCATTTTGACATCAGACTGAATAAAGCAGAGTAGAGAAATACTTACGTCAGGAACACCAATCATCAGATGACTGCAATATTTCAGATGTGAGGTGAAGAGAACTTGCACCAGGGTGACAGCCACGTTAGAGGAAAGAAGGGGGGTATTTAAGAAGGATGTAACAAAAAATCAATAGGACCTGACCAAAAACAACCAGATTAAAGAGATGAGAAAGAGTGAGAAGTTGAGGAAGACACCTAGGTTTTGAGCTTGGGTGATGGGGGGAAGTTGGTATCCTTGACAACAATAAGAAAATTAGGAAGAGGTGTAGGCTTTGGGATAAAAAGGATAAGTTTTGCTCTTGGAGAAGTTGAGTATAAAATGTCCAGAGAACATCTAGTTTTGTATGCCCAAAAGACAGCTTGAGATGTAAGACTAGATGTAAACAAAGACTAGGGTGGGATAAATAGATTTAAGAATTACTAGCATAAAAATTATATTTGCATCAATAAGAGCTGATAAGATCACCAAGGGAAATAGTACAGAGGAATAAGAGAAGACCCAGGAAAGAACACTGTAGGATATCCATGGTCATTTAAAAATAAGTAAACAATTATTAAGTACATAATATGTGCTAAGCTCTGGGGACACAAATAAAATAAAAAAGAAAGCCAATACCTGCCCTCAAGGAGCTTTCTATCTAATGGGCAAAGGCAATACATAAAAAAGCTGAAAAGTAGAGGGGAGGAAAGGATACAAATGTGATGGCATGAAGATGATGATGGAGTCAAAACCAACCAGAGGAGCCAGTGGCAAATGAAGATGTCATGCATCATGTCCAATATTACACACCTAATTAGATATTCATTTATGAGCCTCTATGCTTTTTTTTCATAAGAATTATCATCATGAAGACTGAGGAAAAGAGACTGAGAAGGAATGGTCAGACAGTCAGGAAGAGAAGTAGAAGAGAGTAGTTCATGAAAACCTAGAAACAAGATAATATGAAAAAGATGAAGATGATCGACAGTTCGGAAGCTACAGAAAAGTCAAGAATGAGGAGGACTGAGAAATGGCCATTAGATTTGAAAACTAGTCACTGGTAATTTTGAACAAAACAGTTTCAGTTAAAAGCCACATTTCAAAGTTAAGAAAGAAATGAGAAGGGGCGGAGTCAAGATGGCAGTGTAGAAACACTAGAACTCCGCGAGCTCCTCCCAATACAACCTCAAATACCTATAAAATATGACTCTAAACAAATTTTAGAGCTCCAGACTCCACAAAAATGATGGAGTAACAAAGCTCCCGCTGAAGGCAGCCCGGCAGGTGGTCATCACAGCACTCTGGAAGCAGAGCATAGCCCCATTTGGTTTCAGCCCCTGGGTGCCCAGGAGAAGCTCAGGCTGTAGCATACAGGAGAGTAGATCTTCAGCAGCTGTGGCAATTTCCAGAATCACCAACCCACAAGAGCCAAGGAGAAAGGGAAAAGGTAAGTGCAACTCAGCTAAATTTGGTGAAGAGGGTCTGGCAAACTGTCTCCAGAGCTAGCAGCAGTATGAAGCAGCAGCCCTGCAGCAGCCTCCACGTGGCACCTTCAGAAGCTCCTGGCCTGCAGACTGCAGGGGGGCCAAGTGATCATTCAGAGGCTAAGTGCTCCTTCCTTGAGCTGCCTGGATCAGGTCATAGTCTTGGGTGGTGGTCCTGAGGTGCCTTTTCAGTGAGCTTAAGCTGATGGGGGCTGTAAAAAACAGCAGCCTCCTAATAGCTCCAGCAGCTGCAAAAATCCTAGCGATTTGGGACAGAGCTCTCCCCTCTGAAAGCAGAGTTACTAAGCCCAAAAGCCGAGTAATTGACTGGCAACATGAGCAGGCAAAGGAAGCAAAGCAAGCCTTTAGATTCCTTTTTTGGGGACAAAAAGGACCAAAGCATGGAACAGGAGGAAGATAACAAGGTCAAAACTCCCACACTAAATGCTTCCAAGAAAATTATGAACTGGATAGAGGCCACAGAGGAGCTTAAAAAGGAATTTGAAAACCAAATAAAAGAAGTAGAGGAAAAATTGGGGAGAGAAATGAGAATGATGCAAGAAAATCATGA
>CM053580.1:62367656-62405192 GCA_028627135.1 Pseudochirops cupreus | reverse complement strand
ATATATATATATATATATATATATACATATATATATAATTACTAAAAAGAATATAAATGTGATTGTAAAAGTATATATGAAAGGCAATATGGCCCAGTAGATAGAGAGCTGGCTTTGGAGTCCAGAATACTTGGATTGGAGTCATACATCTAACATCTCAGTGCCATTAGGCAGCCCAAAATTAAAAGCTGAAGAACAGACAACAATCTATATTGGTAGAGATAGTTGACACATTAGAAGTTCTCAACATAAAAAAAAAAGATTCAGATATCATGTCTCTATGTTTGCCCATTAAAAATGTGTCAATCTCACAAATCAATTTTTAACAACTTTTTTAGTTTTCGTACATGTTTCTAAATCATTAAGTTCCTCCATGCAATGATATCTTACCCTGGTGTGTAGGAGACCCTGGGATCTCAGAAGCCATATAAGAGGGATGCCTCTCTGCCAGCACCAATCAGCAGGAAAGGCTCCAAATAAGCTCTAGTGATGGACTCTAGGGTCATCTGAATCCCAATGAAAAGAGGAGAGGCTACTGAAGGAGTGAGACTAGTCTATAGAAAATCATGAAGACCATCAACTAAAGCTTGATGGCCTTCTATTCAACCTTGCTGGAAGGAATATCCATGAAACAAAAACGATGGTTCTATGAAGAACTGAAAATTTAAGCTTTGAATGAACAGGTAGGGCCAATACAACTTTCCCACTATAGAAGACTATGAGATAGGGGGGGAAAAAAAACTTTGGATGCCTGCCAAAATATCAGATACTTCAAGTAAACAGAAAGACAGAAAATTCAGTGGTTCTAGAAATAGAGGAAGAAAAATAAAATCCTTTAGAAAATAATTCAGCGCCATATCTTCTTAATAGCATTTTTAAGTAAAGTAACACATCCTAAGTTAATAATATAAAGTCTGCAGGTAATAATATGCATTTCTCCCTAAGCATTCCATTAAACAGATGCAAAATAACCAGAGAAAGGAAGGAAAAGAGACAGGAAGAGGCAGTGATCAACACCAACATTATAAGATGTTTCCCCAAAACTTGTACTTTCTCTACTATATTTTATAGTGTACCAATGGTGACTTTACATACAGGAAAAAAGTCTAACACTATATTTAAGAGTCCTCAGTTCAAGAGGAGAGAAGTACAGTCATAGTTTCCTATCTAATTTCTTTGATGCTAATTTAAATAGATAGGATCGCAGAATGAGATGCTGCAAAGGATTTTGGAGGCCAGCAAGGCCAACTCATTTTACAGATGAGAGTCCAAAGATATTATATGATTTGCCCAAGGTTAATCAACAATACAGATACAAACCAAACACACACACACACACACACACACACACACACACACGCATATCAATAATGTCTGTTTATATTTGCTATCTAAAAGAAAATCTCTAAGGTTAGCATTTATAGTGTACAATATTTGATAAATATATAGAATATTTGTATTATGATTTATATATTTATAGTATATAGTATTTGATAAATACATAGCATTATATACCACAAAATGAAATTTAGTATAAAAGTACCCTGCTTTAAGCCCTCTCCTTGGGTGGGTTACTGAAGGAGTGAAAGAACCTCATTATAGAATGGGTCCATTCACAAAGCCGCACCTCCCCAGCTCTTTGTGATTTTGAAGAAATCTGCAAAGTCTCACAATGTATTGCCCAACTTTTAACTTCAGATTTTAACTTCATAATGTAAGTGTTATGTAAGTGAGAAAGGATTCTGTACCTTGTTGTTCCATATGATGGAATGTAGGGAATGGCATATGGGATGATTTAAAGTCACAGAAAAGAATCTAGAGGAGCAGAATCCCTAATTAATCAAATCAAAACATTTCACTGTGACCATCAAGAGCTTCACTTTGATTGACCAGACAATTGTTAATCACCATAAATATTTTACAGGATTACACCATCTATTGTCTGGAAGACAAGAACACAAATGAATAGACTGTATCCAACCATGTGTATAATCTTCAGTCTATCCGGGGTGTATTAGCCCGCACTGGCAGCCCAGTATTTTCTGTCCTTTTAGAAAACCTTTCCCTATACTTGCCCCCTCCATACACACAGACACAAAGAATCCCAAACCCCAAACAGTATCAGTCTGTGCTTGTACATAAACACAGCCATGCACATTCTGAACTGCATCCTAGGAGAAACCAGGGAGCCCCAAATAATGAGCTTAAAAATCTTCAGAAATCAATGTCTTCGATTCACGTATTTGAAAGCAGTTACTGAGTAGTCTTTGACGTGATCCTGGCATATTTTCCTTTGTGGTATCTACTACATTGTTTATCCACCCTAGAATTGTATCTTTTTTTTTTTTTGCCATTAAGAACTTTGCTTAAGGTTTTAGAGCTTCACCCTCCACTAATCTCAGATTCTTCTGCTTGGAGGTTTGCAAGCATATGGTCATTGAGGTTACAGACACTTTTCCTTTTATATTTAGGCTCATTGCTTCCCATTTTTCTTCCCATTGAATTGCAAGTGAACCATTTATCTGTTCATTTTCCTATTCAGTCTCAGTTCTGATTTTCCCCCTGTTTATAAAGAAGGGCAGTTTCTTTCATGGTTTCCTAACCAGCTTATTACAGTTTCCAGATTCCCCCTCCTGCTGCTCATTTCTCCTCCATTGATTACAAAGCGAAAAAGATTTCCACTGATCACCCTCCTTTCGTACTGCTTACAGGCTTGCTTAGAAATCTAGCTCCTAAGCTTCTCATGAAATTAAGGAGTACTCAAATGAATTATTAAAAGAGCAATTAGTAAGATTCTCTTATAGCCACTGAAAAACATCGTCTCTGTTCTGGAATGTTGCTGGAGGGGAAAAGACAAAGTTCAAATGCTGGTTGTGTTGGCTATTCTGGGCTGAGGAAATGCCACGATGTCCACAATGACTTGGAAAGTGTGGTGAGTTTAATGAGATTTTTTTCTTAGAATTAAATGTGGCCACATTTAACTGGGAAACAGCTTTCTGACATGGGATAAAGATGAACAGCATCTTTTCAGAGTTTCAAGTCACCAGATTTGCATTCTCATGACTCATTCATCTTTTTCAATAATGAATTTATAATTATCATTACTCTTATCATTGGCTTCACTCACCTAAGACCTTCTGGGATACTATGGCAGATGCTCAGGGAGGTAGATACATGAACTCTTTCAGCCCACTAGGGTATATCACTCAGTACACAGCAGATAAATGAAAACTTCTAGCAATAATGAATTAAATGGTACCTTGGTGTTGGGAGAGTCCAGCTGTATCATTAAAAACAATTAAACTTGGGTTAATGTATAGGTAGAGCCTCACCGAGCACCCCCAAAGCATCTGATTCATTGCTTGGGAAGTTCTCAGACACTGGATATATAATGCATCACTTCTCATGCTTCTGGCAAAATGTTGATCAAGCAAAAAAGAAATGAGGTGGGGAGAATTTGGGGGTAAAATGATATGAGGCACCTAGAAACTACCTGCCATTTGTTAACCTTTACTCCAATAAAACTAAAGCTTATTAACTAGTGACAAAGTGACACAATTTATAGGTTTGTTTTTAATCTCCTCTGATTTCCTTTGACCACCCTCCATTGGAGACAGTAATTAGCAGGGAAATGGCTGGTTTTAAGTTAAAGAAGAAAAGAAATGGAAGAGAAAGGGAAGGAATGAAAAATTAGATGGTCTCCTAATGAATAATCAAGTGAACTGCATATATATGCAACATAATTTTCCTTTATTTTATATGTTTAACTAGTTTAAGCCAATCATTTATCCTCCCAACTTGATTATACCTGTGGCAAAAGTCCACTTCTTTTCTTTCACACAATTCTCATATAGTGCTTTCCATATGAATAAAAGGCTGACTCCATAGCCCAAGGTTTCTAATTCATTGGAAAATTTCAAGAGTTAAGAGTACTTTGTACCAAATTCTAAGATAAGAATTGTTCTCTCCTTTTTTATGGCCATTCTTTGGAAATAAAAGGCAATGGAGCAGAAAGAGAATTCTATACAGCACCTGAAATGCTAAGATTACTTTTCTGGACATATACGAAATGATTCTTATCCTTGGATTGCCAGTACATGCATATTTACTTCTTAAATCAAAACGTGGGCAGCTAGGTAGCACAGTGGATAGAGCTTTGGGCCTGGAGTCAGGAAGACTTATTTTTGTAAGTTCAAATCCAGCCTCTCACACTTACTAGCTGTGTGATCCTAGGCATGTCACTTAACCCTGTCTGCCTCTGTTTCCTCATCCGTAAAATGAACTACAGAAAGAAATGGCAAACCACGCCAGTATCTTTGTCCCCCTCCCCCCCAAAAAAAACCTCAAATGGAGTCACAAAGAGTCATACAAGGGAACAATGAAACTAAAAGGTAAATATTTAAAATGGAAGATTTTAAAAGTTGGCTTATTTGGCAGTTAAGTATTTGCATATTGGTATATCAACTACGGGCTGTTCCTAGTGAAACAATGAGACAATTAGGTAGAATAGCGAATAGAGAGTTTGGTCTGAAGTCTGGAAGACCAAAGTTCAAATCTAGTCTCAGTTACTTAACAGTTGTATGTCCTTGGAAAAGTCACTTAACCTCTGTTTGTCTCATTTTCCTCATCTATAAGATAAGGATTATAATACCACCAAATCCCAGGGTTTTGGGGAGGATCAAATGAGATAGTAACCATAAAACACTTAGTCCAGTGTCTGGCACATAGTAAGCCCCATATAAATGTTGATAATTACTGGTAGTAGTACTATTAATTCTTGGTTTACAAATATGCTCCTCAGCTCTAAATGAGACACATGAGGAGTTGAGATTACTACCTAGTGACTCACATACTTGTGAGAACAGGCACTGCAGGCAAGGAGGGATGGGTTCTCCATAATACCTCCCCCAGAAGTATCAAAGACAAAGAAGAGGCTATAGTTGGTCAATAAGCATTTGTTATTTACTCTGTGCTAGGCATTCTGAAAAGCTCCAAAGAATCAAAGAAAAATAGAAAACAATAATGAGGTAAAATGAGGCTCGTAGCATAGCATCATCTGGTAGCAGAAGGTCATAAGGAATTGGATAACTAAGATTTTTAAGGCAATACTGACTTTTTCCTTTTCCATTATATTTTAACATGGGACTCAAGGGTATTTCTAGTCAAGGATATAAAGATCCTTGGTATATAAATTATTTAAAGTAAAAACCAGCTACTTGTACTAATGGGAGTATTAGAATTTTTGTCACTTTATATTAGGGAGAAAAAACTAGCTATAGCCACAACCATAGAATACCAAAACAATAATTTGTAGAATTTCTAAAAGGGGGGGTGGGGTGGGCAGCTAACATCTTGTTTCATCTATAGACTGTCAATAAGATTGACTTATTTGTCCACTTTTTTTTTTTACTAAATTGGCTGGGTTGAATAAAATGGTTTGAAACTTTATAAGTGTAAGTTATTCTCTGTATTCCTCATGCTTTTAACCGAAATTCTTTTTGTGCTCTCATCGTTATTTCTATCATTACTGTTCTTTCTTGTTCTGCCTTAATGCTAGTGGGCTCTTTCTGTTGATTATCTCCAATTTGTTAATTATGTAACTGATTTGTACACAATTATTTTCCCATCTCCTCCCTTAGATTGTGAGTTCATTTTGGCCTTTCTTTGTAACCCCAGGGCTCAGCACAATGATTCTGCCCACTGTAGGTCCTAATTAAATGCTTATGGACTGACTGTCTCCCTATTGGATGCTCTTGTGTTTCCCTTGCTTCAGGGACATCACATTTGTCTTGATTCTCCTCCTACCTCCCTAGCATCTCATTCTCTTTCTGCCACACCTCTTCATTCATTTCCCAATCCTTTGTGTCCTTTTGTCCCCACCCACCAACAGAATTCTCTTGGCAATTCATTCACATCCATTGCTTCAAATCACTTCCATGCACAATGTCCCAAATCTGTATTTCCAATCTTAACCTCTTTTCTGATTTCCATGCCTACATTTCTAATTCCTTGAGCTATCTTCACTTAGCTCTCCCATATGTCTCAAACTCAATGTGTACAAAAGCAAGTTCAATATCATTCCCACTAAATTCATTTCTCCATGTCACTATGTTATTTCTTTATAAGGTACTAATAGTGACTATTTACGCCACTTTTAAAAATCTCTTTACTGTACCTCTCTGATTATTTGCCAAAACTTGTTGTTTTCACCTCTGTAGTATTTTCCCATCCACCCCCTCCTCTTTAGGCTCATAGTCTTGTCACTGTGGCTATTTTCATAGCCCACCAACAGATATTATAGCCTCCATGGTTTTCTTTCTCCAATTCTTCTTTCATGTTGCTAAGAGAACAATCTTTCTTGTTTATATCTCATGTGTCACTTTGCTGAAAAAAATCTTCAGTGGATCCAAACCACCTATTCAATGAAGTATAAAACCTATTCTATAAATGAGTGCCAATCTACCTTTCTAACCTATCTCAAATTATCTATGCAATAGATATGCTATGTGAGATAGCATGCCTACATGATATATTGTCTCATACATATGCTATGTTCTAGCTACATCAGACTACTCTGTGCCTGAAACATACTCATATTCATCCATCTCTGCTTATGTTGTTTCCTGAGCCAGGAATGGCTCATCTCACTCTCTAAGTTTAATTATTATCCATCCTTTAAAGCTCAACCGAGATGCCACTTTACCCAAAAAGCTTTCCTTCATCTCCCTTGTCAATAATGATCTTTCTCCTTTGTTTATCATAGAACAATTTGCTTCAGAATTGTATAATGCAATGACCATGTCATCTGTCTGTATCTAGTTCATCAATAGGCTGCACCCTGACCACACGGATTGTTTTAACTGTACTTTCTGATACAACACTCTGCATGTAGTAGACAATGTTTATTGAAGGAAATACGATATTTATCAATTGCCTTAATATGCAGGGGACACAACAGCAGACAATTGTAATAGCAAAACAACAGAATTATAGAATTGCAAGTATTCCAGCCATTGCTTTTTCTTTTCCCAATTTGCAAAGTAAATGAGTTTTTAAAAACTTGTACGTTTCATAAATGAAAATACATTCCTATGTTTTTTAATCAATAGAACATTTACCCAATTCTGATATGTCACACTAGAGAAAAAAATTAAGCAAGATGATTTTCTTAATCTAAGGAAATAATGTTTTGTACTTTATCTGATAACTTCCAACTGTCTTCTAAAAATCTCAGTATAGCAGAATTTCAGTCCAAGAGTTCACAATCTAAGATACTGCACTTCAAACCTATTTTAGTCTAGATTCCCTTCATTTGTGTCTAGTTGCCACAGGGCCTAGCTATTAGCATCTACAAAGCCTATTGCATTTCTATGTAATAGGAGAATGGGTTGAAATAAAGGTTGCATCACAAGAGAAAGAGTTAAATACAACAGAATAGAACAAGAGATGCATTGTCTGTAGGAACCTCTTTTGCACACTGCATGGATCATGAATGTCCAGTTATTTTTCAGATCATGTCCTAGGGGAAGTTACGATCATTCTTTCTATTGTAGAAAAATAAAGGAATGGTGGTGAGGACAGATGACTTAAGTGGGAAAGAAACGGAATAGGAGAGAGGTGCTAAGAAAGAACTAAGGTCCTCTAAACCATACAGGCTTAATGGCCTTGCACTATCTATTCACATTTAAGCTTTCCAGCATATAGAGTAGCTTTCTCTATTTTCTTGGGTGCATAAAGTCAGCAAACACATTGCAAGCTGGATTCTAGGGAGGACTGAAATCACATGTATAAAAAGACATTAAAAATGTATAACAGCTCTTGGTAGGTAACTATTATTTAGTTGGTAAAGATCAGAATTCAAAATTACTTGCTTATCAGACTTCCTCTGTACTCCTGGATTAGTAAAAAAAAAAAAATTGGTTACACTGTCAGGAAGAACAGCTTCTACCCTTTGTAAGACATACTAAAATCAGTAGAATAAGCCAATATTCCAAGTCATCTTTTTTGGAGGGAGAGCAAGTATGAAAATACTATGAGGGAATTATTTCTTCCTGATGTTAAGACCCATCTTTCCCAATCCTACTAGTTTTCTGGTGTTATTATATGGCTGAGTCATGGAACATTACAGTCTTTGAAAACCTTCAACTGAGGATCACACAAAGAGCAAAAAAAAAAAAAGTATGGTTAGCATGAGAGAATTGAAATACATCATAAACCAGGATTTATGAAAGAAATAGGTGTAGAGGATGTCTTCAGAGAAATATATGATTGAAAAAACAATGGGCTAGTCATGCGAAGAAGGGGAAGGAAACTCGATGGGGGAGGCACTCTGCAACCTCTCAGGATCATTGTGATGCCAAGAGAAAGTGAAGAAGGTCCCTGATGGGTGGGCCCATTATAAGGAAGTGAAGGTGAGTCACACAAGGTGGCCAGGCATGGATTGGTTATAATTTGCATTTTTGGAGTACCCAAATTAATGAGCTTACAGAACCACTGAAGTATTTGTGTTGAGTCTGATTACTGAAAATTTTCATGCATGGGATTCGCTTACTAATAAAGGAGGGGGGAAAATGATATCTTCTTTCACTGTGCATAGGATAGTGTTTGGCACATAGTAAGCCACTGATAAATGCTTCATTCATCTAAGAAGATAAAGCAGAAATTGCTAGTTTCAGAGATTGTTTTATAGAAAAGATCCTGGTGTAAGCAAGGGCATTATTTCCCTAGGTGTCCATCTACATTTGAAAGCAACCTCTTACATACTACTTTTGATGCAATTTATGTTAAATAAATACTAATTAACTATCAGTCTATTTTATATTTTTGTTCTTCTTTCAGGCAACACACTGCTGATTTATCTTATGGCTGATGGCAACCAGGACACCATTCTTAAAATGTTCTTCAATCTGGTAATTCACCATAATGTTGTTATTAGAATCCTGTAAATATTTTAATACATAGCAGCCATGAGTGCTGACCGTTTCTAAAAAGTTTGGAAAAATTCCCCTAAAGAATCCAAGTTGAGAGGAAACTGTTTAAATGCATCCAATACAGATATATTTTGTACTCCTTTGATGGGAGGAGGAAGAAGAGGAATTAAATTTTAATTTCATCAACCAGATAGTCTGCCTTGCCATAGAGATAGCAGAATCCTCTGTCTTCTATCCACAGTCACTTAGCATTGTTGATTGCAGGTCATTTATAAATCAGTAGACAGCCACACTTTGTGTCTTACCTTCTGTAATTTACTGTGGTGATGCAGTAGAAAGCTGATACAATTTGTCTTTTCTTCAATAAGAAGACAGACTAATTTAAGATGATTTCTCTTTCACACAACCCAAAACATACTGTCAATTTGAAAGACACAGTGAGTCCTTAGCATGAAAATGTCAATTCGAGAAACCAGCTATTATTGGAGAGCTTTTTTTTCCTCTTCTGATTTATTACTGTGAAGGCTATTTATGCACAAACCGCAGGCATTGTTAGAATCTGTGCACAGATATAAAAAGTTTTGATTTGTGAGCTGCTGTGGGAAAGTGCAAACTGATTCTGTAGTTAAGAATATTTTATCTGTTTATAAAATAGCTCCAAGACCCCCATTGGTCTGTTATGAGAACAATTCATTAGTCAGTACTCTTCCCCTCTGGCAGAGAAGAAAGCCACAATCTGGTAGCTTTGGGTTTCTTCCATACAAAACTGTTAGACCAAACATATGCAAGCTTCTAAGAAAAGTGAATTTCTATTCAGAATTCTTTTTCTCTTAATAAAAACATAACCAACAGTTTTAAATAATGGTGCCAAGCATCAGCATTAAGACCCTAAGATGAACAATTCATCTTAAATCATGATTACCTTGACATCCTAACATGGAATTTACACTGGCTTTGGAGTCAGAAGGCCTGGTTTCAAACCTCTGACACCTGTGTTAGTGACTATATTAGAGGTTAAGTGACTAACTTCAAAGCAGTCATTCCTTCTTATATTGCTTCTTCTTCTATAAAAGAGTGGATCAGTCTGTACTTTCTCTTAGATTCATTTTGAATACTAAATCCTATTAGCTTTGGACAGATACAGCAAATTGTAAACCCTCCTTCATCTTTTTCCAACTGGGGAATGACTGTGTACCTTTGGAAAGTAATCTCCAGCAGAGACAGAAATTGTCTGCAATGCATTGTAGTTTGGAGTTCGAAGTATCCTTTTTGAAGTATGGCAGAGGCCAAGAATTTGATCTGAAAATGCACAGGAACTGGGTGATAATTAAGGAGCTCTTTTGAAAATGTCAAGTGTCCAGCTCCAAAAAGAAAGTGGGAAGTGGGCTCTTTGCCTAACTCAAGTGACAGATAGATACTTTTATAAACAAATGGAGTTTTCTCATCCTTAGAACTTAAAATGCACGCACAAACTAATGAAAGCTATCCAAGAGGGCCTAGAAGAGAAGCTAATGAAGAAACTGAAGAATGACTTTCAAAACATGGTAGCAGGAAGAAGCTAAAGTCTAGGGCAGAGGTCAAATGGAACAATGGCTTTGTTGGCTGACAGAAGAGAAAGAGATGACATTTTAAAATCTTGACCAACAAGACACAGGCTTACACTGACATTCATACACATGTACGGGACCTGTTGCAAAATTCAATACCCAAAACTACCTCAATAAAGCTATAAACTGGATTATTGCTGAGATTGTTAAGCCCTAAAGTCTTAAATTTCTTCATCTTATAGTAACTTCAATAATCACTGAAACCATTTGTGCTAGACACAGAAAAGAGGAGACAAAACAAGGAGAACCTATAGCCATAAGATTGAAGAGGCCTCAGGCTTGTTTCTTCTTCTTGTCGTTTCAGTCACATCCAACAATTCATGACCCCATTTGGGATTTTCTCGCCAAAGATACTAGAATGGTGTACCTTTGCCTTCTCCAGCTCATTTTACAGATAAAAAAAAAATAGGAAAACAGGGTTAAGTGACTCCCAGTATCACAAAGCTGGTAAAATGTCTGAGGCTGCATTTGAACTGAGGAAGATAAGTTTTCCTGACTCCAGCCCAGAGCTCTATCTACCACACTACCCAGTAGTCCCCATCCTCACACCTGAGGTGGTGACAATTTCAATTTCAAGAATTCTGGTTACCCAGGAATGAGTGGGAAGTGTCAAGCCCCCTCTTCATCAAGTGACATCACATCTCATAGTCCAGACCAAAGGGGGAAAAAAATGCAGCCTGACATATTTTCCTTCCCTTTTCCTCTGTGATAATTTCTGGTCTTTTTAACCTATGAAGTAGAAATCAAAGGAAAAAATGTATATTTCTCCTGAAGAAATACTGATTTTACAATATAGAACCACCATGTGTAGCACAGTAGTTGTCCAAAAGGCCTAGTGTTTACTTTACATAGAATATGCAACTTCAGAACAAGGAAAATTAATTTCGGTAAACAGATCAGAAAAAAATCTTTGAAGCTACATGGCTAAGATTAAATCAGTGTTTAAAATGACAAGAAAATAGACACTAAGAACTATCATACCCATATTAAAGTGTTTTCCACCCTCAGAGTCCCACAACTACGAAACAATATCATGGCCATCAATAGAATTTATTCCTTTAAAAAAATAAAAAGGTGTCAAATATATTTTTAGCACATTAAAGCTAATGAAAAGAAATAAGCTACATGAATAAGTGACAAGCAGAAGCAAAAGAAATCTGGAGAGCTGATTAATTATTACAAAATTATACTCCCATCTGATTGTTCTTCTCAAGTATAAAAAGACTAAGTCTGCTGTTTATAAATACCACGATGCTTCTTTCATTAGTTATTTTCTTCCCCTAAAAAAGAATACTGGGTTGATTAACTGTGAAGGTTATGAAACAAACATTACATCGGAAGCTTCAAAAATGCAAAAGTACCTCATAACAAGAGAGAGCACCTTGTCAAGCACATCTAGTAGATACTATGCTTACAGGAATTTTTTAAAATAGGAAATATTTTTAAATTATGTGTCAAAACAGACAAAAAGAACAAATAATTCTGCAAAACCATGATATAATCATTAACACATCCTATTTAGTACCCAAAATGATTGTCTCCACTTTAAGAATGTTTTTGTCTCATTCAGGTAAAAATCAGTGTTTTTTTAAAGCTTTTTTATGAATCTAAATGTTTCACTTAATTCCATGTTTAAAATGATGAAAACATAGTCTACATATATATGTATGTATATGTGTGTGTCACACACACACACACACACACACACACAATTTTCCATGCTGCCCTCGTATTCCTTCTCAGTATTCCGTCTCTGATTGTGACATCAAGGCTACAATTCGTGAAAGGGAATAATTTTCCATGATGTCTGACTCAAAGCCTAGGGATATCCCCAAAGGTACTAATTGTTTGCCCAGAACTTAGAGTCACAGAATGGTAGATCCTTAGTAAAATCCTTTCATTTAGCTTATGGCAAACCCAGACTTACCTATGCTGCTGAAGTTTTATGGTTTGTTGTTGTATGGAAGAAAGGGAATAATTATGTGTTTGTGGATTAGGGAACAGTTTGAAATCAAAATTGATTATTATTTACCTAAGAAAAGTCACTTCAAAAATTAATAACTATTTCATTCAACTTGGTTAATAGAGAAAATATACATTATGTTGTCACTTAGGAAATGAATAAAAACATTATGATTTTATTAAAGCGGAGATTTCAAAATGCAGCCCCCAAGTTGCATGCAGGCTACAATATTCCCAAGTGTAGTCCAAATAAGATTAAAATATAACTAGAAAATATTCAACAAAATAACTAAAATACAGTTAAACAGAGATAAAAATTTCACTTTAAAATTAAGTCAATATATGGCCCACAGAGATCCTTATGAACAGTTTAGTGGCCCCAGATTCTATCTGAAGTTGACACCACGGATTTAAAGTATAGAGTTCAAAAAAGGAGTGCTGAATCAAAAGTGTTAAGCTATTAAAAGGCTGGCTGAAGTTGGCTTCTTGTGAAATATTACACTTATGAGATTCTGCCAATCATTCCTATCAAAGGTAAATATACTTCCCTTTTTAATGGCTACTAATGGATACAAAGTTACCGTATTACTTTTGGAATTGAAGTGCAACCAGAGGACAATTCATTAATTACTGAACTCTAAACTTCATGAGGACAGGAATCATTCATTACCATAGTCCACCTCAGAATCTAGAACAGTACCTTGACTTAGGAGGTAATCAATAAGTATTTGTTCTTTGATTTTTTATTTTCTGCACTGTGACATCATCCAACATTCAGCCTCTATTTTTTGGCATGCACATAGACACAGTTCGTTCCAAAAACAATGGTCTAATTTATTTACCACTGAACTTTCAGTGAAGAAATCTGTCAGAATATTAACTGATTTTGACTGTCAGTAAAGCCATAAATGACTTCAGCCCATAATGTTATTGTACTTTAAATAAATAACATCAAAGGAAAGGCACTGTCCACCATTCACAATGTCACTTTGATCATTGACAATAAAGCATGTTTTTCAGGACATCAGAAGTATAGTGATTTTGAAGCACAAATATTGAATATGAAACCACTGTGATGCTCTTAAGTAAATAAGCAAATAAGCAAATTTATTTGCTCTTGAGCAAATAAAATAATGCCTTGTCAATCATATGCCAGAGTAGCTTCAACCTATGATCTCTGGGGAATATGGGTTGATTTTTTTTCCCCCAAGGAAGATTTTCCAAGATTCACATTGTTTCATATATAACATCTCATCTTGGTTGGGCCATAAATTTATAAAATGACTAACTAAAGTTGGGGGTGAGGTGGTTACAATCTATGCTAATGTGAATGAGAAAATTATCTCAGTCTTTACACTCCTTATTGATACTGTGCTCTATTAAAAAGCAAACTTATTTGATGCAAAGAGCAAGTTTAAAAAGTGTTTTATATATTAATTAATCTTTTAACATATAATAAAACAGTTATCAAAACGTCTATTACAATACTCACACACTCACAACCTAAGAGACACAATCTAATTATTTTGTGTCTTTTCCAGCAAGTTTCACTCAATTAGCTGTGTGACTGAGTTCGAAAGGTAATTGGGAGCTGCTCCCCATTACAAAATTAGTCCAATTAATTAATTAATTATGCATAGACATTGAGAGACAGAGATAGAGAGAGACAAAGAGATAAAGGAGGCATATGGGGAATTTTTAACTTAGACTAGATTACCTTGACTGAATACAAGAAATAGATAAATAAGAGAAAGGAAAATTGACATTCAAAGTTTCTCTGTGGTAAAACCATTGATTTCTCACTTTGCTCTGCCCAAGTGATATTAGATGTCTATCAGCAGTCAACACCTAGGGCAGTAAAAATAGAGAAAATTCTCTGCTCCTTGATTGAACTAGTTGAAGTAACTTGATGATTCAAGGAGGAGCTTTATATGTGATGGAGAGTGGGTAACCCCAGGAAGTGTTAAGAACAGCTCGACTCCTACTCTTAAAATCTGATTTTTTCAATAATTTTTCAAAATTTTAACTTTAACTTCAAATTAATAGATATATTTTCCATGTGGTTTTGCATGATCATGTTAAAACAAAGTGCCTTTTATTACTATTGTAATGCATTTTTGAAAAATCATGTATTGGGAAATGTGTTTTCAAAGAGATTTCTCCTCTGGGTTATAAAAGAAATTTTACTTCATTCTCTATCAGGAAATAAGAGAATATCCCCCAGTTGTTGTTCAGTCATTTTCACTTGTGTCCCACTCTCCACGACCCTATCTGGGGTTTTCTTAGTAGAGATACTAGAGTATTTTGTCATTTCCCTTCTCTAGCACATTTTACTAATGGTAAACTGCAAACAGGGTTCAGTGACTTCCCTAGGGTCATACAACTAGTAAGTGTTGAGGCCATACTTGACCTCATGAAGCTGTGTCTTCCTGACTCCAGGCACTGTATCCATTATGCCACCTTGCTTCCCCTCACCATCCCTAATATTACTTTAAAAATTTGGACAGATGTATAAATGGCATGTTTATTAAATCTCCAGAAGATCCAAAGTTGTGGGAGGGAGAGCTAAAGTAATGACTCTGACTGAGAGAAGTTAAGGGACTTGGCCAGGGTCACACAGTATTCCTCCCTATCCAGTGCTCTAGCCATTCTGCTATCTAATTGCTAGCATAAATGCACCTCATAACAGATATGCAATTAAGTCCGGCACACTAGAAGTCTGGTACTAAGAAACACTGATCACCTGAAGCCAGGTTCCCTTCAGAGATATTTGGTCTGGACACAGTAAAGTCCTATTTAGCAAACTACTCAAATGAGCTGAATGGCATCCTAATAACTTCAAAGATTAAAAGCCCTTTCAGAAAGTCATGTGCTGAAGTAGCACATTACCCAACTAATGGAATATTGTTGTTATTTAGTTGTTTTCAGTCATGTCTGACTCTATGGCCCCTTTTGGACTTGTCTTATCAAAGATATTGGAGTGGTTTGTCATTTCCTTCTCCAGCTCATTTTATTGATGATGAAAACTGAGGCAAACAGAGTGAAGAGATTTACCCAGGGTCACACAGTAGCAAGTGTCTGAGGCGTGATTTGAATCCAGGTCTTCCTGGCTCCAGGTCTAGCACTTTATATTCTGAGCCATCTAGCTGCCCTCATAGCAATGTGGTACAGTGCCAAGAATAGTCTCTAGAGCCAGAATTTGGTTAAAAATTCCACTTTTGAAAATTACTAGGTGACCTTGGACAAGTTACTTAATTTCTCTGGGTCTCCGTTTCACCATCTGTAAAAGGGAATACAGACTAGATGGTTTCTGGGGTCCTTCTAGCATTAAATAGATGATTCTATGATCTTAACCAAAGGGAAATTAAAAAAAGGCATTGCTTAAGAATTTTGGGGAGGATAAATCTCTTTTGAGTACTTTGTCGCCATTCATAATAGGAAAGGATGCTTTTCTACCTCTGCAAGCATGCAATAACATTTGGGATATTTAGACTGAAGAACAAACACTTCAAACTTGAGACTTAAAATGGAACAATTTCCCATTATGCACCCCAAATATCTCTGAGGGGATCCTGCTTTCAGGTGATTAGGTACTTGGAACACTTTAGAGGGGAACAAAATCGATCATACTCCCAAAGCAATCCTAAGTTTCCTTTCTGCACAACACTCACCCCCATGAAATAATGTGATCTGTGTGTTCCTCGCATTTGAATACAATTGAAACTCCAAAATGAATGAGGATGTTGCTAGTTAATGAATTCTAAGTTAGTTACGGATATTGCACCCCAATCATACGCTGAATAGCTTCTGAATAGCTTCTACCTATTCTGAATTATCTCCTTTTATTTTTGGCAGGAAGGGAGAGAGAAGGGAAAGGGAAAGGAGTGATTTTATCAATATGGAGAAAGCCCAATGTGGAAACTCCCTCCACAAATAAAGGAGTTTGCTCCTCTATAATTTAGAGTCTTACACAATTGCCTCTGGGATGTGGAGAGGTTAAGAAGTCTTTAAGTCTTTTAGTCAGTCTTTAAGTCTTTAAGTCACAGTCCTTAAGTCAGTATGTGTCGGAGGCAATATTTGAACATAGGTCTTCCAGATTCAAAGACTAGTCTTCTATAATCAACACAACTTACACTCTCTATGTTCCATGTATGTTGATCATACATACAACTCTTGCAAGTATCTATATGTATAGATATATTGTCATTTAGTTGTTTTGAGTCATGTCTGACTTTTTGTGACCTCATTTGGGGTGTTCTTGGCAAAGATACTGGAGTGGTTTGCCATTTCCTTCCCCAGCTCATTTAACAAATGAGGAAATGAGGTAAACAGGGTTAAGCAACTTGCCCCAGGTCATACAGCTAATAAATGTTTGAGTCTGGATTTGAACTCAGGCCTTCTTGACTCTAGGCCCAGAAGTCTATTCAATGTGGGACCTAGATTTAGATATGGAGATGTGTGTCTCTATAGAGATAGGTGATAGATGAATGGATAAATGGATTAAAAGACGGACGATAGATAAATAGGTAGGTAGATAGATAAATGGATGGATGGATGAATGGAGAGAGACGGAGAGACAGAGAGAGAGACAGAGAGACAGAGAGAGAGAGAGAGAGAGAGAGAGAGAGAGAGAGAGAGAGAAAAGATAGATCCATATTCTTTTGTATAGTAAATAGATTAGTTGACTTGAAATCAGAAAGAGCTAGTTTCAAAACCTTCCATAGACAAGTGCCAGAAGAAAACGAAGGCTCATTTAAAGATAAAGAATTTTAGTTAGATTGTAGACTATGAGGGGATCATTTCTCATGTAGTCGAAAAAGATCTTGCTTTAGAATTCTAAAAGATGGGGGCAGAGGATATGATGAAAAAAACAGGTGGCTAAGACAGTAGCACATGTAAATTTAGCTTTATATGCAAAGATAACTTTTTTTTTCTTGTTTACTGTGGGTAAGCACTTTTTAAAACTTTAAAACCTGCCTTACATTGGGCTGTGGTCATTGCTCCTTCCTAGAGTGGTTCATGTGAGTGCAAATTTACCTAGAATTGATCTCAAGGGCTAGCATTCCTCACAGCATTACTGTTCCTTCTAGTAAGCATATTCCCTAAATCTTGTATATGTGGGCTTGATGTGGGGATTTCAAAAAGAAAAGAAATTGTATAATTTGAAGTGGTTCTAAATGGTACTTCAGATCTTGATTATTCCTAAATAAAATACATAAAATCATTTTTGGGGGGAAAAAAGTTCTACCTATGTTCCCTCAGATAAGTCACTTAAGATTTCTCGGTACCAGTTTCCTAATCTGCAAAATGAAAAATAATAGCAGTTACCTTAAAGAATGGTCGAGAGGGTCAAATAAGACAATACACATAGAACACTTTGCAAACCTCAAAACATGATATAAATGTAAAGCTATTACTATGTATTATTAATAATCACAAAGTTATGTATTTCACATTATTAGACAGTGAGCACAGTGTAGTAAATAGTCATCCTCAAAATCAGAAATGACTGTTCTAGTCCTATCTCTGACACATAATGGTTACTTGACCTTCTGCAAGTCACTTAACCTCTCAGTCCTCTAGGGAAACCTTCCAACATTAACAGCTGCAAAAAGAGGCTCACCTGCATTGGTAGAAATGGTTTCCTCACCTCCAAGTTCCCTATCCTAATGGAATCACATCTCCCATTTTGATGCCATTACATTATATTGAGTTTTGTCTTTATTTCTGTCTGTTACTTCTTGTTTCTTCTGTTAATCAAAAATATGTTGAATAATTTAACTATTTAACAAGAATGGACAACCCATTTCCAATTGAAAACAGATTCTAATTTTATAGATCAACAAACAATATATTTTATCACATCTTCTCTAGACTTAAGATGATATTTTTTGGTGGTTTTTTTTTTGGAGGAGGGAAGGCAGAGCAATTGAGGTTAAGTGACTTGCCCAAGGTCACAGGGCTGGTAAGTGTTGAGTGTCTGAGGCTCCATGTGAACTCAGGTCCTCTTGACTCCAGGGCCGGTGCTCTATTCACTGTGCCACCTAGCCACCCTTTAAGATAACATCTTTAACATGAAAGTCTCTTCTTCTTCTAAGCAGAAGCAATAGACCCAATTTCTGATATAAAGTTAAAAAGGGAATTTACTTGGATATCAAAATTGTAACATTCTGTTAACAGGTATACCTCCCCTATATAACAGTCTACTTAGGACTTTCACTGCGCCAGTCACATCACGCACAAATCAAATTACGTCCAAAATAGACCGTCTTATTCTGCCGGATCATTTTTCTTTACATTAGAGTTAGGAAATCAATATAGTAAATCATTTCTGCTGCGCGTCGGACTTGTGTATTTAAAATAATTAACAACACTCATGCCAAACTGACAGGAGTTAAAATAAACATTTTTTTTAAGAGCAAGAAGAAAAAAATAAGAAAACTTTTCATTTGGGGGTAATACCAAAGGCCATAAAGTCATACTTAATTAGGTCAAATGGGCAGAATCAAGGAATGCATACAAATAGAGATAGAGGACATATTTTAATTGGTTTTGAATATTGTAATATATATATACATAAATACATACATATGTGTGTATAAAACACGATGGAATATATTGCTATAATTAGATTTTAAAGCACATACTTTCTTCTTTTTCCCCATTTACTTGTATATTTTTGATAATCAACCAAATGAATTTTCAGTTTTGTTTTGTGGGATTGCAGTACAGAGTGGAAGACATAATTTAACTATACAGACATGAAGCAAAAGAAGCTTTGTTATTTTAAATCTGGAAACCAGAAAGAAAAATATTTTGAGTTAATACAACAGACGTTTGTGGTTTTATGCTTTTGAAGACCAGCTTTATTTGTATGGATGGAAATAATAATCAGTAGCATTTATATAGTAATTTAAAGTTTGCAGAGCCACGTTACGTATGTTATATCATTTTATCCTCACAAACCTGGGGAGTAGATGCTTTTATTACCTTCATTTTACTGATGAAAACAAGTAACTGAAGCAAGTCAGGTGTTAGATTTCCGAGGGGCACTTAACTAGGTAGCATCTGAGGTCAAATTTGAATTCAAGTCTTCCTGAAAAGAGGAAGACTTGGTAAATACTATAATCCAGCTAAAATTATGTCACCTCTTTCCTGAAAGGATGGAGATTTTTTTTTTCCTGTGAAATATATTGATAATTACGGCAACAGTGAAACAAGATGACTAATGTTGTATTCCTTCTTTTGCTCAAAGTGGCACACAAGAAACCCACGTTGCTTTACTTGACAGTTTCCAAAATGTGACAATAGCTCAGGACATATCCCAAAGTACCTTTTGATAAAATGAAAGCTTATTTTACATTATAAGATCCAGGCATTGGTGCTAACAGGGAAATGCTAACAAAATCCTGAAAGAAACAAATTTAAAAAAAAAAACATGGAAGAGATTTTCCTCCAATTATTCTTCAACTATTTTTTTTAATTTTGTGCTATAGTTGTTTTGTAAGTTGTACCCTATTTACAAGACCATTTTGTAATATTTTTTTTCATTAAGCACTCACTATATTTGTAGAATGAATATAAGAAGGTTATCAGGTTCCAAGTTGAATAAGAATCTGGTCCTTGAAGATACTGTTCATCAGTATCTCTGGGACCTGTTGTTCTTTCCAGTTCTTCTCTTCAGTACTCATCCCACTTTCCCCACTCTAGCATTACTGCCTTGATACTCTGACTCCCCCACCAACCCAGTCCTCTGCTTTTTAAAGCCCTAGCTATGTTTGCACCTGCCTTTATGACCAAGTACTTTAATCCCTTTGCCCCTCTCTTCCATGACTCCTCATCCACCACTGGTATTTATTAGGGATGTTCTTACCACCTGCATCCAAAAGACCCCCTATCAGCCGGCACTTTGAAGGGCTATTAAGTTTCCTGCCCACTTGACTGCTCCCCTCTACTGGCAAAAGCTGGCTGATGCCAGCAACCCAACCTTATTAACCCCTCATGTCCTGAAGCCCTACATAAAATAAGATCCAATTCAGGCTTACCATGTAGTTTTGAACTTTTCAATATGGAATTATTTAGCATAAAACCTACACCGTACTATCGCTAGTTTAAACACTGGTTTTCTATGACCTTTTACTTCTTTCATGCTTTAATTTACATTTTATTTCCAGATTAAAACAAACAGTCCTGTCATAAAGTTTAAATAAATAATGACATATTTCACTATCGCAAGTTTTTCTAAAACGGTTTTCTAGAACTTTGTGAAAGTATCATGTTTATTTTTTAGGAATCCATATCAGACAGGCAGCAACAGTTAGAAAATATGAACTCCATAAACATAACCAATACAGCGTTCTGCCAATTCTCTTCGAAACACTTGGTGAACTTTCATTTTAGAAGCTGATACATTTAAAAGTAAAATAACCGCTTCAGCTCAGTGGTAAAACAAGTCAGTAGATCTGAAAACAAGATTTCAGTCTTGGGGAGCCACGCAGATACCTTCCACTAAGTCTTGAGCAAACAATAGCATCTTGCTCCGTTGCTTGCTTGTGTTCCAAAGGGGTCTTTCTTGACCTTTGTGTGCTAAAATGGTGGAATCTTCTAGTTCATCCTCTCAGCTGTTCCCAACCACTTCCATCTTCTACTGTTTTGACTGATTTCAGGGAAATATGTCTTTTTCATATTTGATTTACATCTCTATTCTGCTTCTTCCTTTCTATTTTTTTCATACTCTTGTCTTCTCACTATTTCCTGTGACTTTATTAATTAGTTTGTGACTCAAATTTGAGAGATCCTATCCTATCCCTTAGCCAGGAGTAGCTGTACAATTGGACTATGACATAAACAGTCAACTACATCAATACTGTTCCTTGAAATGTGGGATTTTAAGTAGTCTGGTATCAATCGAATAATTTATTATGTTTGACAAGTGGAATTTTAATTTGATGTTTGTAAATGGATCATCTGTAGTCAGAAGGTAAGGGGTACTGGGATCGAGAGGAAAGAATACTTGATTTTGACTAAGAGAATCTAGTTTAAAATTTTGGATCTACTAAATTGCCCTGTGTGTGTCTGACTTTGAGTAAGTCACTTACACACTATGCATGTCAGGTTAATCATCTGTAAAATGAATAAACTGTACTAGATGATTAGTTAAAATCTCTTCCGGCTCTAAATCCTATAATCTTAAGCTTTTGATCTTTACCAAAATAAAATGCAAGATAGGCTAAATTAAGAAAACAGTGAGATAACAGCTATTTAAAAATTCCTGATTCCCATCACTTTGAATGAGACCATCTTACAAGTCTTGGAAATTACATTTGGGGGCAGGTGAAAATATATGTGTCTGTGTGTGTGTCTGTGTGTATGTACATATACACATATACATATATATACAAACACATGTATGTCTTATATGTGTGTGTATGCATAAGTATGTGTATGCATATAATGCTATATATATGTACGTATGTATGTGTGTATATAAAACAGTATGTTCTCATGATATTACAAATACTCTCTACTAAAATCCTACTCCAATACTTCTTCATGACTTAAATATGACCTTGAGGTCATGCTATTGAAGAAAAGCTCCAATTGGCTAGATTAAACTAGAAAAGCTTCACATATGGGAACAAAGATGGACCATGTACCTCTCATCCATCATGCAGCCCAGCTAAATTTGGAATTGCTCATTATGAAAGTTTTGGCAAATAGGTAATAATCATTGTTTGGTCACTGTAATTGATCAAAACCATCTGTTAAATCTTAGAAGCTTCTGCGATGACAAAGAAGAGTTATTCATTCCAAAAAAATCATTGAATTATTATAGTATCACAAATACAGTCTTGAACCTTGGAATGGTTGAACCAATGAATTCAATTCAACAGCACTTATTTATGACAAGTATGTTGTAGCTAAATCGTGCGATAACCATGAAATGACAAATTCATCCATACTGTAATTTATTTATTTAACAACATGTAAGTCATAGAGTCATAGAATTTTAGAATTAGAAAAAATAACTCCTTACTATAATATATCCAACAAGTCACTCAGCCTCAAATACCTCCAATGAGGTCTACCCTGCCATTTCCTGAGTCATACCATTACGTTTTTGGTCAATGAATCATTACTGAACACTTAATTATTACCCTACTAGCAATACTCATTTTAATTAAAGTATTTTCTAGACTGTTAATGAAGAGTATCAATGCTGCTAGCCAATACTGAAAAAGCTAACTATGAAATATTTGCATTGAAAAGCACATAGGAGATAAATGGCTCAATTTCTTGGCTTAGAAACTTAATTTGCCCAATGGGTTTTCTCATTTTACTGACTCAAGTATGGCATGCCTACTCTTATAACACTTCTGATTTTTAATCTTATTTCCAAAGCCAAAACTTCCTATTATGTTATTTTTATAGAGTTTATTATAGTATTTAAATTATATTTTAAATGGTTTCAAAATTTTATAGAGTGAGATACAAGAATATGATTTGGGAGTGTTTTTTTAAAAGACTCTCACACACTGGAATACAGCTAGGTGATGCCATGGAGAGAACATTGGACTTGGAGTCATGAAGAGTTGAGCAGAAATCTGGCCTCCGATCTTACTGGCTCCATTACCCTGGGTATATCACTTAACCTTTCTGCCTCATTTTCCATATCTGCCTCTTGTAAATATAAAATGAGATAATACTTATAAAGCACTTTGCAAGTATGATACAAAATGCTAATTCTACAAAAGTTCCACCTAATTCACCAACCCTGACATACTTCAAACCTCCTACTACTGAGATAAATGATTATTAATAATCAGTTATAGGGGAGATCCAGGCTTTTTCCTTTTACTATTTCCTTGTTCCAAAGCCCAGGCTTTGAAGGACTTCTGCCAAAAAAATTATGCCACATCTAATCTAGGTGAATTCCTGTCCATTGTGTTCCATCCAACAAATTCAGGTAGGGATAGATCCTCTATCTAGATTGCCCTAGACGACAGTGGTCTGGGTATAGAGATAGTTTCTTTGCCCAAGAGTGATACGATGTCACTCTCTCAGTCCCTCATTGGAGTAAGGCACTTTTCATTGTAATATACATTCTCATTAATTGTTAACCAGAGTTGATCGCCACCCTCAGGAACACCCGCTCTTTCAAGGGCATATAAACTGTGAACCCACCAGCATGACAGGTCTTTGGCATTCCAGAGTATCACTAACCCTTTATTAATAATGCTTGCATTATTTGCTAAATGCTAGCATTACTAATAAAATAATTACCCAGAAATTATGTCTTTTGAACTTTTTAAATGTCACTACTTTTGAACTTTTCCTATAAATTCACTGTCTTTTCCATTTTTCTCCAGAATTTTACAAGGAATCTTTAAGGATTTGAAGTGGAAAAATATGTTGAGGATTGAGAGTACAATGCAGCACTTTAACATTTGAAAAAAAAAACAACTTATATAATCATTCATTTTAATTAAGTAAATGGTAAAATAAAGTAAAATATGACTGGGAACTTGAATTGATCTCTTTTGCATTCAAAGATATGAATTTTCAACTGGGTCCTTCCCAAAGCTATTCCATTCCTCACTAACATCATTTCCCTAAAGGAAACATGAAGGAAATAGGGCACCAGAAATAAATACTCATGTACAAATATCCCATCTTTGCCACTCTTTTACTGCTCCAATATGCTTTTGAACAATAATGGACATGTATTCTGAGGGTGAGAATATTATAATTAAAAGGACCACCCAAATCAGTTGAAGCATGGAATTTGTGGATGAGTTACATTTATGGATGAGATGAAATATGAATCTCCTGTAGGCTACCTTTGGCAGATGTTCATCAACATTCAGACTGCCAGCAAATTATTCTATAAAGAGACTCTGAAGCTAAGGAAAACTATATGATCATTGAATGGCTAACTAATATAAGAATCCAATAATCAAGGTTCCCCAAATGTTAAGATGTTATCAGCTATTTGTAGGCTTGAGATACGAGCTTTAACCTGCTATAGTAGAAATCCATAGAAGACAATAACTACATAAGCTATTGAGGAAGTCCAAGAAAAAAAAAAAGGATTTTGCCAATGTTCTTGTTGGACTATTTCCTATTGGATTCCTGAGGTCCTCTTCTTCCTTTACAGACTTCTAGCCCTTTGATAGCTGTTCAGAGAAGAAACTTCCAATGTAACATGATAGAGAGCACACAAAGGAAGTCCCCCATTAATCTGATTGAGAACTAGGCATGAAAAATAAGCACACAGTGCCTGACAGGAGCACAAACCCTCTCCTTTAATCTCTTCTCATCTACATGCCAATAACTTAACTAAATGGCAGTGAGCTTTTCAAATTAAGAGCTTCCAAATAAAATTGACACTTTCCCATTGTCCAACTTTGCTAACGTTGGGGGGTGGGCAATTTTTAAATAAAAAAAATTAGAGATGTTTGTACTTTAAATATTTCTACTTTATTGCTTTTGAATTGCCTGAGTTCAAATGAGACAATTAAGTGCTGGGTCTTTTTTTTTCTTTTTGTTCAGAGGCGAGATGAAGGTAATTTGCTGTTTCGTGCATCTGCTTCCTCATCAACACAGTGAGGACTGGGCTAATTAGGGGATGGAAACAATATGGTCATATGGATAGGCCAGATTGCTTGTCATTCAGCTATTCAATATGTGGGTTCTGCTTTCAGGACAGGAAACAGATAATGATTCCCGGGTGTCTTTCTTGTTATGCCTGGAAAGAACTTGGAACTATTTGGATCTTTACCTGTTCATTTTTAGCTTTAATCTCAAGAGGTATCTTTTTGGGATCCCTCATTGATTTTGGCCTTAAAACTCTAATTAGCCTTCTTTGGCACGAAATTAATGAAGAACTGTGTCTATACCAGGTTGAACTCTTTTATGGACTAATGACCACATTATGCAGAAATTGGATGACTTTTGGATAAATTTACACCCTTTCACATCCATTCATATTAGTGATTCTTAGTCATTTCTGGGAAAATTCATTGAAGACACAATGTAGACAAATATGAAGAATACAAGACATCAAAAGACACAATGTGAAATAAGCCAGAGGGAAGTAAAATAGAAAAAGAATAATATATTGACAACTACATAAAAATAAGAATAGCACTAAAATCTTAAAAAAAAAAAAAAAAACAACATAGAAGAAACCAGAAGGGGATGCTGAATAAAATAGTTTGCTTTTCTTTTATCTTGTTGAAGGCAATGTACATTTTAAACAAATTTTGAATTACTGAGTATATGCTATACCGTGAGATTTTTTTTTTTAATGAGCATTAAATACTTGCTTTTGTTAGTGGTTACTAGTTCAGAAACTTTTTTTAAAGACATACAAATGTGCCCCACATTCAGAAAATATAGAATAAAGAAATATCTTATAACAGATAAATCTTAGAGCATTTATATCGCAAACGGGTTCATCACAGTATTTTACATAGTAATTTCTATGTATAATTAAAATGTGATGATTTACCCAAAATGTTTTGCATTTATTCAAAAACATATCTATTGCACAAAATGCATGTATTTATTCAACTTCTGTCACAGTCTACATAAAAAGAATCAGTTGATTATCTCTATACTAGCACAACTTTATGAAATAGTTTAGAGAAAATATTAACTCATTTCTTACATTGATCAAACTAAACATGGGTTATTTCCTGATAACAGAATACAATTTATAAAATTTTCTAGGAAATCTGTGTTTATACATACTTTGGCAAGGGACTTAACAGTTGGAGTAATGCTCGTGAGGGGTTTTGCTGGGAATGAAGGCAATGTTTTAACACAGTATTTGTTACACAACCTTTCTGGGCAGGTTACATTACATAACCATTTGAAAATGAATCATGGTCTAGAGCAGGTTGTTTGTTGAATAGCCATTTGACGTGTATTCAAAGTACATGAAAATAGTTAGCAGAATACTTTAATTGTTTCTGTCATCTTCAGAACCAAAGAAAACTCCTAACCCTTTCTCTTCAATAAACTGTACATACATAAAAAGAAACCTCTAAAATCATGGGAAACATGCAAATTCAATCAATATTCAGCATTAGATTTGGATTTACAAAACAAGAGACTTGCAATATCCCCATCTTACCCATTAACAAAAGCCACTTTACCCAGACAAATATGATTCTTAAAAAGAGACACATGAATAATATTTAAAAGTGCATAGTATTTTCTGAGCGGGAGCTCAAGCCAATGGAATGCAGGCATCACTGGGAGATTAGGAACCCATTGGTGTGGCAGACCCATCTGTCACAATGTTACATGTGTATGTAAGCCTCATTTAAATTACTCTATGGATAGTTTTGCTGTTGCAGCTCCTTGTGTATTTAAGCTTATTTTTAGACTTTAAAAGAGAAATGTGTTCCTATATACTAATCATTTTATTAAGATGATTATTCATTTGGTAACTAGCTAATAACAATACATTATGCACTGAAAGAAATAAATATGTAGCCAAGTTCTCTTAGGCAACTCGTGAATTTGCATAATCACAATTGCCCTCCCGATTTCAGTGCTTTTAAAAATTGTTACTTTTATGCATACACAAATTAGTTTCCTGACATGAAATCACTTTAAATCCCTGTTCTATAACCTTGTTTCCTTTCTGTTTACATTTTTGTTCCAATTCTTGAGAAATACTCTGTTACAAGTGATGCAGGGCTCCTTCTGTGAACAGTTTATGGAATGAAGGCAGTTTATAAAAAGGTACAGGTTGCTCGGAACTCTAAGCATGAGCCACAGATCACATGGAACATTGTTTCTAGAAACCAGGCAAAGTGGGGATCACTTCTTGAATTCAAACAACTCAGGGAGAATTAGAAAGGCATATGCTAATTAAAGCTGATACATTAAAATTAGGGTGGAGATGAATGTTTTCATAACAGATTAAGGTTTAGCAAGAAAAATACCTGAATGTTTGTTTTAAAAGTTTGAAATACAAATCTTACCATCTTGACTGGTTGTGGTTGACTATGCTTCAATTGTATTAATAAAGACATTTTTCTAATATAAAATATAGACAGTTGAAATATGACTCTCAGATAATGTATATATAATGCAATGCAGACTATGTGATTATGGTATTTACTGCCTCCAGGGGAAAATATGTTCTTATTTCTGGCAAAGTAACTAAGAAGCAGTGGTAAGAAAAAGGAATAGCCCTGAGTGCTAAAACTTAACTTCGTTAAGTTAGCAGGGCCAAAATTTGGAATCAAATTTGATGGCACCCAGTTTAGAACTCTTTCCATTAAACTAAATGTCCTAAAATGGACAGGTTTATCTCTATCTTCACATTTTTAAGAGAGAACCCTGGATCTGTTTGATCCACACCTTTACTTGTTTTTAATCCTTGAAAATATCATTGAGGTGAAATACTGCTTTGGGAATTGTTGCACATGGATGTTCTGTTTTGTTTTGTTTTGTTTTCCCACCAGACCTATAATTGCAGTGGTATAGGAATTTCCACCAAAGAAAGTACTTCTGCTATTCCAGAATATAGAGTTACCTGGATTGTTGAGAGAACAAATGAGTTGTCAAGAGTCACTCTGGGCATTTCTGACTGTAAAGGAGGCTTTTTTCATTACTGTATACCATGATGCCTCTCTAGACACAGAAGAGTTATCTTAGATATGTGAGATGATGGTTTATATGTAAATCCCAAGGACCCTAGGCATCTCTTCCAGGACCCTGAAAAGATCCACCACAGGTTATCTTTGCTCATCAAAACAGAAGACCCCACAGAAATGTATTTTTTAATTTAATAACTTTATTATTGCCTTTGGTTTTATACAATAGTCATTTCCCTTTATACTTGCCCTCTATTGAATTCTTTTTCTTTAACAAACCAAAGGGAAAAAAAAATGTAACAAAAATTAACTTACAAAACCACTCTATCTGATAGTGTCTACTGTAGACCACATCTGTAGCCCTTCTTTCCTTAGTAATTCACTAGGACTGAGAACCCTGGTAAAATCTGAAGGACTGGACAATTAAAAAATATGTTCACAGTTTCCAGACATGTGTGTGCTTTCAAAAGAGTTTAGAGGACATGCTTGGTACAGTCATAGTTATGGAATTTCAGAGCCAGAAGGACTATGACAGAACATTTAGGTCAAGCCCTCATTTTAGAGAAAGGGAGTTCCAGGCTCCTGTTCTTCTACCAGTAGACAGTGAGCTCCTTGAGATCAGGGCCTATGGGTTTCTTTAAAAAACATTTCTTTAGATTCCTTGCACTTAATAGGTGTTTAATAAGAGTTTGCTGACTGTCTCCCACAGTACTTCAGTAATAAGAAAACCAAGAATGGATCAGATCTGCTCATTTCACTGATTTCAATGAAATAAGAACAAGAGGGCAGGTACCTGTGGAGTGACTATTTTACCCCATGCTATTGTCAGAGCAAAGGTTTCAACCATCTGCCGTGCTGCTGATTCTCATCGTCCAGTGGAATGATCTTTAACAGATGACTGACATCTTTCTCAGCATTAAGGATTTTTTTTGTATAAGGAAAGAAATGATAGACAAGTAAAGAGTATATTCAGGATTTACAAAGAGACCTGATCATACTTAAAAGGTGAATCTTTAGCTATCAAATCTAATCCCCACTGATGCTTCCTTGTCAATATTGGCTTCTTTAGGTCTAAATGAACATTCTCTCTTAGAAGGCGGGCCAAGTCAAGGTAGGAACAGTTAAGGTCTCTGAACCAAAAGTTTCCTTTTGGTTTCAACAAATTGGATTCCTTTTCCAACAAACTGCTAAATTTCTAAATTCCTTTTCAAACAAATTGCTAAAGTTTCATTCTCAATAGACATCAAATGAATATGATTTAGAACAATGGTTCTCAACCTTCCTAACACCACGACCCTTTAATACAGTTCCTCATGTTGTGGTGACCCCCAAACATAAAATTATTTTCGTTGTTACTTCATAACTGTAATTCTGCTACTGTTATGAATTGTAATATAAATATCTGATATGCAGGATGTATTTAAATTGAACATAACCCACATGTTGAGAACTGCTGATTTAGAAGATGGCACAATATTAGAAGAAATATAATTTGCATTCATGAGATCAGAAACAATGGGCAACAACAAATATGAGTTTCTAAAAAACAAATCATGGGGGCAGCTAGGTTTCGAAGTGCGTAGAGCACTGGTCCTAGAGTCAAGAGGACCTGAGTTCGAATTCACCCTCAGACACTTAACACTTACTAGCTGTGTGACTTTGGGCAAGTCAATTAACCCCAACTGCCCTGCCTTCCCCCCTCCAAAAAGAAAAAAAAAAGCCAAATTAATTCTTTTCTTTGAAAGACAACCACTTAGATAAGGAGGAAGAAATAGAAATAATACACCTGGACTTCAATATGGATTTTGATTCCATCTCATATGACAAGCTCATCAATAAACAGGGGAGACAGACAATAATTTTTGAATTTTCTGAAGTGCTGAAATCTTTTGTTGTTTTTCAAGTCCCAGACCCACAACCCCCTGATCTCCTAGAACAGGGATATGAGATGACAGACCTAATTAACGATGCCTGTCATAGATGAACTTTTCACTAAGAATTCCCCAGCAAACCTTCCTGTAGCTAGCTATGGGGTTCCACAGAACACAGTTTTAAAACCATAATTCTAAAAATTAATGCTAATGGAAAAATTAGTCCTCAATGGAGATATAACCTGGGAAGAGTCCCGTAAATTCTTACTCTCTGCAGCTGTTATTTCACATCTGAAAGGGCAGATGAAAACTAATAACAACATAATGAATAATATAGTAATGAAAAAATCATTAAGAAGTAGACCAATTTTTCTAATAATACATATCCTTCATTTCTTTAGACTACATGAGACATCTTCCATACCTAAAGAACTCTTTTCTAAGGCTACCTAATTAAGAATTTCAGTATTCACTTAAACGTATAAAGAGTTATTTTCAGATGCCTGAAGGACAAAATATCTAAAAATCAAGATATTACATCTGAAATTATCTGTTTTACCACAAAGTCAAAATTCTCACCTTACTATGTGGAGTGAGACATACAAAGGATGGTTTAATATGCTAGCAATGGCTGGGAAATTCTTAAAAATCTGGGGGAAAAATGACTGATTAGTGTCAAAATTCTATCTTAAATATTGGTAACACTGAAATAACAATAGATATGTATCATCTTGTTGCATTTCATTAGACTACATTAAAAGAATAAATGCTATTCTCTAAACAAGAAACAGGGAAAATCTCTCATGGCCTAAAAAGAAAAGCAAACAAGGCAATCTTTTTTTTCAAAAAGGAAAATCAAAACCTAAAAAAAATCTTCCCCTGCCCCAAAAAAGTATGAGATAGAAATGAGGGAAGGATAAGAATAATTCACAACAATTTCATATTAACATACAAAATAATATGAGGTATATGTTCATCATTATTTTTGTTATATTATATAAGTAAAGTAATTTATTGTCTCAATTTACTAGTTATAAGGAGTTCAAGAAGAGGGGAAATAAAGGGAGGATTTATGGTCTATTGCCAATACAGGAAAAGCAAAAGCAAAAGGTTTCTTAATGTACTGTGTCAGAGTTCTAAATAGCCAAACTTCACAGAACAAATCTTCTTAATGAAAGGATCTGTTCTGTAAAATTTGGATTCAATCAAAAGGCCGCACCCAAGGACCTGGAAGGCCACATGTGGCCTCAAGGCTGAAGGTTCCCCACCCCTGCTCTAGATCCTCTGGGACTTACTCATGCACAGTTTTGAATTGTTACTAAATTATTCAAGTTTATGAGTGGTCTGTCTCCTCCAAAACATCATAAGTTCTATAAAGGCAGGATTAGTGTTACTTTTCTTGAAATACTATAATTACTGGCTGAGTAAACACCAATCACATTTCACATTTCCAAAAGTTTTTGTTTAGTAATTTTTTCTTTCAGTTACATCTGATTCTTTGTGACACCTTGTGGGGTTTTCTTTGTGAAGATATTGGAGTGGTTTGCCATTTCCTTCTCCAGCTCATTTTACAGATGAGGAAACTGAGGCAAACAGGGTTAAGTGATTTACCAAGGGTCACGTAGCTAAAAAGTATCTGAGGCTAGAGTTGAACTCAGGAAGATGAGTCTTCCCGGGTCCAGGCCCAGTGCTTTATCCACACCACCCTGCTGCTCTTTAAAAAACTTGGCAGACTAGTTTAAAAAGGAGGAGGGGAAGGCAGAAATAGAATTACTAAAAGGACTGGATCAAGTTAAGTACATTTACACTTCATGTGTATGTAACAATAGAAGAGAAAGAAGAAATGGGTCATATACAAACAGAAGAGAAAAAGCTACATTAGCTCAAGTGGCTCCATACTGAATACGCAACAGCAATGTAGAAATGATATCTTAGAAGTTAAAATGATGCTAAGATGTATTATCAGGAAAGTAATACATAGTAACTAAGAAACAATCATTTTCTTACTCAAAATCAGGCCCTTAAAAAGCCATCATATATAATTTAGCCTTCTGAAAATTAAAAGTAACCAGTAAAAAAAAAAAAAAAGAAAAAAGAAGGAAGAAAAAAGTGGGCAAAAATTAAAGGGAACCATGAGAACCAGTCAAATGATGTATGGTGGTGGTGGTGGTGGCAGTGGTAGAAAGAATGATTTATTAACACCTAGTATTAGTAGGAAACCCTACCTGTTCTCCATCCCACAGGGCATAGAACAAGAAAGGAGAAAGGTGCAAATTAAAGTGAGAGGGGTTTTAGACAAAAGGAAGAACTGTAACTTTCAGAATTATTAAAACCTAAGATGAGTTACAAAGGGAAATGATAGAAACCTTCATCCCTAGAGAATCTTAAGAAGAGTATGCTTTTAGGCATAGACTTGGCTAGAGGCAGTTGCTACTTAAGGTAATAAACTTGATTTGACTTACATGTCTGATTCTACACTGAGAAAAACAGGACATGCTCTGAAATAATTGTACTGGGGTGGTTTGGAGTGGGGTTGGGTTTTGGGGTTTTTTTGGACAGGGAATTGGAAAGAAATTATGACTGCATTAAACATTCTCTTTAAAGCTGTAATTTAGTAAAATAAAACATATCCTAATTAAATATTGTAATATTTATGTAAACCAAATGCAATCAAACGGGTTTTTCTCCATTTCTACTTTCCCTAGGGATAGAAGAAAGGGAAAATTATAATTTCTATACTTTATCTTCTGAAAAAAAAACACATTTTATAAATTCTTATAAGAATGTGTAATTAAATTTCTAGAAACTTTTTCCTCACTGTCTTTATTCAGTGGACATACACAAAAACAAACCAAAAAAAAAAACCTGAATACGTAAATAAAATTCTATAGAGATCTGGTGTTTAAGTTCCTATTCCATTACCATTTTGATCATTTTAACAGCTTTGTAGCATAAAAATAGATATAGTAGAGATAGCATGATATAAAGAAAAAGCATTGGGTTAGAATCAGAAAAGCTGAGAAGACTCAACTTCTGCAGTGAGTCAGTTCATTCATCATAAAATGGGGTCATTGTGAAAATCCAATGAATAATTTGTGCATGGGGTTACCTTTTAGACTGCCAAGACTTATATGCAACATATTTTCCATAAAGAAGACACATAAAATATGTCTATTGAGACTTTATTTTCTCTTCCTTCAAAGTTTAAATTATATGATCAGCCATATGAATAATTTTGAATTCCTTCTCCCCTTTTCCATCTGCAATTATTGCCATGCTGAGGCCTAAATCTGACTGATCTCCAGTATCTGCCTTCTCTGCACATATGTCCAGTAGTAGACCACTCTTGGGGGAAAATTAGAAAACAAGACCTCGTGAGTCTACCATAACTTTATACTATCTTATTTCAAATGTGCCCTTAAAGATGCATAGGAGTCCATTTAACCATCTTCAAGTCTGTATCATATTCTCCCACTGTAACTGCCTGTAGTCTCCTCTCTCGTCAAACTCCGTCTATCCCACCCCAGACTTTGCCCAGACTTTGTTCTCCTACTTTACAAAGAAAGAAACCATGACACTTCAATTCCTCCATCTTCCCTTATCCCCTCCACACTTCAACATCCTCTGTGCATTCTCACATCTGCTCTCTTCCTAATGTCACAGTAGCATCAGATTAACAAGGCCTCCTTCTAGTAAAGACTACCAGGGATGGGGGACATGTTGCCTCCAGGCCACATGTGGCCCTCTAAGTCCTCAAGTGCAGCCCCTTGACTGAATCCAAACTTCACAGAAACTAGCACATGTATATATGTATATGTATGTATGTATAGTGTGTATATGTGTGCGTGTATGTATGTGACAGGCTAGACGAATAGGCTAAATTCCATCTATTTGATTGAAATTAAAAAGGGATAAATACAGTCTTGCCCTTAAGTACCAAAGACAAACTCCACAAATCAAAGGAGGGGGAGGAACGGATATATAGTAGTTATGGTGAAAATGATATTGGGCTTTCAGTGGATGGCAAGCCTGATACAAGTGAGTAGGGTATTGGGGCAGGCAAAAACTTAATATGAACTTGGGCTGGATTTAGGACGGTCCTAGGTTTCAGATATAGCAAGATGACAGTACCACTGAAACGTTCTTTTATTATAATTCATAGGGAATATGGTGTTCAATTCTGGGCACCATGGTTTTGGAAGGACTTTGAAGGGAGAGCATCCAGAAGAGGGCTAGAAGGATGCTGATAGACCTTGAGTTCATAATATAACAGTCACCTGATAGGCATTTGTGAAGCACCTACTATGTACCAGGGACTGTGATAAGCTCTGGGGAAACAAAGAGAGACAAAACAAAGTCCCTGTCCACAAGGAGCTCACATCTAAAGGAGGAGACGACAAACAAGTATGGACAAACAAGCTACATATTCGACATTAAAGACATTAAAATTAAGATGGAGTGGGAAAGATTCCTATGGAAGGTAAAATTTTAATTGGTACTTGAAGAGTATCAGTAGAAGAAAGTATGTGGTTACAGCTTAGAGAAAAGAAAACTCAGGAGGAATATCATAGCTGTGGTCAACTATTTAAACGGTGGTGACCTAGAAGAGAGATTATACTTGCGTTTGGCCACAGGGGATTGGACATTTTATGTCAGGAAAACATTCCCCAATAATTAAAACTGTACAAAAGTGGAATAGTTTGTTTTACAAGGTGGTGGTTTCCCTTCTTAAAAATCTTCAAATGAAGGCTAGAAAGCCAATGTGACATATACATTATATGTATGGGTCAGTCACTAGATGATCACTGAGATTCTATCTCTCAGATTCTGTGATGTCTCCTTAGATGTCCCTCTAACATATCAAATTCAACACATCTAAAATGGAACTGAGAGCAAAAGAAAATACTGTTTTATTGATATTTTGAAGACAAGACTTCTGACCACTGTCTAAGGCAGTGGTTCTCAACCTTCCTAGCGCTGTGACCCTTTAATACTCATACGTGGGCATATCTGCATGTGGGTGGACCCGCCTGGAGGTGGGTGGACCAGCCTGGAGATGGATAGAAGAGCAGTGTCTTGGTTCCTAAGACCATCTTAGACGATGGTCTTAGGCGACTCCTGTGAAAGGGTCGTTCGACCCCCAAAGGGGTCACGACCCACAGGTTGAGAACCGCTGGTCTAAGGTAAACAACACTAATGAGAGAGAAAGGACATATGTAGCTTCTCTTCAGTTTCTATTCCTTCAACCTACACAAAAATCCTAATTGGATGCTACATCATGGAATGAAGGTAAAAGTCAGTTCTCAAAGACTTTAGAAGTGGAGCACAAGTTCTGAAACGGCTTACGGTACAATCCCAGTAAAAGGCCATCTATTTTGTAAGAGGTTTTCATACCAGCTAAGCATGGAAAAGCCCATGACCACAATGGTAACTGCCTTGGGTCTGTTTCCTCAACTGTAAAAGGAGAGTATTGGCTTACTTGGCTTCCCGTTCTAAATCTATGATTCTATGAAGACAGCTTAGCATGCCATTTAGGGATCTGAATTTGGAATCAAGAAGACTCAGGCTCAAACCCTTCACCAAAGTGAACTATGGAAATGACTATGATCAACTCACTTAGTCTCTTGAGTCAACTAACTTTCACATAATAACAATTTTCTTACTTATAAAATGGATATAATAAACCCTGTAGGACCTACCACGCAAAGCGGTTTTTAAGCTCGAAAGAACAATACATATGAAATGTTTTACAAACTTTGAAGCACTGTATAAAGGGCAGGTACCAAGAAAAGATGAATAGTTTGTTGTCCGTGGTAAGCATGAAATAGAAGTTTAAATCCCACCTTCTGCTTCCATAGTGACAGTGATAAAAAGGGATTAAACAGTACCAAGAAAAAGTTTTATGACTGTCTATAAACATTAACTATTGGTACTCAATGTTCAAGCAAGTCCTCTACAAATACCATTGAACTCCTACACTAACCAGAGAAACTTAATCACAAACATACTGACAAACCCACTCCAATGGAAAACAGAAGATAGAAAAAAGTTTCAGTCATAGAAAAAAAAAACAGTTCTCAGGTTTCTCTGAAAAGCAAATAACTAAAATAGGAGACTTGGTTTCATCACATACGTAAGAAAATAAGAAATACGAATATTTCATAGAACATTTGGTCATCAAGGCTTACATAAGGAAGCTGGATATCATGAAAATACCTGCAACTGATGCAATAATATATTTTGTAGAGGATGAAGTAATAGAAAAAAATCATGAAAGACTTCACAAGATATTTTAAATGAGGACAACATGCATGCCTTAGCATTTGAAGATTTCAACATGAAGTTGAGTATAGGGTTCAGGAATGGGGAACCAAAAGGCTTAAGGCCACATGTGGTCCTCTAGGTCCTTAAGTGTGGCTCTTTGACTGAATCCAAATGTCATTCAGTCAAAGGATCACACTTGAGGACCTAGAGGACCACATGTGGCCTCAAGGCTGCAGCTTCCTCTGCTACCCCTGGTAGATAATGATAATATACCAGAAAATATAATTCAGGATTGAAAAGCCAAAGTCCTGCAAACTATTGAGAAATATCATGCCTGTATATCTATTAATCTTTTTCATGGTGATAGAAGAAAGGTATTTCAGGTGATAAGCACTAGTCTGGACAATATCATAGATAATTAAATTAACGTAAGAGTTAAGAAATGACTGGTCACCAACATGGAGGTCATTTCAAATTCAATTGCCTACAGCCGGACATCAACTAGCTAGGGCAAAGACTGACATTAATATTACTTTGGAAAAAAATATAAAGATGACCAGATTAATCACAATTTTTAACAAGTCAATTCAAAAAAAATGAGAAATGGAAAAAAGTAAAAATATAGATTCTACTATTTCTTAGTAAAATCTAATTGGTGCAAAATAAGTGCCATAATGACATGGCTCAAAGGGCCCCCAAACCAAGCTCACCCAATAAACACTCTTCATTGTACAGCAGAGGGCAATACTAATTAGAGTACAAGTTCGATTGTAAAACAACATAGGGAAAAAAGAACAGAAGATTGCCTTACAAGACAGTGTAAATAGTCAAGAGGAAATTGAGCTTTCAGGATTAGTCATGAAATTCAACTAATCTAAGGCATCCCCAGAGTATTAATACATGAAACTGGAAGAACAACAAATTGTTATGGAAGGGAATAGATCTGTGAGGTAATTCAATGCCATTCTATTCTCTTCAGCATAAATAGTAGAACCAACACATTTGGATTCCATCATCTCAGTATCAATTCTATTATGTGAGGAAGTAGTAATGCTATTTAAGAAGAAGAAGTCAGGCAAGAACAATTAGGTTTAAACAGATAGATTCAAAAGAATCCATGTTCTGCTTTATCTAATTGTATTGGTGTTATGGGAATCTGAAGATCTTCCCTGCCCCTAGGCCCTGTGCTAAAGTGTCTACGTGACTGAGGACCCTTGGATATTTGAAAGTATACTCTGTTCCCTAATAGGCTGAATGTGGTCACGTGGAGCCTGTGGCGCCAGGC
>CM053580.1:62348334-62360884 GCA_028627135.1 Pseudochirops cupreus | reverse complement strand
ATAGGACCTCAGAAATCATCTCCTCCAGCCTTCTAATTTTTAGATGAAGAAACAGAAGATAAGAATAATTAAATGACTAAAATTATTGTTCAAATGACCATCTAGAATTAGCACCCATAATTGTCCTTGATGTAGAGCCAAAGGACCCGGGTGTCATTATCAGCTCTGAGTTAGTCATTCTATCTATCTTTTAATAGTTTTCTTATCTGTAAAATGAGATGACTAGCTCAGAGATTATATAAGGTTCATTTCAGTTCTATCTTGAAATTCATTATCCCTTTCCACTATATTACTATACACATACCATATAAGATATTGGCGTGTGTGGATTACTTTGTATATATAAATAAGATTCCCCCACACACATCCAAATCCTTCCCACCTCCTACTCTCTCTATTACTATAGAGGGCAATGTCATCTTCCCAGACCCTCAGGTTCACAATCTTAAGAGTCATCCTCAACTCCCCGGTCTGTTGCCAAGGCCTGTCAACTTCACCTTGTAGTATCTCTGGAATATATCCCCTTTTCTTCTCTGACACTGTCTCCATGCTGGTGAAGGTCCTCATCACCTCACACCTGGATGATTGCAGTAGCCTGCTGCGGGGTCTACCTGCCCCAAGTCTCTCCCCACTCCAATCCATCCTCCATTCAGCCACTGAAGTGATTTTCCAATAGCACAGGTCTGACCTTGTCATCCCTCTACTTTATAAATTCCTAGTATCCAGGATCAAATACAAAATCCTCTGCTTGGCACATAAAGCTCTTGATAACGTGGCTGCCTCCTATCTTTCCATCCTTCTTACACCTTGCTTCCCATCACATGCTTTTCAATCCAATGACACCAGCCTCCTGGCTGTTCCATGAACAAGACATGCCATCTCTCAATTCCAGACATTCTCTCTGGCTGCCCCCCATGCCTGAATACTTTCCCTCCTCAATTCTGCCTACTGGCTTCCCTGGCATCTTTAACGTCCCAGCTAAATACCATCTGTTACAGTCAGCCTTTCCCAACCCCTCTTAATTCTAGTGCCTTTCCTCTGTTCATTATTTGCTGTTTTATCTTGTATATAGCTTGCTATGTATATATTGGTAAGCATGTTTTCTCCCCATTAAATTGTGAGCTCCTTGATGGCAGGGACCGTGCTTTGCCTCTTTTTGGATCCCCAGTATTTGGCACATGGAAAATTTCATGACCTTGAGGCTGGTCACCAGAAGATGAATGTGCTTTGACCATAGTGACTCATTAAGACCATCTATATGCTGAGGCTTGGAGGGAATGCCCACACACTAAAATGTTGACTTGTTGATATTTTTTTTTGCAGGACCTGTAACATCATTGGTGCAGAGAACTATTCTTCAAGAAATTCCCTCTACCAATGTAGATCAGCAAACTGTTCTATAACTCTGGGCACTGAGAAGTCAAGAAATTTGCCCAAGATCACAGAGCCAATGTGTGCCCAGGTGTCATTCTTCCTGACTCTGGAGTCAATCCACTATACCATGATGTCATCCTGTGATACAACATGGTATGAAATTGATATATCAATATAGAGATAAACAGATATATAGACATACACACACACATATACTGCAGAGTCTCTATATAGTATATATCACATATATGTATTCCATATACCTATACATATATATTTATGTATGTGTATATGTGTATATATGTATATATATGTGTGTGTATATATGTTTGTATGTGTGTGTACATGTGTGTGTGTGTGTGTGTGTGTGTATATATGTATATATATATCCTATACCTATACATGTAGGAGCAGCTATAGGGGGACAATGGAAAAAGTACTAGGCCTGGAGTCAAGAAGATCTGAGTTCAAAGCCAGCCTCAGACACTTACTAGCAGTGTGACCCTGGGCAAGTCACTTAACCCTGTTTGCCTCACAATCCCATCTGTAAAACGAGCTGGAGAAATAAATGGCAAACTAAACCAATATCTTTGCCAAGAAAACCCCAAATGGAGTCACAGAAAGTCAGACGTGCCTGAAAGAACTGAACATCACCACCAATACACACACACACACACACACACACACACACACACACACATCCATATAATACCCCTTAATAGGAAAAGTAATATGGTATGGAGGAAAAAGGGCTGAACATGGAGGCAGGAGACACCTGAGTTCAAATCTTGACTTTTATACCTACTAGCTGTGTTTTCATAGGTAACTCACAAACTCTCCAAGTCTGTTTCTTCTTCCATAAAATAAATATACAGATGTAACGCACATGTTACATGTTAATGTAACTTGTTCAGATATAATAATATTTGTACCTCCTGCCTCATAGGATTATTGAAGAATGAGATAATGCATGGAAAGCACTTTGTAAAGTCTAAACCTATAACCACTATATAAATGTCACCTCTTATTATCATCATCAACCTTATCTTCAGGCACAGTGACATTTGTTAACACATGAAAATCTGATTATTTGCAATGTCGAGTTGTTTTCTTATGGAGTTCCCTACCAACACACTTTTGATCCCAGTAAAAGTGTGCTAATTCATGTTTCTTTTATGTCTCCTTGCATTGTAATTCAGTAGCAATACTGTTTTGGCATTAATTAATAAATAATTAATGATGTAAGGTTACAACAATTAGTTAGACCAGGAATGAGAATAATATGTAGTGTCAATCAGAAAGGTACTTTGGTCTTGATAATAGGTGCTGACATCATCCCTGCCCATGGTGCCAGAGACACTTATACTTACATGTATAACTTCTTTTTTTATCCTTAAATATTACATTTGACTATAGGACCCTTGACACTACTCCTAACAATTTAACAGTAGGTAGGATGCTTAAATAACTACTCCCAGCTAATGGGTGTTATTCAACAATAAGTTTGGGCAGATTCCAATATGGCCAACCTCCAGTCTGGCCATTGTATAAAACAAATAAAACCCCAGTGTACAGAAGTCCACATGGATATAGACTAGCGAGGATCAAACTGGTTTGACAAGGTTCTGATAAAAGTAGAAATGGCTTTAGTTGCATTAAGTATTTTAATATATTGCGTAGTCTCTATCCTCGATGACCTATTCTGCTCTCCTTCCCAAATTACCCTGATTCTTGAATAAGAGTTAGCCTACACAGCCTCTGCTATTCAAGAGAGATAACACATTATAAAATCTCAAAGAAGTTCCAGAAAAAAAATTTTTAACACAACTTTATGAAGGAAGCACTAAACCAAATATTGAAATATGAGACTAACTGGTTTCACTCTCATATATTCCATGCCCTTTGAAGGAATATTTCAGTGTTACTGACATTTGTGTATGATGGCACATATCTGATTGTAAAACCTTGAAAATGCTAAGAGCTAAAACATGTATTAAGTGAAATATGGATTAAAATGATAGGATGTTTCACTCATATTATACAAGTGAAATAACTTGTTGGAAAAATAGAAGGAAAGTCAAGAACAAAGTGATAACCATTTATTTTAAATGTCCTTTAACTAATGCTAAATTGCAATGAAACACTTTTTGAAGTTCACATGGCATCTCTATGAATACCAAATGACTTCATTATTTCCAGTGCTATTTGAATGAATATCCAATGAGTTCATAATGAAACTCTTAGAAGAAAATATTGCACCAAAAAGAAATAAAAAGTATAAAATTGCTATTAAATTTCAAACTTTTCTGCCTACTAATTTCCAACATGCCAAAAGGGTTAATATAAAACTGACACACAATTTTAAAAGTCCAAATCTATTTTTACATAGGCTGTTTTCACACTAGTAATATCTAAGCCTTCCCAGAATACCTCTTTCCATTAATAATGAGTTCCCTAATTTTTAATCACACTAAAGATGTGCTGCCTGAAATTCAAGTGTAGCACCATGAAAGAAGGGACAATAGAAGAATAATACAGAAAAAGACCATGAGGAATTAAGAACTAAGTAGCAGCTAAAAAGAGCAGAGTTGAAAAATGATTTTAAATGCGTGGCTTAAATCTTGCAACTACAACGCATACAGTAAACTTCTGCCCTATGAAGAAAGAGATTGAATGATGACCCCTTTACTTACAATGGGGACTCTGCATGCTTCCATTTCTTCCTTCAATCCCACATTAACACTTGTTCATCTTACCCTTTCAAAACTGAAAGCACTTTGACCACCACTTTTCTAATTCATTCTTCCATGCTTATTTCCTCAGTTTTCTGAAGTTGGAAAGTACAGCTACAATGCTGACAGGGGACTGAACAAACAAGAATTTGTTATTCAGGGTGTTCCTGTCACTAGTTACCATATTTGAATTCTCAGGTTATACAGCCTAGGATAAACTATCAATGACCTGTCCAGCATCTAATCTGATTCCTACCCATCTTTCCAGTTTGATTTCCAATTGCTTACCTTCACCTGGTCTCTGTTCCAGCAAAATGAGACAGTTATTGGTTCTGAATGCCCAACGTTTTACCTTTTACTCCTGGAAAAAGTCATTCCTCAAGGGCAGCTAGATGGCTTAGTGGATAGAGTCAGGAAGACCTGAGTTTAAACTCAGCCTCAGCCACCACCTCAGCTGAATGACTTTGGACAAGTGGCTTAAACCCTGTTTGCCTTGATCCACTGGAGAAGGAAATGGCAAACCATTCCAGTATTTTTGACAAGAAAACCCCACATCCATGAATGATCAGATGTGACTGAACGATAAAAAAAATCATTCTCTATGGATGGAAGATACTTCTTCATCTCCTCCAGTTTTTCCTGATCCCTGAATCTAGTAGTATGTGCTCCCTTCTAAGATTATTTTGCATTTACTTTCTTGTATATATGTTCTCTTTCATCCTGCGACCATATTACCAAGCAGGATGTAAGCAACTGAAGGCCAGGGGCTGCTGTTTTAGTCTTTAGAGTGTCAGAGCCTAGAAAGTTCTCTTAGACCTAGTAAGACATAAATAAATATATATTGAATTGAACACAGAGTGCATTCTCCAGGTGTATAAGTGTCCCATTCCCTAAGTATCTTCAATTCAATCCAAGGAATAATTATTAAGCAACTAATACATGAAAGACACTGTATTAGAGTCTGAGGAGACAAAAACACCTCAAGGGTGGGTACTCCCCTCAAGGAGCTTACATTCAACTGTTCTAATCCATATTCTTTGCACTCTTACCTAAATATCAGGCTAGTTAAATATTAGATTGGGTTAGCATCCCAGAAATCCTTTCTTCTTGAACTATATGTCCAATAGACATCTTAAGCTCAACATGTCCACCTCTTAATTCATTATCCTCCTAAACCCTCTCCACCTCCTACCTTTCTTATTACTATAGAAGACAACACCATCTTCTCAGTCCCTCATTTCACAACCTACGAGTCATACTCGATTTCTCTCTCTCTCTCTCTCTCTCTCTCTCTCTCTCTCTCTCTCTCTTTTTCTCTCTCACTCATTCACACACACACACCCACACACACACACACACATGCCAATGTGTTGCCCAGGTCTGTTGGATTTCACTTGTGCCACACCTTTCAAATATCCTCCTCTCCTCTGACACTGCCAACACTCTGGAGTAAGCCCTCATTGCCTCTTGCTTGGATTATTACAAAAGCTGTTGGTGGGTCTGCCTGCTTTAAATTTCTCCCTACTCCAATCCATTTTCCTTCCAGCCACCAGTCAATTTCCTAAAGTACAGGTCCAACAACATCACTCCCCTTCTCAGTAAACTCCAAGGGTTCCCTATAGACTCAGGAATCAAATACAAAATGCTCTGCTTGGCATTGGAAGCCCTTCATAACCTAACCCCCTCCAGTCTTTCCAGTCTTCTAACACTTCACTCCTGCCACATACTCTTCAGTCCAATGACATCGGCCTCCTTGCTATTCCAAAAAAAAAAAAATCCATCTCTCAGTTTGGGATACCTGGAATGCTATCTATACCTTCTCAACTCACCTACTGGCTTCCTTTAAGTTCCAACTAAAATCCCAATGTCTACCAGAAGCTTTTCCCAACCCCTCTTAATTCTAATGCCTTCCTTCTCTTAATCGTTTCCCAGTTATCTTGTATACAGTTTGTTTACATACATTTGTTTATTTTTTTGTCTCCCTTATTACATTGTGAATTCCTTAAAGGCAAGGACTGTCTTTTGACTCTTTTTGCATCTCCAACACTAAGCACAGTGCCTGGCACATAGTAGGTTCTTAATGAATGTATATTGAATAAGTGTGAATCCAGTGTCAGACCAAGTATCAGCCATTCAAGAATGAGCCCAGTTAAACATGGAAAAGTTTCATGACCTTGAGGTTGGCTACCAGGTGATGAATTTGCTTTGGCCATAGTGACTCATTAAGACCATCTATATTCTGATGCTTGGAGGGAATACCCACACTAAATATATCAGAAATCTTTTGAAGTATTGAGGAGACATAACCAACTGAAGTGTAACCTACCACAGTCACTAACAAAACAAAGGTAATGAACCTAAAATTACTTACACAACACAAAGGATGTTGCTCTAGCTATGTGTCACTAGATATGTGTGATAGACATTTAACATTTTTAACACTTCACCTGAGATGGATAGTCTATCAGGGCTTCTTTAACTTTTTTCTGCTCCAAGTTCCTTTTAGTGTTTCAGGCAGCATTGGCTGGTATTGGCCTGAGGGCACGTGCAATGCAAAGTGAGCATGCTTTGTGTTCAGAACCAAGGCTGCAGTGAAGTTGTCTAACACAACGTGTGCAAGAGCTGGCAGAAACACCTCAGATTCATCATGAATTTTATTTTTAATTAATTTTTAGTCATTGCACATTCAGAAACCTCTTACTGTTGCCAAATTTTTGCAACCCCACATGGGATCATGACCCACAGTTTAAGAGGCACTGAAATAGATGATCTCTAAGCACCCATTCACTTCTAGATCTGTGATCTTGTCATCCTATGAAAGGAGATATCATTTTGTCCATTGGCCACTATAGATTACAACTGAGTTCCAAAGGCTACAAGACAAGAAAAAATTTAAGAAAACCAAACACATCTGCACAAAGAGAATGCCCAATTGTTCATCTGTACAAGTGAGCAGTTTGATTTCACTAAAGCTATTTCTCTAGCTATATTTAAAGATGCTTGCTTACTATCAAAAATGTTTGCATTGATCTCCTGAAATTGTCAAAACTCGTCTTTTATCCCTTTGACACAAACTACACAGAGCTTCCAGAAAGAACTATTGGCAATGTATGCTGTTAGCCAAAGCTGAAATCATTTTAGCATTGTGATGGCAACATCCTCCTCCCACTTATAGTGGAATGTCAATGATAGCATTAGTTACAACAAGCAGTTGATAGTTGCTTGGAGAGAAGTGACCATTTAAAAATTCATAAAGGTTTCACTTTAATTTCTTTTAAGTATATTATTAGACTCACATAATTTCTTGGCCTCCCAACTGGAAACTGCATTTTTGAATGTTGTTACTTTCTACATACAACCATGCTGTTACACATGTCCATGTACTCTCTTATACACAGAGACCCCTATATAATGTCCATACTAAAAATAAATGCCTTGCTGTTTTCAGTGGTAACCTGATGCTAAAGGAATAGGACAGGTGGCATTTATCTTTCTTGGGAAACCCAACAAAAACTTTAGTCCTTGTAATTCAGCAGGTGCTGTAGCAAATCCTTGGCTATTGGTGGGGAACTGAGGGGATAGAGGGGTAATAATTGCCAATGGCAAAACTTTTTGAAAAGAGAAACAGATTTTCTTTGAAAAGAAGGCATATATTGCAATAGAAGCTTATGTGACTTAACATTGACTAGATTCATCTGCTCTATGAAATATAAAAGGAAATATGAGACATGGTTCATACTCCAGCAATCCCAACCTGAACAGGTGTGATAGGAAAAAAAAACTTTACATGATAATTTTCAAGTGAAAACTGGATAGGCAAGTTGCCAAAGACAGTAAGCCAGAGGGAGAGTTAGGAAGACCTTCCTTCAAATATGTTTGCACTATTTCACATATATAATTGATATCACATTGTTTGCCTTCTCAGTGGGTAAGAAAGGAACTGAAGGGAAGGAAAAAATCTCAGAACTTAATCTCTTTTTTAAAGTTTTAAATAAATAAATGAATAAAGGTTAAGGGGGCAAATGGAAGACTTTCCTTTACTGGCTATGTATGTAATCATAAAGCTGCTTAACTCTTCAGTGCCCTGGACACTCGTAAACTATGTGACATAAGTTATAGATGATTTGTTCATCTCCATTTAGTAGAGGGAGTTTCCATACTGAGTTTCCCCACAAATATAAAACTAGAGAGGTGAAAGCTACCCTCGCTTAAAAATTGGAAAACATATTTTTTATAATAAAAATTTTGACTAATCCAAATGGCTACATAGCATTAGTTTTATATTAATTTACCACTATCTGATAGTTATTTAGCAGAAACATGAGAAGTAACATCCAAAACAAATATGATACACCATGTGCACATCAAAGCTAAATGTCTTTTGAATGGGGGAGGAAAAGAGGAGGAAAGCAGAGAGGGAAAGAAAGAAGACTGGTCCCATTTTAAATGCCTGAAATTTTGTTAATGTTGAATGAATCAAAGCTGATGATATTGCCTCTATTTGAAAATGCCTAGTTATAAAGTCATGGTTTCGATATTTTATGTGTCACACACTTATATTTTCACAGTTCACAGCAACAGAATCAGGACATAAGGACTAATGACATTAAATAAATAAATATAGCACTCTGAGTCCCAAAGTCCTGTGCTCACATAAGTTCTTGTAATTTCAATGTGACATAAGTCTGAACATTGGATTTAAGATGAAGCCTACCTCAATTGCATTTTATCTCACCAATGGGATCAATTGCACAAAGTATGTTTGAAGGATTAAAAATGGATGATGGCCACAAAAAAATTACAAAATGCTGAATAAAATAACCAAAACTTTTAAAAACTGTGCAAGAATAAATCGAACTCAGTTCAAGACATCTTTCCCTCAGGGCATCTGTTGGTATTGTTTGTTTGTGTCATACAAAAATTAACACATTTTCTAGGGTACTTCATTACCAAGCAGTTAAGTAGCCAACAATGTAGAATCAGAAAATTTTAAACAATGCATTGTTAGGAAAGCACCTTTTAAGCATTAAAAAGTTCTACATGGGCGGCTAGGTGGCTCAGTGAATAGAGCACCCGCCCTGGAGTCAGGAGGACCTGAGTTCAAATCCGGCCTCAGACACTTGACACACTTACTACCCCTGTGACTTTGGGTAAGTCACTTAACCCCAGTTGCCCTCCAAAAAGCAAAAAAATAAAATAAAAAAATAAAAAAAGTTCTGCATAAATTTGTTACCATACTAATTGGAATATACGGTTTGCTATGATTATATACATTTCTTTTTATTAAGATGTTGGTTGACTTCATTTTAATTAGCAAGTAAGTTAGCAGATGAAGACTTGGTGAGAGATGGGAAAAAACTTAAAAATGTATGTCCCTTAATGATTTTGATCGGTTAACAGCCACGACAGCTTCCAGAATACAAAGTAGTATTTACAGCATGCTAGGGCAAATAATAGTGCAGTAAAAATAGCCAATGTAAACCTCAGTATCTTGGCCATCACCTACTACTTGTTGTGAGTATAAGAGTAACTACAATCCAAGGTCAGTTCTTTCCTTTAATTCTCTTCTTTCTTTCTTCTCTTCTTCCAAGGCCTGGGAAGAGAGCTTAGTTATTTCTGCATGGATGCAAGGTGAATGAGGCTGTCGCTTCTCATTGCAGTACTATTCATTACAGGTCACTGACATAATACAGCTATTTTTTTTAATGGAAAAAAGTTCTATAGCATTATCTCACTTACTTGCTTGCTTATTTGAAAAGAATGTGAGTAGCGTTATTTATTTATACAGAAATCTGCCAGCTGAGATGCATCGTCTGGCTTTGAGGGGCCTCCTGCTGGTAAAGCATGCAACCTTGTTATTACAAGAATTAAAATGCAGCATGCTGTATAAAAGGAAACATCACACAATCCTAAAATATCTTGCTGTTTCAATTTTCAACCTGTTTTAAAAAAAAAAGATAGTCTTACTCTAGTGAATGGGATGATGAGGGGAAGGACTGAAACAGAAACAAATAAAAAAAAGTATTCCAAAGAGCAAAATACCCAGATACTTTCATGGTGGGTTGCAGTTACCATCTATAATCCATATAAATGTAATTCATAGTCTCAGATGAAAAGATTATAGATTAGTTTCAGTTTGGCATGAGTCAGCCTACAACACAAAGAAATACATTGACAACAAATCGATTTTCTAGACTGGTACCCTGTAGTTTGCAGTTTTCTTGGGATGGAAGGGACAGACTACACAGAGAACAATACATCTAAAACTTACTTTTAACCAACGTATGAGTTATCACATCTATATGTGTTCCCCTGCAATGTCTTCTATAAAAAAGTTTCAGTTTAATGCCATAGCTAAATTACAAATTATGTAATCTCTGTTCAAAATTTCCAAAGACTCACCTAAAAAGGTTGGGAAATAAATGGATACATAATAGCTCCAGAACTTTGAAAACTGTTTCAATGTTGGCATCCTAATAAAAATTAGAGTTCATGTCACAATGTGCTAAGAAATCTGTGATGATACATCCTTAGCGATTCAAAATGCTTGTTTTTAAAAGACAAATATTTACATTTTTAATTTAAATTTATTGTAATAAAAATTCAAATTTTTCAATTAATTAATTAATTAAATGATTTTTAAAAACTGTTTAATCTGTAATAATAACAAAAACAACCACAAAAATAATAATTATAATAGCTAACATTTACAGAGCATTTTAAGATTGGCAAAGCACTTCACAAATATTATCTCACTTAATCCCCATGACCCTGGAAGGTAGATGCTATTATTATTCTTTTTTTACAGATGAGGAAACAGGAAGACAGAGGTTAAGTGATTTGCCTGGGGTCCAGTGCTCCATCCATTGTGACACCTAACTGTCCCTACTGAAAACAATTGCGATTTTTAGCATGAAGTTAAGGTTGGCAGTCTGCATATATTTAACATGTTTCCACATATATTATAGAATGTGTGTGTTGCTGGGTTTTTTTAAATAAAACCCAAATTACAAACTAGCTCCAGCCACAATACAAGGCTGATTAGAGTGAAAGGGGATAGAAACAATATTAAAATAGACACCAGTTTTAGTACTCTGTGAGCTAATCAATTTAACAGGCATATATTAAGCATCTTCTTTATGCCCGTAAAAAGAGTTTATATTCCACTCCTATAAAGAAGGGTGGAGAGATGTACAGAGCTAAATAAATATGACAAATCCTAAAGAGTTTGGGAGGGAATAGAGAGTAATTATTTGACATCAATTTGTCAGAAAATTAGGGATCTATGGAAGGTATATCTGTAATACTACTTTGGACTACCCTGGAAATAAATCTGCACCTAATCTTGGAATTACCCCACAGTAGGATTTATAGGCATCCAGCCTAACCCTTGCCTGAAAATTTTTCAGAAGAATATTGTGATTTTTTTTCATTGCCCAGAGCAATCAACAAGCATTTATTAAGTCCTTACTGTTCCCACCACCATGTTCTACTCTGGAAGATGCAAAGATGAAGCAAAAACATTCTCCACACATAAGGAGACTACATCTCCATGGAGAAGAGAATGAATACAGAAATTGTAGTACATACAAGATACATACTGAGGGAATAGAGGGTAAGTTTAGAGGTAAAGATGAAGGGGGGCGGGGAATCACAGAGGAGACTGAAAAATCCTGCTGAGATGGTAGCATTTGAGTTGGCTTAAAGGATACATAGATGGTACACTGGATAGAATACCAGGTCTGGAGTCGGGAAGACTCATCTTCCTGAGTTCAAATCTGGTCTCAGACACTGACACTGAGATCCTGAGCAAGTCACTTAACCCTGTTCGCCTCAGTTTCCTCATCTGTAAATGTGCTGGGGATTGAAAGACAAACCATTCCAGTATCTTTGCCAAGAAAACCCCAAATGGGTTCACAAAGACTTGGACAGGACTGAAAAATGACTGAACAAAAATGCAAGACAGTGCTTCTAAGAGGAAAAAGCAAAAGGGGAAAGCATTAGAACAGGCACAGACACTGCTAAGGCCCTGAGCCAGGTATAGTGATTGACACCTATGTTGGAAACTGAAACTTTTAGAGAGTGACCTGGGGCACTGGAAAGTTCAGTGACCCATCTAGGATCAGCCAGCCAGTATATATCAGAGAGTAAACTTGAATACAAGACTCTGGGCTCTGAAGCCAAATCTCAAACTCATACGCGCTACACCACACAGCTTTCAACAGCAACCCCAATTGGAAAAATTTTGGCAAAGGCATTTTCTCTGGGCCGACCCTGCACAATTATTACCCTGGACCCTAAATTTCTAAATAGAAATTGATCTCTCTGATTTAATCAGCTGAACTATCTCAAGTGCAGCCTCTACTGGTTATCACTTCTGTATTTGGCACAATGGGGATAGAGAACCAAATTGTTCTCCAGCATTTGATATACAACCCTTATTT
>CM053580.1:62316085-62348234 GCA_028627135.1 Pseudochirops cupreus | reverse complement strand
GCCATTCCTCCCCCCCCGCCAAAAAAAAGAAGAAAAGTACAAAGTTTTTATTATATATTTTCTTTTGAGATATCCATTCCTGGAGACTCTCCAGGAAGAAAAACCTCCTTGTTTATTTGTTTGTTTTAAATCAATGAAATTACTCCTAATTTTTTTCAAACTATGTTCATTAAGACACATGTCTGTAATTGCCATACACATGATCATTTCAACATATCTCAATATGATTATAGGGATCATAAGTCATATAGCCCTAAACTGAGATCCAAAAGGATTAAATTACTTGGTCATAGAATAAAGTGACAGAAACAGGATTTGACCCAATGCATAAAAGTAAATCTCTTCCTTTATTAGAACTAGGGAGAGATTTTTTTTTTAAGTTTATTTTCTTAAATCAAAGAATTGTGGTATCTTTAATGTGTTAGCTTTGCTCTATGATTTAACTTATTTTAAAATACTGTTTTTGTTTGATGGTGACACACTTTAAAAAATGTGTCGGAAGAGTTTTGCTATACACTTGTGATTTCATTAACTTAGAAAACTCCCAGTATAGAAACTCTTTCCATTCATGCAAATCACAATTGTATAGACAGTGATCATCTGGGCCACTATGAAGTTAAGACTTGGCCTGTGGAAATTTGGTTAGTATATGGCAAAGGAAGACTTTAACCTGAATCTTCTGTACTACAAAGGCCAACGTTCTATCCACTATGCCAGGTTATCTCTCACTGAAAGAGTGTGTTTATATATTTCCTTCATCTGTAATATTGTAATATATGATACTAGTTCCAGTTGGGATATACCTGTAAATGAAAAAACATATGCCACAAAAATACTCTAGTCCCATTCTATCATTCTTTATCCATGCAAACTTTAGCCTGACATATGGTATGCAGATAGTTCACAATATCATATCAATAATGCACAATGGAAAACATAAATAATTTTTAAGCTATTTTCTCCATGCCACATTAACAGTACAGAAAGTTTGCCAGTAAAACAATTTTATTATCAGTAGCTGTCAGACACATGTGTGAGTAAAAGCTAAGGTGAAAGGGACACAAGAATTTATATGATGGGCGTGCACCAAGCCACAACAGAAAGAGCAAACTACTCATTCTAGCCTTTGAGCAAGTTAATACAGCAGGCAGAATTATAGCAAACTTAGGGAAAGGGGCAAGTAAGGGAAAGACTCTGCAGTGAATGTATATTTGATGCACTGGGGAGATATCACAGGGTTTTATTTAGCCACCCATAATCATTTTGATGAATTCTAATTATTTTGCATTCTTAGATACTTCTAAGATAGACTTTTCACCAGGACTATTGCAGTAACCTACATATTAATTCAACTGTCTTAAGCCTCTCTCCATTTCAATCTGGCTGTTTTTCCTACTTAAGTGTAGTAAGTACAGGTCTATCCATGGTATACACACACACACACACACACACACACACACACACACACACACACACACACACACACACACAAACTCCAATGAGCCTCTATTACCTAAAGGATCAAATTTAAACTCCATTGTTTGGCATTTAAGTCTCTGGCCTACTTTTACAGTCTCCTTATTCATTACTTTCCCCAACAAACTCTACAATCCAGCCACACTGGTCTTCTTGTTTCATTCCCCACCCCATCTCCATGTATTTGTACTTATTATCTCTCCTGCCTCCAAAGCATTCCCTCCCCTCCCCTTCACTTCTTGAAAACCCTATTTTCTTTCAAGATTCAATTTAAATGTTCTCTTCTTAATGAAGTTTCTCCTGGTCTCTCCCACCCCTGCTCCCAGGGCATTATCTCCAAAGCCACCACTGCCTAGTATTCATTTTGCATCTATTATAGTCATGTGCACACATGTTGGCTTCCCCATTAGACTGTTAGACCCCTAGGGGTAAGAATTCTTTCACTTGTCTATGTCTATTTCCAACATTTAGCACAGCACCTAGCACATAGTAAGCCTATAAAAAATGCTTGATAATAAATGCTTGATTGATCAAAGAGGGAAGCTGTAAGGAGGTTAACTAGCAATGAGGAATGATTGTGTGCATGTGGGTGGGGTACTGTGAATGCTTTAACAGAGAAGAGGGATGTGGATTCTTGGACCAAGAAAGGACACAGTGTTTCTAGCATCAGGCTGTAGAGAGGCTTGGGTGGGAAATAAGATCAGGGCAAATGCTCTGGGATGTAATGTTGTAGGGAAGAGAAATAGCAGAATAGAAGATACTGGCCTTTTCCCATCTCTCTGTCTCTTTTAGATTCTGTTCCCCACCATTCTTCTATGTTCCTATCTCTCTAAGAATTTTTTTCTTTTTTATTATGAATTTAATCTTCAAACACAAACAGTTCAACGCACAAAGAACAAAATAGAGCACTGTATATGATACAAAGAACTTCTGTAACATACGTTTTCAAAATTCTGCATCTTTCCCAAATTCAACATGATTTTTAAAATCTAGTCTTGTTGATTTCACCTGTGTCAGGAACCCATCTTGTGAAAACTTTTTCCAACAATGTAGATCAACCAGCAATTTTTCTGTAACTCATAGTCATAGAAAACTACCAGGGTCAAACAGCCACCATGTGTTAGAGGCAGGATTTGAATTCATGTCTTCCGGAAACCACATTAGTTCTAATAATAACCATTTATATAACACGTTAGGTTTATAAAGCATTTTATGGATGTTACCTCATTGGATCATGACAATGAGTCTGTGAAGTATTTACTATTATTATTTCCATTTTACTAAAGAGAAAACAGAAACTGAAAAAGGTTAAATAATTAGCTGAGGGTCATACAACTACTAAACAAATGAGACAGCAATTGTGCTCAGGTCTTCATGATTCCAGGTCTCCTGCCCTATCCTCCACTGTACCCAGTTGCATGCTTCCTCCATCCTTCCCATATACATTACATTTGGTCCTAAGTTAAAAATAAATATACACGTAAGTGTGTGTATTCAAATTCTCAATAGTATGTTAACCTCTTAGCACAAACAATTCTCCCTTCCATCAAGTGACCCTCATTCCAGAATATCACCAACCTAAATTATACCAAATGTGTGTTGTGAAGGGTTACCATGGTGACAACTATGGTCATTTATGGAATGGATTTGTTGAGTCCAGCTTTCTTGCAACACTTTCCTTCACAATGAGTCCCCACATCTTAATAAGGGATATGCAATTTTAAGTGTCATTCGTTCAAATGTGTAGATGGAACTTTTGTTGTCTAGAAATCTGTGATGAATGACAGGTCAAAGGGTATTAAAGGAAAAGCTGCCAAACTGATGAAAAAGTATGACAAAAGAAATAAAGCTCTTGCTATAGATCTTAATGACTTTTATAATCCTAGTTTATTTGTTTCGATTTTCAAAAAATTCCTCCTGGTCCAGGCTACATGAAATCCTCATCACAGTCAAGGTCAGCACATTCACTTCATGCACATTTAAAATTTAGGAAGGCAATGAAATGTGATAATTACTTTGTTGTGATACTATTATCACATCTGGAATTGTTAGTGGCTCCACAGCTACGCGGGAGGGGGGGAGGGGCCGAAGGAGGCCTTTAATTCTTGGACTATAATTCATGCTATAGTGAGGGAATTGTGACTGGGAACATTATAATAAATTGTATTCCACCACATTGTTCTGGAGCACCACCTGCCAGCTGAATAAGATAATAGCAAATATTTTAGTTGAGAGTAAGATTTCTATCTGTTTCTCCAAAAGTAGGCTACTCTTTTCACTATAAAATAATTTTTGGGATTTTTTCCCCAAGAAGGAAACTCAACCAGTCTTCTTGAATTGTTACAAATTGTCATAAAAAGGAATGCGATGTAATTGTCTTAGTCTATACTGTAATTTGTCTTTCCTAAGAGTCTCCTTCTTTGCAAAAGCAGTTAGTCCTTCAATTCAGGTGTTTTTTTTTTCCTGCACCTAAGTAATATCTTACCAGAAAATGATAAAGTTTTTAGGGTGCTCCAGCTTTAATCAGATAGTGACAACTGTTTGTATAGCTCCATGAGTAAAAAAATTCATAATCTTTGTCTAGTTCCTTGAAATTTTAAATAAATATGCAAAAATATAATAATAGGAGACATTTTTATATTTTTGCTGAGTATTTTTATCATAAACCTTGGATAGATGGGTCCAGGCTACAGAATTTTTCACTAAAATATTTCTAGTCATACATTATGCTAGCTGTTTTCTATCCTGAAAAGTTTAAATGCCTATAAAATGTAACATAAAAAAGTTATTACATGAATTTGATTAAAAACCATTTTCTCATGAAGGCACTTTAAAAAACAATAAGGATTAAAGGGCCTAGAATTCGTGAGTCCCAGGTAAACATAAATCTTCATAACACAACTGTCTCTTTCTAAACACAATTTCTTTCAGCCAGACTATAAAAACTGAATATGAAAAAAGAAGTGATTTAATCAACCTGAGCCACAAACACAGGGGCAATTCACTCCCTATCCCCCACCAAAAAAAGGAAAAAAACAACCCACCTCCTATAAAAGCAGCTTAGGTTGTTGCTCATACAAAGTTCATCTCTATAATTCTTCAGTATGAACCGTTTTTGCTCACCAGCTGTTAACAAATATGGGACACATGCAGTTTAAATGTAAACTAATAAGGCGAACTAATGATGATCTTCCTGGATAATGTTCTTAATGATATCACTAATATTTAAAAATCATAATTTTGTTCTCACTTTATTCGGCTCAATTTCCATAATACCGAAGTATTTTGTTACCAACGTTCGTTTTGCAAAGTAATCGTAAACAGAGTATTCCACGTGAAGAAATGAGATTCCAGTATAAAGCAGAAATACTTCCAAGAAGTAGGACTCGAAAACTAGATAATTGATAACTAACATTTATATAATGTTTTACAAATATTAACCTTTTTTATCCTTGCAACAGCTCTGTAAGGTAGATGCTATTATTATCCCCGTTTCACAGATGAAGAAACAGAGGCAAGTAATTTTTAAGTGACTTGTCCAGGATCACAGAGCTAGCAGCAACAACAACAAAAATGACAAGAGCTACCATTTATATAGTGCTTATAATTGCCAGGCACTTTAGTAGTAATAATAATAATATGTATCAGGTACTATTATGTGTTTACTATGTACCTTAGCCAGGTTACAATTATTTCCTCATTTGATTCTCACAATAACCCTAGGATTTGGTGCTATTATATATCTTCATTTTACAGATGGGGAAGAAACGGAGATAAGTGATAATCAAATGATTTGCCCAGGGTTAAGTCACCAGTTAAGTATCTGAGGCAGAATTGGACTGAGGTCTTCCGGACTCCATATCCAGCACTCTATACACTGCAACAACTAACTGCCTCATAATAAATATTGGACCAGAGACTGCCTTGTGAATAAAATTGTTTTTCTTTATAAAAACTAGATACATTGGGAACTATTTTGTTTCGGGGCTACTATGATATATAAAATGAATTTAAAAGGTCTTAAACAGTTAAAAGTAAGTTGTCTAAATTTTTACCAATTCTTTAAAGGTCAGATTTTTCATCTAAAATATATTAATAGTCATTAATGAATATTAAAACTATCCCAATTCTGTACTAAAACAATGTTTTCCCACAAGTTAAAAGCCATAATTGTAACGAGGAGAGTTGACTTTTATAAGCCATAAATTATCACACGCCTCACCTGATCTCCACGGCAACTTTGTAAGGCAAAGAGAATAAGTGATACCGGGGAGAAGCAGCTTGGAAGAGTAGCTACAGGGTTTTATTTGGAGTCAGAAAGACCCAAGATCAAATTCCATTTCTGACACTTACTGAGTGATCAGGAAGAAGTCATTTTCCCTCTCTGTGACTGAATGTCCATATCTGTAAAACGGGGATAGTATCCTTAAGCATTTACTGCACAGGGTTGCTACATGAATCAAATGAGAATGCACTGGGGCAGCTAGGTGGCTCCGGTGAATAGAGCACTGGCACTGGATTTAGGAGGCCCTGAGTTCAAATCCAGCCTCGGACACTTAACACAAAAACTAGCCCTGTGACCTTGGGCAAGTCACTTAACCCCAATTGCCCTCCAAAAAGCAAAGAAAAAAATGAGAATGCACATAAAGTCTTTCTGCAAATTTGAAAGTGCTATGTATATGCTAATTATTACTCCAATTTTACAGATGAGAAAACTGAGGCTCCAAGAAGTTAAAGGGCTTCCCTAAGGTCACAGGGATAGTAAGTGGCAGATTCAGGACTCAAACCCAGGTCTTGTCACCCCAAATTCAGTTATCTTTCCAATTCTCCACAGTTGCCTCAATCAATGGCCATTTACCAGAGAAAATTTATTTATATACTTTACTCAAAAAGGAATGCAGGAAAAAAAAACTTCTCCAAATATTCTTCCGAGGCTGTAGATTCCATCATTTGAGCAAAATCTGCTTCTCCCAAAGTTCAATGTACATTCATCCCTGTTGAGTCTATGCCAATGACCATGAAGCTTTGATCTCTAATGTAAAGAAGCTGATATCATTGGCAAAGAACCAAAGGACATTAATATTTTTTGATGACTTGGTCTTGTTTTATTTTTAAATAGTTGTCATTTTAGGGGTGCAGAGGGCTGGTCCAGTTTTGGTAAGTCATTATCTCTCCCTTATTGTGACAAGTCTACTGCCTTCCTAGAGACAGTCTAAGAACAGCAAATACCTGGGTCCCAAAGTTGTATGTTCCATGTTAGACCACTGCTGACTATGGCCAGGGGAAAACAGTATTTAAGATTAGTAATTCAACAGGAAGGCTTCCAAGAGATTAAGTAACACAAAGCTTCATGGTTTATTATCAGTCACGAGGAGAATGCCCAGAGTTCGAGAAGCCCTGGTGATGCAACATTCCCAGCACAATTAATCAGAAATCAGGCAAGGGATTTTAAGATTAAATAGGAAAAAGAAAAAAAGGAGGAGGCAGAAATCATAAGAGAATTGAGGACAACTTATAGGTAGGAAGAAAGAAAAATCCAAAGCAGAGCCATGGTCCTATGGAAGAAAGGTTAAGTATCAGATAATGATGAGGGAGAATCCAAGAAGGTGTAAAAGAGTTATGCACTGAGTCAGAGGAAGAACACGGAAGGATTAGGCATTTTGATTAATTTTATTGACTCTATGATCATAATAGCTTCTAAATCATAGTTATTCAGTATGTTACAGCTGCAAATTACCAAGTTATTCAATCTGAAATGCAGTTTTCACCAGTTTTACAGTTTTTTCCAATGTAGGTATTCATATGGGGAGAGAAGGGAGAGAGGATTCTTCCCCTCAATCATCATCAAAAAGAAGAGATGAAAGGGATTTTCCCCAACCTGGATCACTTAAAAATAGGTAAAACACCTGCTAAATGGCAAAGTGGCCTGGAGTAAAGAACAGAGTTCAAACATAGCCCCAGACAGCCCCTAGCTGTTTAACCTGATTGCCTTGGTTTCCTCAAGTGTAAAATTGGAATAATAATATCATTTACCTCATAAGGTTGTTAGGAGGATACAATGAGATAATTTGTAATGCACTTAGCACAGTGACTGGCACATAGTAGGCACCACATGAATACTTATTCCCTTCTCCTTCCCTTTCCTGCTACCCTTGTGAGCAGTTCTGGCGCTCATGATCATATCTGTCATATATTATCACACTTCTTCCAGAAGAGAAACATAGTATCAAACACAAAGTTCTGTGGTATCTTCAGCCGTTTCTCCCTGGTGCAAACTGAACTAGCGAGCTAACTTTCCTCAATCAGTGCTCTTAAAAAATCAGCCATGTTACCAGAAAGGATCTATGTTAACGAAGGCACAATTTATGTGGCTGCTAATTATCTTTTCTGGTAGGCAGGTGGGGCACTGGATAGAACACAGGGTCTGGAATCAGGAAGATTCATCTTCCTGAGTTCAAATCTGGCCTCAGACACTTACCAGCTGTGGAATTCTGGGAAAATCACTTAACCCTGGTTGCCTCAATTTCCTCATTTATAAAAAGAGCTGGAAAAGGAAATGGCAAAATGGCCCAAAAATGGGGTTATGAAGGGTTGCACATGACTGAAATGAACAAACAATTATCTTTCTAATAGAAAGAGCTCTGTATTTGGAATTAGGGGATCAGAGTTCAAATCTCAGCTCTACCACTTATTACACATGTTGACTTTGTGTAGGTCCCCTTCTCAACTGCAAAATGAAAGGGCTTGACTATAATGCCTAAAATTCCTCACCTATAAAATGGAGGGGTTGGACTAGTTAAGCCGCATGGTCCCTTCCAAGTCCACGTATGTGAATCTATTGAAATAATAGGTCTTGAAATATTGATATTTCAATATTAAAATAAACCTTTTACATATAAGTAGACTACTGGAACATTGTAGACTACCTGTTTAAAATATTACATATAACCAAAAGAAGAACGGTTTGATGAATATACACAATATGTATTATTCTATTTGGCCTTGGAGCAATTGAAGGGTTTTTAAATATCTTATTTTTTTTTCTTATCCATGTCTAACATCACTGTTCATCTAACTAATGAGAAATATAATATTTATTTTATAGAAGGATATTTTATACGGCCTATAAATATTATGAGAAAGCTGTTAAACTGTGAGAGCCTGAAACTTCATGTGTAAATTACAAAGAGTGACTGAGTCAGCTTGTAGAAATAAAGTAACATGGATCAAATCTCAATTTGCTAAACAAAATTAGCTGCATGCCTTTCTGTTTGTCTTATCTACTTCTCTAGCTCATGGTGTGCTAATTCAGGCCACAAGCATTACGGTAAGCACAGAAAGAGTAATAACTGTGACTTTTACCAAACCGTTACAAGAAATGTCTTGTCTTCTTCTAACTCACCTCTTGTTTTGGGGATATAGTTTTCATCCCTTACATTTTTTTATCCACTAAAGAATTCTATCTGAATACCAGTTACTTCAGTTTGGTAGTCAATTCTGAGTACATTTGTTTTCAGAGTTTTCTCTATTTCGCTAGGGGCAATGGTTGCTAAATTTGAAGTAACAACTGGGAAATTATTATCTATTTTGCTGATTTTTTATACCATAAAGATGTAATTTGAAATCATGTTCATTTTTTGCCTTTAAATCATTGTAGTAAGACAGTATTCATAAATAACAAATATTCTGTGTTCTACCATCACTGATTTTCAGATACATAATTTCATTATTTTTAGCAAGTATGGTTTTTGGAGTTAAAACATCCACATTCTGAGAGTAAAAAGTCCAAGACAAACTTCTAGTCCGTGTCAAATACAAAGGATTGAGAAAAGACAGGAATAGATCTTGTTTCATAGAATGGCAGGATTTAGAGCTGGCTATAAGGTGTGCTTTGGTATGATGGAAAGAGTCTGTATTCAGAGGACCTAGGTTCAAATGACACTCACTATTTATATGGCCCTGGGAAAGTCACTCAACTCCCCTCAGTTTCCTCCTTTGTAAAATGAGAGAATTGGACTAGAACTCAAAGATACTTTCTAGCTCTAATTCTATGATTCTATGATTCCTTTGAAATCACCTAATCCGAATGTCACTATATTTACAATGTTGCAAGATGGCACAGTGAATAGAGTGTTGGATGTAGATTCAGGAAGACCTAAGTTCAAACCACCTTGCCACACTCCCCAACTACTACTAACACACTGGGGCCAGTCACTTAACTGCTATCTGTTTCAATTTCTTCAACTATAAATGGGGACAGCAATAGCCCCTAACCTCCCAGGGTTGTTGTAAGGATCAAAAAAATAAAATAAAATAAAATAAAATTTGTAAAGTGGCTAGCACAGTGACTGACTCATAGCTGGTGCTTGTTAAATCTTGTTTCCTTCCTTGTGGATGAAGAAACTGGAGTCTAAAGAAGATAACTGACTTGCCCAGATTCCCAGAGTCAGCAGAAATTGAAAAGCAAGGATTCAAACCCAACTGCGGATGCATCACCCCACCCCATCCACATACATAAAGTACACTCTCCACTGGTACAACATTGCAGAGAAAATGGCCTTGATACTACATGGGTTTGTGTGAGAAAACCAGCAAAATGATTAATTTTAATCACATTTAACCATTATAGAATTTATAACTTTACTTTTTTTAAAGTTATACTATTAAAATTTTGATGTCAGGACACAAATGTCTCTCATACTTTGTGTGTTAGTGAGAAAGACATGCCTAATATCAGTCACTGAAAGACAGAAAATAGAAGTAGGTTGCTTTACAAAGGGTTTTACTAGATTTACAATTTTTCCTCCCTACAACTTGCTCTTTCAGTGAAGAGATAAAGGACAGAACTCACAAAATAGACCTTTACATAATAGCATTCCACATTCATAGTTACAACTGAAAAAAAAAAGTTACAGCATCGCTTCTTGAAATTTCACTGTGACCTTAAAATTCTGAGTCAGAACAAATCCAGAATATAAGGGTGATCTGGTTCAGGTTTCTTCGATAAATAGGCAGTACAAAAGGGAACCTCTAGGGAATAAAACCTTAAGGAGAAAAAGACAATGTAACAAATAGGTGGAGGGTTGCTTAGTGCCAGACACCACAGAGAAGCTTCTTCACATGGCTCTGAGCCCCCAAGAAAGAACAAAGATGGGGTTAGCCAGAGGGCAGAGAGGACTAAGGCCAGGAGCATCTTTTTCATACCAGTTTCTTAAATACCACAGTGGGGCAGGAAAAAGGGAGGAGTGACTCACTGCCACTGGGTTTAGCAGCAACACTAACACACTCAGTGCGTGTGTATGTGCGTGTGTGTGTGTAGAAAACACTACTCTCTTGAGTCAGTAGTGCTAGCTAACAACCAGGTCAGGGAAAGCAGAACAGATATTTTGCTCTTCAACAGAATCCGTGTCACCAAACTCTAATTTCTTGATCTACAAAAATAATTTCTGATCTCTGCTTTCTTCTCATGGGGATTGAGAAGAGAAGGGCCTATGAAGCCTTAAAGCAATCCCAGAAAGTAGAGGTAGGCACTCAACGTGGCAGCCTAACCTTAATACATTCCTCCCTGGGCATTGGTAGGTACTCTCAGAAGCTGTTAACTCTTCCAGCCCACTAGATGAAGGTATAACTAGTGTACCCTAGTATCTTAAATGAGATGACACAGTTTCAAGAAGTGTCTTAATCTACCCCTCAAGAAGGGTAACGCATTGACAGATACCCACCAGAGATGAAACACTGTTATTTCACCAATAATCAGAAATGTTGTAAGTCATTAAGTGACATCTAAGAAGATGTCAGTTATCCAGTCAGATGTTACATAAAAGCTGATTTCATAAGGATTCTTTTTAGATGGAAGACCCTTCATCACTCGTAATGCTTAGCAAGATTTAAAAATCTCTGCAAAATGCAACTGTACTCTTACATCCTCAAGGGGAAAACATTCAGGTTTTGTAAACTGGTGCAGGAAGGACCTGTATCAATCACACTTTGAAAGTTTATATGGCTATGCCTTGTTAGGGAAAATCATTGATCATTCGCAAATCCTACCTTCATTAAATTTTCCCCTTCCTATAAGCCTGGTTAACTTGACTTTCCTCTGAGTTCCTATAATGATCATATATCCTCTTTATTAGTCTCTAATTATTGCATCTAGGTAAAATACATTTTACCAATAGGACTATTATGAAAGCCCTTGTACTTCTGTGTCCCTGTATCTAGCAAAAGTGAAAAGTTGCCTTCAAAAAATAATTTTTTTAAACAACTTTGTTTTTTTTTTAAAGAAAGCCTAACCTTTAAACCCATACATTTTTGACAGAGTACATCTCTAATACAAGTTTCCCTGCATTAATATAAGTACATTATATTAGGTTCTCAATTATCTTTAATTTTAAAATAAGAACTCTGATTATCTTGAAACATTTTAGAATCAGTTTTGAAAGAAATACTATGAAAGGGATAAACAGAAAAGATAACAGAAGCCAAGACTTAAAGAGATGAAATGGTTTCCTCAAAGTATTAAGAAGTGAGTAAAGGAATTTACTCTAAAATGTTGAAATCCTGACTTAAACCACTTGGCCATGTCTTACATCACACTGTGCCACAAAATGAGAAACTATAGTTTCCTTCAAATTGTGAGCAATAGCTGCCATTTCAAGGAATATTGATCTTTTTTCTATTAAAAAAAATCCAAGGGCAAGAGGGAATTTTTTTAATTACAAACTGAGAACTTCGGTCAATTGCTATATTGGGGAATACCATGAATAAAAGTTTCAATGTAGTTCTCTAATATATAGATAGATATAAGACATTTCAGAAAGTAAGCATGAGATAACAAAATGAGCAGAAAGGTAGCATAAGTGGGTTTCTTTGAGGCTATCTGGTGAAACCTGAAGAAAAGTCAGTGATGATGAGAAAACCCTATTCTGCATAACAGGCTGAGCAGATCAGTATGAGAGATAATGGGAGGAAATACTTGACATAATTAATTTTGCATAACAGCTGTAGGCTTGAAACAATGTAAGCTAATTTTATTGTAAATATTAGCAGTAAATTATAGCATCTTTCAAAACAGTAAGATCAGTGGCCACCAGTTTTCAGATGATTAACTGGTAGAGTAAGTTTCTATGAGTTTGCAGGACATAGATCATAATTGTTTGATGATATATTTCAGTTCAGTTTCAGGTACTTAGAAATTACAGAGGCACATGAAAAATGAAAAATTAAATTAAAAAGGCTCCCATTTCCTCTGAATCTACACTTAACTTTTTCCCAAATCACTGACTTCAAATGATGACAAAGATACCACTTTGTGAGTATTGTACGTGTGGTGCACTCAAATCCAGTATGTGACATATTGTGGTCATCTCACAAAGGCAACCAATACTGAAATAAAAAATCTCAAACCTCAGAAACATTTAAAATTAAAATAGATCCTTCTGTCCCTTGTACTTTTAGGGAGTGCGTTATTACACTTCCTCTTCTTTTCTTTCTTTCTTGGCCAAGGAAATAAGAGAGCTGGGGATTTCCTTATGGAAGCATTTGGCCTTGGAGTCAGTGCTTCAGAAATGTGCAAGTGACCCTGGATCGATGCCTTTTTATTTCCTTTCAGGAATAAATGCAGGCAATGGAATGGCTTTGAGATTGTCCAGTCAACCAGCCATATCAGATTTATCAGAAAGGAAGAATGGAAACTGACTTTGAGGGCTCCAGTAGTGGCAAAGTAGAAGGTTGTTAGGAAAAACATAGGGGAAAGAATGCACTTTAAAAGAGGAAAAGAATCCACTTACAGATATACTTCTATGTACAAATTAAATTATTTTTTAAAAGATAAAGAGATAATAAAGAGTAATGGAGGGACAGAATGTATACAAAAGATGATAAATAATATTTCTATTAAAAAACCAAAGAGTGAATAAAGAATGCTTAAGCCTACTTTATGTATGAAATGCGAATATTATCAAGCAATAACAAAAATTCTAAGACAGTAAATATGGACATTGTATTCAAATATAATTATTAGAAATGTTGATTAAGTAAAGAAGTTATTATAATCTTAAATTAAGCTATATTTTAAGATTCCAAACAAAATAAATGTATATAAAGCAGTGACTCCATATTCTACAATCTTTGAATTTTTAACTGATATTCAGAATGAAAACTATTTATATACTGTGTATGTGCATACACATTTATGTATGTGTGTATATATATATGCATACATATACACACATACATACATATATACATACACATACACCCTTCTATCTGGGGAAATATATGTTAGGAGTCACAAGACCAAAAGCCATCCACTTTTATCATCAGAACGGTGAATAGTAGTAACATTTTTCACCAAAATTGCCATTGTGTATTAAAAATTAATTGATTTATAAGATTTGCAAAGGTGGTATAAATCCACACTAACATTCCTTTTATGGAGTATCTAAGCATTCCAAATATCCCAAGGAAAAAACTGAATGTGTATATAGAGGTGTTTTTGTCATAAACATATGTAGGAAAGAACTAGATAAATAATGCCTTTTGAAACTATATTTTCATATTTCTTTTATCTTACCCAACTTAAATGTCATGAAGACTTTTTCCACTTAATGTAAAAGTTACCAAAGCCTGTGAGATGCCAATATTATCAAACATTTCAAAGATGAAGGAAACATTGTAGATCCAGACACCTACAAAGAAAGCTAAATCAAACACCAGGTCCTAGAAAGTAGGAAATACCGGCTGAATTGACTGATTAGCTATCTTTTAAGCTACACAGGCGCTCCAGTGCAAGTATCATCTATTTTCTTTCAATATAACTGAGGTAGCATTTTGTTTTTTCCTCAAAGGTAAAATGCAGGTAAATTTTGGAATTGTCTTCATGGGTGATGTAAGATTTATTCTTGAAGTGTAAATGGCCCTGTAATGTAATGTCTCAGGAGTAGTGAGAGAGTGATAAAGGAACAGAAATCCTGAAGAATTGTCTGTTTACAACTTAAATTTTCTTTTTTCCATCACAATAACAACAACAGAAAATCTTATTCAGTTACAGTTATCTAATGGGGAAAATGTTTTCAAGATCTGTATAACGATCAAAAAAGAGCAATATTTTTATTCCGTTCACATAGACCAGTAAATAAGGTGCATTCCTTCTGCTTCTTAAGAAATTAGCATTTCAAAAATATGCCACTTTCCCCTGAACTCCAAGCGTGTCTAATAATGCGAGAAGCAGATTGTCTTCCCTCGTTTCCTTAATTTGTTTCATCTAAAAGCAATTCACTCAACATCTTGTCGCCCTCTGGCAGCTTAGTTTACTTATCCGCACTTAATTTCTCATTTGGACCAAAACAAACTCCTTCAAACTGCTACTGACTGCTAACCGGGATTGGTTGGGGGTTGGGGGTGGGAGAGCTGAATATGTATTTACTTGGGCAGACACACACACATACACACTGATTAGACAATAACTAGGTTCTGTAATGGTACACTAAGATCAGCTGAACTTTTCCCCCCAGGTCCGGAAAAAAAAAAAAAAACAACCGACAACAACCAGCATCCAAGGGCTGGTTTCATCTGGATCACTTTTAGTATTCACGTTGCAATTAAGAGGGATACACCAAACAGCTTTCCTTTGTCCCGCTCTTTCATCTGGAACACTTTGTGTTTTTAGCAAGTGGGGCTTGCCTTTGTATCACTAGAATTTCAAGTGCATAGTCAGAGCCCGAATAACAATGGGACGCAAAGCCTCTCACTCCAGAAAGGGCTCACTTTGGGTTATGACAATTCGCCAAAGGCAGGAAAGCAGAGACGTGGAGGGGGGGGGGGGGGTGGAGAAGTGGTGTGCTCTGCGATGAGGAAGAGGACAGCTGCAGAACTAATTTGGATTACATTCCTTACAGAAATTCTGAAAAGAGCTTTGAGGAATAGCTCAACCCCTGAGCCACACACTTAATACCAAATTGCTGTACACTGAGAGGCGGTCCCCATGGCTGAGGCTGAACCAGACAAACCCCCACTAGGTTGCCTCATAGAAATTCCTATCAGCTAAGCATATATGTCAGCCTCAACTGCTTTTGAATGGGTCAACCTGCATAATCAACTCATTGAGGAAAATATGGAGAGGATCATAGTAGGAAGAAGGGGAAGGGGCCAGGAGGGTGCCTTGAAATCTACAAACCGCACTGAGGTGATTCCGGAGGTGACCTGAGTGCTGGATTTGGCAATACTTGACATTACATACTAAAAGGCAAAGACCAGGAATTCTAGGGTCGTTTTTAAAGCCCGACTGATGATAACTTCGTGTTTACTTGAAGAAGAGGGAAGGAGAAGGCGGGAGAGGAGAGGGAGGCGAGGAAGCTGGCGTAGGGAGTGAGAAATCTAAGCAGCGCCCTTTTCTCCTTAAGGTCACAAGGACACCATAGGCGTCCCTAAAGCATTCTCCTTAACCCCTCCCCCTCTTCCTACCCCTGAAGCTTTATCTTGTCAGCCAGCCTCCCACGCTACATCAAGTATCTCTGGTGTGATCACTTGCTGCCAGATCAGGAAACAGCACCGGCTGTCCAAATGGCACCCCCTGGCCATCTCAGACATCGCTCTTCCCTTTTGGCTCTACTAGGTCTTCTGATCAGCCATCTCCCCGTTCCCAGTCCTATCATCTAGGAAACTCAAGTGTCAGAAACTTTTAGCTCACTCGCACGACACGTCCTGTCAAAGACCCTGCCACTAAGCTCTCCTCCGACCCCTCCTCCTTTTCTGTTCAGTTACATTCGTGTGCCCTGCTACCTGAGGCTAAGCAGCCCAGCCAACAGCTAGCGCACAGTGGTGCCCGCTTCGCCTCGGATTAGAGAGGATCAAGTGATGGGCGTGCTATCCGGTCAGCCTCAGTGCTAAAGTGGAAGTTTGAGAGACCCCGGTCAAGAGCAGACACTAGCAGGAGGAACTCTGATGGGAATCTAACCCCACACAGTGTGGCTGTTATTCTCGTGAATAAAGTTTGCCAAGCCTTTTGGCTGTTGGACTCGCTACCAGACAGCCCTCTACCCTACCGGGAGCTGTAAAGGAAAGGGGACCTCGATGCTTGTGAGTTTTAAGAGATCAGCTTCTGATCAAAACCAGGACGCGGCTGGTGTTAAGAAAAGGATGCTTTTCTGGTAGCAGCTGTGTGCTGTGACTGTATCCGGACTACGTCTGAAATCTTGTCTATGTCAACATTCTGGTGACTTGTGTCAGAACCCTATTCCTGTCTCTCTTCCCCACGCAGGTACAAAAGCGCACACGGACATGTACACCAGGCGCTTCGGAAGCAAAAGGCCAGGAGCTCCACCGAGGGAGCAAGGCAATTTTTGCCACTTTGATCCTCTTTCCTTTTCGCGACCCGGAATAGCCAAAAGTCCTAATTACTCTGGGGAGGCGAGGGGGGAGGCAGGAGAGGTGGAAAAAAAGGAGAATTGTCTGCGCTGATTGAGATTTTCCGTGTGCGTCTTCTACGTCTTAGACAAGCAGGCTGAAAGAACTAAGCCCTCTGCGAACCCATAGAGCGAAAAAGAAGGGGGAGGGGGTACGGAGGAGAAAGAGGTTACATAGTGATTTCCACGCACGCACTAGAAGGAGGGGAAAAAAACAAGCAAGTTGGAGGTGGAAATAAGGAGGGCAGTGATACAGGGGGCGGCGATGAAACAAATTCAGATCAGCTTCTCCAAGCCTGGAAAAGATCTATCAATGGAGGCGGGAAGTGGGAGGGAGGGGAGACCACAAACACAAATCACCCAGACAGCAGCAGGTTCCACAGCTGGAGAAAGGGAGCGATAGAAAAGGAGAGACTGCGACCCACCTGACTGAGAAGCTCCGGGCTGGAGGGTCCAGGCTACCACGAGAACGCTCACACAGATCCACGATCTTGAAGCCAGCTTCATTTTTTGGAAGTCTCAAATCCTTTGCCGACAATTACATGTCCAAATCGCATATCCCCTTACTGTATCCCTCAGATGGTTGTGGATAGGCGCGAGTGGGTATTGAGAAGACAGAAAGAGAGGTACACAGTGTATTAGTGTGTGTGTGTGTGTGTGTGTGTGTGTGTGTGTGTGTGTGTGTGTGCGCGCGCGCGCGCGCCGGCTATTCCAGGAATGGAGGTGAATGAGGGTGCGCTTGTGTGTCTGCGCTGCTCCTGGTCCCAGTTGAGATTCAACTATGAGTAAATTTCCCCCAGTGATCGTCCTCTTCTCGCATTCGTTCCTTCGGGTTGCACAACAATAAAAAGAGAGAGGGGAAAAAAGTTGCTTGCACGAAGGTGGTAGATTTCCTGCTTTTCGCTCCCCTACAGCACTGCTCTCTCCTATTTTGGTGCTCCCTACACCTCCTGTGTGAGTCAGGGGAGGCTGGAGGGCAGCCTCTGGCGTCTCCCACGGATCCTGCCCTCCTCTCCTCACCCCTACTCGGAGCTCCTCAGACTTGTCCAGCGGCTGTAGGAGTTAAAGCCTCCGAGCGTCAATTCCAGCGCTCCCCCTTCTCTCGCAGCGGCAGCGGCCGCAGCGGTAACAGCAGCTTGGAGAAATTAGCAAGACTCAAAAAAAAAAAAATGGAAGCGGGATTGGGGCAAGGGGCGGGAGTATGCGGGGGTGGGGGGAGGTGTTGTTGCGAGAAAGAAAAACCCTCCACGGTAAGAGGGACTGAGAGACAGACACAGCTTGGTGGCTTAAACCCCGCCTCTGCTCTGACCCAGCTAGCCACACCCCTTCTCCCATTCCACCCCCCCCCCTCCCCAAATCTAAAACCTCATTGGCTCAGCCACTCCCCAAAATCCTGAGCCTCCAGAGTTGGTAGAACACCTGTCAGGAGAATGAAAGGGGTAGCGTGGGCGGGGGAGGGGAGCTGGTCTTAAAGGGCTAGTGCCAACTGTGAGGTTAAGACACTCCCCTTCCCGCCCCCCCCCAACCCCTCAGCCAGAGTCCCAGGACAGCTGGCAGGCAGTGCTGGGCAGTGTGCCCAGAGGGGGGTGCTTAGATGGGGAAAATGCCCCGGTTGCCCCCATGGTGGTCGGCAGGGACAGAGCCTTGCCTCTCCCTCTTCCCCAGAAAGAGAAGCAAGGTCAAAGCTCAAAAGTAGACAGCAAAAGGGGATTCTCGGAAGAAAAAAAGAAGACGATTTGTGTACTTCCCCTCCTTTCTCAGCTTCACTCCCCTCAAAACAATAATAATTCGAGGACTAGCATACACAGCCCTCTTTCCAAGGAGATGGGACCAAGGAAAAGGAGTCTTGGCAGAATAAAAAGTCTTGCTTGAAAGAGAGGGGGGGATCCTCCTCTCACACTGGCACATCCCAGATTATCATTTAAATATGAGTTTTACGCTCCGGAAAAGAACAAGATTTGAGCTAGAACCACAGCTCTGACCGTAAGCCACGAGCACAATGCCAGGTATCACTTGCTAATACCCAATCATCATCCTTTTATCCTTCTCCCTCCCAGATAGCAGGCCTTGGCCCCTAGAAACTTTTCCATGGTGAGTTCTGTGGCAAAAGAACTGACATAGTTGCATAAATGCAGCCAACTCAAGGAAATCATTCTGGGACAGTGAGAAGATCTCATCTACTCCAACTTGGGAAATAATGGCAGAATGGGAAAGGCATTTTTCAGGCAGGAATAGAAAGGAGCTATCTCCTGGGCTTGGCCATTAACTAGCTTTATGACCTTGGACAAGTCACTTAGCTACTCTTAGTTTCAACATCCTGGTCTATAAAGAGGACAGGGTTGTGAATTTTATGAATCTTTCAACTTTACAAATTCACTTTCCGAGATTCCCTATGCCAATTTGAAGGTAATCCAAACAGTGCGATTTCAAGTCCAGAAAGTGCCTCTCAGTCCTAAATGGTAGTCAGCCTATATCACTCATGTCTTGAAGTAATTGGTCAATACAGAATTAATGCAGGGTCTAACAACACAGAGTCTAACATGTATCCAATGGCTCACCCAAGAGATCCATTTGCTCGAGATGTCATGAAACCCATCTTGAAACTAAAATAAAATCCAAGGTCCACTCCAGGATCAACCTAATTTCTCAAGGGCCCTTTATTTATTTTGGTAGTGAATTAGATCAGAGTGACTTGATCCCACATGAGCTGGGTCAGAACCAACCTGACTCTCAAGGTTTGAAAGGTGATATGATGATATTTGCAGTTATCACTCAGATAAAAACTATTTTCACTCTTGGTTTTCCCTGAAAGTAACAGCAGCAAGAAGCACTGCTGGAGTCAACCCCACCTCCTACCCCCTCCTGATTTCACATGAGATGCTTCCCCTTTTCTTCACTAGGCTCTATCCCTGAGAAGAAGACCAAGCCCAAAGGGACCCTGGCAAACTGGCACACATAGGGCAACCTCTCAGACTGGATATCAGAGAGAAACAATCAGAGGCGCTGATGGCAGTGGTACTGTGTGGGGTGCCTTTTTGGCTGTTGCTTTTGTCCGTATTTTTGTCTGTCCCTATCTTTCCTCCTCTTTTTTTCACCCACTTTCTCCTCTTCCAACATTCTTTCCTCTTTTGATGAATAATAATAAATAGCAATCGCAGATCACATTTGCACACTGATTTATGTCTTATAAAGTCCAGTTTTGAACCTCACTACAGCCTAGTGAGGTAAGTAATTAGAGCAATCATTGTTATCCTGGTTTTACAGATTAAACTGTGACTTGTTGAAGCTGAGGAGGTTTGTAAGTGGCAGGGCTGGGATTCAAAACCATTTTTTAATCTGAAATTCTCTTTTCTTCTAGCATACCGCAGCTGCCTCGAAAAAAATTGCTTGTTTATATGATGCTTTGAAGTTTACAAAATACTTTCATCACAACATCTTAAGGAAATATTATCATCCTTTTTTTTTAAATGAGGACAGTGAGATTCAGAGAGGTTAATTGACTTTTCTGCAGTAACACAGAGATTCCCAAAGCCAGCACATCTAATGCTAAGTGCAGGGTTCTTTTGGGGCAACCCACTGGACCTCTTTGTGTCTGGGGATGGTAATAGTATCTACCTCAAAGGGGTTTTGTGAACTTCAAATGAATTAACTAACATGTGCTTTTCACTTTGCAGATCTTAAAAGCACAATATAAATGCTGTTTGTTATTGTCTTTATTATTATTATTATTAATTATTATGCCACATAAACTGGGTCTTTAAGCTTCAAAATCTGTATTACATTAGCCCTTGATTATATTCAGTTTTGTATCATTCTCTAATCATTTCACGTTTCTTAGTTTTATTCTTATTCCTATTCCCCAATTTGGAAAGTTTTTGATAGTATAAACTATATTCTATACATCTTTTGCCTCTTTCAAAGACCCTAGAGTATCCATGCATATGGATGTTCAGTACTTATTTGTTGATTAAATATCTAGTCCAACTTCATGTGTACATAGATACAATGGGTCTTGGGTTAACACAGAAGAAAAGTAAGGCAAAGTGCATGCAGGTCACTTCCCAGCCCTAAAGTTCCCAGTGATGTGAACTGGGGACAAAATCCTCCCCCTACTGGAGGAAGGTGAAATTGGTACTCATGCCTTGGTGAGGAGAAAAGAAGAGAAAAATGACCCTGTTAAGGCTTTCCCAAGTTGTTTCCTCCTCTCGGATCTCATTTTTATCCTTCTCAGGTTTTCCTGTTTCCCCTAATCTAAGTGATGATCCTCAGAGATGATTTTGTACTAGATTTATTTATTCAGCGAAATTTATTAAGTGTGTTGTTATTCAGTCATGCAGTCATGTACAGCTCTCTGTGACCCGGTGGACGGTAGCATCCGTATGGATACTGGAGTGGTTTGTCATTTTCCTCCTCCAGGCTTAAGTGTGTACCACAATTAAGTCACTGTGGCTGGGTTAAAAGAGATGCAAAGATGAACAAGACAGAACCCCTAACCCCAAGAAATTTGCAATGTAACAGGAAATGATAAGACATATACACATATGTATTATGTACATATATTATGCATATTTATACTCAAATAAAAACAATATGCAGTAGAGAGAGATAAAATATAAAAAGAGATACAAAATGTTCTAAGAGTTACCAGTATCTGGTAGGGGATCAGGGAAGGCTTCTTGGAGAAAGTGGCGTTTAAACTGGACTTTGAAGTATTGGTAAAATGTCAATAGGCAAAAGTGGGAGGGAAAACATTCCAGGTTAGGAGATAGTGGGGGTCATGGCATGATAGCATGAAAAAACAGGGCACAAACTGAAAAGTCCAGTTTAGCTAGAGAATAGATTACGTAAAAGGGAGTGGTGAATGATGTGGCAGGATAAATAAATTGGATTCAGACAAAGGGGGGATCTTGGATGCCAGGATAGTTAAAGCTTCATTTTTTAGGTACTGGAAATTTTTAGTTTAGCTACTGAAATTTTTAGGAGGGGAGTGACATGATCATAGCAGTTCATTAAAAAGGGTGATCAGGTGCAGAGTAACCAAGAAAAACAATTTATATCATTGCATTAACACTGTAAAATCAAACAAGACTTAAAAACTCTCATCACTGCAATGATCGCCCTTGCTTTGAGAAAATGGATAATGAAAAATGTAGCCTTCCTCCTCACAGAAAGGAGATAGATTAAATATGTAGAGTGATGTAAGTGTCTTTTAACATGGCCTATATGGGAATTTTTTTTTTATTATGCCTACTTGTTACAAAGGTTTTATTTTTATTTTTTCTCCAATGGGAATGGTGGTAGGAGAAACAGAGAAAAGAGACATTTTTGATAACTGAAAAAAAAATTTAAAAAATTATTCAGAAATGATGTATAGGATTTATTTTGGTTTTTGTTAAGTTGTTTCAGTCATGTCTGACTCTGTGACTCCATTTGAAGTTTTTTTGGCATAGATACTAGAGTGGTTTGCCATTTCCTTCCCCAGCTCATTTTACAGATTAGGAAACTGAGGTAAACAGGACAAACTGTCTTGTCTAGGGTCACACAGCTAATAATGTCCGAGGCCAGATTTGAACTCAGGAAGAGGAATATTCCTGACTCCAGGACGGCACTCTATTCATCTATTCTGGACCACAGAGTACATGGAGAGTGATGTATAATAGAGATAGAAAGGTAGGTAGGGGCAAGGTAGGTCGGGACTTTAAGTGCCAAACAGAGGAGTTTATCCAAGGGACAATAGGGAGCCACTGGAATTTATTGAGAAGGGAGGAACATTGTCAAATCTATGCTTAAAGAAAATGTCTTTGACAGCTCTGTGTTTTGGGAAGAGACTGAAGGGAAAAAATCAATTAGAAGGCTAGTGCAATAGTCCAGCAAAGAGGTGATGAAGATCTGAAGTAACATGGCAGTCATAATAGTAGTGAGAAAGGGGCATATGTGAAGATGTGGAAATGGAAATGATTTGATTTGGCAACTGATAGGACATGTGGATGAGGAAGAGTAAGGGGAACAAGATGTGAAAGTAGGTTTCTAGAAGGCTAAAATAATTCTGAGGTTTTAAATTTGGGGTATGAAAGGATAGATGGTACTAATAGAAATATGTCAAAGGTCAGAAAGGTGGCTCACCAGCCCCAGAATCAGGAGGACCTGAGTTCAAGTTCAACCCTAAACACTTACTAGCTGTGTGACCCTGGGCAAGTCTCTTAACCTATTTGCCAGAAAATAAAAATCAAATATCAAAAGGGAATACTGGTTTGGGGCAGGAGAATGAAGTTGAGGCACCAGTGATCTCTCTGGGTAGAAAGGCTGGTAAGCATTTGGATATGCATGATTCAAGCTTAACAGAAAGGAAGAGCCCAATAAATTGTTATGTCTTGAGCGCAGAGGTGAGTGAAGGCCTAGGAATAATTGAAATAACAAAGAGAGAACAAAGAGAAGCCTAAAGCAAAAATCTTAGGGAATGTCTACCTTTGGGGAATGGAGGGTTCAAAGAAAAAATCAAAAGATGGGAAAGAAACAGTGGGAAAAAGCAAAAAGGTGAGAAGAGAACCACCTCTTTTTTATGCATTAGAAAGAACACTGGAATTTGAATCAGAAAGCATAGATTCTGGTCACTGCTGAGTCTATGACCTTAAGCAAATCACAATTTCTCTTAACTTCACTAGCCTTTCTCTCCAGAACTCTCTCCCTTCTCATCCTGGAGATGCCATCTCTGCTGAAGCCCCTTCCTGAGTAGTGAGTTCCTATATGGAACCTCTATTTGAGTAAGTTCCTAGGTTATTCATACTGCCCTTTTTCTCAGCATTCCAAATGAGTATCTTCCCCACTTATACATTCACCTACTCTACTTTTCATCTCCCTTTCCCGAAAAAATGCAAAATCCCTGAAGGTAGGCATCATGTTTCTTTTAGCTTGTATTTCTGTCGCCAACACTTAACATCTTGCCTGGCAGATAGTAAGCTCTCAATACATGCTTCAGCTACATCTATAAAATTAGGATATCTGCTCTATCTCACAATGTCATGAAGATCACATTAGATAGCATATATGAAAGTACTTTGAAAACTTTAAAATACCATGTAAGGATGAGCTAATATTATTTCCAAGGCTCTATCTCTCATGCTTTTGTAACTGTCAAAAATATAATTCTTAACAAAATCTGGTGAGGAACCAATGACAAGAAGCCCAACGCTGATGGGAAAAAAGGACAATAGCTAATGTTTATGTAGTGTTTTGAGGTTTGCAACAAACTTTATACACATTCTCTCATGAGAGCCTTGAAATCTTTAAGGTTTTTTTTTTATTATTATGCTTATTTGTTACAAAGGTTTCCCCCCCACTCCCAGTGGGGGGGGTGGTAGGTGAGAGAAAAAAAAGATATTTAATTTAATTTAATGTCTTTAATTTAAAAATATAATTTAAAATAATTTAAATAATTTAAAAATAATTTTAAAAATAATCCAGAAATGATGTATGGGATTTAATCACTGAGATAATAGTTAAATCTTTTTTTTCCCCCAAGCCTTCAGGGAACCCGTGGAAGGAGTAGTACATTACAGGTTAGTGTTCTATAGAGAGTTAGGTAGCTTCTTTCTCTTTTTTTGCCACTAACTTTAAGTGTGTATTTGAATCAGACACAACTATCATGAAAGTAAAGAAAATCTAGTCTTTTGTCCTATATCCCTTATAACAAACCACTTCTCGAATTACCATTTTGTTGTTTAAACCTTGGCATCTCTTTAGTCATCATTGTGGCCATTTCTGTGTGACTTTGGGGAACTCATAGTTTTCTCATCTGTAAGAAGACAAGAGTGGACTAAATGACAGACATATTAAAGTACCTTCCAACTCAAGTATTTCATAGTTATATAATGTTGTAGGATAATGTCATAGAAATGGGCATCAGTGTTCATGAAGGAAGGGGTTATGCATTCATATCTACATGCAGATCCTGCCTTTTGCTATTTATTACCTATATGAACTTAGACAAGTCCTTTAACCAGTTTTCTTAGCTCTAAAATAGGAGGTTGGGCTTTTTTGACCTTCAAGTTCTCTTTCAAGTGATCCTATGGTCACTTGTTAGGTACAGCAGAGAAGTAATATAATTTAGTAGGTCAATTGCTGGTCTGGGAGTGAAAAAACTCCAGTGTAAATGGTGTTTCTGACACTTACCAGCTGTGTGACCTTAGGCAAGTCACTTAACTTTTCTATGTGTCAGCAACTCTTCAAGAGTTAACTACTAAGGCATACTTACATTGTAACCGGTGGTTTGCCAACAAATGTTTAATAACTGGCTCCAAAAGAAAAGTATGCACAATACACATTTGAATTTAACCTGAATTATTACCATTTTCTCCATTATTTTCTTAAATCTAGAAAATCAACAAACAAACAAATCAAGCCATATCTTGTAGTGTTTCCAATTTATGTTATAAATGCTTTTATTGAAATTTTAATTGTTGTTCATCTTTTGTTCTCAAAGAGAACCAGTGATATCAGTTGGGTGATGTCTTGGTTTGCAAGTGGAGTGGCTGTTAGGGAGGCAAAGATATGCAGAGTCACCAGCCTCACTCTCCCCTCCAGAGTCATCAGAGTCCAGTGGCAAGATAACTGGTAATGGCTCCAGATGCACTTGGGAGACCTTGACCGTTTCAAGTAAAGGAGTGTTTGTTTGTTTGGTTTTTGTTTTGCCAGGTTTCAGTTTTTCTGAGGCAATGCCCATTTACTATTTAAAGGCTAGGTAAGAATTGAGGCAAAAGACGGCCTATTTTGCCTTCACAAAAGAATCAACCTAGGAAGGGAAGACCTTCAGAGTTTCTGACCAGAAAAGAAACAATTGCTATTTACCTGAAAATTTAATGGTCAGCTCTAGAGAGCCAGTAGGAGCTGTTTTAAACACAACCTTAGTTGCAAACTGTGTTGGTAGAGGGAGACCCCATACTGTAAGCTCAGTTGGTTGTTGTCCTTCTTTCTTGAAGAGAGCCAAAATGACATCATTATGCTAGAGTCCAGTGTACACAAACTCAGAATATTCCACCACAGGTTGGGCATTTGAACATTTGGGGTAGATTCTCTAAATTTGAATTTCTTTTGAGCTACTTCAGTTCTGCTTTTCTCATAGAGTACAGTATCTTCTCTGATGTGGGCATACCATGCTGAGCGTGTCACATAATCAATTCCAAAGTTCTTAAGAGAGACTTTGAGAGTGTCTTTGTATTGCTTCTGACCACAGTGTGAATGCTTGCCCTGTGAGAGTTCTCCATAAAAGTGTTTTTGGCAAGCAAATGTTTTATACTGGAACAATGTGGCCAACCCATTGGAGTTGTGCTCTCTGTGGTAGAGTTTGAATGCTTGGCAGTTTAGTTCAAGAAAGGACCTCAGTGTCTGGTATCTTATCCTAACAGGCAAACTTCAGAATGTTAGCAAGACAATTCAAATGGAAGCGATTCAGTTTCCTGGCATGATGCTGATATACTGTCCAGATTACACAGGCATGGGACAGTGAGGTCAGTGCAACAACTCTGTACACCTTCAGTATGGTAGTCAGTCTAATATTTATCTCCCACATCTTACTTTGGAGCCCCCCAAACACTGAGCTAGCTCTGGCAATGAATGGGTCCACCTCATTATCAATGTGGACATATCTGGAAAGTACACTACCATGGTAAGTGATCTGATCTACAGCATTCAAAACGTCTCCATTTGCTCTAACCAATGGATTTGCTATAACCATATGGATGATGTGGTGGTGGCTGATGGAGCACCTGTGTTTTCTTGGTGTTAGTTGTTAGACCAAAGTTAGCAGATACAGCAGAGAATTGACCCATGCTTTGTTGCATCTCAGCTTCAAAGGCTGCATTGAGTAAGCAATCACGTGCAAACAGAAAATCATGCACCAACTCTCCCTCCATGTTGGTCTTGGCTTATAGACTTCTCAAGTTGAAGAATTTACCATCAGTGTGATATGTGATAGCTGACCTTGATGAAAGCATCTGACAACATGGCTGAAAAGCATGGGGGCAAGCGCACAGCCTTGTTTCACACCATTGGTGACTGGGAAAGCACAAGAGCATCATCCATAATTCAGAACCCAGGCAAGCATGCTATCATGAAATTAATGTACAATGTGATGAACTTCTCCAGGCAACCAAATTTTGACATCATTTTCCATAAGACCTCGCAACTGACAATATCAAAGGCCTTGGTCAGATCTACAAACATTGCATAGAGACCTCTGTTCTGCTCCTGACATTTCTCCTGGAATTGGGCATATTGCTGGTTCTTTGGCCCTTTCTGAAGCCACATTGGCTCTCAGGTAGATGACCATCTTCCAGGTGAAGGATCAGTCTAATAAGGAGGACTCTGGCAAGGCCCTTGCCAACAATGACTAAAAGAGTGACCCCTCTGTGATTGTCACTAAACTGATGAAACCAGAGATCTATTATGCATCTACAATATGTACAGATCAGTGTCCTTTGATACATACACACACATACACACACACACACACACACACACACACACACACATACAAACACACCAGTCTACACACTGAGGATCTATTTAAATATGAATTGTTGTTATCATCCTTCTACTGCCTTTGGGAAATAGCCATGTGATCTTTCTAGTGTATGTCCTAAAAGGAAAATAAAACTCTTTCTCTAGTCACAATAGTCACAGGAATGGGACAGTTGGCAGTTTTGCTCTTTTTACTGCTTGAGTTTCATGATTCAAAAAAGGTGGACTGACATAATGTTGAGTTTTGCCTACATTGACAGATGAAATTCCACCCATTGTACTCCTATTTTTGGAACTCTCTGATATTTTGGTGACAGAAAATTTAATTAAGACAAAGGAAGAGCTTTTAAAATACAACACATTAGGGTTCAATTTGAAAGAGGGATGGGAAATGACTGTGATATGAAGACAAAAGACATCAATAAAACAGACTAATAGCAACATGTAATACACCAAAAATACATTTATTGATACACATTCATTTGTAAAATATTTATTTTTGCTATCCTTGTCTAATTATTGTCAAAAGAATTCCTACCCAAGATCAGTTCTATTTTGGTTAATAAATGTAGTTTTTCTTCTGAGTCTCTGATTAATTCTTAATTTTTAAAGTGCCGGGGAAGGGAATCTAAACTGAAATAAACTAAACTGGAATTTGCTTTGCTCTTTATTTATCTGTATCTACATAAAGTTTCTAGAGACTTCTTTGTTTGTGTTTCAAGATACAAGGTAATTCTAGTCCTGTGGAAATAGGAACTTTTTCTAATATCGATATTAAAATGGATATATTTTCCAGGAAAATATACAATGGATATATCTAACATATACATGCATGTGCATGTATGTATGTGTACACAAACATCTATGCATTTGGGTGTATATACATGTGTGTTTGCCTACATGTATAATACATATATAGAAATGTGTATGTGTGTATGTGCATGCAATTCCCACATCATGATCTGCTACCTCTAGGAAAAGTAAACCTTAAAATGAACACCACCTGCCAATTATATTTAAGAGCTAAAAAGAAACAGGACTTTTCTCTTTCAGATGTCTTTTGGCATCTGGGTGTACAATAAAATTCATCGTTGACATATTTAAGTGAAATGAGGCAACGGTTTGTTGTTGTCTTTTTGAAGCGGTCTGTTACTTCCCATTTCCTTCCTTCTTCCTCCTCAACCCCTCAAACAGTTCAGTCATGATGTGGTTGGCATCTAGATTTTTCAAAAAGTCTAAAGGTACATTTGCCATGCCCATAAGAATGGGAGTTATTCTGAGTGGGAACACAAAGAGTTCTTAGAATTTCCCCTGGACAGCAGCCAAAATGAAGTCAACTAAAATAATCATTTAGAAGCAATGCATTTTCTTCTGGGATTGTATCAGGATCGCCAAATCCTCCAAGATTCAACTGGAAGGTTTCAAAAGTTCAAAAAGCATCCTAAACTTTTTGAACCTTCTGACTTTCGACACACTAATAGGCTGGTTTGTTCCTGCTCAATCAATTACCTTTCAATATAACTCAAGTTCCTTTCTTTTTCTTCAATTCTCCAGCAGTCCCTGGCACGTACCCTTACCAGGCCACAATCCTTTCCCCACCTTTGAAGAATCTGTCATGTGGCCCAGCAAATCTGGCAGTCTTTCTGCTGGGTCCTGGCCACGAGTGAATTAAAATTTTGTATGCTCTGAGGCTATGCATCCCAGAGTACATTTCATGCTCCAAAGCATTCGAGATTGTAATTCACCCAGCAGAAAAGCTGCCAGATCCGTTAGGTCCCACAACGTAATCTTAAAAAAAAAAAAGCCAAAGGTAAAATGGTCTTGTTTGGCTAGAAGGTAGAAAGTTACAGCCATACTGGCAACTAAAATAGAAGAGAAGAAGGAACTTGAGGTATTTATGTAAATAGGTCATACCAGAAGTAGATTTATGTTTGTGTTAAAGAAGCAGAGAAAGTATATCCTTTCAATTTTCCTGATAGTTAGAGGCCATAACTACCTCACACAGATAGGCACAAGTAAGTCTTTTGTTTTTAATGGCTTAAATTATCATTACAAAATGCAACCATGAAATCAGTATGATATAAATCTAAGTATGGGCATTCAAACTGTTTTAATATGATAATATTTTTTTTAAATATCAATGCAAAACAGAGAGTGGAAAATACAAATCTGATTTAATATTAAAGTGAGTTTTAATAGTAGTAATGGCATCCAAGTTAATTTTATAAAGGTCAGGGGAAGACAGAATGGGGAATATATTGGCTCTGAGGTAGGAACATCTTTATTCTCAAATAGAAACATTAGTAATAAAAAATTCAATGTTTTACACATTTAGAGATACAATTTCTTTTCAGTGAACTTATTACTTAGTAAGACAATAAAAAGAAGGCAGTGTGGTTGAATGGAAAGGGCACAGATTCTGCAGGCAAATGCTCTAGGTCTAAATCCCCATTCTACTAAATATAAATACTCCTCGTTTGACCTCAACCAAATCAGTTCTTCCCTTGCAACTTTGGTTTTCTCATCTAGAAAATGAAAGCATTGTTCTAGATTACCTCTAAAGTCTTTTTCAGCCCTAAATCCTATGATGCTAACAATCAGGATCATTTGCTTAAACTATTCCAATATCACTGACATTTTTGAATCTTAAAACTATCTAGCAACACTGTACTGATGAAGGCAGACTCAAGATCGTTAGTGATCAACCTTCCTTATCTTTAAAATGAATTTCATCCCTCAAGATAATTATTAGATCTATTAGACATTAATGGTAAAATTTATTTTCTCACACATAAAGGATGTCCTAATGGACACTACTTTGTTATATAATTTGCCTGTATCGCACACTGATGGAAAGATTTTTATATTTCCAGGTTTTATTTTCATGAAAAACACATTTTGTAAATGTAATAGAATATCAATCATTAACATTCTTACAATTAATATAAACGCATACCAAGTCTAGAGTTTAAGTAGTCTTATTAAGTAATCATAAACAGAGCAAGAAAAAATATCCTTGTCCTATAAAATGCTTAGAGGAGGAAAAAAAAAACAATTGTGACAATTGACTGCTGTCTGTCTATTAGCACAAAAATGTGGAGAGGTCTGCTTCAGACAGCTTAATGTGACTTTCACTAAATGAATATTTTAAGACAAGCATAATTACTACTTGTCTTGCCTCTTCCACTCATGGCTACATTTAGGGACACCCCAATATATTGAGAAAAATATTAAACAGTTTGCTGACAATGTATAATTTTCATAATTATGGCAGCAATTGCCTTAGTGTTGTGGAGTAGAAAGTTCAGTAGTCCACCTCCAATGCCAACTCACTACCACATTATCTGTGTGATCACTTGGGTAACTACTTGTCTGGGGCACGAGCTCCTCTTCTATAAAATATGACAGCTAGTTTAAATGACCTGTAAGGGCTTTCTGCTTCTGATTGACTATAATCTCAGATGTTCTCTGCTACTCATGTTCTTAGTAGGCCTACATTCAGAAGGATTCTCAAAGACCATCTAGTCCAATTGAGGCAGCATAAGGGAGTTATCACACAAGTGATGTCACAAAATATTTTTATTATAATAAGCTTTTTTGATCATGATCATTAAAGCTTTTTTTTTTTTTATTTTTTTTTTTTTGGTAATAGAACAAAGGACTGGGAAGTCAGGAGACCAGAACCATAGTCCCTGTAGCAAAAACTAGCTGGATGCATCCATCCCTGTGGCCAAGTCTTAAGAAGACATCATGCTTTCAAGCTGTAAGGAAGGAATTTCAGAGACTGCTTCTCTAGGACCTTCCTTCTATAGGTAAGGCAACACAGTTAAAGGGTTCACTCAAGGCCAAACGGGTAGCGTCAGAAGAAGGATTTAAATCCAAATCCTCTGACTCCAAAACCAATGTTTTGGGCCTTAATCTTCTCACCTACAAAATGAAAAAGTCAAACTACCTGATCTCCAAAGTCCCTTCAAATTTGAGGATTCTACTCTATGATAACATGATTTATAAAAGTGTACCTCAGTGTCAGTCTTAGAAAGAAGTAACCCCTAAATGCTTATGTAATTTTTATTCCTTTAAACCCAGATCACAGTCAATATTCATTGAGGGGTAGTGGGGAATTCCTCCTGCTACCAACTTAAAAGAAATTTATGCTTGGAGAATTTCACCTACGAATTCATCTGCTATAAACAGGGTGGGGGAACACCGCATATTTTCCTTTCTCTTAACACCTAAAACAACTACAGTCTTTCACTGTCTCTTTTTCAATTAAGTCTGAAACTGATTTTTTTTTTCAAATCCTAAACTTAGTGCCATGTTTTAAACAAGGTTATAGTCCATTTCTTATTTTTTTTCCAAAGCTAGAAAGTTTTAGCTGAAAAGAATTGACTGAAGACTACTTATTTTTAAAATGTTTTCGTATTTTTGATTTGTAGAAAGACTGTTTTCATATGTTATGCTTAGACAAAGAAATTAAATGGAATTACATGTAAATGAGTATAAAATGATTACCTCTGGTATTGACTGGTTTGAACTTGTACTCCCTAGGAACAGCCATAATTTTCTGAATAATTGTATTAATTACTGACTGTCCTTAATCTGTTAAAAGTTTTTGTTTACAGGAGCTTCTAGTAGCTTATTTTGGTTTTCTTGAAATACTAACTGATTGTAAACTAGCTGTAGCAATCAAGTGCTTTTGAGGGAGAGAAAACTTTGTATATGTGATCTTATGGGAAGTCTCACAGATTTCTTCATAT
>CM053580.1:62290110-62315985 GCA_028627135.1 Pseudochirops cupreus | reverse complement strand
TTGTTAAATCTAGTGATAAAAGATATTCTTAAGGACTTGCAAGTTATACCTTAGATGTTCAGAACAGAAAATGAGAGAGAACATTGTGTAACTACCCTGCTATTCCTTAGTGCAATACAATAAAAGTGAAATTAAAAAAAAAAGAAGAATTGACTGGACTTTGCTTTAAAAAAAAGAGGTTGTAAATAAAATGGTTTTATTTCACTAAACTCTTGCATTTCACTGTCATTTGACAGAAGGTGCATCAGTGATAGCAAAGTGACAATAACAGAACTCAATAGACAGAAGAGGAAGGAGTTTATTTGGAAACTGTGAGGAATGAATATCAGAAACTTAACATTCTTGAGACCTTTCCTGTAGACAGAGAAGTCTTCAGTACTCAAGATTATGATGCAAAACAGGTGACATCAATGAAACATCCCTGCCTTTTTGTAAAATGTGATGGAATAGAACTGAAATGCACTGCTCACCTTCCAGGCAACCCTAAATGTAAACTCTATAAAATGCCCAAATCCATGTTCTTTTGCACATAAATAAAATCAACAGTAGCTGGCAAGATAAAACTGTTTCAAATATTTAAAGAGAAAATTTAGCTCTATCTTCCTCTCAGTAAACAATGACTAATTGTACTGACTGAGGCTGTACCTTCAAGATTGCAAGGTGCAGATCCTGCAAAGATACTGAAGGTTGGTTCCTACTTGCATAACATTCACTGTACATTAATCAGAAGTGTTTGCTATGCAAATCTTGTCATGCAAAGCAATTATGGCTGTTCCCAAACTGACCTCATGTTTATTTATGATTTCAGCTTTTTTACTCTGGGACCTTGTCTGGTCTCTCCAAACACACACAATTGTTATGTTGCCTTTTAAAGGCACACAATAGGGGTATTTTGGACTTATTTGTGCCAGGTATAAATGGAAAAACGGGATAACCCTCTCAACCTGCAATGCAGTGTTGAGTAATTTTGAATAATATGCCAGTGACTATTCATGCAAAGTATTCTCACCCCAGGGTCTTTGTTAGGATGAAGGGGACCTTCTAATAGCCTGGAGCCATGACACCTTGTTTGGTCTGACTCTGAAGCCTTAGCTGATAACTAATGGAGACTGTCAGCTACAGTACACTAAGCAGTAAAAAATAAAATAAAATAAAAGGTGCTATTTTTATAGCAGAATGGTTAAAAGTGAAATTACAAAAGAAATTTTAAGCGCTTCAAGGCAATATTGCTTACCCAGACCCCCATCCAGGGGGTCATGTTGGGGGATTGCTAGTCATCAAACAGATTCATTTTAGGACTAACTTATTAATATTATGCTGCCATAGGAATGTCCCTTTTCTGACTTTGGGTTGAGCAACAGTGGCATCCAGTGGCCAATCTTGTTTCAGAGACAAGTGTCTTACCTGTGACACAGGAAGACCCAGGTCAGACATGAAACAGGGCTTGAGATCTGTTAGACAAAAGAAAAGGTTTGGTGAGGAGAAGGGGGAGAGAAGGACAGATGTTCATAGCTATTTGCTTGTTCTGGGCTTGATCTGGACTATGATTCTTTGTTTCAATAACTCAGAAATGGCATCTTCAACCTTCCTCCCTCCCTCCTTTTATTTGATGGACCATGATTACTCCTGGTAGTGCCCATGCTACAGTCGTCCACATTCAACTCTTGTTTGTTTGTTTTTTTAGATTTGGAACTGACAGGGACTTTAAAGATTATCTAATCAAAATCTCTCATTTTACGGAAAGAGAAACTGAGGCATGAGAAATTAAGTGACTTTCCTGAGGTCATTGGCAGACCTGGGAGTTGAAACCTAATCTGAAGTCCTTAACCCAGCATTCTTTCCCATTGTACTTTAATACCTCCCAATTTAAGAAGCAGTTGTAGGTAGCATGACCACTACACTAAGAAGCCAAAACCCTGATTCTAACATTTATGGGCTGGATAACCATAGAAAAGTCACTGAAACTTTCTAAACCTAAGTTTCCTCATCCATAAAACATGAACAATCCTGCTTTTCCTACATAAGTCAATACAGTGTTGGGACAGAGAGAGCTTCACAGCTTGGTCAGGATGAACCAAAGCTCAAATCCCATCTGAGATCTTTACTTGCTGTGGGACTTCTCGGCTGCAGTTCCTAGTCTATGAAATGAAAGAATTAGATTATTAAATTTCTAAGGTCCCTTCTAGCCACAACTCCATGATCCCATAATAAGTCATGAAAATATTATGTAAATGTGTCTGCTAGCTCTTTTTGTGGTGGCAAAGAATTGGAAATTGAAGGGCTGCCCATAGATTGGGGAATGACTGAATAATGAATGAGTGGTATATGATTATGATGGAATGCTACTATGCTATAAGAAATGATGTGCAGGATGCTCTCAGAAAAAAAAAAACTGGAAAGACTTACAGGAACTATTGCAAAGTGAAGTAAGCAGAACCAGAGAAAATATTGTACATAGTAACAGCCATATTGTACTGTGAACAACTGTGAATGGCATAGCTATTCTCAGCAATACAAAGATCCAAGACGGTTCTGAAAGACTTATGATGAAAAATGCTGTTCATCTCCAGAGAAAAAACTGATCGAGTCTGAATGAAGATCAAACCATACTTTTAAAAGTTGCCTTATTTTTTTATTTTTTCTTTGTGTTTTCTTTCATGACATGAATAATATGGAAATGTGTTTTGCATGCTTGCACATGTATCAAAAACTTATATGAAATTGTCTGCCTTCTCAATGCGGGATGGGGGGCAGGAACAGAAGGACAGAGAGAGAGAAAATTTGGAACTCAATTTTTAAAAAAATGTTTAAAATTATTTTTACGTGTAATTGAAATATATATACATATATGTGCATATATGTGTATACACACACACACATATAAATATTTGTGACTGCTATCTCAAGGGGTTGTTGTAAGGGTCGGAGATAATGTACTGTGAAAGCACTTTATACTTGGTGAAACCTTGTGCAAAAGTAAAGAGTTGCCTTGGGGGAGTTTTCTCACTTTCACTTAATTGGTCACCAAATCCTCCTAACAGTTCTTATGCTAAGGAAGTACATAGATAGCTCCTCCTAATACCGCCTTCTTCTGTTTATTGGCTTTTTAGCTCAGTTTCTTAGAATGTTGTGTTAATTTGCAAAGGACTGGGGATGCCACCTGGAATTAGAAAGGGCAGCCTAGATAGCTAGCAACCTCTGCTAGCAGTTGACACCACCTGCCTAGGATATCCACATCATAAGGAAACCATACAATGAAGCAGCCTTTTCCAGAAATTCAGGTACTTGCAAATTGGGGAATCCTGCCCCATTGCATAAGGTGCATGCCCACTCTTTCTGATGTACAAATTTGGACCCATATATAGCTTATTCTCTATATAATGGTGACATAATTAGCAGTTAATTGATGCAGTGGATAAAGTATCGAGCTTGGCGTTAAGAAAGTCAGATTTTGCTTCAGAAAATCACTAGCTTGGTGACCTCTCGGCAACTCACTTGAACCTCTCATTGCCTCAGTTTCCTCATCTGTAAAATGAGGAAATTATTAGCATCTACCTCACAAGGTTATTGCAAAGATCAAATAAGATAGCATATACTTTAAAGTATTGTATAAATGCTAGCTGCTGCTGCTGTTAATGGCCGAGTTCACCTATAGATAGTTGTAGGTTTTCACATACAAGGACAAATCTACCAGCCACAATCCACACAAAAAGTTCTTTGAGCTATTTTTCCTCTGATGATGATAGATTTCCCTTTACCTACCCACATATTCTTGCCTGGTCCTGCAGGTGACTAAAGGCATATCTTTGCAAAATTCCAGGCAAGGTTAGTGATATAATCTATGAATAGGAAACCTAAGCAAAGCCACCCAACCCAGAGGAGGATCACACCCATGGAAAGAGCACTAAACTTGGAATCCAAGACCTGGATGGAGTCCTGGCTCCACTAGATCCTAGCTATGGTGCCTTAGGCAAACTGCATAACTTCTCTGGGCCTCAGTTTCTTGACTTGTACTATTACAAAGATCATCTTCTTTTAATTAATCTTAATTATATTACCATGGGACCCTTAAGCAAGATGATGAACTTTAACAGACTCAGAATTATGTTTAAAATGCATAGAACAAGACAGATGAGCCTACAAAAGGAGTCGATTATAATGACTCATAGTACTCTGTGTGACAGTAGGCACAAATAAATGCACATTGAGTGAATATCAGAGAAGAGAAATATGTCGTTTTCTGACTATTCTGTGTAAAAGATGAAGAGTAGTCTTAATAGAAATGCTTAGGATTATGTAGATATAGATCTTTTTTGAGGACCTGATGCCTAGCCCCTTCCTTTTTTGTGACTCCCTCTAGTCTAAGACTTCCCTTCTCATGCTTAGATCATTCCCTAATATCTAAAACTTGCTCAGCACAATTTACTGGATGCTAGGAGAGGAGCAATTAGCCTTTTTTGGTGCCATGGCTCTCACTGACAGTCTGGTGAAGGCTATAGACTCATCAGAATAATGTTTTTTAATATTTTTCTTTTTTTTAACTTTTTATTCATTTTCAACTTAAATAGAAACAAAAGAGGAAACATTTCCATGTATACAACACAACATGAGGATTCAATATAAAACTATGAATTTCCATTTCTCATTCTTCCTCAAAAAAAAAACTATGTAATAAATACTACACACTGTTTTCAAAACTACCCTAATTTTCTGTGCTTTGTTCTGTTTTCTTTTGTTCTCTACTCCCTCCCTCCCCATTCCACCCTAGAGAAGGTTATCATTAGACACATATGTGTGTATATGCGTGTTTGTGTACGTATGTGTGCAAAACCATACTACACATATTTTTCTTATCAGTTCTTTCTCTGAGTGTTGCTATCATCTTCCTTAATGGATCCTTTGTAGTTCACATGAGTGTTTATAATACTCAAAATGACTTAGTCGTTCAAAGTTGTTCTTAGGACAATATTGCTGTTACTGTGTACAATATTCTCTTGGTTGCTGATTTCACTCCTCATTATTTCATACAAGTCTAGAATAATGTTTTAGAAGAATAAAATAAAATACAAAGGATTGCAAAGGAAATCAATTTGACTAAATACAAGTGTAAAAAAATTGTTCATAGGCCCCACATTAAGTTGGGAACATTATCGATCAATAGACATTATTAAGTTCCTGTCCCCCCACAGGGACTCAGTTCAATCCATTCAAAAATTTTAAGAAAATACTGTATTCAAAGCTCTGTGTTGTTGTCTCTGTCTGTTTGCTAGGAGTGTTTCCACCTGTGTCTAGTGGGTAACTGTATCATTCTTCTCCTTTTTCTTTCTGGGGTGAGATGTTCAAAACATTTCCAAGACTCACCCTTTGGACCAATTGTGTTGAGAAAGCAAGGAAGACGCGGAAAGAAACAAATACTTCTAAAATTTTGAGGCCAGTAAATGTAACAGTATGCTTTGTTTTGCCATAAGCTATTCCCTACAGCCTACACAACTTCTCATTATATCTTGTTAAGTGAGATACATTTGTCTGTTTTGCTATGACCTTGGGAAAGTCATGTCCTTTCTTAGAAACTCAGTTTCCTCATTTGTAAAATTAGTGGGATTGTACTAAATGACCTCCAAGTTTTTCTCCAGCTCTAAAAATGATTCTGTGGTTCTCAACTTACAAAGTCATAGCATGTAAAAATTAGGAAGGACCCAAGAGATCCCTAAGAGTCTAGTACCCAAGTCACTCCCTTGTCCTAAGTCCTAGGAAGGAAAAGCAAAAATTTGCCCTGGGAAGGGAAAGGCCAGACTGTGAATTCTCATGTGTCTAAGCCTTTTGACAATACTTTCTCCCCAGTTGGCACCCTCCCTAATCAACAAGGTTTGGGTAGCTACTCGCTTTCCACTACAGGGTCAAGGGGGCCAAGGATTCCCTGCCTCTCTCCTTTGTAGACGACTCCAGACTTTCCCTCTGCTGGACCTACTGAGGTGTCCATTCATAGTTCATCACTCACAGATCATAATGGCCTTATGCAGAGGGGCCCCCAGATCACTTCTCTTGCCTCTGTAGGTCATGAGACTTCAGGCGACATTTTTCTACCCTTAGGATAGATGCATTTCAGAACCCTTGCTAATGATGATTCTGTACATCTTTCCAACCATTAAATTATAGAATTAAAGGCTGTTTGACCCAATTCATGAAAAAATGACATTTGCGCAATGCTCCTTATACTAGGAGCAGTGGTGATATTCAGTCAGTAATAGATCTGATTTCCCTTTTATTCCCTTCATGTGATATGGCTGTTGAAATTTATTTGGTAGGTATATCCCTTTTACATCATCATTCCCAAAACATCATTTCTGTACCAGGAATAGCAAAATTGTCTTCGGAGGACAATAATACCTTGTTCACCTAACAGAAGAGAAGCATGCCAGAATATCTCTTGAGACAATATGGGATAATGAAAAGAACACTGGGACATGTAGATGTAAGACCTGGTTTTATGATTTGGACAAGTCACTTAAACTCTCTGCCTCAGTTCTTTTTCTCTATAAAGTAAGGGAGCTGGATTATTTTAGGGAGGGGTTCTTAACCTTTCTTATTTCTTTTTTTTTTTTGCTTTTTTTGGGGAGGAGGACAATTGGGGTTAAATGACATGCCCAAGGTCATACGGCTAGTTTTTTGTGTTAAGTGTCTGAGGCCAGATTTGAATTCAGGTTCTCCTGACTCCAGGGCCGGTACTCTATTCACTGTGCCACCTAACCACCCCATAACCTTTCTTATTTCATGGATCCTTTTGACAGTCTAGGGAAACCCACAGACCCCTTCTCAAAATAATCTTTATAGCCTAGATTCATAATTGAAGGAAATGCTAAATTCAGTTAGAGATTAATGAAAATAAAGGTCAAAAGATCACAGACCCCCTGAAATTTATCCTGGATTCTAGGACTCCAGGTTAAGAACCATTGGGTTCTATAGTTAAGAACTATAGGGACCCTTCTAGCTCTAAAATTCTGTGGCTCTTTTCTCACTTTAAGTTTTATGATTCAATTATCATCTAGTTCAACTCTCCATGATTTTCCAGATGAGTAAACTGAGGTCTGGTAGGATAATGTGATTTGCCCAAGGGGATGCAGCTTGTTAGTATCAAGTTGAGTCTGGATGCCAGGTTTCTCTAAATGCTTTTCTCTATTTCTCCCCTACACCCCTCGAACCTACTTCCTGGGAAAAAGTAGGAACAAATGCAAGCAAGCACACTAAAGGAAGGAACACAGTTGGAAATAAAATGAGACCCATAAATAAGTGTTATTAAACACTGATCAGACCCCTTCAACTGTTGTATCCACTTTTCACAAACATGTGAGCACTAGTAGAATGTGACCAAAATGAACAATTTTTGGGCGGGGGGAGTAAACCAGGACTACTATTCAATTTTTTAAAACCCACAATTAGAACAGAAAACACAGAAAATATTAGAAATAACATTAAGAACACTTTCTTTAACGTATGTTGTTTTTCTTTCTATTGATTTATGTTGAATTAGTTCTCCTCTTAATCCTTGCATTCTTTTTTTAGACCTGTTGTCTGAGTGTTGAGAAGGATTATGGTTTACTAGCTGGAGTACCAGACCTGGGGGGTCAGGAATCCCCAGGTTTGAATATGCTCTCCGGGTGTTCATGGGCAATTTAATTTCTGAGTCTCAGTTTCTTCATTAGTAAAAATGGGATAATAACACCTAGTATAGTGGTCAAAGGTGCAGAATTAGAATCAGAAATACTTGGTATCAGACTGTACCTCCAGCATATATATGGGCTATGTGACCATTGAAATGTCACTTAACTTCTCAATGCCTCCAGCATCGTTCTAAGAGAATATGTTGCAGATGAGTTGACAGTTTTCTTTAGTGAAGGGAGTTTCCACACTGGGAGTTCCCTACCCAATCCTCATTGAAATCATAGGTCTGCACCAAAAACAAAAACAAAAGCCTACAGTTCCATCTTATGGACTGGGAATGTGGCTTAAACAAGTTATGCTGAAAGCATTTCCAAATTTTAAAGTATAATAATACATAACTAAATATGTTAATTATTTATATATTGTTGTTACATAGTAGTTTCAGTTGTGTCAACTCTTTGTGACCCCTTTGGGTTTTTCTTGACCAAAATACTGGAGTGGTTTGCCATTTCTTCTCCAGCTGATCTTACAGATGAAGAAACTGAGGCAAACAGGGCTAGGTGACTTACCCTGAGTCACACAGCTAATGAGTGTCTGAGCCACATTTGAACTCAGGTCCTGGCACTCTATCTACTCACCACCCATAAATATGTACTTATATAACTAATATATTATTAGCCACAACTACTTTTGACTTTAATTTTTTGAACCCTACTTTTATATTTGTCCTCATTTAATTTTATGTCATTAAATTTATACCAATTTTCTGAGACAGGCTCATTTTTTTATTTAGAGCCTAACTGTCCTCCTGAATGTTCCTTATCTCTCCCAGCTTTGTTTCCACTACAATTGATAAAAATGTTAAACCTCACAGGGACAAACCCAGATTTCTGAAGAGGCCTCCAACTAATGCACTAGTGAACCAGTCATTCCACTATTTCCAAGTCTATCTAAGCTGTACGATCCACACATCAGTCTATCTTTTGCATAAGAATAGACTGAGACTTTATAAAAAATCAAGGCCAACTACATTTGCAGCATTTCTCTGATCTACCAGTCTTGTAACCCACCCCAAATGAAAATCCAGTTAGTCTGACATGACTTTCTCTTGATTAAACCATATTGGATCACTATGTCTTTTCTCAAATGCTTCCTAACCTACCATCTTCCATGTTTGTGTTTCTAATGTCAAGCACCTGATCTTGTATTTTCTTTTTTAAAAATGATTATTGACTTGAATTCAGCACTAATGTATTTACCAAGTAACTATTTTCTTACTTTCCTACTGTTTATTTACTGTGTTTTGGTCCTCTTCCCACTGTCTCTACCCTAAAAGGTATGCTTCCTAAGAGTTAAGACCATATCTTGATTCTTTCTGTATTTCACACAGTGATGGGCACAGAGTATGTGCTAAATGAATATTTGATGCTTGGTTGACTTATTCTCTCTTTCCCCTGGATCAGAAGCATACTTTTAATTATCAAACTAAACCACACCAGCTCAGAATGACTGCTCTTCTACTCTGCCCCAAATCCAATGCTCTCCAGTGGTGCTAAACCATTAAAGGGAATTGTGGGATTAAGCAGACACTAAAGACCTCAGAATAAAGTCATTTATGAGTCTTCCTTTCCCATTTTTATTTCTCCTCCCAACAAGAGGATCAGGATTATAACATCCCCCCTTAATATGATTACACATTTTTTTGTAATATATATACACAGTATACATGAGAAGATAGCATAAAATCCAAAATATTTTTAGAAAAGACCCTTTCCTCCTCTGAGGAAAAACACAAAATTCTCAAAGACTTCCTGCCTCACAAAATATAAACCCAGTTACTTGTCAAGTAAGGGAATTCTATTTGTTCATACCTTCATATACTCATGGAATTTTGAGCTAAAAGCAAGTTAGAGATCATGTAGTCCAAGCTCTTCAATTTACAGATAAGAAAACTAAGGCCAGGGAATTGGTGTGACTACATCAGGGTAAATAGTAGCAGCAGAAGCAGTTAGGATAAAATCTAGGTATCCTGATGCATAGACCAATGATTTTTCCTTCACATTTCAGGGGGTAAGTATAATCTATTAGATACGATACTAAATGAATGCAGAAGCAAGCACAATTGTGTGTATATGGACTCAAACACAAGAGTCAACAAGCATTTATTAAATTGTCTACTATGTGTCAGACACGGTAATGGTATTGCAACAGGCGTCAGACACTGTACCAGGTGTCTATGGTAATAATAAGAAGAATACTCCCAGAAATAAATAATTTACATTTATTAAATTCTATTCAAATCATTGTTTTTCTCTCCATAGTGATTCCCTCAGGAAACTACATACATATTCCAATGATACTACCATGATGTCAGACATTTCTGGAACTTTTTTTTTAATTGTCATCTTTGAAACAAGCCTGTGAACCACATAAATGAAACTATTCTCATTATACTGTAATCACATATGTATTCATACAGACATGCACATACATGCAAATTATGCTTAGTTTTTCATTCTCTGGGGGAACTCTTGAATAAAGGAAATATGAATATGTCACTAAAGTTGATTCCATATGAGAAAATTCAAGTGCAGGTTAAAATCCTAGTAACCAGACACTTTATCCCAAATTACTATGATAGCCATCACAACTCTAGTATTGAAAGTAATCTTGGCCTTATGCACAGACAAAGCAGGGAGTCATGTATCTGATATGATGTGAGGGGTAGCAGAAAGGCTTCTCTCTAGAAATGATCCTACACTGGCTTCAAATTATGCCATTTAAATATTCTTTAATGTTCTCCTCCCAGAGTCCTATTTTAAAAATGCAAAGTATTCACAAAAAGAGTAACACATTTAAGTCACTAACACTTTAGTATGAATTAGTCTTAACAGAGATTTCCTAACGCAACTGTGAAAGTCAAGCAGAGCGTTGCATAAGAACATGGAGTACTTGGGGATGATGATGGGCTAACTGGCGCAGGAATATAGACAAACATAAAAGAGGACAAACAGAGAGAGGGGAACATTGAAGAAAATTTATACCTCCCACATAATTTTCATCTAGGCTGCAAGTTTCTAGTACATTCAGATGAATTCTATAGGGACTGGAGGAAAAGTGCCCCAGAACCCTAGTCTAACACTACTCGAGCATTTTTTTTTTCTGTCAAAGCTGCCAGAGGATTTTCTCCTGCGGCAATCCCCACCTCATCGTTAAAAATGCATATATTTATTAAATGCTAGCTGAACAGTCCCTACTATTCTAAAAACCACTAGAGCACCCTAAGGTAACATTCAAAAGCAGGGATGACAAACCTGGGGTCCATGTACCTAATGGATGTCAGGGGTCTATGAATTTGTATAGGAAAAAATGACATCTTTATTTTTAGTAAACTCCAATTGAACTTTAGCATTTCCTTCAATTATGAATGTTGGCAACAAACATTATTCTGAGGAGCCCAAAGGCTTCACCAGTCTGCCAAGGGGTCCATGACATCAAAAGGTTAAAAAAATTCTGCAAGTGACCCCTGAACTCAAGGGGCTTATGGCTTAAGTAATTCATTCCAATTCTCTTCTTCCTACCTATCTGGAAACACCAAAAACCCGAGCTTTCTTTCATATAAAACCTGTTTTCACCAGGCAGATCCCTTTTAAAAACTTCTTAGAGTTCATCTTGTTTCTACTTCTCCTGACCCTCAGCCTGGGCTGAGACCTAAAGGGAGAGCAGAGCAGCCTTCGTCATGTGAAAATCAAAGTGGGAACCTAATCCGTGGCCTCTCAGTTTTGAAAAGGCTGTGCAAATCATTCAGCATGGGGGAAGTCTGTGCCTTCCCTGTACAATGGAACCCTATGCCAGTCAACAAAGAAGTAAGTGATCAGCTGCAAAAACAGGCACTTCCCTTGTCGTCTCTCTTGGAGAGAGAGTAGTGGTTATGAAGTGTGCACAGTACTGAATAGGGCTGGTGGGGGGGGGGGGAGAAAGCTTTCTGGTCAAGCTAGGTGGGAGAAAAATCCAACCCCCTTAAAACAGTTTCAAATGGAATCTCATTTCCCCAGGGTCTCAGTAAATAGATTGTATACATATTGCCAACATGCTTCTCTCCCCTGAAAGGATCATGATTCAGCATTCTAGAAGAAAAACGTAGAAGAAATATCTCCAAGAAACACTTTCCAAAATGAGAGATAGCAGCAGAAACAAATCCTGCTGACTTTTCATGAGAGAAGAAGGGAGAGAATGGATGGAATGAAGTGTCAGAAGGTTTCCCCATTTTTCCTTTCTTCCAAACAGTACGGCAAAGAGCACTGGTGTGGGATTTGTCTCTCTGTGCTCTCCATTTACAGGGTGGGGATCTACAATGGATACAGTGTTGATATCAGATTTATTTTCAGGATTTAAGAGATGAGGTCAGAACAAGTGGCCGAGCCACTTGGAACAACAACAAGGGAGCTGTGAAGCCAGCTTGTCCTCACAGTACTGACTACACACTTGGTTTTACTGAAACAATCGCTTGCCTATTGGAGATGCTTGCAATTTCAGATTGCTTGGCATTGCTTTTTGGGGGGTAGTTGTTATTTTATTTACTTAAAGGGTTTGGGGGAGTTATTCAACATGGGGGTTATTCAACAAAAAGCATACAACATTATCAAGGTGTCTTTGTACATGCTTCAAATATCCTGGGTGTGTGTGTGTGTGTATGCGTGTGTGAGTGAGTGTGTGCATGTGTGTGCCTTAAATAATGAGCCTCATTCTGTTGATAAAGTGATCTAGTTCTCCAGTTACTGGAGAGATACTAAATGTGGGTGTCAAAAAGGGACAGCTCCAACAGTTGTTCCTCTGTGAGCAAGCTCATCTTTGATTTTTTTTTCCTCTCCCTAAACCTTCAGGGTCAATAAGTTACCAAATCCTGCTGCCATATACTACTATAGAGTCTTTCACTTTGGCTCCTCCTTTTCACTCATACCACCGCAACCCAAGGTGAGACCTTCATCACTTCATAACTGGACTACCAGAATTGTCTCTCTCTTTTCCAATCCAGATGCCAAAATAACATTCCTAATGCATAGATTCAACCACAGCACAACTTTGCTCAAGGATACTGAGTGGCTGCTAGGGGCCTAGAAGATAGAATAGAAAGTTCTTGGCCAAGCCCTGGACAATATGACCTCCAAATTCTATGTACCTTCAAACACTGAATGTTCCCTCCTAACTGTATTACTGCCTGAGCCCTGCCTAGGACATGTTCTTCTGCATTCCCGCCTGCTAAATCTGTCTTTTCTTTAAAGGTACACAACAAGATTAGATGCCATTTCCTACATTCAGCCTTCTATGATCCTGCAGGGAGAAAAAAGTGATTTCTTCCTCATGTTCCTAATAGTATTTGGTTTAGATTTTTTGTCATATTCTACAAAGTAGTCCAAGATTTGTACATATACACTCATTCAGAGAGATTTCTTTTTTTCTCTTTTCTATGATCAGTACTTGGCACAATGTCTTACGTATAGTCAATAACCTAATAATTTGTTAAGTTGAACATTTATCATGTCTTCATGCCTCACTAGATGTATATAAGTGTTGAGAGTCAAAATATCTGATCCTTGGGGGTCAGTTTCTATGTAGATGTCCTTGATTATCCTGGCTTTGGCTTCCAGGCCTTGAAGCCTGCTCTCCAAAGCATCCTTTTTTATGTGAATGTATTTGATAGGAGTTAACTGACTTTTCCTAAGATGTTTTGGTGCCTAGATAACAAAGCCTTATCAGATTCTGAGCTACTTCCAGGATATGACAGACTAAGATAATGACAAGAATATTCCAGGATATGATAGACTAAGCTATTGATAAGAGTACCTGAATCTTTGTTTGATCTTTAAAAACCTTGTTCAAAGAATCATTAAATGGAGTTCATAGTTCTTCCTTGAATTACCCACACGGTCTGGCCATTTCTTATTCACATCTCTGATCATGCTTAAGTGCTGGACACGGAGCAGCCCACAGCATATAAGATTGCCAAGAATTGCATGTATCCGTGGCAGGGCTTCTCAATCTTTTTATTATATGTGAATATCATGGCCTCTTTTGTCAGTCTGGCAAATCCCATGAGCCCCATAACAGCAAACACCCTAGCACACCCCGGATGGCCTGCTAGCAGAGGTTCTTTGATCTGTTTTTCTTAAAGGAAAGGCAACTTTTAAAGGGGTTAACACCCTTTAACAGAGAAATTACAGAGAAAAAAAGTGAGTATAGAAAATACAAGCAGAGAAATTAGCACAAAAGACCAAAAGACAGGGCTCCAACTGTCTGAACATAGCAATATTGCTATATACTTAACATACATCAAGGGAGCACAGACATCTAAGCAGTCAGCGAGCTCTGAATATATGGCTACTCAGAGTCTCAACCAAGAAATCAAAAGATCTTTCTCATGAGTGAACCCCCAAAACAAAATATCAACTCAGAGTATATTATACTTCCAAGAACCAGAAGGCATCACAACCCTCATGACTCAGTGCCAATTAGGTTAGTACCAAAAGGTGTGAAAGCCTTTGTACAAGCAAGCCTCCCCTAAGCAAGCTTCTCTTTAAGCAAGTTTCTCCCCCAATGGGCTCTATGTGATTCAGGATGTATCACAGCAGGACACACAGGCCTATTAATAGGTAGAAAAGATCTTGTATACCATTAACCTTACACCCCCTTCTTAGAATTATGTTTTTAAACATGTAAAATAAAATGCATTGGATTACAAAGGAAACCAATTATACTGAAGTATAGTTATCAAAATATTTTTAAAAATCAATTTCAGAGGTCCTAGGTCAAGAGTTTCTGATCTACAAAACTGGAGTGCTAGTGTCCTTTCAAATTGTATATTTAGCAGAATTGTCTAAATTTAGTTAATAATCATATTTAATTTAGAAATAGCATGGCCTAATGAATAGGGGACTGACCTTGGAGTTGTAAAGATTGGGATTCAAGTTGTCCTTTCACCTCATAATGAGTAACTTGACCTCTTAGTACCCTCAACAATCTATGTTGTTATCTGAAACCCTAAGTTACAAAAGAATGTGATTGAGAGAATTTCTCCAATAGGAATTCCTCACATAGATAAAATAACAGGACCAGAACAAAAGAATATAACTTTCTTCTTGTTCAGTGGTTCTCAACCTTCCTAATGCCACGACCCTTTAATACAGTTCCTCATGTTGTAGTGACCCCCAACCATAACATTATTTTTGTTGCTACTTCATATTTTTGCTACTGTTATGAATCATAATGTAAATATCTGATATGGAGGATGTATTTTCATTGTTACAAATTGAACATAACCCACGGGTTGAGAACCACTGTTCTAGTTGGTTCATTCAATGGTTTGAAACTGTTTTATTGAGTTCAGTATTAGGAGTCAAGTTCTTAGTTTCTCTCAGAACACCATTCCAGTACAATAGACTGCACCCTAGCCAGACATCTCACAAATGCCATTAGTCACAATGGAAGCCAGTTAAAAGAGTGTGGATACCTCAGTACGACAACACATCACTATGATTGGAAAACAAACAGCATGTCCTGTTGATATTGGCTCGCCAATGCAAATCTTTGTCATCTGTGTACAGGATAGTATATTTACTTATTTTCAGAGCACATAGAATGCTTACTTAGTCTTGCTTTATTTCTTAGCTTAACATAGAATCTCAGTTCTGAATACAATACAATAAATCCTTGTGTATAGGAACAGCTTGTTACCAAACTTATTTTGTTTAACAGAATATAGAGAATAAATGAAAGGAGAATATCAAAAACCCCATATGCAAAGATTCTGACCCTCCCAGGTGCTTCTCTTCTCCCGAATCACCCATAAACCTTTCTAGAAGCCAGTGTGTAATGAGGCGAGAGTGAGGGAACTTCACAGTTAGCAATCATGCACACACACACATCAAAAGAGACATTCTCAAGCTTCTGACTGTTCTGCTTACAAAGGTAATGTGTGAATTCTCTTCCATGGATATCTGAATAATTGAAATTTCAGATAAATGGCATGGATAAAGGAGAGTTTACTATAATAACACAATGACACAAGACATTTATTTCTCAGTTCATGGGCTCCAGAATATAACAGCACTTTCTATTACAGTCAGGCCAGAGATGATTTGTTACAGGCTAATCTCTCCTCTCCCAAGGCTCTGATGCCAGTTGTTTAAAAGAACTCTCAAATAAGGTTCCTTTTGCTATTTGCATAAGTGAAAGATTATTTCACAACGTATTCTAACAACACTGCGATATAACATTACCTTGAAACCCTTTACCATAAGTGAATACCGTAGATAATAGTGTATGTACAAATATTAGCATCCCCAGCCGATTTCTGCTTTGAAGGGTATACTTATAAGACGTCTATTGGTCGCGTAGGATTTGAAACTATATTTAATTAGCACCAGACTCTTGGATATTTGCATTTATCTTCTGTATTTGGCGTAAAATTCATGGTCTAAGTCTTAGTTTTCTCACACTTGGTTGTTCTACAAAATGCCAAAACAACTGGTCATTTTGGCTTAATTCAGTTACTTTTGCCAGTGTTTTAGGTCTCATTTTTTCTCTCCCTATCTTCATCGCTGACATCCTACATAGCTAATTGTTCTAACCTCAGTTACTGGGACAATATTGATTGGTCTTCATTTGATTCTTTGCATTTCTCTTCCCCACTACACTCATTTTCATGGCACTCTTTAAAATTGAAAATGTTCTCTTTATGGAAACATAAAAGCTGGAAGTGGGCTTCAATGGCGTCACATCCCATCTATTACTCCCCACCCAGGGATTAGTGGAAGAGCTAGGACTGGCACCCAGGTCTCCTGACAATTCTGGTGCTTTTTCCCAGTTGCCTCACCCAACTTAGCATTCAAAGCTCATCTTTAAAAAAAATGATAAATAAGGGACAATTATAATTGAGGGAAAGATACAAGGTACTGTCCAAAGTCTGAAATAAGAGATGAATGACAATCAGTTTAGCCATTTTTATATCAGTTTACAGTGCCCCCTTGCAATTGGACCTCCACCTCATGACAGAGAAGAGTGGGTGAGAGGCAGTTTGTTGTAGAGAATTATTGATAGTAACTTCTATCCTCGCATTACCTTCCATCTATCTATATATTATAGATTTATATGTTGTCTCCCCCATTAGAATGTTGCTGTTTCCTTTATTCTCGAAGAAGTGATGCCATGACATGCAAATGAATTTAAGCAAGGAAGGGCTGGGCAAAGTCACCAGCCTCACTTTCTCCTCGGGAACCATTGGGATCCAGTGGTGGGATATAGATTAGGATTACTGGAGATGGCCCTGGACGCAGTCCCCATTAGAATATGAGATCTTAAAAGGCAGGGACATTTTTGGCTTTTTGTTAAATCTCTAGCATATAACTTAGTGCCTGGCACATTGTAAGTGCTTAGTAAATCCTCATTAATTGACTGACTGACTGATACAGGACTGGCCTTGGCATTGTAAAGAGCCGATTTAAGTCCTGCCTAATATACATACTGACTTTGTGTCATAGATATATTACTTAATCTCTGACTGCTGCAGGCAACTATCCTTTTTTTAAAATTTATTAATTTATTTCATTTTAGTTTTCAACATTCACTTTCATAAGTGAATTTACATTTTCTCCCCCTCTCTCCTCAAGTTGGCATGCAATCTATTATGGGCTCTGCACATACATTGCTATTAAACACATTTTCACATTAGTCATGTTGCATAGAAGAATTAAAAGAATGGGAGAATCCAAGAGAAAGAAAAGAAAACAACACAAAACAAAATAGAAAAGAAAATAGTTGCAGGAAACTTTCTAAAACTCTAAATCACGAATGGGGCAGCTAGGTGGCACAGTAGATAGAATGCCAGGTCTGGAGTAGTTGGGAAGATTCATCATCCCAAGTTCAAATCTCAGAGACTTAGCAGTTGTATGACCCTGGGCAAATCATTTAACCCTGCTTGCCTCAATTTCCTCATCTGTAAAATGAGCTGGAGTAAAAAATGACAAGCCACTCCAGTGTCTTTGCCAAGAAAATCCCAGATGGGGTCATAAAGAATTGGAAATGACTGAATAACAACAAAAGTGTACAAATGAGCTGCCAGTCTGTACAAGTGAAAGGAGTCCTCTTCTCCCATGTCTATTGCCACCCAACAACCCACCTTCACAACCTTCATCCCACCAAGCAAAGGCACTTCCTTAAAACAAATATGTATAGTTAGACAAAACAAATGAACACACTGGTCATATCTTAGAATGCACATCTAGCTCTGCATCTCTAATTCATTAACCTCTCTGCCAGTTGAGGATTTTATATTCAAACCTTTGAAGTCTTATTTAGTTGCTGCTTTGGCCAGAGTTCTGAGATCTTTTATAATTCTCTCTTTATTACTGAAGTAAATTGTTCTCTTGGATTTACTAAATTCATTATGAATTAGTTCTTCAAAATGTCTCTGCATTTCTCTCAATCTCCCATATTTCTTATTTCTTGTTGTTGTTCGGTCGTTTTAATCATGTCCAACTCTTCATTGACTCCATTTGGGGTTTTCTTGGCAAAAATACTGGAGTAGTTTGCCATTTCCTTTTCCAGGTCATAAGGAAATGAGTAAACAGAGTTAGGTGACTTGCCCAGGGTCACACAGTTAGTAAGTGTTTGAAGCCAGATTTGAACTCAGGAAAATGAATCTTTCTGACTATATGCCTGGCACTCACTCTATGCAATATGGCTCCACCTAGTTACATTCATGTACCACAATTTGTTCAATCATTTCTCAATTGATGGAGATCTATTTTGTTTCCAGTTCTTTGCTACAAGGAGAAATGCTGTTAGAAATATTTTTGTATATATGGGTGATTTCTGGAAGGAGGTTTTTTTTTGGTTTTGTTTTGTTTTTGTTTTTTTAACTGGGATTTATCTGTTCTAGACAGAAAAAATCACAGATCTGGACAAAGAAAAAGAAATCTCCTTGGGTATGGTCATTTCTATTCTGTTTTCAGTTCACTATATATCTATTCATAAGTAACCATAGCAAGCATTTACAAAGCATTTTGAGTTTGCAAAGCACTGTATATATAATATTTCATTTCATAATATATGCTGCATATTATCACAAATATTTTATAGCACAGATTTGGCTTTGGTCACATGGATAGTAAGTACTTGAGGCAGTATTTGAACACAGGTCTTCCAGTTTCCACATTCAGTGTTTTCTCCCACTATACCACCTAGCTACCCCTTAAATACTAGACTATGATGAAGATAATGTTAATATACTGCCCTGTGATTTAATCAATAGATCTAAACTCTCTTTGAGGCATCTAATGTACTGATTTTCATAGCATTATCCAAGAGTCATAGGCTTACTTTCCCTGAAATTACCCTAATCTGCATAATAGATAATGCCTACTCAACAAAAACTATTAAAACAATACTGATAATGTTTTGCTTTCTCTTTGCGCAAAAAAAAAGTAGGAATACTATATACAATTCCCAGATTGCTGAAGAAACTGGAACACCAAGAAATATCTCTATCATTTAGCACTTCTGAATTTGCAGTTTGCACCCCAATTAAAATAAAAAAATTAATTCCCCAAAAGTTATGAATTAGAACATATGTCAGTGTCTGGTTAATATCCCACAAACTTCAGCTCCATACCCTGCTACTTAGCCCTCAGGATGCTGTTAGAACCTCATCAATTTCCCCAAATAGACAACTTCACATGATTCTCTCACCTTGTAGGTGCTATTATATACTATAGCACAGTGATCTGGCACCTAGGAGGGGCTTAATAAGTTTTTATGGATTGATTCATTTATTAGTGTCTAATGTACAAAGCATATTCACCCAATTTAATTATAAATTAAACAGTGGCTATTCAAGCAGCTACAAAATATGAAAACCAACAATATGATTTATTTTCAACCTGAACATATATATACATGGACACACACACATACATTTTTAAATCTGAGAATTATTGCCTTTGCTTCCACATTACACAAGGTCAACACCGCCGGAAGCATTGTACTATATCTGGTTAGAATAAAAAATCATATGGCCAAAACTCGGGGGAATGGCCACTAAAATGTCTCCTATTTGCCAGTTAGGAGAGAAAAACTATTTGTAATCCAGAAACACACAATGCTTTTGCTAATAGCCAAAATGTTGCTTCCTTTCTTCTTTCTTTATCCTTTCCTTTATCTTTTTTTCTTCCTTACATTTAAAAAAAACATTTGGGTCTAGACCTTTTCATGATCAAATCCATGTAAGCCTCAGTTTCAAGCACAGAGCTGTTCTAATGATAACACAAACAGAGAAGAGAGAGAATAGAATCACCATCCACCACAAAATTCTTAATAATTTCTTTTTTTTTTCTTGAAGCTATTGCCTTGAGTGTTGAATTGTCCTTATCATTTCTCATGGTTTTAGAGGTGACATATCAATGAGAAATTAAACTTCATCATTTTGGCTTTATACACGTACACTCTAGAAGTGACAGGTTGGTGTACTATAGCTGACAGTTCCTATTAACTATGAGCTAACGTTGCAGAGTCAGTCCGAACAAGGTGTCATGGCCTCAGGCTATTGGAAGGTCCCCTTCATATCAGGATTCATACTACCCCCCGGGAAATAAGAGCTATAAATACATTCTTTTACACCCCCCCCCAATTGACCTAATGAATATTTATACATTGGCAGCCATATTATATTCTGTATGTTGGAGGAAATCACCCTCCCACTGACATATCATGTAGATCTATGCTGGTGGGAAGAGCTCTATTTACTCCCTTTGAGGTACAAGTATGCAACAGAGCCCAAAATTCTTTCTATGGTACTTGTGTCACCTGAGGAAGAGAGCCTATTGGCTCTGAAAGACTTCAGTCTTTCTACCCATGTTCTCTAACTTTAGTTCTTGATGAACTGATGTGGAAAATAACTCAAAAAATAGACAAAATAGATTTTTTTAAAGGTAGAAACAAAGTGGGATAATATTTTAAACAGGTCTTTGGGAAAAATACATTTCATTCTAACTTTCTAGTCTTTAGCGAATGGAAATTCCCTTTTCACAAGCTAGTTGAAATAAAACAAACACATTTTCATTATTTTTATTTTAATCATTCAATTAACAACTATGTACTGTATCTTCTAAGCAAGTAACTGTGCTAGGTACAAAGAATATACAAATAAAAAGGCCCTGTCCCCGTCCTCAAGTAACTTACAAATCTCAAAGTTGTATATACATATACATATCTATATGTATATATATAAATATAACAAATTAATAAAATAAATTAAAGCAATATAATAAATTAAATAATAACATGGATTAAATAACTTCATACAGTGTAGTAGATAGACTCGGAGTCAAGATGAACTAAGTTCATGAGGTGCCTCTGCTTAATACTAGCTATAAGATGGTGAGCATGTCACTTGACTTGCCTGTTCCTTAACTCTCCAAGGCCATATGTTACAAATATGTTGTCAATATGCATTCAGGGAATACATTTCTTTACTTCAGAGATTCCTACACTAATGGACTCATAGCATATGACCCTCTCCCCAAATAAAATCTAAAAACTTTTAAGATAATACCATAGGAAAAAGCATGAGGAAGCATGTGAGTGACTAATGGTATATACTCGTGGTCTCCAAATGTTTTGATTATGCACTTCTGTTAATACTTTTTCTCCCTAGTGAACATTCTGGGAGTGGGTAGTCATTTTCCTTAGCGTACCTTCACAGTTGCTATCTTCAGGATTATGTTGAAACTGCCACTAAGGAATGATTCCCAATGCTCAGAGCTTACACAATTGTGTAAGCTAGGAGTAGAATACTATTGGGTTGTAATGGATACAGGGTAGGTTAAGTATGGTCATTTTGAAGAAAAATTCCATGAATGATTTTCCTGAGGATGGGTGGGATGTAATCTATCCTCCCATGCTTCAACTGGCTGATCACACATCCCTTGGGGTCAAACCATTACATTTTTGGGATCATGCTACAGATGGCATTTTGGAAACCATTGGTAGAAACAATAAGCAACCTGAATCAGAAGAGGGAAAGTTCTGTTAAATGCTACAAGGGTTTTGGAAGGTTTCATGGAGGAAAAGGGAGTTGAGTTGAGTTTAAAAAAATGAGTTGATTTTAATTAAGTAGAGAACCAAGCATGCTGGCTTATACCTATCTCCTTTCCTAGACCTTCATTCATACTAACTGTGGGTATTCCACAAAGTTCTGTCCTAGACTGTCTTCACTTCTTGCTTTATACTATTTCCCTTGGTGATATCATCAGCACCCATGGATTCAATTATTATTTCTATGTTGATGATTCTAAAAATCTACTTATCTAGCCCTAATCTCTCTATTGGCCTCTACTTTCATATCTTAAACTCAATAATTCCAAAACTGAATTAATTACATTTCCTTGAAACCTTACTCCCTTTCAAACTTCTCTATTATTGCCACAGGTGGAAAGTGAAATATCAATCCTCCCAGTCCTCCAGGCTAACAACCTGTGTATCACTCTTGACTTCTCACTCTCTCTCCTCTCCCGACCCCCACAACCAATGTGTAGCAAAGGCCTATTGGTTTTACCTTTGTTAAAATCTCACCCACGTCCCTTTTTCTATTCTGACACTTACATTATATTGGTAGAAGCCTTTATCTCATGTCTGGACACACACATACACCATACTCTTCAATCTACTGATTCATGAAACAATTCATTCCATCTTTCAGTTCTGGGCATTTTTACCAGCTATCCCTAATATCTAGAATGTTCTTCTTCTTCAGCTTGACTTCCTGGCCTCCCTACCTGGTTTCCGTCAAGTCCAAACTAAAATCCTACCTTCTACAGGCAGCCTATTTTAATCCTTCTTTATTCTTGTACATCTCCTCTATAGAATAATTCCTATTTGTCTTCTATATAACTTTCTTGTATATATTTGATTATTGTTTTCTTTATTAGATTGTATGCTCCTTGAGGACAAGGACTAAATTTTCCTTTCTTCATATTCCCAACACTTATCACAGTGCCTAGCACATAGTAGGTACTTAATAGTGGGCTAAAAGCCAATTAGGTGTCCATACTAAGTCTGGCATCAACATAGTAAATTCCAGGAGCAGCGGGGCTACCATGCTGCCTATGGGGTTGCAAAGTAACCCAGTTTGCAAATAGAGTAGGTCAAAGTTTCCATGCTATTCAGTAATGGGATTGACCCCATGAGTGTCCACTGAAGTTCCAAATTAGGCAAGATAAAGAGACCCTGGTATTTAAAAATAAAGAAAAAAAAATAAAGAACAAAGGTATATAGTTAGGCTCTGCTCCAATGGCTCACTAGGTGTGGAGGTGGCCCAAGATTGCCCCAACAGGGAAGGACCATGGCAGTGGGGAAAGGAGATAAAAATGAAGTACAACCTCTAGCAGGGCCTACTAAACTTCACATAGGGAGTCGGTGATAAATTCTGTGTCTGTTATCTGTACTCCAGTCTGCCTAGATCTGGGGAGGCTCATTAACAGAAAGTTGGCCACGAAGTGACAATGAAATGCTTTTGCCCCAGCAATTCGTGACCTTGAGGTATTGTGATGAACAGTGACCAGAGCACTATCCTACCAATAAAAATCAGTGAGCTATGAAGCTACTGAAAAAAGAAAGTACAAAAATAGACAGGATTGATATCAATGAATGAGCATTTATAAAGCACTTAATAAGTACTAAGTTAACAACAGGAAGAAGGAAAAATCCCTTTGCTGAAGCCAAAAAAAATCAAAGGACTCTCTCAAAGTTACAGAACTGAGACAAGAACCCAGATAGCCTGGCTTCCAGGCAATTTAATTCAATACAATTCAATTCCAGCAAACATTACTTAAGTACCAATTGTACATAAATAATACAAGTATGTTTAATTGTTCAGTCCTTTTTCAATCATGCCCAACTCTTTGTTATCTCTTGGCAGAGATACTAGACTGCCTTACCATTTCCTTCTCCAGCTCATTTGACAGATGAGGAAACTGAGGCAAACAGGGTTAAGTGACTTGCCCAGGGTCACATAGGTAGTTTTTGAGGCCAGCTTTGAACTCAGGAAGATTAGTCTTCCTCACTCCAGACTCAGCACTTTACCCACTACACTTTCTGGGAGCCACATGATTATACTGCCCTTGTTAAAAAGTTCAGCAAGTACCTCCTGAAGAATGACTCTCTGAGGTCAGTAAGGTTGACACGACTATTCAACTTACAGATGAGGAAACTGAGGCTCAAGAGAGGTTAAAGAATTTGTTCCAGTTCATGCAATGAATGGTAGAACCCAGAAATGGAACCCAGGTTTTGGATGACCAATTGTTAAGTATGCTACAGGATAGATACTATTAGCGTATGGGTTGGACCGGAATTCAGGTTCACTAACCCTGGCTGGATCAAATTGTTGCTAAGGTTCCTTCCAAATCTCACATTCTGTGACAATTCGATTCAATGTAAAAAATCATTTCCTTTTTTTTCAGTTGTTAATATGATCATTTTTTTTGTCTTTTTTTAATTGACTTGTTTGTTTACTTCTAGTTTACAAGATTCAGTTCCACAATCTCTTGAGTTTCAAATTTTCTCCCCTCCCGTTTTCCCCCCGCATTCCCCCCCTCCACCCCATGGTGGCGTGCAATCAGGTATAGAATCTGTGAATACTTTCACATTATACAATAGTCTGGTTGTATAGAAGGGCTGTAACCAATAAAAGATAATTTCTAAAGCACTCTACCAGCTTCCCTGCTAGATATTCTGTCCTACTATACCTTTTAAAGTTACCCCCTTCAATTTTCTTTTCTCTAGGTTAAACAATCCTAATCCTTCCGTCTTTTCTCAGAGGAGACTTTTTTGGAGCTTTAATCATCTTGTCATCCTTTTTCAGTATCATCGAGCTTCACATTTGTTTTTTCATGCTATAACCAGAAATGGGTACAGGGAAAACTTGGATTAGGGAAGTGGTTCTTAAGGTCGGTTCTAAGAAACTGTTGTTTTAAGGCAATGTAAGTGATGTCCTTTTATTTCATGACTCTAAGAAGGGGTCCATAGGTTTCACCAGACTGTGAAAAGGGACCATGATACAACAAAAGTTTGCAAAGACCCTGATTTACGGTCTTAGTAATTAATAGAAAGCATAGCAGACTTGCTTCTCAGCCCTTAGATGACATATTTCTATTAAAGAACATTTTAAAATGCTTTTTTATTAACTTGAATTCATCATTTACCTCACGGTCAACACTTCCCCAAGCATCTTCTCAGGTTTGTTTTTGTTTGTGTTCTGCAATACCGTGCCTGCCAAGTCTTTTCCCATGTTGCTTCTCTAGTAGTGGTATCTTATTCCCAAATATACTTCCATGTGCTCATTTCTATTATGTATCATATTGCTTTTATAGGACCAAATTTCCTCTGTTCCTCTCCCCTCCTTAATAAAGGTCATTTTAATTGTACTTCTACTTTCCAGGATTTTAACAATTCAAATTCATCACTCACAAATTTGATAAGTAAACTCTCAGTGTCCATGTCAAGATTCTCAATGATAATATACAATAGAAAGGATTCCAGGGACACTGACTGTGGCATACAACCAACCCACATGTACACACTATAGATCACAAACTATGCTAGGACCTGTAAGGGGAAAACTACAGAACTGGTTCCTTCTCTCAAAGAGCTAACAGTGGTAGATCCTTTTAGAAAAATACCCTTCCCAAAGACAGATTGCATTACCAGCTAACTATGTGACTGCTTTTCCTCTCTCCGGAACTATCTAGTCTAACTCCCTTCAGGTTATAGATGAGAGAATTGACACACAGAGAGGGTCTGATTTGTTTCGGGTCTCCTGGGAGTAGCTGAGCCAGAGTGTGAATTCAGGCTCTCTCAGACATTTTCCACTGGACTTTACTGGCTCCCATGGAAAGGAACTTAGAAATCTTATAACCCAACCACTTTATCCATCCTGCTGATAAGGAAACAAAATAAACTGTTAGGTTGTTTCAAGTAAAAATAGTTTATGATCTTAGTTGATTTCTTCCTTTTTAATTTCTGCCCTCTTCTTTTTCAAAAGTGTGTGTTTAGTTAAAATAGCCATTATTTTCAAATTTGTGTTTATATTCAAAACACTTTTGAGGTATAATTAATTCATACTTCTTTTTTAAAAAAACTTATATTAAATTCTTAATTAGATACAAA
>CM053580.1:62271913-62289610 GCA_028627135.1 Pseudochirops cupreus | reverse complement strand
CGCAGCCACTGCCTCTGCCGCCGCTTCCAGTCAGCACCGCACGGAGACTAGCTTGGTTCCGGCGTTCTCTTGCTCCACCCCTTCCTGCTACATCAGCAAGCTCAAGGGGCGTGGAAGATCTTCAAATCCCAGTATCGTTACAGGGTGGAAACCCAAGGTCTAATTGAAGTTGAAAGGTGAAGATGGCATGAAAATGGTTAGGAAGTGTTGTGCAGACCTGAGACCAGACATATCAGGTGAAGGTTGATCAACAGAGCCTAAGGTCCCAGGATGTGTTATTTAATCTGTCTGAGTCACAGTTTCCTCATCAGTAAAATGACCTCTGGGATCTATGATCCTAATTCAGGCCCTCATCACCTTTTGCCTGGACTATTGCAACAGCCTCCTAATTAGTCTCCTGGCCTCCAACCTCTTCATAGCCTCTCTAATTCATCTTCTACTAGTTGCCAAGATAATTTTCTTATGGCACAGGTTTTATCATGTTGCTTTTCTGCTCAAACAGTATGAGGAAAAAAGATGTGTTTTTTTTGTTTGTTTTTTTTTTTTGTTTAAACAGGTAGAAGTTATGAATGCCTTAGATTAGAAGAACAGGGGGTAAGAGTTTGTTAGCCATAGAGTAAGGGGAATGGTAAATATGGAGAGCAAATATATGGAATTCCCAGAATTGATGGCTGAGGTGGATTGGAAAGATGAGGGTTATATGGCCCATCCGGGTTCTAAGATCAATAAATTAGACCTAATGAATAACAGGGGAATTTGAGGGACTGAAATGGAAACCCTCAGGTGTAGATCAACATTAGTCTTATAATGACTACTAAGAAGAATAACAAAAAAAAGCATTATTTAAGTTATATAATAGATAAGATACACATCCAAAATGGAAGAGAGGTGGATAGGATCTGGAGACTGGAGACTGGAAACTGTAGACAGATTAGAATGAATGATAATAACGGTAATAACTATCATAATACAGGGCATACTATGTGCTGGCTACTGTGCCAAGTGCTTCACAATTACCTTCTTGTTTGATCCTCACAACAACCCTGTGCAGCAGGAGATATTATTATCCCCATCTTACAGATGAGAAACCTGAGACCAACAGGTGCTAAGTGACTTACACAGGATCACACAGCTCATGAGTCTGGGCCAGATTTGAACTCGGGTGTTCCTGACTCCAGGTCTGGTACTCTCTCCTCTTCATCACCCAGCATCCAGAGAAAGACTGTAAGAACACAGTGATAACTTCAAGTCATCAGTTCATTGATGAGTTTCATCCCAGCATATGAAAAGAATTCTGAACTAGGATTTGTTATGTTAGTGACCCTGGAAGGAAATCCTTTCTTTGGAGAGGGGGAAAGCAGGGCAATAGGGGTTAAGTGACTTGCCCAAGGTCACACAGCTAGTTAAGTGTCAAGTATCTGAGACTGGATTTGAACTCAGGTCCTCCTGAGGGCCAGTGCTCTATTTACTGCCCCACCTAGCTGCCCCAAAACACTTTTTTTTAAAGAGAAGTATGGGGATTCTTTGAACCATAGCCAGTGAACTTTCAATAACTAACATTTATAGAGTGCTTTGAAGTTTTCAAAGCTCTTTACAAATATTACTTGTTTGAGGCTCATAACTGTGGGATGTAGGTGCTATTATTATTCCCATTTTAGAGATGGAAAAAAATCAGGTTTAGAGAAGTTAAATGATTTGCTCAGAATCACATAACTAGTAAGTGTTTAGTGCAGGATTTGAATTCGAGTCTTCCTGACTCCAAGTCCAATAATCTATCCACTACTCCACCTAACTGCTTCTTTTGATCCTTGGCAAAAACTTGGAACATATTAAAGACATGGTTTTTGAGCAATTAAAAAGGCAAGTCATCGTCATGATAAGTAACTGTATTCAATGTTGTGCTAAATTTATTCCCTTTTTTTTCCCTTATAGGATTACCTAGATTTCAGTGAGGCATTTGAAAAAGAATCTCATGACATTTTTTAGGACAAAATGAAGAGATGTGATCTGCATGACTTTTTTTTTAATTTTAAGTTTTAATTTTATTTATAAAAATTGTACAAAGCAGTAGAAAACTTTAGCAGGTTAGCTTAAGTACAGTATTTTAATCTGACAAGAACTGTGCCAAGTATAAAATTCTGAAAGTCAATAGAGATGGCCATAATTCTAAGCATCCACAGTCTTTTATATCCTTTGAATAAGAGACTAAATCACAGAGCACAATAATCTTGAAAACTAACTTAAAGAAATAATAATTAAAAGATTCTTGCAAGCATGATCCTTTTGCCTTAATCTTGAAAGCATCCAGGGCATAAATGTGAAGTCCACCACCTAATAACAAATTAACAACAAATAAGTATAGAGAGAGAACAGTTATCTAAGGACAAATCTAAGAAAATATTGAAATTTGACATTTTTATATTAATGCTTACTCAGTTAGGTTTTTAGTTAGTACACTCTCTGGAGGTATAGAGGAGTCTTCTATTTTACCTTCTTTTCTTCCATCATTTAAAATGTGAAAAAGATTATACCTGAAAGTTGTTTGAAATCCAAGGACTAGAGGAGAACATGTGACATTAACAATCTAGTTCAAGGATTAAGAAGTTGTACTTAATTAAACCAAAAAAGAGGTAGGGAAAGACCATTTGAGATAATTTGTCTGTTTATAAATGAGACATCTGTAAGCTGATAGTATCACTATTTCAATGGTGGCAGTGAGTAGCAGGTTAACATGATAGCTCCAAAGAGATATCTATTATACATAGGATTAAGAACACAGTTACTATAGACTGGATGAAATTTACAATGACAAAACAAATATAGAAATATTTACAGAAGCGTAAAAGATTCATAATTAAGAATATCTACAGAGTGACTGGCAGATTGTTTAGTCCCCAAGCATAACTAGGTCTCTCCAAGTCCCAAAGACACAATCTTTCTCTTCTTTCCTTTTCTGCTCATGTTTCCTCTGTTGCTCTTCTCTAATGTGGAGATATGGCTGTTTGTACAATTTTGTTTGTTTGTTTGTTTTGTGGAAGTCAATTCTATTGGTTATCTCATTCAGAGCAATGTTTTCTTTAGATTCCCCCCTGAGGTTTTAGCCTCTTTTTGTAGAGTTCATAGTGAAGTGGACAAGAAAGACTTTCTTTGAGATCAAATATTGGTTTCTTATTATTGACTGGAGTCCATGCTGCCTCAGCTGTAAACTTGAATGAGGTAACAGCTAGAGTCTGTTCACTCTTGGCTTGACTGGCCTCCTTTTCCTTATTCTTCACCAGGAGCCTGGTTTAGGCTGGGTGTCTGTAAAGCTAAGCATAAGCAGCTTTCCAGAAGAATGCTACTGTGAACAGTTTTCAAATTCTGATTACACAGTACAGTGAACACTCTATTTATTCAATAACAAATTGGAGCAAACATTCACAGTAAATCAAGGTACAGCATTCAAAATGTTACAACTTATCACAGAAAATCAAAATACAGCATTCACAATGACATAACAACTCAATAACTTATCACAGAAAATGGCCACATAGTTTTCACCACAGTGGTCACATAGTTTTAATCATTTAGTCAATCACTTAGTAACTCAATCAATACAAAAGTCAAAGTTCTCCACTCATGGGGCACACTAAGTTACAAATCAGTCACTATTCAGTCATCATTCACTATTCAATCATCAGAAAATACACAGGTCACCCACTCCTTAGTCAGAAGTAAATCATAATCTTCTCAGTTAGCACACAGAATACAAGTCAATTCTTCTTTCAGCTTGACTCAGGGTAGGCTCTCAGATTCCTTGGATACCCTTCCATGGTCCCAGATCCTACCTGGATTCACAAAACTGTCACCTGGGTTCAAAAGCAGACAGCTCCCAATTCCTTGTCCAGCTCTCTGTGCAGTTCCTGTTCCACACTGAAGCTCACAATGTCCAGTCCACCTTAAATCCTCCACAATCTCTGTTCCCATGGAAGTCAAAGCTTAACAAAGCCACAAACAGACAAAATACCAGCACCACAGTCATGCTTCCTCAGTCTTCTGCAGCTCTGGCTGGTGCTCAGAAATCCTCAGCAGCTTGGCTGGCCCCTGGACTCAGCAGAAGTTTCAACTGGTTCCCAGAATCAAAATCACTTCATCCAGGTTCTCAAAATAAAAATCATTCTCTCCAGTCTGTGCCTCTCTTCCTCAGCCTCCAGAACCTGCATCCAAGAAGATCTGAAATTCCTGCTAGGGCTTCTCCTCATAAACCTATTAGCTCCTCCCTGTTCTGCCCATTCCTGTTACATCAGCAACTTACTGTCACATCAGCAACAAGGGTTCATACCTTTTGTTTCTCAACAGAGGCTTGATCTAATTAATTTCAAATTAGGTGCTAATTTCCTGTTAGCTTTGCCAATACAAAGGGATCAGATTACATTACTATTACAGTGTCAAGCAAGCTGATATATGGAGACTTCCTGCCTGAAGTCTTGGTCAGTGAACATTTACAGTCTTTATCTTTAGTAGCCTCTGAGAACCTGACATTCATTTTGTTAATTGAGAGCATAGATGACTTGAACAGTTTCAGACAAAAGATTCACAGTCCCAAGAAATGTATAAGGTGAATGTCACGGACTGACAGGAGTGCAGGTAGAAGAGGACCTGTCTCTCTGAGTAATGAGGCTTATTACCCTGATGTTAGATGAACTTTCCTTGCAATTACTGTGGGGAGTTCCATTTAGGTTAGCTTTTTTAGGTAATATCTTTAATTCCTTCACCGAGTTGTTACGAACTTCCATACATCTCTTTGGTCAATAGATTCTATTTCCTTAAAACAAGCATCATGAATCTTCTTAAAATTTGTAGTTGTAAATATTATTTTCCTTTTCTTAGTTTCAGACAAACCATCCCTATGACAAGAGCTCTTTCTTCCTGAAGGGATATTTTTAAATGTGTCACCTTCCATTTCATTTTCTTCAGAGCAAATCATATACTTGTTCTTTTGGTTATTTTTGGCTGGCTCTGTGGCCTCTGCAATGGCTAAGAGATTCTCCTTTTGATATTTTTTTTTCTGTCTGGGAAACTCAAGATGATCCCTTTCTATCATCTCTGAATGATCTTACTTGGAGGCATTCTTTCCTAGGGCTCTTTTTACCTCTTGGGGGGTGGTGGTAGTGGTGAAGACAACCACAGCTTCTTGGTCAGATTTTTTTTCATTGCCATTAAACATTTCTATCTACTCATGAGAGGAAGCATAGATGTTACTTTTTCCATTATGACTCTCATTTTCTTTTTTTGAGCTCATGTTCAAAGCATTTTTTCAATGTATTTAAAAGTTTATCTCCTGGGAGGTTGACTGGGAGGTCCTAGCTCTTGGTCAAGCTCTGCATCCCATAGTACTTGACAGAGTCTAGCTCTGAAGCCAAAGGGAAGGCTGTGCCACTTTCACCGATCCAGACATCTCTCCCTCTAGGAGGAACCCCAAAGTCTGAGCTGCATGACTTTTAAGCCAAGTATAACATAGGGGAGATATAGCCAGGTAGTTTCAGAAAGGAATGAATAATTGCTTGGACCCAAATAGGAGTGATTAATGGAGCAATGTCAACCTGGAGAAGAGTGTTTAGTAGTGTGCAGAAGGGAACTCTCCTTGGTCCCATGGTTTCCAACACTTATTAATGACATGGATGAAGATATAAATGTCATACTTATTAAATTTTCAGATGACATGATGCTAGGCTTGATAGTTAACAAATAGATAATGGCACCAAGGCACAAAAAGATCTTTACAGGTTAGAATTGGGGGCTGAATTCAATACAATATCACATGACAGCCCTTCAAACACTTAAAAAAGTTATCATGCCTTGTTTAAGTCTTGTCTATACAGGGTAAACATCCTCGGGTTCTTCAGCTGGACTTCTGATTGGCATGGTCTCCAATCTGCCTCCTTGCCCTACTGGTCACCTTTATCTGGGCATACACTAATTTGTCTCTCACTTGCCTAATTCTATGTTTCATTTATGCAGCCTAAAATGATATTGGCTTCTTTGCTTATCATATCATAAAGTTGACTCATGTTGAGTTTTCAATCCCCTAGCCAACTCCACATATACCAGACCATTTTTGAAATAACTGTTATTCATCAATATCTTCCCTATGCTGTACTTTCTTAAAAAGTTAATTGACAATGGTGACTGGAATATTCAAACTCCGGGTCTTTTACTAAGAAGCTAAGAGATCTTGAGCAAGACTTTTCCTTTTCTGGACCTCAGCTGTCTAATGAGCACATCATTCTAGATCAAGGGTTCTTGAAACTTTTCTGTGGTATAGATTTTGGCAATCTGATGAAACCTATGGACCCCTTCTCAGATTAATGTTTTAAGTGCATAAAATAGATAGAATTACAAAGCAAATCAATTATATTGAAATAAGGATAAAATGTTTTCCCATTTAAATGTATAGACACTCCCCCTCAATGAAATTTATCCACAGACCTCTTGAGGATCAGTGGGCCACAAATCAAAAACTCTTGGTCTGGATGGCCTCCAAGGACCCTTCTAGTTTTGAAATTTGATGATTCTATATCTCACATATTTGAGCATACACAGGGAAGCATGAAAGAAAATTTACCCCTACATTCTTGTTTTTTTTTGTTTGTTTGTTTCTTTTTTGAGGGGGGAAGGCAGGGCAATTGGGGTTAAGTGACTTGCCCAAGGTCACATGGCTAGTAAGTGTTAAATGTCTGAGGCCAAATTTGAACTCAGGTCCTCTTGACTCCAGAGCCAGTGCTCTATTCTCTGTGCCACCCAGCTGCCCCTACCCCTACATTCTTAAAAAAAAAAATCTCTCCACTTTTTACTCTACTTGCAGAGGCATCATCCAGCAACCAGAGATCCATTCTTTTTGAGTTTAACATACTGCTCCAGTGGCTATTTTAGCCTTATTTTTCTCCATGTCCTCTTAGTTCTAAAAGGAACCCTTATGATGTTGCGTGACTGTCTGGCACATAAACAATCAAATAGGTGGACTTCTACTACAACTCATACAACTCTGTGGAATTTCACTAGTCGTAACATGTTTTTCCCTTCTTTTAAAACCTATGTATACTAATGGTTTCTAAACAGTTTTCATTTCTAAAAAGCAGCTTTAAAGTTGCCTTCCATTTTCATAGCACCCCAATAGAAGAATACCTATCACAATTTCATGTCCTGATCAGCATGTTCAGTGAGTTTTAAAAATAATTTATTTCCTTAAATATGGCTTTCCTGACTATCCAATTCAAATTTTAGTACAAAGACTGAAGGAGAGTGGGGTGGGAGCCCAGTGGAGCTTAAGGGTTGAACCTAAAAACAACCAGGAACTCTTAAGGAGCCCAATTGGTGCCCCAATTCTTTCCCTGGTGTCTATTTTCCTTCTTACTCCACTCCACATCCTTTACCTAAATCTGTCAGGTTCAATCTTGTGCTCAATTCACCTACCATCAACCCGCTTATCAAATTTGCCCTTTCTCCAAAAGTCAGCATTTCACAATCCCAGCCTAATGACAGTGAAGTGGTCTGGGATGAAACATCTTCCTACTTTAATTATAGCAAAGATTTGCTCATACTTAAATCTTATGATTGTACAGTCCATACATTATTAAAAGACTGAAGCTACTGAACCCTTGAACTGTGAAATGGCAGCTCTCCTAGGCAACTGACAGCTTTTTTAACTGCCTGTTACCCAGTCAAACTTAAGGATCAAAGAATATTGCAATTATGATCTTGAAGTACCCATTTCTCATTGGGGCTTTCTGCTTCTTGTCACATTTTTTCTGACTCCTGACCTTGGAGGTTTCTGGGAAAACATGGCAGAAAGGATTAAACAGCATGATATACAATTACTGACCCAGGAAAAATAACTATAGGCAGCCAAGGGCAATAGATGCTGAAACGACTACTTTATATGAAGGGGCATACATGACAAATGATCTTGGACAAGAAGAGTGGTAGTGAGATGGGAATGATATTACAGTGACCCAAGACTTTTCAAACTTTCCATCTTAATGATCAATGAATGAGTAACTAAATAGACTTCTTACAGAAAAGAACATTCTATTACTTGGGGGGAGGGGGAACTTTTTCCCAGGTTCATTTACCTTAAATGTCTATCTATTTTTGTTGTTGTTGATGGGTGGGCATCATCTTTTGATATTCTTAAATGTTCCAAACAGGATTTCAGCTCCTCCCTCTCTTTCTGGAAAGATATCTGCAGGTTAACATTGAGAATCTATACAATATTCCTCTTTTATCCCCAAGCAAGTTCAACATGTTAAATACTAAAAGCCAAAATTATCGAATAATTGACAAATAATGAGTGTTAAACACTGTGAAGTACTATAGATGATAGAAGAAATAGCTGATATTGTAGCCCTCTTATCCCCTAACTGGAGTTATAAGACTAAACACTCTTAGAACAGTGAACTATTCCATAAAATACATATTTATGTAATAATAAACTCATGTTGAATTCTGGTAAGGACCTAAATCCATCTTTTAATATCACATCAAATTCTGGTTCTGCCACTCTGTCTTTTGATGTTGGATAAATCGCTTTTTATCTATATCTCAGTTTTCTCAACTGTAACATGAGGGAATTGGACCAGATGACTTAATATGACCTTTCTGGTCTCCAATCTATGATCCAATAAATATTTACCATGTGATGCTACATGGCAGCAAACTCACAGAACAGCATGATCGCAGATGAATCAAATGGCAGGACCCAAAGGTCAATGTAAAAATATATGGGAAATTCAACATATGACAAAAAAATCTAGAAGATTAACTGAGATGCTGTTGCATTAGTCTAAGTATTAGAGCTTTTTCTGGGTGAGAAAGAAGAGGAAGGGACAGACAGAGAGATAAAGTTCTTAAATCCATCTAGAAAGATTGAAGATAACTGAGAAATGATTATTTTCTATTATATTAATAATCTATTATTAATTAGGATCCAGGCTTTTTATTTCCTCATGCAGGGACCAGCCCCTGTAAGTCAGTCAGTCTCTGAAAGACATAGCCAGTAGAGGAGACAGCCTTAATTCTCAGGGTACCTGCTTCTGGGTCTCCGGGCAGGACCCCACCAAACTAGGAGATCTTATTTCAATTTGATGAATATAGGTGAATTCTTGGGAATAAGCCTATACCCTTGCACGCCTCAATTAGAGTTTAGGGTGACTCAGCTCATGGAGGAAAAACCAGAGTGATGTGACTGGAGATGGATTCATCTGTTCAGATTGGTGGAGAAGCTGAGTCTCATAATCAAGTCCTCAGTAGGAAGAACTGAAGATTTTTGGCCCACCTCCTCATTTTAATGCCTACCCCCTCATGAATTGTTCACCAGTCAGGGTTAATTTTCACTTGTCAGGGGACCCCCCTGTTTCCAAAGGTATTTAAAGCATTTAGTGCCTCCATGGTTTTGTCTATGGTTACAGGAGAAACCACTGATCATCAATTTAGTGATTATTAGTTAGCTTCATTAATAAATTGATTATTAATTAACCACAAACTCGGTCTCTCTGGTTTTTCATTTATCACATAACTAACAAAAGATTCATTTTTTGTCACCAATTTAACGAAAGTAAAATGACTGTGTGCAGGCTTATTTTTCTTCAAACTTTTACAAACCCAGAAAATCAAAGATCCAGGAGAAAGTAAAGCTAAGGTAATGTTTCAGGCACTAGATGTCACTGTTCCACTTTTGCTCAGTGAAATTGTTGGTCACAGATGAAGTCAGAATGCCACCAACCTAAAGAGAGAAGTGGCTTTAGATCAGACCCCATTCTCCTGGGTTCAGAAAACTTCCAAAGCAAGCTGCCACCTAAAGAAGCAGGGACCTCAAACTGCTTGTCAGAGATTCCCAAAAGATCATTTGTGGAAACCCTAATCCATTAAAAAGTATTTCAACTGATTTTAATTAGCCTAATACAAAAATGAAAGTTAATTTGAGCAACCTCACCAGAGAAGCAAAAAAAATTATACTAATAAACAAAAATATTATCCTATTGTTTATTCAAAGCCTTTCTTCCCCCTGCCCCCATTCCATCAGCATCTACTTTCTTAGCATTTATACATAACTCTGATTAGTTATGTTTAGGTTAACATAGATTTTTTGGGGGGGGAGGGTTAAGTGACTTGCCCAAGGTCACACGGCTGTAAGTGTTAAGTGTCTGAGGCTGAATTTGAATTCAGGTCCTCCTGACTCCAGGGCTGGTGCTCTATTTACTGTGCCACCTAGCCACCCCAACACGGATTTTTTTTTTTAAGGTACATTGACTGTGGGCAACACTAATGTGGAACTTACTCAGTTCATGAGACCTTTGGTGTCTCAGTAATTTTTTTTTCAATTGCCCCAAGGCCAAAAGAAATCCCCAATGGTTCCATTTACTAAGCAGATAGGTTAAAAAACATAAAAAGGAATATTGCTAGGTGCTCCTGTGAGTTCTGTGCACACCCTGGGGGCAGTGAGGTATACCATTTGAGAACCCTAGCCATGAAGTCAGAAGTTCTGGATTTGGGAGTTATGTGACACAGCTAGCCCCATGCACTTTGAGTTTCAGTTTTGTCATCAGTAAAATGGAGATGGTAAAACTTGTAATACCTACCTCAGAAAGTAGAAGTTATGGAAGTGCTATATGAATTTCAAGTGGCACTGAAATGTGAGAGGATAGTAAATAAGAAAAAACTTCAAATTGCTCTGTGTGTGTGTGAGAGAGACAGAGACAGAGACAGACAGAGACAGAAAGACAGAGAAACAGAGATGAAACAGAGACAGAGAGCTGAAACTGTAGTTCCAATAGCTATAATTTGCATCAGTAAAAAACAAAACAGAAAAGACAAAATCTCTAACAACCAAATATGGCTCCTACTTTACCATCATCATATCAACCTCATCCCCTCAGTACATTCAACTTCATATTTTCCATCAGAGTGCAAAAGTACTTATCTGAAATGCACTTTTCTTTTTGCTTTTTGTAGGAACAATTGGGGTTAAGTGACTTGCCCAAGGTCACACGGCTAGTTAAGTGTTAAGTGTCTGAGGCTAGACCTGAACTCAGGTGCTCCTGATTCTAGGGCCGGTGCTCTATTTACTGCATCACCCCCCACCACCCCCCCCGAAATGCACTTTTGTTCTAAGTCACTTAAATATATCCTTCTAAACTCCTCCTAACTGCCTGAAAGTGTTCCTAGCACTTAGCCAGTCCCAAGTCTCTGAAGATTCACTCCTAGGATACCTTGCCTGGGACCCATCCCATACTTCATATTATCTTTAATAAATTCATAGCCTTTTATCAGGAAAAAAAAATTATCAAATGATTGAAAATGACTGTTAGAATTCCCAATGGTCAAAACATAGAGTGTCCTGGAGATCTTCTATTCTAAGACTGCCTACTAAAGAACAGCATGAAATAAAACTTGCAGGGCTGTTGTTTTTTTCAAGTTTTGAAAGTAAAAACAGCTTTGTCCATCACAGCTCCTTTCCTGAGAGAGCTGGAAAGCAATTTGTGTTCCTTAATGACTGCATCTCACATTCTTCCAAGAGATTAGCATTATTAGTACATTTGGTGAAGAAATACGTAAAAGGCAATGAGAGATGATTCATGATCATACTAAAAATGAAATTATGAAGAATCATAAGAGGGAACTGGTAGAAAAAGTGGAGGAGAAAAGCTAATGTGAATAGACATCAGAAGGAGAATAGCCATATTATGATCGTCCTCAACAGCTAATAACAGTGATCAACCAATCAGCTAAGGAATAACATTTACTAAGTAAGCATAGCCATTTATTAAGCACAGCATCTGCTAAGTGTCCAGCCACTGTGCTAGACCTAAAGGAGACACAGAACAAAAATGAAAAATTTAAATCAACAAGTGAAAAACAACAACAACAACATGGTATTAAAATGGAAAGCATAGTTGTTGCATAGTAGATGGAAAACTCAACTTGAAAGTGGAAAAACCTGGCTTCAGATTGCCATTCTGACCATCTGCTAGCCATTGAACCTAAATAAGTAATTTCTGACTCTAGCTCTGAGAACAACATTGAAATTCCTGATAAAAACATCAATCAATTGCCTTAGGACTCTAGTGATCATCTCTATGATTTCCCAGACCAAAACACTCCTCCCTGACCACCACTTCTCAGCATGAACACACACACACACACACACACACACACACACACACACACACACACACACACACGCGCGCCCTTCTCTGTCTGGGTTTGGCTAGAACTGCTACCTCCTCTAAGCTGCCACACCTTTGAGTGCTTGGGTTTCCAATTGGCTTCCCATTTTAGAGAAAACCCAATGGTCATGACAGTTTCCTCAGCCAGTAAGAACCAGGATGCCTCCTGTATTATGTGACATCACTTCATCCAATAGATTTCACTCCTTCTAAACTGTGTTACTAGGTAGTTTGAATGCCTTTGATTGATTTATTGTTTCAATAGAGATATATTCTCCAGGTTAAGCTATCAAGGTTACACTTTTTTAAGAGGCCTACTCACTGAATGAGCCTTACCTTACTCAAAGTGAGAACCTGATAAGGCCTTAGCCTAAAAGGGCCAGGGTCTCCCATTGCATTCTGGGCCATCTCCAGTCATCCTGATGAATCGCCTGTCACTGGATGCAGATGGCTCTGGAGGAGAAGGTGAGGCTGGTGACCTTGCACAGCCCTCCCTCACCCAAATCAAAGTCAACTGCAAGTCAGGTCATCATTTCCCTGATGTCATGGTCCTCTTAGAAAAGAAAGGACAAACACAACCTGTGAGTAGTCTGAGCTTCCTGAATGGACACCCAGACACTTGGATAACAGCTTGTCCTCTCCCTCTCCTTTCCAAAGGAGGTAAATTTTGATGGCTAGAAGCTACCCAGTTAACTTGGGGTTTTCTAGCTAGATTTCTTCCTTCCTTCCTTCCTTCCTTCCTTCCTTCCTTCCTTCCTTCCTTCCTTCCTTCCTTCCTTCCTTCTTTCCTTCCTTCCTTCCTTTCCTTCCTTTCCTTCCTTCCTCTTCTTCTCAAAGACCAAACCTTAAACCCATTTCCCTCTGGGGCTCATATATTAGACCACAATAGGTCCCTGCCCAAGTATGACTTAATGGCTATATTTTGGGGCCCCCCTGGATCAGAGTGAATGTCAATAGCACAGTGGCTGGACACTTAGCAGATGCTGTGCTTAATAAATGGCTATTCTTACTTAGTAAATGTTATTCCTTAGCTGATTGGTTGATCACTATTATTAGCCCCACTCCTATAAAGTAGATCCTAGTGGATATTAACATAATCTGAGAATCACTTTTCTCTCCTGCAGCATCCAATAGGTCCCAAGTCCCAAGATTAGAACTGATTTACTTGAAGAGAGAAAAAATGCCTATGGGACAGGATTAGGACTACTAAACCAGACAGAACAATGGATGCAAATTTCATGTTTGTTTCTTTTTGCATCACACAATTAATGAATTAAAGTCTTATGATGATATACTACACTCTGATTTTAGCCAAGCATTTTATAAAGCAGTTCTTAAACCACATGCATAATTTATTCAGATTGGCTCAGACACACACTTAGTAAAGATGTGTTTGTTTGTTTGTTTGTTTTCAAACGGACTGAAATGGGAGCAGCTAGGTGGTGCAATGGATAGAGCAACCAGCCTTCCAGTCAGGAGGATCTAAATTTAAATTTGACCTCAGATACTCACTAGTTGTGTGACCCCAGACTAGTCACTTAACCTCAATTGCCTCTTCCCCTTCCTCCCTCCCCCCCAAAAAATTGGCTGAAAGACAAAGGGTGATAAGCTACAATAAATTAGTAGAAGGTATCTAGAGAACTCTAAAACTTTACTAGATTTAGATCTCTATTGTAGTCTTATTTAATATCTTCAGGGAAAGAGAAAAAAATTTAATTCATATATATATATATATATATATATATATATATATATGGAGAGAGTAGGAGAGAGACAGAGAGGGAAATTGATTAAATTTTCACAGTACCACATCACTCATATTTCAAAAATCTCTTTGGTTTTGGGAGCACAATTTGTCAAGTCAAGTCAAGTCAACAAGCATTTCTTAAACAAATACTTACTCTGTGGCAGATATTGTGCTAACTGCTGGGGTTACAAAGAAAGGCAAAAATAGTTCCTGCCTTCAAGAAACTCATAGTATAACAGAGAAGACAACACTGAAATAACTATGTACATACAAGGAACATAAGGGCTTTCTCGAAGGAAATTGAGAAGGTCCATTGAGGTGCCTCTTACCAAAGGAAGCTAAGAAGCTAAAACAAGGACTTACGCAAGATATGGGGGAGTCAGTGAAGAGGCATTGGGCCAAAAGATGAAATTTGAGTAAGGAGTAACAAGAAGTTCCCTGAATCATAGAGTACATGGAGGAAAGTAATTGTGAAGGACTTTAAAATCCAAGAAAAGCATTTTCTACTTGAGCCTTGCAGTAACTAGGAACCATTGGAATTTACTGATGGGGGGAGGGATGACATGAGCAGATCTATCATTTAGGAAAATCACTTTGGCAGCTAAGTGGAGGATGGACTGGAATTCGGGAAGATTTGAGTCAGGGAGGCCAACCAGAAGGTTATTGTTATACTTGGGTAGAAGGGGATGAGATCCTATACCAGGGTGGTAACAGTGTCAGAAAAGAGAACAGGGTGTATATAAGAGAGATTTTGAATATTGTCTTAGGAGGACAACTGCTTTACCCCTTTATTTTTGTGCTCCACTTTCATTTTGGGGCAATGTTTTGGTTGTTTGTGGAAGAAATCTGGAGAGCCTAGAAATTTCTGACCTATTCCACCATCTCCCCTGAATGCACCCGGGTGAAGTTGGAATCCACAGGACTTGGCAATATATTGGACATGGTAGGAGAGGAGACAGAGAGTGAAGAATTGATCTAAATTTTAAGCTTGGAATACTTGAAGAATAGTGGTGCCCTTTACAATACATATTTCTGTGTTTATTTGGACAAAAATTTAATCAATACTAGACCAACAAATACATATTAAGTACCTGCTATGTATAAGTTAGTGGCAGGATGGCAAATTGAACATTTTCAGGACAGGTAAGAGTTATCTAAGTGTGCCCACAGGTGTGGAATTGGCTAGTCTCTTCTAGTCTGTAACTGTAGCTTCCTATTGTGTGTTATCCAAGGTGTTGCATGGGAGATAAAGAGTTCCTTAAACGCTGGGTCACAATCTAGCTCCACTTTTTATTTCTAGAATTATGACACTTTATTCCCTGTCATGAACTTTATGCCCTGGTTGAACTAGTCTATTTGCTGCCCCTTAAACTTTATCTCTCACCTCCATACTGCTGAAGAGGCTATGCCTAATGCTGGAAGGTTCTTTCTCTTCTTCTCTGTCTCTTGAAATATTTTCCTCTCTCCATGGCTCACTTCAAGTACCACTTCATGCAAGAGTCCTTTTATGATTCCCCTTCTTCAAATCACTAAATATTTGTCTTGTATATTTTACTCATGTTGTCTTCCTCTAGTAGGGCAGTTAGGTGGCACAGTGGATAAAACTGTAGGTCTGGAGTCAGGAAGTCCTGAGTTCAAAAGCAGGCTCAGATACTTACTAGCTGTGTGATCCCAGGCAAGTCATTTAACTTTGCCTCAGTTTCCTCATTTGTAAAATGAGCTAGAGAAGGAATTGGGAAATCACACCAGTATCTTTGCCAAGAAAAACCCAAATGGAGTCTTGAAGAGTCAGACACAACTGAAAACGACTGGACATGAACATTCCTTTAGTATAATGTAAGTTCTCAGAGGGCAAGAAGTGCCTAGCTTTTGCATTTGTGTTCCTAGCATCCACTTGTACTGCGTACTGGGCACATAGTAGGCACTTAATATAATGTGCTAAAAATAAATCCATAAAAATTAATAGCATTTTATACAATAATAACAATATACAAGAGGTAATGATAGAAATGGAAATTTTCTTCAAAATAACTACAAAATGCATGCAATACTTGGGGGGAATATACAAAGTACATTTAATATTTGCAGAGATTAAAGTATTCCTAAAAGAAATAAAGAATAATTTAAATAGCTGGAATAACATTCAGTGCTCATGATTGGCTCATGCCAGTATAATATAAATGACCATACTACCAGAAACAAATGATTGCTGAGCAAGAAGAATTATATTCGCTACCCTTAATACTGTGCTGTTCCTTTCAGAATATTTTCAGAACATTTCAGAACATTTTTTTTCTCAATAACTTAATTGCTTGCTGAGAAAAATTGATAATTTTTCACCTTCATTTTCTTCTCCTGACCAGAGCCTTCTGATAGGTCCTGACCATGTGTCAGCTCATAGACTCTTCAAGTGGTGACCAGATCTTTATGTCATAATCTAGGCCAAATGAGGCTAGAATTGGCACCAAAAAAATGTGGTTGTAAGCAGTTCTTGCCATGATTAGCAAGTTCCAAAATCATCAAATGCTTAGTACTTCTGGCAATTCCAGATAAGTTATGGTCATAATTTGAATCACACATCAGAAAATTAGTATCTCAGAAACTGGCTTGGAGGATAAATAACTGGCTTAGAGATGACACCATATTCTGGGTTCCTTAGACTAGCATCTTGTGAACTGTACTGAAATGATAACTCAATTAGATTTATAGGAAAAGGTTTAAAGGTATCTTCTGATCTACTAAACCAAGCATCCCTCATATCTTCAAGTACAATTGCTTCTTTTTCACTGTTCTTTACTTTTTACCCCCCCTTTTTGTCACCCCAATTTGAAGAATAAACCCAGAACATATAGTTCTTTTTGTCTTCATGATTGATTAATGGCACAGGACATAGAATGACCAAATAAAGAAAATCATTCTGTAATTATTATACATAGTAAGCAATCTATAGATTTTTCCAGTCAAATGTACTCAAAGAGGATGAGGTCTCAAGGGAAAATTCTGGGAACATTTGCTAAGGAAAAGATCAATGTTAACAATGTTATATCATTCCTCAGAAGATAAGTGTTACAAAGGTCATGAAGAGTCAGAGCCAATGAGAAAAATTATACAACTTCTCTGGAAGGGCAAACTCATGTTTCATATTTAAGAAGACAGGGCAAAGATTCTATATGGGCTCTTTCACTGAGTATATTTGTTTGTCAAGAAGAAATATTATGACCAAAGAATCTGGTCCATCTCTTAAGTGAACCCCATGGTTTTATTTAGAAATTAAATTATTTTTGAAAACTAAAGGTTGACACAAAGTAGAGCAAAATCTAGTTTTGGGGTCTTTTTTTAAAGTGAAATTTCCAATCTGAGAGTTGCCTGGGGCAGTGAGAGAGTGAGTTGTCCCATCATAGGCTTATAGACCTAGAGCTGCAAGTGACCTCAGGGACCATCTAATCCAACCCTCTAGTTTGATAGATGAGTAAACTGGGGCCCAGGGTGTGTCAATGACTTGCCCAAAGCAACACAAATTATAAGTCCATGGGTCACACAGGTTGTAAATAACAAAGCTACACTTCAAACTACAAAACCTCTGCTCTTTCCTCATCAAAGAAGCGGTGAAATACAGAGTGGAAAAAAAGTAAATCTCTATTTCCTGAGAGCTGAAGGAAGGCAGGGTAGAGCCAGTGCATCGATTAAATGAGGTTGAAAAAGCAAAGAAAGCTTCATTCTTCTCATGGGCAATGTACCCTGAGATGA
>CM053580.1:62240976-62271413 GCA_028627135.1 Pseudochirops cupreus | reverse complement strand
ACTGAAAGTGGGTAGTGGGACTCATGGGACTATGGGAATGGAAGAGATAAGAGGGTACTCCAAGAGATTGGGTAATTATGAACAGTGTCATGCCCCAACTGTTCAAGTCACCCAACTCTGGCATGGGGTCTATGATGGGGACCAGGGAGCAGGCACTGGCCATCAGCCAAATCTATCTCCCTCAACCTTGCCTCACATAAAAAACAATATCAAGAGTCAAGAGTTCTTTGATAATCTTAGATCATATTAAATTTCCAAGACATGCTGAGATCATTCACTTGACATTACCTAATGGCACAGAGATAGCGACCAGGTTTTAGAAGGTACTGGTAGCAAAGCAATGGTTCAGTATCTGTGTACAGATGCCAAGAAGACAGCCCGTGAGTTTACAGAGATATTCTTCAAACACCATTGTCTGAGAATATGCTTGGCTGGATTTTCAAAGATTCTGGGAAACCTATTAACAGAGGCCCCGTTGTCCTAAATAAAGACTTTCCTGACGTTATAGGACAGTCAATCAACCCTCATTGTTGAATCTACTCTGAGGAAATTATTCAAATGGGCATTTCAGTAATATATGGCATCAACAGCATTGCTACAGGGCAGAAAATTCCCATCTTCCCTACTGCTGGTTTACCTGCAGCTCAGCTCTGTCATCAGTCTCTTTGGGTGAAGAAATTCAAAGATGTTATAGACTATAGTGAGGAGAATATTGCAATTGTATTTGTTACCATAGGTATAAATCTGGAAACTGCTTGGTCCTTCAAAGTAAACTTTGAAAAAAATGGCTCAACAGATAATGTCTCTCTTTTTTGAACTTAGCCAATGACCCATCCATTGTGTATATTACCAGTCCTTCTCTGGCAGCAAGATTCCTGGCCTATCAGTGTGAAAAACATATATTAGTCATTCTAATGGATATGAATTCTTTTGCTGAAGGTCTTCAAAAGACTTTAGCAGCATGAGAACAAGTCCCTGGATGAGGTGGCTTTGCAAGCTGCATGTATACAGATATAGCCACAATATATAAGCAAACTGGTTCTATGGAAGTCAGAAATGGCTCAATTACCCAGATCCTCTATCCTCACCACGCATTTCCAATGATATCAGTCATCCCATCCCAAAGCTGACTGGATACATTACCAAAGGACAAATCTATATGGACAAGCAGCTGCCTAACAGACAGCTTTTCCCACCCATTAATGCATTTCCCTCCTTGTCTCAGTTAATAAAATCCATCATTGGAGAAAAGAAAAGACCATGCAGATGTATCTGACCAGCTCTATGCGTGTTATGTCATTGGTAAAGATATACACACCATGAAAACAGTTCCTAGAGAAGCTCTCATTCATCTGGAATTTTTGTACAAGTTTGAAAGGAACTTTATTGCTCAGGGTCTTTATAAAAACCATACTTTCTGTGAGGCTTTGGACATTGCCTGGCTACTCCTTTGAATCTTCCCCCAAAAAAATATTGAAGAGAATATCTCAAAGAACCCTGAACAAATTTTATCTTCCAGACTCAGCAAAACAATAGCTTTGACTTCATCTCTGTGAAATATTCTTCCCTTCACCTTCCCCCTTTGTGTTAGAGTTTATGCCTTAGCCTGTAATTAAAACAAAGAATAGGTAACATTGTGCCACTGTTCCTGATGTTTTAAACTGATTAGTGAACTTTAAAATATGCCCTATTCCAGAAATCTGGTTTTTCAATGCTTTGTTAAAGTGATGGCATGGACTGAATTGAAGCTGTCTTTTATTGATGCTTCTGTTTGTACATAATGGTGTAGTTAATAGACTAATTATACCCTAATTGTCTGAATCTCCTGGACCTTATTTCTTTAAACCTCTTCAGGACTGTGGCTAGATGAAGCTGTGATTTTTTGGCCTTCAAATAAGGAGTAAACCTAAGTCTGTACATATCTTTTAGGAAGAGCCTAGAGTTATTTAATGCTCCTTACTGGAGAGCATCTCCTTTAATCATACAGCATGCAACTGTTCCCATGCTGCTTCTCAAAACACATGGTGCTTACTCATTCATGCCATGAACAGACTAGTAAGGGAAGTCTTTTCTCTCTAATTTTGACTAGGTCTGATGATGAGGATGATGATCTACAATATTTGACGCTGCAGAACAGGCAACCATTGACCTTGATTCAGACTCTGGAGATGTAATGATACTGGGATTTGAAGATCTTCCATGCCCCTTGAACTTGCTGATGTAGCAGGAAGGGGTAGAGCAAGAGGACTCTGGAACCAAGCTAGTGTCTGTGTCGTGGTGACTGAAAGCAACAGCAGCAGCAGCAGCAGCAGCAGCAGAACAAACTCCTTTTTCTTTGAGCCTGACAGAATCTCTGCTAAGGACTCCTGCTGAAGACTGCCAGGGATGGGAACTGTGTGGGGCTGGAGCTGCTAGGAGCAAGCTGCCTGGACTCTGAGCAGTTGCATGAGTGAGGAGAGGAAAATCTTTGCCTGAGATAGCCTGTCCTGTTTTGAAGGCTTGAGAATGGGGGTGTTTACTACTTTAATTACATGTGCCAACTTCATCACTACTGTATTGGCTTCGATTTTCTGGTTTTGGGACTCAGTTTTCTGGTATTTAAATAAATGCTCTACTATATTTCTCATTAGAGAGCCTGCTACATTTTGCGATTAATAACCATATTGGCATACTTATAGTTACTGTAGGCATTGTGAATACTGCATTGCTGATACAGGGGGGAAGAGGAACTCTTGGGTTTTGCTGCTATTCCTTTTTAGGCATAAAAACTTATACCTTTTGCATAACAGTATTTATCTGATAGAAAAGGGAGTTTCCACCTTTGTCGTGGTGGTCCTTATTGAACCTCCAATACAGAAGACTTCTGATGTCCAGTTATTCTTGTCAGTGCTAAAAAATCAATTAGCTTGTTGGAAAGAGCATAGTAGCAGTCAAATACACTATCCTCATTCCACCGTGATAAATCAAGGAGTATTAGTATTCTGATTTGGTCTAAGTGTTTAAATCGCTAAAATGCTTACCACAAATTGAAAGCATAACAGAGAAGGGAAAGAAAACAACATAGAAGCTCACATAAATGGATATTCTGGACTTTATCATAGAGCATTTTTTGAAATTCTCTGTTTGGTCCTGCTTTCTAATCACTTTGGCCTCTCTAGAGTTAATGCTATGACACAAATATTAATACTGAGATTCATCAGGATTCTAATTTCCTCCTTCCTGATATTCTGCCTGGAGCTGTCTTCCATGGGTTTTCTGTTGTTTGGTCTCTTTGTGTTCTTTGTAATTTGGGTGCAACTGCAATTTCTTTTCTATTGCATTCCATTCCTAAAGTTAATGTAAAATCTTTTATTTTCCTCTGGGTAAGAGGAGGTTGTTAGCCTGAAAATATCATGTAGAAAATGTGATATCTGAATATTATGACATGAAAAATAAATGGTACATGGAATGGGAAAAAAAGAATATCACTCTAAATAAACAGTTAAAAGTTGTTTTTCTGGGGGTTGGAGCCAATATGGTAAAGTAAAAACAGGAACTTGCTTGAGTTCTTGCTCCAATCACCTCCTATACCTGTAAAAAAAAATGACTCTAAACAAATTTTAGAGCTACAGAACCCGAAAAGTGACAGAGAGAAACAAATCTCCCACTGAACGCAGCCTGGCAGGCCAACAGGAAGGGTCTATTACACCGGGCTGGGAGCCAAGCATAGTCTTTCATGAGCGAGGCTGACCCATACTCACAGCCCAGACCAGCCACAGCACACTTCAGGAGAGTGAATCACCAGCAGTAGTGGCAGTTTCCAGACTTCTCAACCCATAAACATCAAAGATAAAGTAAAAGGTCAGTAGGGAACTCTGTTGGAACTGAGTGAGAGAAGAGTGTGGTCTGGTCCCTACTCCCAGGTTGGCAGCTGCAGCTGCTGCCATCTGATTGCCTCCAGAGCTCCTGGCCTACAGGTTGTAAAGGGACAAGCAAGCATTCAGAGCATAATTGCTCTTGCTTTGACCTGCTTGGATCTGGGTCACAGTCTTGGGTGGTGGTCCTGGGGTGAGGAACACTAGCATGCCAGAGCTTGTGGTGGCTATAGAGAGGTCATCTGCTTCATAGCTCTGACAACAGCTGCACAAAACTCCAGAAATTTGGGACACAGGATTCTCCACTCTGGAATCAGAGTTCTCCCATAGCAAAGAGCTCAAAAGTCAAGTGACTAGCTGGCAAGATGAGCAAACAGAGGAAGCACAATCAGACCATAGAATCTTTTTTTGAGGGGACAAAGAATATCAAAACATAGAACCTGAAGAGGACAACAAGATCAAAACTCCTACATCAAAAGCCTCCAAGAAAAATATGAATTGGCCACAGGCCACGGAGGAGCTCAAGAAGGATTTGGAAAATCAAGTAAGAAAAGTAGAGGAAAAATTGGGAAGAGAAATGAGGATGCAAGAAAATAATGAAAAACAAGTCAACAGCCTGCTAAAGGAGACCTAAAAATATACTGAAGAAATAACATCTTAAAAAATAGACTAACTCAAATGGCAAAAGAGGCTCTAAGACCCAAAGAGGAGAAGAATGCCTTAAAAAGCTGAATTGAGCAGATGGAAAAGGAATTTCAAAAACCCACTGAAGAGAATAATTCCTTCAAAATTAGATTGAGCAAATTGAAGCTAATGACTCTATGAGAAATCAAAATAATATAAAACAGATCCAGACAAATGAATAAAATAGAAGGAAATGTGAAATATCTCATTGGAAAAAAAAGTGACCTGGAAAATAGATCCAGGAGAGATAACTTAAAAATTATTGGAGTACTTGAAAGCCATGATAAAAAAAAAGCAGCCTAGAAATCATCCTTCAAGAAATTCTGAAGGAAAATTGCCCTGATATTCTAGAACCAGAGGGCAAAATAGAAATTGAAAGAATTCACCAATCACCTCTTGAAAAAGATCCTAAAAAGAAAATTCCTAGGAATGTTATAGCCAAATTCCAGAGTTCCAAGGTCAAGGAGAAAATATTATAAGCAGTCAGGAAGAAACAATTTGTGTATTGTGGAAACACAATCAGGATAACACAAGACCTAGCAGCTTCTATATTAAGAAATCGAAGGGCTTGGAATATGATATTCCAGAGATCAAAGGAGCTAGGATTAAAACCAAGAATCACCTACTCAGCAAAACTGAGTATAATGCTTCAGGGGAAAATATGATCATTCAATGAGGTGGAGGACTTTCAAGCATTCTTGATGAAAAAAAAAACAGAGCTGAACAGAAAATTTGACTTTCAAACACAAGAAGCAAGAGAAGCATGAGAAGGTAAACAGGAAAAAGAAATCATAAGGAACATATTAAAATTGAATTATTTATATTTGTACATGGAGAAACAATAATTGCAACTCATGAGACTTTTCTCAGTATGAGGATAGTTGAAGGGAATATATATGTGTGTGGATATATATATATGTATATATATATACATATATATGTATGTATATATATATATATGTAGATATATCTACATATATATGTATAGGAGGGTGTATGTGTGTATATGTCTGTGTATATGTATGCATAGAGGGCACAGGATGAATTAAATATGAAGGGATGATATCTAAAAATATATAATTAAGAGGTGAGAGAGGAATATATTGGGAGAAAGAGAAAGGGAGAGATAGATTAGGGTTAATTATCTCATATAAAAGAGGCAAGAGAAAACTGTTATAATGGAGAGGAAGAGCAGGAAGGTGAAAGAAAATGAGTCAACCCTGCACTCATTGAATTTGGCTTAAGGAGTGAATAACATCTTACCCTACAAGAAAGTAGAGGGGAAGGGGATAAGGGGGGATGATAGAAGGGAGAGCAGATTGGGGGAGAGGGTAGTTAGAAGCAAACACTTTTGAAAAGGGTCAGGGTCAAAGGAGAAAATAGAACAAGTGGGGGGTGAGATAGGATGGAGGGAAATATAGTTAGTCTTTCACAATATTACTACTACGGAAATGTTTTACATAACTACACATGTACAACCTATATTGAATTGCTTGTCTTCCCAGTAGGGGTGGGTGAGGAGGGAAGAAAGAAAAGAATCTGGAACTCAAAGTTTTAAAAACAAATGTTTTTTTTTAATTGGATTTTTTTTACATTCAATCAGGAAATAAGATATGCAGGCAATGGGGTATAGAAATCTATCTTGCTATACAAGAAGGTCCGGGGGGGGGGGGATGGGGTGGATATAAGAGAGAACATTTTAGGGGAAGGGGTATTCAGTAGGCTCCCTATATTGGGGTGGGGATAAGGGATAGATGGGGAGAAAATTTGTAACTCAAAATCTTGTGAAAATGAATGTTGAAAACTAAAAAATAAATAAATAAACCAAAAAAAAGTTGTTGGTCTTCAAGAGCACACTTCAATATCCATTAGAGATAGTGCAGTAAGATAGTGCAGTAACAGTGTGGGAAAGTCAAGCATTTCAAGGACCATTAAGTTCCATAATCAAATAGTCTCATCAAAGCAAAAAAAGGAAAGTATGGTTGAAATACAAACTTAAAAAACCGAAAACCTCCTAAAACTATCACTTCAAAATAACCTAAGTAATGCTCAATGCTCCCTATAGATAGAAGGACCTTGCATCTGAGGAGAGGATTATTTTGGACTCTTCTACTATGTTCACTAGGTTTCTTGAAGTTAGAAGAACAGCAAGATCATCTCCCCCACTGCCTGCCCCCCACCAAAATAACTACTAGTTGGTAATACAAAGAAAAAATGCTTGTTGAGGACAAGGCAATATAAAGATTAGAGGATCCAAAGGGGGGGAAAAGATAATTTTTATTGATTGAACTTAGGTTGTTTTTTTTTAATTCAAGGTTATACCAAAATGATTTTCAAAAGAAGTCTAAGTCAACTTATAAGATCTAGTTATTTTCATTCATTTGTAAGATGTCAACTCAAAACATTTGGGGAGTTGTTTTTTTTTTTTACCTCAACAAGCAGTCTCATCATTTCAGGAATGTTGAACTCTGAAAAGTACATTGATAAACAGAGAAACTAGAATTGTTCTAGAATTACTGAAATTCCAAAATGGAGATGGAATCAATTAATAACCATTTATTAAGCATCTACTACATGCTAGGCACTATACTGAACACCGATACAAAAAATAGGAAAAAGGTAGTCCCTGTCCTCAAGGAGCTGGCAATCTAACGGGGGAGACAACATGCAGACAAATATATGCAAATCAAGCTATATTCAGGATAAAGAGGAAATAATTAATTGACAGAAGGCACTGGAATTCAGAGAGATTGGGGAAGGCCTCCTGTAGAAGGTAGAATTTTTAATTAATTTAAGGGAAGCTACGTGTACCAGCAGTCAGAGTATAGGAAGAAGAACTTTCCAGGAATGGAAGACAGACAGAGAGAATACTTGGAACTGAGAGATAGAGTGTCTTTATTCATGGCACAGCAGGAGGTCAGTGTCACATCAAAGTGTTTATGTCAGGCAGTAAAATGTAAGAAGATTGGAAAGGTTGGAAGATGTTAGGTTATAAAGGCTTTGAATGCCAAACAGAACATTTTGTATTTGATCCTAGTAGCAGTAGGGAGCCAAGGGATTTTATTGAATGGGGGTGAGGGTTGGGGAGGATGTGTGCCATGACTGGACCTGTACTTTGGAAAAATCATTTTAGTGCTTGAATGGAAGATGGATTGGAGTTGCAGAGAGTTAAGGCAGGTAGACTCACAAGCAGGTTATTGTAATAATTCAGTTGTGAGGTTATGAGGACCTGTGCTGAGTGGTGGCAGTATCAGAGGGGAGAAGGGAAAGAGTCAAAGATGAATCAATGGGAACTTGGCAAAAATTGGCTATGAGAGGTGGGTAGGGGGAGATAGTGAGGAGCCCAGGATGACTCTTAGGTTTTGAGCCTAAGGGACTGGGAGGATGGGGAAAATATAATGTATTCTGTTTTGGACATTTGAGTTTAAGATCTTTCTTGGACACACAGTATGAGATGTCTGAAAGATAGTTGGGAATATTAGATTGGAGGTTAATAGAGAGTCCTTGGACATGAAAAGTAAATTTGAGAATCATCAGCATAAAATGGAGGTGAGGGGAGAGGACAAGAGGAGGGCCCCCCAGAACAGAACCCTGAGAAAAACCTACAGTTAGAGGGCATGATCTGGAAGAGTTGGAAGACTATGACACAGCCTTGAGCTATGCACAGGTCATGGAAAGTTAAGAAATATATCCAAGAGATGAAGATAAACATTCTTCAGTAGCCTGGGAATTAACCTGATTTTTGTTCATTTGTTTGTCAGCTGTGTTAGACTCTTCATGACCTGATTTTGTGTTTTCTTGGCAAAGATACTAGAGTGGTTTGCCGTTTCCTTCCCCAACTCATTTTGCACATGAAGAAACGGAGATAAACTGGGCTAAGTGACTTGCCCAGGATCACACAACTAGTAAGTGCCTGAGGCCAGATTTGAACTCAGGAAAACGAGTCTTCCTGACTCCAGGTCTAGCAATCTATCCATTTCACCACCTAGTTGCCCACTGAAGCCACATGAAAAACCTATGAACTACAATTAAGGCTAGAATAATGTACTGTTCAAAGGTACACTTAACATACAATATGATAACACTGGGGTTTCATGACAAAGAATTAAAGAATATATGTCAAAATCTTAGGAACTAAATGTCAAATTATGCAAAACAAATGATTTCAGTAAAAGGAATCACTGTCTATTACTTATTAAGTTTCTTGAAAATGTAAAAAATTATAAGGTTTATTGTACATCAAAAATGTATTTTTTTTATTTTGCCCTAGATAATTTACAGTGTACAATAAGTTGTCCAGTTGCCCAGAAGTCATAAGTTAGTAGAAAGAGCATTGAACTCAGAGTCAAAAGTCTTAGGTTCAAATTCCAATTCTGCCACTTAGCACTTGAGTCACCTTGGGCAACTTCCAACTCTATGATTTTGGGATTGAAGTGAAAGGGTCATCTACCAAAAGAGTTTACTCTTTTCTAGTTCTAAAATCCAGAGATCCCTATTCTTTAAAGGAATTGTATTCAAACTGAGAGTGTTTCCATTATATAAAATATTAACCAAGGTTCATTATCACATAAGTATAAATAAAAAACTGGGATTCGACCCCATGACCTTTGACTACAAGGCAATATAATTTACTCCTTTATTTTCTTTTGCTGCTTTTCTCTGCCAATTCTGGCAGCCAGGACAGAAAGAAATGCATACAGATCAAGCAGAGACACATAATTATAATAATTTATTAGTATTATAGTACTTGAAGGTTTGAAAATATTTTACATATATTATCTCATTTATAAATTATCATCATGAGTATCCATGAGTAATCCACTCCACACGTCCATGGAAGAATAAGGTACACACAATTTATCACAGAACATTATTGGTGGTAATTCACCTAAATACAAACTATAATGCATTTTGTAGGGCAAATAGTTAATGAAATTGTGGTAAAAGGGAGCTTGTCTTCAGAACTCCCTGTATTGCATTTTTCACGCCTCTATTATCAGTCAGTTAACAAGCTTTTGTTAAGCATTTTATTAAGCATATGTGGCAGGCAATCTGGCAAATGTTGGATTTACAGAGAAAGGCAAACCTGTTCCCACCCTCAAGGAACTGAGGTTCTACACCTTTATCTCTTCCTTTACTGAGGTATTTGATGTCCTAAGGCTCCTGTTTACCACCTTGATCAAAGCTGCTTTCAGAAAAGGAACTGGTTAAATTAATTCCTACACAAGTAGAGATGACTAATTAGACTCAAAGTTTTCTCCCTCCTAGGCATATTTTAATAAGTTACAAAGAATTGTGGAATTTAACTATAAGAAGGCAGTAAGACAGAAATCTGGAGCAATAGGGTACTATTTCTCATTGATCCTAAAATGATAGCAAGTGTTTATTATATGTACTCATATGAAAGGCTATCCTGTATTTCTTTTCTTCCTTCCTTCCTTCCTTCCTTCCTTCCTTTCTTTCTTTCTTTTTCTTTCTTTCTTTCTTTTTCTTTCTTTCTTTCTTTCTTTCTTTCTTTCTTTCTTTCTTTCTTTCTTTCTTTCTTTGCTTTTCAGAGGGAGGAGGGCAGGACAATTGGGCTTAAGTGACTTGCCCAAGGTCATGCAGTTAAGTGTATGAGGCCGGATTTGAACTCCGGTTTTCCTGACTCCAGAGCTGGTGCTCTATTCACTGCACCACCTAGCCACCCAAGTCATGTATTTCTGTACAAATTACTAATTCTGCTACGCATATGTGATAAAATTTGGCATATATCACAAGACTAAAAAAGCTTGCTGGTAGGAATCAGCAGCCATGTAAGCAGTTTCCAGCATTTCTTTTCCTTGGTGATATTTTGTGATTTGCTGAATCCATAATTTCATCATTTTAAGATAGACAACCTCTTGCCCTCACTAAATCAGAATGCAATTTCTCCAAGGTCTTCTCATCCTGGACTACTTTGATGAATGTTTTCCTCAGAGAAGACCTATGGAAGTAATTTGAGATGCCCACCACCTGGTAGATTCCTGGAAACTTAAGGTATGGCTAGTACAGGGAAATCCCCAGTACTTAAAGAAGATTTCAGAGACCAGCTGAGCTTCACAGAATCATTTTATACTATGGTGTGGTATGGTGTGGTATGGTATGGTATTATATGGTGTGGTATGATATAATATGATAGAAAGTCCTGCCTAGCTAGACATCTTGTCCTTTTTCCAGAAGAGAGGTTCTTAATCTCTTTAATATATGTTAATCTTAACATTTTTAGTATATGACCCCTATGGAGGTCAAGTGGAGTATATTGCCTCCTCAGAACAATGTCTTTAAATGAATAAGATAAAATACATCGGATTACAAAGGAAGCAAATATATTGGAACGCTCTGACAATCTGACCTATTCTAGCACAAATAAAATCTAGCTTGCCTCCTTCAAGTTTCCCTCTCAAATGTTGTGAATTTCTAGTTTTGATCCTGATTCTGCTTCTGAAACAAATTCCTGTTACTAGTCCTTTCCCAGTCATTGATCTACCTGGCTAGTTCCTGATTCTGACAATATCTGACCTCCACATGCAGTGGGTTTATTTTCTTTTCTCTTCCTAGCTCTCCACTGTGGGTAGGGAGGCTTCGGTGGTCAGCACTGTGGACCTTAGATAACCACAGTCCTCAATAGACTCCACCTCAGGCCCCACCCCAGGGTCAGAAAGAACAAAACAGAATGCCTTTCTCTTTAAAATTCATATCCCTTGTAAAGAAATAAAATTATTTTTTATTGTTTACAATAGATAGCATGATGGTGATAACTTTGTTGAACAATGCACTATGTACTACCACAATAACTTGATCTTTATATATAACACTTTAAAAACAAACTCAATGTCATTGAAGATTCTGTGTAAAGTCCAAACAAAACAAAATCCTCCATTAAGGGTGAGGATTCTCCAAATGATCCCACTCCCTGGGTATGGTTTCTAATAATACAATGAAGATAAACCTCCTTTGAGCTTTTTCCCAGGAATCTTTTCCTTTTGGTTTGATTCTTCCAAGGATTTTATATCTTAAAAACATCAGATTATTTAACAATTTGTTGAGGTATGCTAATAGTAAGCAAATATCAAATATGACATGTTAGGTGACACTGTGACAGATTCTGGTCCTACTCACTATTTAGGAGCCTAGGCATGTGATTGTCAATAAAGCACCAATACATGTGTAGTCATGCAGAACAAATTCACAATAGTCAAGTTATTAAAGAAAACATTAAAAAAAAAACAAGAAAAATAAAGTTAAAAAAAGCATTCTCCAATGGGAATGGATAGCATTTTTCATCATAAGTCCTTCAGAGTTGTCTCTATATGTTTGAGAAATGAGGCCTTTATCAGAGAAACTTCCTTCAAATTTTATTTCATACTTATTATTGCTAACTATATTTCCCCCTATCCTGTTCCCATCCCACCCCCCTTTATTCTATTCTCTCTCTCCTTTCACCTTGTCCGTCCTCAAAAGTATTTTGCTTCTGACTACCCCTTCCCCCAATCTCCTCTCCCTTCTACCACACTCTCTATGCTTATCTCTTTCCCCTCCTAATTTCCTATAGCATAAGATAGACTTCTATACCCAACTGCCAGATGCACCACCCAGCACCAAAGGATGCTGTGGGGCAACCACCAAGTTCCCTCTGCCTTCCCTGTCACCATCTCCTTGGCTCTTGTGAGTGCTGTCATTTCTGCCTCTTGAGTACTGTCAACAATCTTATCTAAATTTGTATATTGGTGTTTCCATGAATTAGATCATAGCTTGATCTTCATTCTAATAATTTCTCCCTTCTTCTCTGTATGGTTTTGTTTCCTTTACCTACAAAGATAATTTTATATATACACTTCGATCAAAAAATTAGAAATTCTACTGAGTTAAGTCAATGTACCAATGGATAAATTTTCTTGCCCATGATCGTCCAGTAGTCACTGCAAAAAACCTTCAGTGGCAGACAAGCCAGAAGACAAAATCTCCTATTGTTCACAACGGGGAGCCATCAAGAATATTTGTCTAGAGCTCTTTCATTCATGACAAAATCTTTGTGGAAGATTAGTGTCCACCAATGAGATAAGGAAATTTCAAGTGGTTACTGGTACCTTCTGAACATGGCAAAGACTATGAAAGCAGGAACATATATGGTGTGGCTTTCAGACAGCCATACCTCCTCCACAACACAATCTCCAGCACTACCAAGTGCAAAATTTAATTTGTGTCACTGTCCTTATCCTAGGTTCACACAACTAAGCGCCTGGCACACAGTAGAAGATTAATAAACACTTATTTTAAAAAAAAATAAATTCTATTTATTTAATATTTTATTTTTTCCCAGCTAGATGTAAAAACAGTTTTTAACATTCATTTTTTAAAACTTCGAGTTCCAAATTTTCTTCCTTCCTCCCTCCCCACTCCACCCTCCATTGTGAAGATGAGCAATTCAATATAGGTTATACATGTGTAGTCATGCAGAACAAATTCACAATAGTCAAGTTATTAAAGAAAACATTAAAAAAAACTTAAGAAAAAATAAAGTTAAAAAAAGCATTCTCCAATGGGAATGGATAGCATTTTTCATCATAAGTCCTTCAGAGTTGTCTTGGATCATTGTATTTCTGAAAATAGCTACATTTTACAATATTGCTGCTACTATGTACGCAATATATTTGACTTCAAATCAGGCCAAGCAAGTCTTTCTAGGTTCCTCTGAGATCATCCTGTTCATCATTGCTTATAGTACTGTAGGGCCAATGCAATATTTACAGCACCTATGATCACAATAAAGACCATGACTACAAGTGTCGCATGACGTCCCATCACAAAACATACCAGATTCTCCAGACAGAGGATAGAATTGAAGGATGTATTTAAACACCAGAAGACTGAATCCCAAAACCAGTAAGCTGATTCCATTATAGTACCAAAGATATTCAGAAGCCATAATAACACTGAGAGCCATGCCATTCTTTAGCCTTCCCACAAACCAATACAAGATCAATATTTACTCATAAAACGCTCTATCTCCTTGCCTGAGCTCTTCTGTCCCCCACCACCTGGATAGCTCTGAATCAGCTTCCTGTGGGCTCTGCTTCCCTTCAGCAAATCTCCTCCTACCACAAGCTCCATGTGATTACATTCAGCCCATTAGGGGGCAGACTTTACTTTCAAAGCAGGGTAGGTCTTCAAACTCCCCCCTAGGTCTACTAAGGGGAAGGGAAGATCTTCAAATTCCCATTCCCATTACAAGTACTTATAGTATTTCTTATAGCATTCCATCATAATCACATACCACAACTTGTTCAGCCATTCACCAGTTGATGGGCATCCACTCAATTTCTAATTCTTTGCTCCCGGAAAAGAGCTGCTATAAATATTTTTGTATATATAGATCCTTTTCCTTTTTTTTGTTTTTTTTTTTTTAATCTCTTTGGGATAGAGACCCAGTAGTGGTATTGCTAGGTCAAAGGGTATGGTTTTATAGCCCTTTGGGCATAATTCCAAATTGCTGTGCAGAATGGTTGAATCAGTTCACAATTCCACCAACAGGGCATTACTGTCTCATTTTTCCCACATCCCTTCCAACATTTGTCATTTACCTCTTCTGTCCTATTAACCAACCTAATAGGTATGAGGTAGCACCTCAGAATCGTTTTAATTTTCATTTCTCCAATCGATAGTGATTTAGAGCATTTTTTTTCATATGGCTATATATAGCTTTGATTATGTCACCTGAAAACTGATCATATCTTTTAATCATTTATCAATTGGGGAATGTTTCTAATTTTTATAAATTTAACTCAATTCTCTATATCTTTGAGAAATGAGGCCTTTATCAGAGAAACTTCCTTCAAATTTTATTTCATACTTATTATTGCTAACTATATTTCCCTCTATCCTGTTCCCATCCCACCCCCCTTTATTCTATTCTCTCTCTCCCTTCACCTTGTCCCTCCTCAAAAGTATTTTGCTTCTGACTACCCCTTCTCCTAATCTCCCTTCCCTTCTATCACACTCTCTATGATTATCTCCTTCCCCTCCTAATTTCTTGTAGCATAAGATAGACTTCTATACCCAACTGGAAGTATATATTATTCCCTCTTTGAGCCAATTCTGATGAGACTAAGGTTCACTAACTCCCCCTTACCTTTCCCCTCCTCCCTCCATTGCAAATGCTTTTTCTCATCTCTTTTATGTGAGGTAATTTACCTCATTCTACGTCTCCATTTCTCTTTCTCCCAGAACATCCCTCTCATCCCTTGATTTTATTATTAGTTTCATCCCTTCATATTTAACTCACACCTGTGCCCTCTGTCTATATATACTCCTTCTAACTAGCCTAAGGTAGTCTTATGAGTTTCAAATTCCATCTTCCTGTTAGGAATATAAATAGTTTAACATTATTTAACTCCTTTATGATTTCCCTTTCCTGTTTACCTTTTTATGCTTCTCTTGAGTCTTATATATGAAAGCCAAATTCTCTGTTCAGTTCTGGTCTTTCCATGAAGAATGCTTGAAAATTCATTGGATACCCAAATAACCTCCCCCCACCCCTGCCAAAGGATTATACTCAATTTTGCTGGGTAGGTGATTCTTGGTTGTAATTCTAGCTCCTTTGACCTCTGGAATATCATATTCCAAGCCCTCTGAACCTTTAATGTAGAAGCTTCTAAATCTTGTGTTGTCTTGTCTATGGCTCCACAATACTTGAATTGTTTCTTTCTGGCCACTTGCAATGTTTTTTCCTTGACCTGGGAGCTCTGGAATTTGTTGAAAACATTTCTTAGAGTTTACCTTTTGGGATCTCTATCAGGAGGTGGATTCTTTAGACTTCTATTTTACCTCTGGTTCTAGAATATCAGGGCAGTTTTCCTTGATAATTTTTTGAAAGATGATGTCTAGGCTCTTTTATTTTATCATGGCTTTCAGATAGTTCAATAATTCTTAAATTATCGCTCCTGGATCTATTTTTCAGGCCGGTTGTTTTTCCAATGAGATATTACACATTGTCTTATGTTTTTCATTCTTTTGGTTTTGTTTGATTTTTCCTTGATTTCTCATAAAGCCATTAGCTTCCATTTGTTCCATTCTGACTTTTAAGGAATTATTTTCTTCAGTGAGATTTTGTACCTCCTTTTCCATTTGGTCAAGTCATGCTTCTCCTCATTGGATTTTTGTCTTTCTTTTACAATTTGGCCCAGTCTGGTTTTTTTTCTTTTTTATTGGAGGGGAGAAGGAAGGGCAGTTGGGGTTAAGTGACTTGCCCAAGTTCATATGGCTAATCAGTCTGTTTTTAAAGGAGTTATTTTCTTCAGGATTTTTGTGTCTCCTTTACCAAGCTGTTGACTTATTTTTTCTTGATTTTCTTGCAACACTTATTTTTCCTTCCAATTTTTCCTCTACCTGTTTTATTTGATTTTCAAAATCCTTTTTGAGCTCTTCCATGGCCTAAGACCAATTGATATTTTTCTTGGAGGCTTTGTATATAGGTGTTTTGACTTTGTTGTCTTCTTCTGATAGTGTTTTGATTTTCCTTGTCACCATAGTAACTTTCAGTAGTCAGAGGTTTTTTTCCCATTGTTTGCTCACTTTCCCAGACTGTTTAACTCTTTGTTATAGCAGGGCTCTGCTTCCGGGGTGGAAAGTGAATTGTCCCAGGCTTCAGGAGTTTTGTGTAAGAGATACTTCTAGGACCCTGTAAGTATTTAGTTCTTCCAGGGTGATGTGATTTAAGGAGAGGTGCTTACAACCCTCCTGGCCTGTGCTCTAGTCTGTGAATGACCACAAGCACTCTTTCCTGGCCTGAAACTGTGAGGAGGGTCCCTCCTCCCCTTCTGCTGCAAGCTCTGCTATGCTAGTGCTCCTTCTCACTCTGGATCTGCCACCCACAACTGCAATGCAGATGTGAGTTTGACTTCCTTACTGTCTGTTGGCTGAGAGCTCTGGAAGCAGCCATTGCTGATGCCACCACCATTGCCACTGCCACTGTTGATTCAGTAACTCCCAAGGTATGCTTCTGGTTTGCTGTGGCATGGACTGTGCTGGCTCAGTTTGCATGGACTGTGCTCTACTCTCACCCAGGCGTGACAGACCTTTTCTGCTGATCTTCTAAGTTGTCTTTAGCATCTGTGGGCTGAGAGGTCTGAAAGCCACCACTACTACCACTGCTGCCATTGATTCAGTTGCCCTGAGGCCTGCTCTGGATTTACTGGGTCCCAATCTGTGCTAGCATAGCCCATGCTCAACTGCATTCCATTCTCACCCATGTGCAACAGACCTTTCCTGCTGATCTTCCAACTTGTATTGGACTGGAAATCTGTTTCACTCCATCATTTTGTGGGTTCTACTGCTCTAGAATTTGTTTAGATTCATTTTTGAAAGGTGTTTGGAAGGGGTTGGGGGAGAGCTCATGAGAGTCTCTGCCTTTACTGTCATCTAGAGTCTACCTCCTCAATTTCATAAATATTTATTCTTCCCTCCTCCCATCCTGCTCCCCTCCCTTCTTCCTTCCCCCTTCCCCCTTCCCCCTTCCCTTCCCCTTCCTTTCTATTCCCTTTCTCTTCCTTTTCCTTTCCCTCTCCTCTCCTTTCCTTTCCTCTCCTCTTGCCTATTTCCCAATATTCAACATCAAATACTCTCTGTATGCAATTACATAGTAAATATCACTATTGTATCATTAAAAGATAAAAGCAAACTACAAAGATACAAGTGACTATCCTTCAAAGAAAGTTTCTAACTTTTAATAAGCAAAAAATAGTAATAATAAATCATCCCTTCATGCAAATATTTCTTCTACTTATGAAAGAAATTTACAAAAGTCGAGGCTGCATTAGCAGTTTCAAACTCCAATAATTGGTAAAAGCATGGTCTTGGTCTATCACTTATCTTTCACTTTGGTAGGTAGAAATTCATGCATCAGTAGCATCTTGACCACTGAAGTGAATTACAGTAATTCAAATGAGGCACTGACTAATGAAAAGACCTCCCAGGATAGTCCCTTTAGCTCCAGGAAGTGGTGAAAGAGTTTGCCCCAAGAGTCACAAACTGAGTACCACAATCCTGGAGAGAAAAGATACCAACTTCTTCAACCAAATGACTATTTTTCTATTTCCTCACCACATTGCAAATCACCTCTTTTAAGTCCTCTTGCCCCCAGTTTCCTCTATCATTCACACTGCCCTGGTTAATCAGTTGTATTTGTCTACTGAAGTTTTCTTTGGGTGGGTCATGTGTATGAATTCTGTCTAGATATTTTTAGCAACAACAAAAAATAATAACATTGAGGTATTTTTTAAATTTTTCCAACATTCTCCCAGGACAAAGCTTGCAAAGTGAAGGAATATTGAAGTAATATTTATTTTAGCCTGGGTGGGAGATGAATAAAGGGTGTGAATAAGTTTTGAGTATTACAGATTGAGGATTATTTTATGATAGTGTTATGGATTTCAGATTTATTTTTGATTCTTAGATTTCTTTAAAATTTTAAACATGACTTAGATGTTTATCAAGTGTGTGACTTTCAAACTGTGAAATGATACCGGAATGATTTTGCGATAAGTTTGATGGTTACTAAATCAGGGTTAAGTTCGTGGGCAAATAGAATGGAAGTCAGAGAATTCCTTTGGAATTCACAAAAAGGTGAACTAAACATCAGAGAGATTCTCTTCTCTTCCTCCAGCCAATATTGCTACTACTGAAAACAATCAGACTCTGCTTTCAGTTAGCCTTATCACTAGTTTTCAACACTTGAAACCTATTGAATTTCTCTTTGAAATATGTGTGAACAAGTTCCCATATCAAAGACAAATGATACCCTGCTTCTCTCTTGGCAATGTTGAGTTTTATCAGCTATGAAGGAATCTGATGTGAGCTATTTCCTCAACGGCAGACTGGATAATTTAATGCCTCATTAAAATGATAATTTCATTCTGAATTACTAAACTTGTGTGGTAGTGGCTTCCCCCTGCTAGCTTTCTTCAGTCTCATATTTGTTCCTGTAAACCTTTATTAATTATCTACTAAAATTCCCACCATCAAGATGATGATCAAAGAATAGCAATTTTTTTCTTCCTTAGTAGCAGGAGGAAGCTATTAATTCATCTAAACACTTTTGGAAAACCAATTAAAGGAGAATATTTTTCTTTTGTACATTATAAAATATTTACCAAAATTTTGAAGGGGTATTTCAGATGCCTAAAGAAGTAAAGATCTCTTGGTGTCTGATCACAGATGAAAACCCCCACAGGAAAGCATTATTGTTCCAGGATCATCATGATTTTCTGGTTATTTAATTTAGTCTTTTAAAGTAAAACAGTTTCTCAGCTTGAAAATTTTTAGGAATTATCATTGGAAAAAAGTTTGTCCACAGTCATTTTCTGATAATATATACAAGATCCACATAATAATTCAACATCTAGTACATAAAAATTAATTAGACCCCTAAAATTTGGTTGCTTGGTACAATTGCTTTTAATTGCCCATGAAAATGTGCAATTATTATGTGTCGGGCACTGTACTAGGCACTGGGAATTTGAAGACAAAAGTGAAAATAATCTTTGAGACGAAATTTCTAACTGCTGACATATTTCATCAAAGTCAGGGAGTCATCAGACTTCACTGGTGTAGAGCTATAGTCCTATATGTGGTCTTGGTTAAATGAGAAGTTTTATGGAAAAAGTGGGCAATGAACTGAAACCTTCTACTTCCGGATAAGTTCCTGCTTCCCTACTAAACTATCCTTGCTGAAACTTAGGAGACATAAGGTTGACTGCCCTTCTGACCTAGAGGGGAAGCATGGCTGAGAACAAAGGCTTCTCTGAATAGATTTCCCTTCATGGGATAGTTTATTACAATCTCTTGAGGGCAACACTTTCTTTAGCTGTTACTGGCAAAGAAGCCATGAAAGGCAGAAAGGTGAGAGGGTATGTGCACTACTAATTCATTTGTCGGTTACTGACAATAGACTTTCACCGTTACTGAAGTACCATCTGTCCAGTCTCAGCTAGTACTGGATAATAGCAAACAGTGCACCACAGATCATTTTGATTGGCATCTCTCTAGTCTCCTATCATAAAATGTTATCAGTTATAGTTCCTTGGGTTTGTGCTGTACATCACCCTCCCCAAGTCTAGTGAGCTTCTTCAAAGTGGGGACTCTACTTACCAATAATTGCAACTGAGCTCATGGCATATTCAATTCAATATGCCCATTCAATGGCATATGCCAAAGGTACTGAACAGACGTATCACTTCCAAGGCATGCCATCATGTTCCTGATGTCATGATCCTCTTTGAGAATGAAGGACAGCCCACAATTCAACTTCTAAATAAATTTCTATGGCAGCCTAAAATTAATTCAATGATCTAAGTAAGATTTGTTTTTGCAGTGAATTTTTAGAAAAACATACATATTATTAACAAATATTACTAACATAACAAGAATTCATGTATGTCATTTATAATTTTTTTATTCTATGGATAAAAACTACACATTTATAAACACTTAAAAACCTAAAAACAAATAAAAAATCTAGAGACATTTGGGACTTTTCACTATAGAAAATATAAGAAAAATACCTTCAATCCATACATTGCTATGAATTGTCGATGAATTGCCTAAAAAAAAAAAAAAACTCCACCCATTGCATATCTGCTCCTTTTCCATTGAAGTTTTACAGAATACTCTCCTCACAACCCTTTGATATAGCCTAGTAACAGAATAAGTATCCTCAATTTACAAATGAGATAATTAAGGCTCAGTAGGGCAGTTAAGTGGCATAGTGGATAGAGTGCTGGACCTGCAGTCAGGAAGAACTGAGTTAAAATCTAGCCTAAGATACTTTATAGCTATGTGACTGTGGGCAAGTCTCAGAGCAGAATATGGCAAGAACTAGAAATCAAACTCAGATCTTCTGACAGCAACTTTAGTGCTTGCTCTTCAGCATCTCTAAAATATAGTTGTTAATGCTTTCATTCACTGAGATTCACTCTATTAAATAATTACTATCAGTTTTAATCCAATTTAGTAAAATATAATATTTTTTCATGTGTCCTAATAAGCATTTGAACTTTGATCTATTTTGGTTTTCAGTCTATCAAGAAGTGTTTGTATTCGTCAATCTATTTAATCTCTCTTCAAAGCATTTTACTCCGTTTTTGCAATCATTACTAAGAGTATTGAACTTCAATTAATCTAGGATCAGCAACAGCAGTTGTTTCAATTGACACAAACTATACCAATCAAAATGATATTCAGAATGTTCATTTATCTGGAAATATAAATAACAGCAGCTTGTGTTTTTATAGTGCTTAAAGGCTTACAAAGTACTGTGTCCCACAATAACCCTATCTAATAGGTACTGCTACCATCTTATGTAGAGTACACATTTAGTAAATGCTTGCTGAATCAAGATTATTGAATTAAAAACAACCTGAGAAGAAGATAGCCTACTAGGCTTAGATTTGCAGGCACAAAATATTCAACCTGGTGATCATTTGTGAAGTCAGTTTTCTCAAGTTTGGGGATAGACTAACCAGTTTTGTGAAACTGACTAGTAAAAATGACTTTGCAAATGAATGGAGTAGTTTAGAGCCTTCAGAAGATGTCTCTAAAAAATGTATCCTGTTAAAGAAGACCACATGATTCTACATAGTAGTCAAATATTCAGAGGGGAGGGGGACTGTACTCTTGAGAGATGATACATTCACAATCAATCCATCTATAAGCATTTATATTAGGTGCCTGCTATGGTAAAGGTACTGTGCTAAGTAGCAAGAGTACAAGAAAAACTAAAAATAGTCCTTAGCCTCAAGTAATTTACATTCTGCTGTAGGAGGTATACATGGGAAAAGCCTTAGAGATGAAGAAACTAAGAGCGAGCAGGTGGGGGAGATGGTATAGGCAAAGGAAAATTTCTCAAAGAAAACGGGGTTTGAACTGACTCTGTGAGAGATGGTAAAAGGTTCAGTTTCCTCAGAACTGCTAAAAATTACTAAAGTAAAGATTACTGGTAATAAATTGTGAGAAACAGTAGGAGTTAGGTTTCCATAGAACTGCTAGACATTACTAAAGAAAAGTTATCGGACAGTAGGTGGACCCAACCAATCAGAAAGCAGACAGATCTTGTTTAAACTCATGAGGGGTCAATGACTAGGTATTCCAGAGTTACTACTGCACATGCTTAATAAGTTACTACTGTGCTTGCTTAATAAATCTCATGTATATTATCTGACACGCCCAGCATAGAATTAGAGCCTCATTAGCAGTAATGTATGATAATGGGAGGGGCATATGGGAAAATTGAAACCCTAAAGAGAAGGAACCAATCCATTCTCTGAAGTGAGTGTCTGCACAAAATAATGGCACAAAATTTGCTTGGCTTTTGTATCCTCCTTCCATAAGAAGGGCAGAGTCCACTTCTGGCGAGAAATGTTTAATTCCTGTGAATTTCTCCTTCTTTTGAAAACCAGATTTTGGTATTAATTGTGTTTCTAACAGTCTTAAAGGAAGTATGGATTCTTACAGGGAAGCTAAATGGCTCAAGGGCTGAGTCCAGAGTCAGGAAGGGTCATCTTCCTGAGTTCAAATCTGGCCTCAGAAACTTACTAGCTGTGTGACCCTGGGCAAGTTACTTATCTCTTTTTGCCTCAGTTTTCTCACCTGTAAAATAAGCTGGAGAAGGAAATGCAAAACTACTCTAACTTCTTTGCCAAGAAAACCCCAGATAGGTTCATGAAGAGTTGGACAGTATTAAACAAGAGTACGTGGAGAGAAATAATGTGCTATAAGACTGGAAAGACAGGAACAGCTGTGAAGAACTTTAAATGCAAAAGTTAGGAGTTTACATTTGATCCTGAAGGTAATAGGAAACTATTAAGTTTATTGAGTTGAGTGGGCAGGTGGGCAGTGGGGGGAAGGGTGATACAGGTACAACTATGCTTCAGAAAAATCACACAAGCATCTATGGAGAGGATGGATCAGAGATGCAGCATGGGAAATAAATAGATGCCTACTGTAGTAGGAAAGGGGTGACATGAGCCTAAACTGAGGTGGTGGTTCTGTGAGTGTGGATAGAAGAGTCTCTTTGGGAAGGGAAGGGAAAATATTTATGTAAAGCACTGCTTAGCATTAAAAAACCCACAAATATTATCTCATTTAATTCTTAACAACAACCCTGTAAGTTTGCTAAGGCATCATCTTCATTTTGCAGCTGAGGAAACTGAGGCTGACAGTGGTAGTTAAGTATCTGAAGCTGGATTTGAATTAAGGACTTCCTGACTCTAAGCCTAGCACTCTATCCACTGTGCAACCACTTGCCTCTTCCTGTGTGGGAGAGATGTCATAGAGAAAGAAATTATAAGAGCTGGCAAATGATTAGATATGTGAGGTGAGGGAGGATGACCTGTAGTTTCAAGCCTGGATGACTCAAGTTAAAGTTACCCAAGTCAGGGATCATAGATAAAGACCCAAAAGGTAATACAACAGATTTTCCAAGCAAATCAAAACAGAAATCCATAATGGTCATCCTTTTCCAGAAAACTCTGGTGTAAAACCAATAGGACAGAACATCCTGCCCCAGAATAAACGTCTGAACGGAAGTTTGTTCCTGAACTCAAATACAAACTCTTGGTTCTTACTGACAGTTTAGTACTGAGGTGCACCCAAAAGAGGCTAATGAGTCTGCTCTCTGGGATGAGAAGTATATAGTTTGTGAGGGCCACATGAAGGAGGGAACACCTGGAAACATCTGAGAAAGAAAAAAAAAAGATTGGTTTTCTTCACAGACTGGTTTACTAAAAATACCTTAAAGAATTACCTGTACTTCCATGTGGTAACAAAAGACAAAATAAAAGTCATTCAACTCCCATATTTAAAAAGGACACCTGGGACGCTATTGTAATAGACATTTATGTGGTCGATTGCTAGAAGGCCAGTGTTTTTCAGTTGTTGATGAGTATGTTGGTGATGAGTATGTTCCTGGTGCTTAGAAAGAGAAATGTGGTTAAAGCTGAAGACAACAGTGAAATTTCTGAACTTGGATAATTTTCTCTCTGTTTTCCAGTTTAAAAAAAAAAGCATTGCTAACTCTGGGAAAGACTGATAATGGTCCTCAATTTCATAGTTACTGCTTTTCTTTTTCTGTTTTTTTCCTTTTTTTTTTAAAGGCAATCACAGTTAAGTGACTTGTCCAGGGTCACACAGTTAGTAAGTGTCTGGGGCCACATTTGAACTCATGTCCTCCTGACTCCAAGGCCAGAGTTCTACTGTACCACCTAACTGCCCCTCCCTTTTTTCTTTTTCTTTTTTTTTTTTAATTGCTTTTCAACATTCGAACAAAACCCAGGAAAAGGAGATCTTGCAGATGGATACAAGTTCCTGTAATGGGAATCTGAAGATCTTCCCTGTCCCTTGGCCCCTTGATAGGCTTAAGTGAATCTGAAAACCTTCCCTGATTTGAAAATATACTCTGCCCCCTGACAGGCTGAATGTGGTCACATGGAGCCTGTGGTGGGAGGCTTGTTTTTCAGGTATGCCCACGCCTTGTTACTTTTTGATTGCACAGTAGGTCAAGAGGGTTGTGACATTATCTGATCCAGGAGAAGGCTATATATACCCTGATGTGAGGTTTTGCTTTGGGGTTCACTTTGGGAAGAGTTGTGTGATTTGGCCAGATGAGACTCTGGGCAGCCATTGAGCCCCTCAGCTTTGAAAACCCAGATGTTGGTGCTTCCCTCTCTGGTAACTGACTAGATATGGATGTAATTGTCAGACAGCTGGAAGCCCTGTCTTGTAAATTGTGTTATTTTCTGTTGTAACTTTTGTTTGTACTCTCTGAAGTTCAGGGTGCTGACTTTTTCCCCTGAACCAGGTAAATGATATATGTTTGATTGATTAAAGTAAGATTGTTAACCCATTTTGAGTTGCTCTCCTTTAGAAAAGCAGATCTAAGAATCTGTGCTAGCAGCCACCCTGGGTATGCTAGGGTATTAGCCGCTACAGTTCCTGGAGAGAAAAGAGAGAAATAAGGGTGGATGTGAATTTCATGGAACCACCCTGATGGAAATGATTGACTTGAACTACCACAAAACAGCTGCTGAAAGTTTAACTGAGAAGAGGCAAAGAATTAGGACAATGGCACAAAGAGTAGAGACAGCAAAAAAAAAATAAAAATAAAAAAAAGTCAAAAAAAACTTCCTGAAAGGATGAGCTGTTAAAACATGGAATCTTGTCCTTTTTGTTTGTTTATTTTTAATGAAGATGTGAAAACAATCTCTTCAAGCATGCAAATTAGCTGTAGACAAAGAGGAAAAGACAGAATCTAGAAGGGAAAGCTCTGGTTCTTTCCCAGAATAATAGACTAGCAGAACTTTAAGCTGCTTACTTAGTGTTGTAGCATTTTAATATTATTCCACAATGAGCTATGAGGAAGAGTTGGGCAGCCTACTGTAGCCTGTCAACACATTTTGGCCTCTTCATGTCCAATATGGAGGCCAGGAGTTCTCAAATTATTATTATTATTATTATTATTTTAGATCTCTGGTACCCTTTAAACTCTTTTTTTTTCTTTTTGGAGGGGGGAAGGTAAGGCAATTGGGGTTAAGTGACTTGCCTAAGGTCACATGGCTAGTTTTGTGTTAAGTGTCTGAAGCTAGGTTTGAACTCAAGTCCTCCTGACTCCAGGGCCAACGCTCTATTCACAGCATCACTTAGCCACCCCTCTTTAAATTCTTAAAAATGATTGAGGACACCCTACCTTTCTTCATGTGAATTTAAATCTATCAATATTTATCATATTAGAAATCAAAATACTTTCATAGCATTATGGAAACAATTTTGACTTCACAGACTCTCTGAAAGGATCCTGAAGACCCCTAAGGGTCTCTGGAATATATACCAAGAACCATTAATACAAATGTTAGTCTAAGGTGCTCGGTTCAGAAATGCAAACCTCCTCTGGAAAATCCTATTAACCTTTACCAGTTGAATACTGTGAAGAGCCTTTTGGATGCTACAAAATTACTTCTTAAGAAAACAACCAAAGGAAAATGAATGAAGCCACAAACTTGATTCCACGAAAGCCTTTAATTTTTTTCACTGAAATAGAAAGCAACTGCCACACTAAGCATAGTAAGCCAGAGCCCTTAATTAGTTTATTTTAGTCATTCTTAGTCATTGTACAAGCTTCTTTGCTTGTTTTATACCTGGCAATCAAGAAAGATACAGATTTCCTAACAGCAACTGCAACATATGGTCCAATTTTAAATAAAAAATGTGATAACTCATCATGAAAACAAATGCTTCCAGACAATAGGAAAAACAAAGAGCCTTTTGAATTTTTAAAATCAAATCACTAAAACGAACTTGAAAACAGTAGTAAATTTTTTTTTTTAGAAGAGAGGAAATCTTTCAGCAGTGAAGCTGGGTTCCAGTCCTACTTTTGATAATTTCAAAATGGCTGCATGACTCTGGACAAGTCACTTAATCTCTGAGTAATATAGACAACTCTCTAAAAACATAAGTTACAAAAAAAGGGGCCAGTCTGCTTTGGTAAAAGGGAGTATCGTCATCCAGGAGCTCCCCATACTAATGAAATCAGTGGTCCAAATCCTATACCTAATGTAACTAAAAACATGCAATAGGCAGCTGTAATTAAATATTACAATCCATTGCAGTTCTGGAGAAGACATGATGAAATATACTTTCTTCCTTTAAGCTGAGAGGCAAAGAATCACACATGTGGAATGGTTTACAACCTGTCAATGATGGTCACTTTATTGGTCAGTTTTGCTTAACTGTTTTTCTTTGTTACTAGGGAAGATTTTTGGGGGGAGATAGGATAGTTACAGCAAGAACTAGCTGTGATATTAAAAAATTAAGGCATCAATAGAACTTTTAAAAATAGAACGAAGATTCTCTCAGTTGGGCTTTCCAAGTCTCACTGCTTTTATTCTTATTTCTTATAGACCCTTATCATTGAACCTGGGAGGTCTAGAAGGACAAGTCATAACTCCAAGTTACAGAAGAACCAAGAAATGGTGATGGTATTCTTGTCTAACTGGTCAGAAGAATGGGACTGCCATAGCTGAGGAAACTTTGACCTTACTGTCATCCCAAGCTTTGAATCCACTCCTCACTTTCTCTTATCTATATTCTTTAAACTGAGTCCAAAGTAACTGTAATCAACTGACTTAAATAATCTGCAGCAAATGCATTGGCTCCTAATTATTGCACTGTGCATGCTGAGAGATAAGAGCATTCAGAATTAACATATTCTAAAGCAGCGGTTCTAAACCTGTGGGTCGTGACCCCTTTGGGGGTCGAATGACCCTTTCACAGGGGTCACAAGGGTCACCTAAGACCATCGGAAAACACGTATTCCGATGGTCTTAAGAACCAAGACACTGCTGCTCTGTGTTTCCAGGCAGGTCCACCCACATGCAGATACACCCACATACAAGTATTAAAGGGTCGCAGTATTAGGAAGGTTGAGAACCACTATTCTAAAGTTTATTGATTATTTCTCTTTTTTTGGAGGCGGGAAGGCAAGGCAATTGGGGTCAAGTGACTTGACCAAGGTCACACAGCTAGTAAATGTGTCAAGTGTCTGAGGCCACATTTGAACTCAGGTCCTCCTGACTCCAGGGCCGGTGCTCTATTTTCTGTGCCATCTAGCTCACTCTACTTGATTATTTCTTTAATAGTATGGTTTTGTTCACTGAGAGCTATGAAGGAGATCAATAGTCTACATTATGTTCTTTCTGGAACATCCTATTCTTATGGTAACATTTCAAACTGTTTATTGTCCACAAATGGTCTTTTGAACCATTTTGGAATAACAGAGTTTAAAGGCTTCCACCTTTCACAGAAATTTCAACTGCAACAAATTCTCCTAATGTTGGAACCACCATTTCCTATTATAAACTAATAATTAAAGTAAATGCCATTTAGAAATTGCTATATGATGGAATACTACTGAGCTATAAGAAATGATGAGCTACATAGAAAGACTTGCATGAAATAATGAAAAGGGAATGAACAGCCCCAAGAGAATGTTAGAAGTAGTAAGAGAAATATGCTCCTAAGAACAACTTTGAATGACTAATTAATCTTGAGTATTATAAATACTCAAACCAACTACAAAGAACCTAGCAAGAAAGATTATATCCACCTCCAGAGAAGGAACTGATAAATAGATGTATAGTATGATTTTGTGTGTGTGTGGGTGTGTGTGATTGTAGCCTCCTCTAGGGCAGGGTGGGAAGGGAGGGAGACAAAAAATAAAAAAGAGCACAGCAGAGAACAAAAAATAATTAAAAGGAAGTAAAAAAAAAAGCAAGGTAGCTTGAAAACAATTGTAATATTTGTTTATATATATATATATATATATATGTCTATACAGTCTGAAAAGAAAAAAAAAGAAATTGCCATATCCAATTGCACTGAAAGGGTTAATATTACATCCAAAAGAGAGCTGATCCTCCCATGCTATACCTTTAGTATAGGGAGACAAAAACCAGCTGTTTGCAAAATGTAACTAAGGAGTTTATAAGGAAGCTTTTTTTTTTAACTAAATAGATAACTGCTTTCAAATTTTCAGAATTTTTTTTCCTTAGAAACAAGATTTAATGACTCATTCCAAATTACTTGCAACACGAGCATGAATCAGCAGTGATTTTTAACATTTACTTGTAGAGTTTTCTTCCTTCAGATCTCTCGGTAAGCAAATGAGACTACAGGTATCTGACTTTCTGTTGGTTTCCATGGAGGTCCCTACACATTACTGTCCATCTCCCCTCTGAGTGTCTTTCCTCTGCCTACTACTCATGCCTGGAACATCTCATCATCTCTGCTTCTTAGAATCCCCTATTTATGTGCTGTCCATCAAAAAAACCCCAAAATCCTTCTAGTGCCCTACCTCCCCAAACAACCTTGTATTTATTTTGTATATATTCTGCATATACTAATTTTTAAAATAAACTTATTCATTTTTAACATTCATTTTGAAAATCTTTTGAGTTCTGAATTTTCTCCTTCTCTCTTACCACTCTGCCACCCATTAAGGCAAGGCATGTGACATGAATTATATGTGTAAAATCATCTGCATATATTTACATTTATATATATGTATGTGTATATATATATGTGTATATGTGTATATATGTATACATATATGTATATATGTGTGTGTGTATATGTGTGTGTGTGTGTGTGTGTGTGTGTGTGTGTGTGTGTGTGTGTGTGTGTATCCACTGATAGAATGGAATAAGTTCCTTGAGGGCAGAAACTATTTTTTTTTGTCTTTGTATTCCTAGCACCTAGCACTGAACTTCAGATACTTGTTGATTGAGTAACTGATTTATCCAGGGCCTTATTTAGATGATTAATGAAATTTCTCTTTTCCAACCACAGTTTTTTCTAGGGGCCTAAAACCAGAGATGTCAAAAAATCCAGAGCCTCACATTCTTGCTTATGTTGTATTTTGGATCCTTTATAGGTACACAGTTTTGAATAAGAGATAACTAGACATGATAACAGTTGGGAATGTGGCCAATTTTCATCATCTAGCCTCATCATTCACTGAATTTAACACCTCCATTTGGCAGAAACCTCTCTTGTACAGTTGAAAGAACACCAGTCCTACTTTATATGACTAGCAATAATATACATTACCTGACTTTTGTCAAGTAGATTGTAAATATGGAATGATGCATACATTGCCAGACATGGCCAAGGTGTTGGAAAATTTCTTTTGCTTAATTTTACTTCCTTTTTGTAAAAGAAACTTCTATTATGTGTATGACAAAGGCAAGAGCTGTGGGGAAGCAACAACTATATAAATATATATATATATGTATATATATATATATATATATACACACACACATATGTATTTATATATATTTCTATATGGACACATATATACATATGCATACATAGTGGTTTTTCTTTAAGCCAAGAACATTAATGAAAAGTATTTTTGGTCCTAGAGCGGAGACACAGGATCAAGGGCTATCCTTTCCACCTACAAACTCTGTTAACCTCTCCAACCCTTGATTTCTTCATTCATAAAATAGAAATCTACTTGTATATACCTCACAGGGTTATTGTGGAGCAGGGACTTATAAATCCTAAAGCATCAGGAGCAATTTTTATTATCTTACACTCATAACTGTGGATGCAGACAGAGTTTTGTTATAATTGATAGGGCTCTGCATTCATCCCTCATCCAATTCCAGGGAATGGCAGAGATTTTTTTAACATCATTTCTATGATAAGATGAACTTTCTTCAAACTACAAGAGGTTTAAATAACTGAGTTCCCTATTGTAGTTATCAATAAATCAATACCAAATCACACCAGAGACTACTGTCCTGTCTTGTTGAACCATAATAGAATCATGCCATCATTGGGAAAAGTAATTATGAAATCACACATCCCATGGGCAACAACATTCCCAGTGTGGCCCTACCCAGATTAAAAGGTAATTGGGAAGTAGCAAAATAAGAAAAACGTACCATAAAACATCAATAATGTTAACATGTAGCTATCTAATTCATTATGTTGCCAGCAGGGATCCTTGTATATGGCTTAGTGACTCTGTTTCTGTTTGAGTTTGGTACTATTGCTTTACTATATAGAGCCCAAACCCAATATCACAGCATCATTGCAACAATGGGGATAAAGTAAGAGTGTCCCAGCCAGTAGGAAGAAGTCTCAAGAAGAAAGAGTCAGGAAAGTTCTAACGTGTTATAGACAAGGAACTCTGGTAATTCTCACACTATACCTCAACATCCTTTTGAGGACCAGATTTGGATAAATCCAGCAGGCAGTAAAGACATTTACCCTCTGACCTGAGGAATTACTTGTCCTTGGAGACTATTGCTTAAAGGCCTGATA
>CM053580.1:62168190-62240476 GCA_028627135.1 Pseudochirops cupreus | reverse complement strand
GCCATAGATAATGTGGTATGGGTGATTGATATTTTTCTTCCTGGATACCCTGAATTTCTTAGACAGTGTTGTGACCTATTCTGCCTCTCTCAGGTAAACGATCTTTCTCACTGATTATTAGACCTTAAGAGCAGGCAATTAGATTTACCTGCCAGACCATTGCTTTCCTCTGTCTTTATTTGATAAATCTTTTCCAAATTTCACTCTGTAGGAGGTTAATTTCAGCCCCTATTGATCTGTTTTGTTTGGATCAAACCATGGCTAATAAGTCACAAATTCAATGTGATTCCTCCTAATATCTTAGAATTGGATCAAGAAAAAATACATATACAAAAATTCTCATTACTCAACATGCAAGGTGAACTGTAGCAGCTGCTTCAAGTCTTATTTTAACCAAGGCACGGGTATTGTTTTCCAACTGCAGCACAGATTGAGGTTATCCAGTGAGAAGGGTTGACAAGATCATTTAAGGTCTTGACTGCTAAATAGTTGAAGAAAAGAAGGTTGTATCGGCTTTTGATTTCAGAGTTGGCTTTTAGGGCAAATCTATATTGCTACAGACAGATCCTACCAAAGATCATTGAATGAGGCTGTATGGGGCCACAACAATAGAAAGCTTGGGATTGGGTGTCAAGAGAACACCATTTTCAATATGGGTTCTGTCACTTACTACCTTGTGACCTTAAAACGGTAGATAAGGTCACAAACCTCTCTGGGGCCTCCGCTTTCTCATCTGTAAAAATGAGAGAATTAAACTAGGTGGCTTCTAAGATTCTATCAGCTGGAAGGTCTGGTGAGGCAGCAAGTACAGCAGACTTTAGATCAAGCAGCTCCAAAAGTGTAGATTATAGATAAAAGAACTCTGAAAGGTGACTTCAGATGGTGGAAAGGATCCGGGGAGGGTAGTGGTTAGGGAGAGACCTTGGACCTCAAGATTTATGACTCTAAGCAGGAGGTAGCTAGGTGGCATTGTGGATAGATTACTGGGCCTAGAGTCAGGAAGACTTCTCTTCGGAGGTCAAATCTATTTGCTAGTTGTGTGACCCTGGGCAAATCACTTAATCCTGTTTGCCACAGTTTCCTCACCTGTAAAATGAGCTGGAGAAGGAAATGGCAAACCACTCCATTATCTTTGCAAGGAAAACCAAACAACTCAACAAGAAAGCAAGTATATCCATTTTGTTTATACTCAGAAGATCAAGACACTTGTTAAAAGTGTTAACTTTTAACCTGTTAACAAAGTCAGTTGCTAAAAAAATTTTTCATTAAAGACCACGGCTAGTGTTACCACTTTAGTGAAAAGAGGCAGGGTTTCCTGTACATTACCTTATTAAAAGGCTTAAAATGTGCAGCCTTGGAACAAAGGAAATCAGCTATAGACTTCACAAAAAAAAAATCCTGAAAACTGGTTCCTTACATATTCAATTCCAATCAATCCAGCCAGAATTTACCAGGTGCCCAAAATGTACCAAAAGCATAGTATGCATTGGGGGATACAAAAGCAAAGCAGAAAACAATCCTGGACCTCAAAGAAGTATAGCATATGGAACTGAACTTATAATAAGACAAAAAGTGCTTTGGTGTGTAAGTACAGATAATTGAAGTAGATGAAGTACAGAGATTCAGCAGTTTTTCTTTGAACTGTAAATCCAAAAGTTTAGGGCCATTCCTGAGTTGGAACAAAATTAGTCACTCTCACTTTCACTTAAAAGTATTAGTTTGTATAGGATGAAAAAAAAATACTTACAAACTTTTTATTTCACATTTGATAATTCTTCTTTTAAGAACTGACAGCTACAAGTTTGGTTTTTTTTTTTGCTTTTTTTTTTTTGGAGGGGAGGAAGGCAGGGCAATTGGGGTTAAGTGACTTACCCACGGTCACAAGGCTAGTAAGTGTCAAGTGTCTGAGGCTGAATTTGAACTCAGGTCCTCCTGACTCCAGGGCTGGTTCTCTATTCACTGTGCCACCTAGCCTCCCCACTACAAGTTCTTGTTAAGATCTAGCATTAGAATTAGGGCTAGCATAGATGGGTCACAAACTCGCCTGTATTTAGAGATTTTGCTTTAGGTTGAGTTAAAATTAAATATATGAAGACAATGAAAGTGTTAAAAGGAGCTGATATTCATACAACGCCTTAAGGTTTGCAAAGCACTTCTCATATGTCATCTCAGTTATTTTGACAGCGACTCCTTGAGGCAGGTCCTACAGATTTATTATCCCCTATTATCCCAAACTGAGACTCAAGGAGATCAAATGATTTGCCTATAGATACAGAGCTACTAAGTTTCTGGGGCAGGATTCAATATCAGGTCACTCCTAAATTCAAAGCCTATGTTCTTTCCTTTAGGAATCCTTCCTCTCTATGTTGATTGAATTCTTTAAAAAATATTTTTTTTCCTTCCCAATCTAGAGCTATTTTATTTGGGGGTTTTGTTTTAAGCAGTAGAATTGCTCATCAACATACAGTATCTTCTGAATGCCATAGAAACAACTAAGTGGAATAATGATTTTGAATAATTAGAGCTAACCACCAGATAGTTTCTTAATATATAAGATTAACCTTTTAAACACATTTCATAAAAGAATTATTAAAATTGTAATCTAGAGGAGAATGTTTTTAATCATGTTGAGGAGGGGGTTTAAAGAGAAACCCTTTTTTTCCAGTAACTTAAAATTTAAAAGCTTAACACGTATTAAAGTCAGAATTTGAACCTAATTCAAGCTGACTGTAGGTCCATTGCTCCATCCACCAGGTCACATTGCCCATGCAGGCCCTATTATTTATTTAGTTCACTGAAGTTATGCCTGCCTATTAATTATTTTGAATCCTGTTTGATGGTTTTTTAGCACTAAATAAAGGACAAAATGATATGGTTTGGTATACATGTGGAATTTTTCTTGTATTTTCATCAAGAATATTACAGATGAAATTTAAACCAGTCTCCCAATGATTTTATAACAATGAGAAGGTAGATGTATGTTCATCTGTAACCCTAAAGAATGGATAGGGTCAGGGCCTCAGCATGGGATTCCACTGGCAGAGGGAAAGCCTGAATGGGGAAATTTCTTTTACCCCTACACACTGAGACCCTCTCTGCAACCTATAGTCTTACAGAGTTGAGAAGCACTGCAGTTAAGTAATTTGCCCAGAACTTCCCAATTAGTATGTATCAAAGGCTGGACTCAGCCCCAGGTCTTCCTGGTTCTGAAGACAACTCCGTGTAAAATTGTTGTTGTTCAGTCATATTCAACTCTTTGAGACCCCATTTGGGGTTTTGTTTGAAGGGATACTGGAGTGATTTGCCATTTCCTTCTCCAGCTCATTTTACAGACAAGGAAACTGAGGCAAAGGGGGTTAGATAAATTGTTCAGGATCACACGGGCAATAAGTGTCTGAGGCTAGATGTGAACTCACGAAAATGAATCCCTGACTCTAGGCCCAGCACTATATTCACTGTACCACCTAGTTGCCCTACTGTGTTGTACTACACCTCAACCAAAAGTTCTTTTAGTTAAATGAACTTTCAACGTATAGCTTCCACTTTGAGTCATTTAGAGGAAAAAAGGTTTTATAACATTCATGCGCACACACACACACACACACACACACACACATAACCACATATATAGTGCGTCTCAAAGGTCAATGCAGTTTTAAGGTTTGATAACAACAGAAGTATAAAAAAAAGCTTTAAGGTTCATTATTGACAAGTTTAAAATATTGATATCTTTCTAATTGGAATTAAAGACAACCACCAACTTAGACTACACATTGGGTTTTGGAAAAAGGGTTTTAGACATTTGTAAAAGCTTTCATCAGCTGCTACTCAGTGACTGAAGGATTGCATTTGTAATACCAGCCTTAAGATGATATAAAGAATTAGGTTTGAATTCATACACAAATTTTAATGTGACCCCACAAGAAAAAGTCTAATGGAGATCAGATGATCATGGTGGCCAAGTAAAGGGACTTCCTCTACCACACCAGTGTGAGAAAGTTTCATTAAGAAACCACTCTGGTATCTTTGCCAGGAAACCCCAAATGAGATCGTGGAAAGTCAGACGTGACTGAGACAACTGAGCAATAACAGTAGACCAAATGGCATTCCTTTGAAGACCAGTCTAGTGAAGTCTAGGGAAGCCCATTAGTAGGTAGGATAGAATGTGGCGGATGTTTTTAAATACAAAAACTATTGAAAATCATCTACTAATTCATAGCAGGGCTTTATTTTACATTTATAGTGGGAGTGCTCATACCCATCAAATCACAGATCCTTGAAATGTTGAACTAATATAAGAAGGAGGGGGAAGAAGAAGAGGAGGAGGAGAACAAGGAGGAGAAGGAGAAAGAGAAGAAGGAGAAGAAGAAGAAGAAGAGAGATAAGGAGGAGGAAAAGGAGAAAGAGAAGGAGAAGGAGGAGGAGGAGAAGGAAAAAGAGGAGAAGAAGGAGAAGAAGAGGAGATGGAAGAGGAGGAGGAAGAGAAAAAGAAAAATAGAAATAAAGAGACGATGGAGAGATAGATAAATATGTATATAGTACATTAGGTTGGCAAAGCGCTTTACGTGTATTATCTCATTTGATCCCACAAGAACACTAAGGTAGGTACTATTGTTATTTCCCTTTTTGCAAAGGGGAAGCTTGAAGCTGAGGTAGGATAAATGACTTGGCCAGGGTCACTTTGCTGGTAAATGACTGAAGTAAGGTTTAAACTCAGGTCTTTTTAACTCCAGGTCCAGCATTCTATACACTCTGTCACTTGGCTTCACTATTACATATTCCATTTATTATATAATACATAGAATATACTATATATACATATATATATATTTATATATATGTATATCTGTACACATGTAAGTAAATATGAATGGTAGTTGAGATGAGGTTAAAATAAACCTCTCTTGATCTGAAATATAAGGATCCATGGGGTAGGAAGACAGGATGAAACACTCAATCTGAAATATCCATAGAGACAATGTTTCCTTTGAACATTAATAAGTCAAATTACAAAATAAAATATATGCATTTCAATTTTAATATTCTACAAAAGGGAATGGCAGTCACACAGCCTGCTTTGATGATTCCTCTGACCTATAAGTGATTTTCTGTGGGGTCCTAAGCTCTTATTTTGATAGCCACTGGCTATGCATGATGCTTCAGATTTTAAATTTGCTCACTTTTATATTAGATAACTTCTATTGTAAGATGATCATAATTAAACAATCCTGTCTAGAAATTCAATTCTTTCCACTTGACCCCTCAAATTAAGCAAGTTTTGAGTTTTACTTGATTACATTATAATTCAAGCTACTGTAGAAAATGTTATTTTTTTAAAGTAAATATGTCTATATACTAAATTTAGGCCACTTTTCCACTTCAATAACATTAAATAATATTCCCAGTTAGTGGAAGAAAATAAACACTTTCATTATTCATTTTAGGTCATGAAGGAGTAAGTACAGTAGAATTCCACAATTAATTATTCTCATGTATATAGTGCAAATCACCATACAATATCAGAAACATTCCCCTCCCCCTTTTTGTTTGCTTTTAATTATTATGCATCAAGAAAACATGAACTCTTCTATCACATTGTTTTGTACTTCATTTCTTCATAAGAACAATTTGGTATTAATTTTAGGGAAATTATTCCCATCATAATCATAATGAAAATATTTGTTAATGCAGAATGAACGAATGGATGTTTTGCTATGCTTGGCACCAGGACTTTTACAAAATTGTGGAATTGCATTGGTCCTTGCCTTCTAGGAACCAAATTAAAGTAATAACTTCTAACTATCCTGTGCATTCCCTATTAATGTAAATGGAGCATGATTTACTTCAAATAATAAACAGCTTCAATTATAGAAATCATCACTCAAATTTCTTGTTGACTTTCCAATTGTCATGGGAAGCTGGGGTGGATCTTTACCCAGGTAATGGAAAGACCAGCAGCAACCTCTCTACCCCTTCCTATGTCTCTAGTTCTTTTTTGAGGTTTTGAACCTAAAGGTCATTTTAACTAGTCCTGGTTGGGAGCAGGATAGTACATTGCCTGAATTCTGAGCCATGGAAGATGTAGACGCAATTCTATTACCTTAATTCAACCACGAGTAAGGAGTTGGAATCTTCCTTTGAGAAATTGAGTCTGGAGATTTCTATACTTGCCTGAGGGTATCTTTTTTTTTTGTGCCTGCCAAATGGAACTATAGGATGGGTAAATAACAGAGACTACAAATGTGTTGTTTAGCCCTGAGATATGTTATCCTCTTCAGATTCTTTCTTCAAAAACTGAGTGTATTAGCAGAGGAGCTCTCAAGCTTTGATAGGAGATTCCATGCATAACATCTAGGATAGAGGGTGAGGAAATTCCTGGACTATGTCAAGGAGCTGCCAAATTGAGGACAAAGTCCAGAGACACAACGTGGAGGAGCAAACCTGGACCTTGCCCTTCATTCATACTGTGAGTTCTCTGAATTGTGTGTGATGGAAGGTAGGACCGAGCAGAGGAGAGGGTTATTTATCACTCTTACTAAACTGAGTTCTTCCTTTCTTGGGAGAGTGTCAGCCACAGTCTGGAACAACTTTATAAATCCCTGGAGAAGATGGACTCCCTTGACTTCTTTGCAACCTCAAATTCTTGTCTTTTTGAGGGAAAGTGGTAAGGGCAACCCCATGGGTGGTACTATAAGATTGGAGCTACTGGATCAGACCCACGGGTATTGGGGTTCACCAGAGGGGAAAGTTTTCTCAACTCTATGTCCTTAAGGATGAGTCTTTTTGCATTCTTTATTGTCTATAATTACTTTGTTCTACAGACCATGTCCCCTTACCTTGCTTCTGGCAGAGAAATTGAAAACACCTTAGACTCAGGGGCAGGTCCTTCTAGGTCCTTCTAGGCCTTTTGACTCAATCCAAGTTTTACAGAACAAATCCTTAAACAAATTTAATTAAAGTTGTTGAGTGTGAATTTTAGAAGAACTTAAATTACTAGTATGGGTTCTTTAAACAGATTCTGTGACCAGATCATCCCTATGTGTCTTTGTCAAGGAGGAAGAGAAGTGGATATTAGCTCTGGAGTGGATATTAGCAGACTGGAAGTGTGTCATGCCTTCCAGAGCTATGTATTCCTCCCACTACATGCCTAATACTTAGCTATACATCTAGTACCCAAATGAAAAACTCCACACGGTTCCTCCCTCTTCAAGCCTCTCTACATTTTCATCATCAACTTTCATCATTAGTGTCTCAGTTGTCAGGACATGGAAGGTGTTGAAGAGTGTTGTAAAGCAACAGATGCCCACTGGACGTGACTTCTATTCCTCAAAGCATCAATAGCAGCTCGGTTTTTTAAGGCATTACAAACACACTTCACAATAGTTGACTCCTCAGTTTATTTCTTAGCAAGACTCAGAAAGTAAGGGATCCTATCTTACTTCAGTTATTTATTTACTCTGCAATCTTGGCTAGCCATTATTTGTGGCATGAAAAGGTTGTCTGAATAGGTTCTGAATAACATGACCAGTGTCATGTAATTGAAGTCAGTGCAAATATTATTTCTCTCCAATTTACAAATGAGGCAAGGGGGAGATTAAATGACTTGGGTCCAGATCTCACAAAATGAGGAGTATGGTGTAGTAGAAAGTGCATTTGAGTGAGAATTAGAAGAACTGTGTTCAAATCTCTGTCCTGTAATCTATTATTGCTATGACCTCGGGCAAATGACTTTCCTGCTCTTGGCCTCAGTTTTCTTGTATATCAAATGAGGTAGTTTGATTATATAATCTATGAGGTTTCTTTCCCATTTAGTTACATGGTTCTATGATTATTACTTACCCATCTTCTATCGGTTGAAGAAAAAACATATCATTTCATGTTCTGATGTGGATTTCTGAGCTCTGCTTACTTAAAAATGAGTTGTCAGGAATCTGGAAAAAATGTTTCGGTCTTGTTCTAGACTGTTATTTCATTCTCCACAGTATTGTTGATTAAAAAAAAAAAGCAAAAAACAAAACCATACAATGAAAGGCACCCTTATTTGTTCATTTCACTTGTATTCTTGTTTCCATAGTTACTTTTTTCCCCTATTTTTTCTCACCTTTCTGTCCTTATTAGTAGCAGAGCATAACTGCTTTATTAACTCCATTGTTCTTTTTCCATTTTTTTGTCTCACTCTTTTTTTGTCTTTTCCTTTTTTCTTTTGTTTTCACACTTCCTGTGCTTCTTTGACACATTTTGTCTCTACTTCTCTCTCTCTAAATCCAGTTTTCTCAGTTTATCTTTCCAACAAGTAAATGACTTTCAAATTCTAAGAACTATCCAGTTTAGCTATCTTCAAACCAGTTGAACTGGCAAAGTGACACCTCCTTCCTTGAGTCAGGCTGTCATGTTGCCACGACAACTGCAAATGTGATCAAGCCCAAATCCTTTGCAATAGAACACTGCCTCATGTTGTCATGACAACCTCTAAGACTCCTTGCTCTACCTCTCCTGTTGCCATTTAAATATTAAAGATCTATATTTCTTAAGTCTAGAATCTGAACATTTTTTACACCTCTGATTTATTTCAAGCTGCTAAGGTGATTGAATTTGGATTGGCATTTTAAAAGACATGGGTGTTTACCATCTTTGTGTAGAAATAGACATAGGTGATAGGACAGAGATATGGCCTTGGAACTCAGGGACTGCTAAATGAAGGCTATTTAAAACACTAATCTCTTTATCTGCTACTTTGTAAAGGTTGTATGTTGTGCATATGTATGTGTGTGTGTGTGTGCCCGCGCGCACGTGTGCACAGGCATGTGCACTTGGTAAGTATTTGAGATTTGTTGGTGAGATAATGTGCTTTGTGGGCCCTTAAAGTGGAATCAGTAGGCAAGTTCTAAGCATGCGGTGTTGTCTTCCTTATACAAAAGCAATGACTTTTCAAAACAAAATGCACAATACACAATAGATATCAAAAAAAAGCAAGCCTCTTCTTGGCTTTGATAAAGACTGATTTTTATTAGTACTATGCTAAGTACAATTCTGATTAGTGGTTTTAATGAATGATTTCATTGATCATGAAGGCTATAAGCAGCATCTTTGATAATACACTAATCTCTCTCTGTGTCTTTGTGTCTCTGTCTCTATCTCTCTGTTTCTTTGTCTCTCTGTCTCTCTTTCTGTTTCTCTCTCTGTGTCTTTCTCTTTCTCTTTCCTCCATCCCCCTTCAAGTTTGTATCTCCAGGATCTACTTCCAGTCGCAGATCTGCCGAGTTGGCCAAGATGTAGCTTATTATTATTCCTACCAAACACTCCCTCAGTTCTTTATCATTTTGAATTCCAGTATTCCACAAACACTTCTCTGGCAGATCTTTTGACTCCTCCCTTCTCCTGTTGCTAAAACCAAAACCAATACTAAATCAGGTATCTAAATTACTTTATATTCTCTCTTTTACTATTGTCCTGGAAGCTTTTGGCTGAAAAACTTTCATGAGTTAAGCGCTCAATATTTTACTCTAACACGGTCTGCTGGAATCCCAGTCCTAGAGCATTAGTTTGTAATGTGATTATAGAAAACAAGATCTTTGCTTCTCAAAGGATACAGTCCAGAAGTTCTGAGAACCACATTGAGTCCTCTATAGTATAGTAATGGATGATCATGGGATCAACTATTACTATAAGAGCTGGAATAGATTTCATAGGTCGTCTAGATGAGAAAACTGAGACCCAGGGAGCAAAAGAATAAAGAACTTGCCTACTGATTCCACTTGAGGGCCCACAAAGTACATTCTCTCACCAACAAAATAACAAATAAATAAACGAATAACGCTAGATAAAAATAACAAAGTCACTAGATGATAAATATCTGAAGCAGGATTTGAATTCAGTGTCATGATTCTTTCCCTTAGTCAAGCTCTCTCCCAGTAGAGACCAAGTCCATAGTTTTCTTGCTCCTGCCCTCAAGAAATTAATGACAGCTAGACGGGAGTAGCAGTGGGGAATATGGAAAGAGTTCTGCTACTAATTATCTATGTAATCACATTCCTTGTCTGGATCTGAATTTCCTCATCCATAAAAAGAAAGGTTTAGATGAAATGATTGCCAAGGTCCTTTTTGGCTCTGATATGTTGTGATTCTATGACTGTCAGTAGTTCTTTGGTCTGAGATACATTTAGCAAATTTGACCACCCTGGAAGTTCACTATTGTGTGGATAAAATTAGGGTTGATGGCTTTTTCACCATTGCCTTGGACTGAAATATACCTACATAATAGAGTCATTAATTCTATTTTATGCAGCTGTGTTGGAAGCTGACTCAAAGTTGGGTTCTGAAGTCATTTCCAGTCTCAAGGAAATCTTTCAGTCCATTGAGTACCTGTTGAGATCGTCAGTACCCCTGAATAGTAGCCTACCCATTGAAACTCCTAGCTTCCTATGTTTAGATCAAATACCAGCTCTCCCAAGAGGTCTTCCCCAAACCACCAAGTTGTTACATTCTCTAGACCTTCAATATCATCTTGCATATCTTTATTTTATATATATATATATATATCTTTATATATATATATCTTTATTATATATGTGTGTGTGTGTGTGTGTGTGTGTGTATATATATATATGTATGTATGTATGTATGTATATATAATACATATATACCTTTCCCAGTAGAATGTACACTTATTGAGATAGGGACTATTTTGTCTCCATATCCCTAGTGCCTTGAATTTAGCAGTCAGTTTTAAAAAATGCTTGTTGAAGAAAGCTGAACTAAATCTAGGAACTGATGCATGTTGAAGTTTGCCCATATGTGTTTAAGTATAAAATACATAAAGAATTATGGATCCTTTGGCAGAGTTTATAGCATGCATTTATAGACTAACAAGAATCCTGAACAAGATTGAAATCCATTCCAGGAAACAAAAGCTCCATGAAGCCAAAGATTTTCATCAGTAATTCAAGCTAAACGTTGCCCTAATTTATGCTATTTAGATCTTCTCCCTCAGATGTGACAAGGAAGAAGAACAAACTGAAAAAAAGGCAGCGTTTTATCTGAAGAACAGCTTATAGAATCAAGTTTTAGGCAAAACATAAGGATTCAGAGTAGAGTGAATTATAGACATCTCTAAGTGTGTTATCTCCTTACCTGAAGAGGCAATGTGGCATGTTGTTGGGGTGGTTGTGATTGTGGTTGTTGCTGTTTCTCTTTCATTTTTGAACCTCTTCATGACATCAGGAAGATGATGCTGTGACTTGCAAGCAAATTGGATTTAAGTGAGGGAGGGCTGTGTAAGGTCACCAGCCTCACTTTCTCTTCTGGAGCCATCTGAGTCTAATGGAAAGATATAGATCAGGAAGACTGAAGATGGCCCCCATGTGGCATGTTAGAAACATTAAAGGTCTGGGTTCTAATCCTGACTGAGCTATTAACTAGATGTTTGAATGAGGCTTTTTGGTATAAAGACCCTATGATTATGTGAGATTCATATGAAAACTTAGCTCCTGTTACTTTAAGTTCCAGAGTGGATGAAGAAAGTAGGTAGACTTTACCTTATGAACAATTTGCCATCCATAATCATTTTCATTGGCCGGACTTTAGGGATAAGAATGACTTAGACTTTTCAATATCTTTAATGTCCTGAATTTCAAGGACTTGAGGTTTCAAGGCTAGCCTAACCATCATGAAGGCCTAATATGTAAGCATATAGCACAGGATACTCAGTTAACCTTTACAACATGATAGGAAATAGAATTTGATCTCTCACTGATGTTCCAATGTGCTGGTTCATTAACACGAAACAGAAGTTCATAGGTAAATACGAACTCTGCCTTAAGAGGCAGTATGGTACACTGGATGTTGTTTGCTTCAGAATCAGGAGACTCCCACCGCTAATACATAATGGCAATGTGACCCTAGGAAAGTCACAATCTCTCAGTGACCCTGGGAACTCTCTAATACCTTGAACTGTAGAAGAGGAGCTGCTCTGCATTAATCAAGAGAACTTTATCACTGGAAGTTCCCTATACCAATAAAATCATAGGTCCTATAAAAAGGTGAACTCTGTCATCACTGAACACTGATACAACAATGACATTTGTTGGACGGTATCTATCCTAAGTAACTGCAAAACTTGGACAAGTTATGGATACTATATCCAATAATATTAAGTGGTTTCATCAGCAGCAACTAGAAGACATTTTTAACATTAATGACAAGAGGAGGTCAGTAACAAACCTTGAAATGCAACCAAGACCAGAAAATTGATAATTAATTTATGAAACTAAGAAATGGGGAGCAATATACCTGGTTCTTTGGATATTTGCCTGGAAAGACGATAATGTCAATGGAAAGAAAGGCAACAATCACACTTTAATAAGGCACTGGGCATGTAGGGGCAAATGGCACAGACAGTAAAGAGACAAGAAGTGAGAAGGAGTACAGAGGCAGAAAGCATGGGGACAGGGAACAAGGTGGTGAAGGAAGGAAGGCAAGATGGGGAAGATTATAGGGTGGGGAGAGGCAGAGTATCACTCATGTAACCATCAATTAGAGTTGGAAGCATTGAATCCCATGTACCCAGATGGAGATGGAAGAAGGTTCAGGATGGGGGGGACAGGAGTTTGAGGTCTCATTTTTATAGGGTGCTGGGCAGGGAACAGACCAACTGTTAGTTCATTAGCATATCCAACTTAACTCAAAGTTGTTGATAAAACTTTAAAATGAACATGTCCACATCATAGCAAAATTATCAGCACACTATTTGGTATCGTGCTGATCTTTTTAGGCCATTCATCATGATTTGCCTACATCAAAGAAGGAGCTCTACTTTGTGAGCAAAGTAGAATCACAGCAGCACAAAGGAAATGAGAGATGTATAAATCTAGAGACAGCTCCATCCCAAATGCTCAAATGGACTATTTGTTCCTGCCCTCTGGTAGAGCCTTCCAAGTTCATGTTGGACTGATTGGTCACAGTCAAATACACTGTACCTTGACCCCAACATTGTGCTGTCATTGGTCCTCATCAAGTATGAAAAACAAACAACACCTTCAGATGTCTAGAATTTGTCTTAGATTTACATATTACAGGACCAAAAGACCCTGACAGCAAATGTCAGGTGGCTTCCCCTGACTCAGCACATATTACCAGGATATTATTTTTTGTTATATATAATGCAATTTGTAAATTATGCCCCCTTTCATCTTTGGGACAGTTTGTAAGTGATTTCTATGGAAAGAGTTCTGCTACTAATTATCTATGTAATCACATTCTTTGTCTGGATCTGAATTTCCTCATCCAACATTTCTTCACCATCACCCTGAAAATATACTTTTGGGTAGTGAAAAGTCATCTTCTTTGAACCCTTTGAATAATAAAGTGCTGGCTCAGTTTCTGTTCAGGCTACAGCCCTTTCAGATCCTCGGAAAACCATAAGACCCTTCATGACACATGCAATACCAATTCCTGTCACTCGTGGCCACAAATAAGTTTGCCCACCCTCTAAATGCTAGGCTGGAACCAGGCACAGCACATTGAACAAGCTCTGTTTAAACCCGCCAGGAAGGGCAAAAGAAAAAGAAAATTGAGTTTACCCTCTCAGAAGAAAGGTCCCAGTGGTTCTCAACCTTCCTAGTTGCTCGCGTTGTGGTGACCCCCAACCATACAATTATTTTCGTTGCTACTTCATCACTGTCATTTTGCTACTGTTATGCATCATAATGTAAATATCTGACATGCAGGATGTATTTTCATTGTTACAAATTGACCATAACCCACAGGTTGAGAACCGTTGCCATAGGCTATTGCAGCTTTTCCATTCTGGTCACGTGCTCCCCCTCGTCCATCATCACACCATGAAACACCACTTGTTTTCACTTTCTTACTGGCATTACTTGTATTGACATTTATACCGAATATGCTCTAAAATGCTTTATATTAATTAATATACCGCTTGAACCAACTAGAACAGTGGTTCTCAACCTGCGGGTTATGTTCAATTTGTAACAATGAAAATACATCCTGCATATCAGATATTTACATTATGATTAATAACAGTAGCAAAATTATAGTTACAAAGTAGCAACGAAAATAATTTTTTGGTTGGGGGTCACCACAACATGAGGAACTGTATTAAAGGGTCGCGGCATTAGAAAGGTTGAGAACCACAGCTCTAGAGCTTTTCAGACTGTGTGAGACTCTCACTACAGTGAATAAGGACCTAGAGATTGATTATGTATCACCCCAGATGAAAAACCGAATTGTTCTATATTCAAATTTCTTCGGCATTCTTTCAGCACACAGGGCTATCTATCTAACTGGGTTTGGACAAAATTGCTAGATGCTTCTTTCCACATAGGGTATACAAAAGTTTTCCCAGTTGTCCCCATGCCATAAGTGATCACCTTAGAGGGAATCTGACCGAGATAGATTAGTACAGAAAAAAAGAATGTATTCTCAGACATTGACTGCATTTCTTCATTGATCAAAGTTAGATATTTAAAAAATAACGGGGAATATTGTGATTGGTGGTTTGAATTGCAGGTCCCCTAGTAGGCTGAGAGGGTGAAAAATATCTGTAGCAGATGGAACTTTGTTAACTCCCTAAATCATCTTAAAATTGGTGCCCACCTAGTCATTACCAACGTATGAATGACATTTAATGAACACTCACTACATGAAATATACTGTATTAGGGGCAGAGAGGCAAAATACATACTTTATGCTTTTGAGGGTCTTATAATCTAGTCGGAGAGATAGGACATATTTCTCAAACTTTATATAACAACATGCTTCTGACTAAATGTCAAGTTACTGGAATTCAACTATGCACAACTATAAACTATGTGGCAGTTAGGACAAAATGGCCTATAATTATAAAACACATGGTGTCTTACAGTAAGCAAAATCATCAGCCATACTGAGAGAGAAACAATAAGATCATTTCCATCAACTGCCTGGATTGTAGCAATAGGTTCCTACTTGGACACCTCTTCAATTTCCCCTTTTTGTCTTTCACATAGCAATCAAATTGATATTCCTAAAATATGAATCTGACTGTGTCAACCCATACTCAAAAATTTTAAATGGCTTATTATTTCCTCTGGAGAAAATAGAAAATCTTCAGCCTGGTTTTTGAAGCCCTACATGATCTAGCTCCCACTTATCTTTCTAATTACATATTGTATTACACTCATTCCCATACTCTCTATTCTTGTCCCTAAACATTTTATTCCATCTCTCACTTCCATGTCTTTGCCTAAGTGGTCTCCTAGGTCTGGAATTCACTCTGGTTTCTGCTCTACCTTGTAGAATCTCTAGTTTTCTTGTGAGAACAGTTCAAGTACCACCATCTACAAGATGTGTTTCTGAATCCACAAGATGTGTTTCTAAATCCTTCTACAAGATGTGTTTCCCCCACCCCCAATGACTAGTACTCTTTCCTCTTTGAAATTATTTAGTATTCCTTTACATATACTTTAATAAAGTATTTAAAATAAACTTTAAGTTTATTAGTACTGTTGATATTAAGAGAAAGTAGTTCAGACTATTCACCAGAAGGACAAATACTGAAGCTGAAACTTAAATATTTTGGGAGCATAATGAGAAGATAGGAGTCATTGGAAAAGACCCTGATGTTGGTAAAGATTGAAGACAAAAGGAGTTGGCGACAGCAGAGGATGAGATGGATAGATGGTGTCATGGAAGCAACACACTTGAGCTTGGACAGACTTAGAGAGATAGGGGAGGACAGAAAGACCTGGTGTGCTATGGCACACAGTCACAAAGAGTCAGACATAAGTAAATGATTGGATTACAACGAACAGTTGCATCACTCTAGCACAAGGTATGCTCCTTGAAGGCAGAAACTGAAAATTTTTTTTTGTCAGTGTAGCCCTTTCGAATTGTACATAATCAGTGCTTAAGAAATATTTGTTAGACTGAGTTGTTGAATTGCCAATAAAAGAAAAAGCTGAATGACCATCTTTATAGATAGAGTGGAAACTGAATGACTAACTCTCCAGTAGTTGTGAGTGTGCATATGTGGAGTAACATGATTATTGTCTACTCAGAAAATGAGATGAGTCTGTATGTGTATATACGTGTATCTGTATGTGTTGTGCATAGGCATGTATGTGTGTGTGTGTGTGTGTGTGTGTGTGTGTGTGTGTGTGTGTGTGTGTGTAAAATGAGGGATAAGGATAGGATATCCCTTAAATGTTCTTATTTATTATTCATGTTTTAATTTTTTAAGCCTCTTCTTTCTTTCTTTTTTTTTTTTTTTGGCTTTTTGGAGGGGGGAGGGCAGGGCAATTGGGGTTAAGTGATTTGCCCAACATCACACAGCTAGTAAATATTAAGTGTCTGAGGCCAGATTTGAATTCAGGTCCTCCTGACTCCAGGGCCAGTGCTCTACTCACTGTTCCACCTAGCTGCCCCAAGCCTCTTATTTCAAGAGATGTATATCACTTGGACTCTTATTTTCATGTTACTTCCCATTTATCCAGATTTTCTGACTTCATTTTTTCCAGTCTGAGAAAAATTATAATATCGTATAATATCCATGCAAGACTGCTTGCCCTCTGCTCTTCTTCCATTTCAAATCTTAATAATTTGCTTCTTTCAGGAAACCATGCTAAAGTTCTTCCACAAAGTCATAAATATTTTTTAAAAAATATTAAAGAATTGCTATCTTGAGAAGCACTCAGTTTCTTGATAATTTTTTAAATCCAAGTTTTTGCTTATGCTTAAATTCCAAGCTCTGAACAGGGATTTGTACATTGCTCTTTAAGTATGCAGACTTCTGAGTACTTAATAAGTACCTATTTACTTGGATACTTTGAAAAATCCATGATCTCATCTTCTTGGGTACTCCCCTCCACCAACGCACATCCTCCCACAATTTCTAATCCAAAGGCTGTGCCAGCAGAGGTACACTCTGGGAGACTAAACATACTTTGCTGGAAAGGGTCCAGTGAAGGACCATGTGCCTTTCTACCTAAGACCAACCCAATGAAGATCCCAGAGGCCCTTCACCTGAAGGTGAACATAGGTGATTTTAACCATGGTAGCTCAAGAAACAGAATACATTCAAAGTTATAGGAAAAAAAATAACTAAGGGGGGGGGGGAGTTGCAGAGTGAATAGATCACCGGTCCTGGAGTCAGGAGGACCTGAGTTCAAATCCACCCTCAGACACTTAACACAAAAAACTAGCTGTGTGACCTTGAGCAAGTCACTTAATCCCAATTGCCCTGCATTCCCCCCTCCAAAAAGAAAAAAATAACTAAGAATGCAAATGGGGTTCAGAAACAATTATATTTGAGGACTTCTCAAAAACTGAGTATACAACATGTTTCTTTTAGGTACCTTTTAAAATAGGCTAACTACATGTCTCTTGCTTAGCTCCTGGCTTTCACTATTTTATTAATCAATAAATTTGTATAGCACCAACAGGAAAAACTGGGGTGATTATACAAATTGCAGCACAGTAAAAAATTCTATACATTAGCTGGATATTTGAAATATATTATCTCTTTCTCCAGATCAGTTACCTCTTTGACTCATTTTCAGAAATACTGAGGAAAATTAATTTGATAGCTTCTATGATTAAAAAAAGATAAGTTATGAAATTTTCAATGTAGTTCATGTTCAGTATGTCTTTCTAATACTAAAATTATATTCAAACTATAAGAATAGAGGGGATTAGGACCTGGAGTCAAGAAGATTCATCTTCCTAAGCTCAAATATAGCTTCAGACACTTACTAGCTATGGGACTCAGGGCAAGTCACTTAACTCTGCTTGCCTCAGTTTCCTCATCTGTAAAATGAGCTGGAGAAGGAAATGGCAAATCACTCTAATATCTCTTCCAAGAAAACTCCAAATGGGATCATGAAGAGTCAGATTTAACCCTGTTACCACAGTTTCCTCATCTATGAAGTGACCTGGAGAAGGAAATGGCAAACCATTTCAGTATCTTTGCCAAGGGAACTCTAAATAGTGTCAGGAAGAACCGGACAGGACTGAAAAAAAAAAGACAACTGAACAACAACATAGGACTAGGACTAGAGCTGTAATTTCATTGGCACAGGGAACTCCCCAGTGAGAAAACTCATTCTATTAATATCACTCAGAACATTCTCTTCAAACTATAACCTTAACCTGTTCAATATTTATGTTTTCTGGAGCTTTGAGAGGTTCAGTGGCTTACCCTACATCACACAGTCAGTGTATGTCACAGGCAGGATGTAAACACAGCTTTTCCTGGCATTGAGGCCAGTTTCTATCCATTACTCTATCATGATTCTGAACTATAAGACATAAAAAAAATATTTTTTTTTCTAGCTTCAGGCAGCAAGGGAATATATTCAAGCTAACAAGGGATTTGATCAAGTAACTAGCAGTGGTGGTAAATGGAGTGCTGGACTAGAGTAGGAAGATACAAGTTCAAATTCTGCCTTAAACACTTAGTAGATGTGTGACCCTATACAAGTCACTTAACCTCTGTATGCCTCAGTTCTCTCATCTATCAAATGGGTTTAATAATAGCGCCTACTTCATAGGGTTGTTGTGAGGACTGAATGAAAATACTATATAAAGCATTTTGTAGTCCTTAAGGTACCATATAAATCTAATTAAGGTTGTCGTGTTACTTTGAAGAATTTACAGTCAAATACAACCAGGTCTCTAAATGAGGAAAGGTTGAACCCCAAAATACTTTATTTGGGTTATTTCTACTGTGTCTTCATCAAAGAATATTAAAGAAAGACTAGGGTTTGCTGAAGAAAAGAAACACTTCTGAAAAAATAATTTTTGAGAGCAGGAAAAATTAATTCAGTGCCTAAAGGGACAGACTAAAATCATTTCAAGTTTTTTCACAGTTGATGAGATTTATACAACAAACATAAGAAATATTTCCAGGACAAGAAAATTAAGGATGCCAATGTGATTTTTGTTTGGGGGTGCCTTATAAATTTTGAGCATCTTATTTTCTTTACTACCTCCAAGATTTCTGTGGTCTCAGCTCCAAGTCATTTTTATGCTTCACCTGTAAGAAAGAGAACTACCCTGGAAGTCTCTCTTTTCCCTCTGGATCTAGTAGCTGAGTAAGCTTTTATGAGAGCTTCAGCACTAGAGTAGTCCATCCTCCCTGAGGCATTCTGATTTATGCTCTGAGTGGGTGCAGACACATACACAACACTATGAACAATCAAACTGCCTTTTCAATTTCATTCAAAATGTCTTGCTGTTCAGATATGGAATGTCAGGGTGGTTGAAGTGTGCAGACTATTTCTGTTTTGAATAGGAGTTTCCTACTCTATGTGCAATAGAAGCTTCAGATTGAAGGGGGAAAAAATCAACAAAACCAAACTCTGCTCAATTGACCCTTTCTATAGAGTGAGATTCTTTCTCTAGTATTAGAGAGTTTAGCATTGCATTGAAAGTGAATTGCAGAAAAGCATAATGAATATTCAGTAATCACCCAATAAACCCACTGATAGACAAAAAATAACTTATCTATAAACATATGACTCTCTCTGTGACAATTGAGAAGTGGAGAGAAGGAGCTTAGAGCTATATATGGATTATATAACATCATACAAACAAATAAAATTTGAGAGGTTAAGGATAAGGAAGAAGATGGAGAAGGAGAAGAACAGTCCAAATTTTCCCTGAATTACCAATCGAGATAAGACTTAGGTTCAAATCCTGACTCTGATACTGTGTGATCATGAACCAGTTAATCTTGCATGTGAGTTTCAGGCAACTCTCCAAGACTATAAATTCCAGATTGCTCAAAATCTGTCTTGGTGGAAGAGTTTTCTTCCCTCCAAAAATAAAAAAATCCTTAACTCATTAAGCCACTAAACCATAATGATTGGTCAGGATCATCAGCTCTAATAACAAACAAAAAAGATTTGTATACATAAATTGTATTCTTTTTTAATATACTTCTGATGGATATTTATCAGATTTTCACTGTGAGTCATTGACTGACTTTTTAAAATAAGAGCAGTTTCTATTTCTTGACATATGTGGGTAAACCATATTGTACAGAAAACAGTTCTTAAAGATTTTTTTAAAATTGGAAACACTGGGCAGCATTTGGCACATGAATAACTTACACTTATATTGAAAATCTCCCCATAAGTTTTGAAAATCAGGAGATAATTAAATAAATTGAAATGTCTTCATCTTAGAACATTACACAAAGAATGACTGTCAATAAGTACAGAAAAGTGGTCTGTGGTTTAGAGTATGATAATACGCAACAATACTAGTATCTGATTTAGATAAAATAAATAATATTTCAAACTCCAGATTATGTGGGAAAATATAAAACCTGATTACAGTTTTACACACCAAAAATTCTTGTTATATTTAGTTGTATAAATGTATTATCAATATTCTTAGTCAGCTTAATCATCCAGGAAAAAGTAGTTTCCACTCTTCTTTTGTTCAACATTCTTGACTGAATTAGGTTTATTTATTTTTGACCTGTAGTTCTTTGATCTCTTCAGAAAGTGATTCCAAACTGAGACAAAAACTTATTTGTACTAGCCAGAAGGGTTTGAGGACTGTTTGAAAGCGTGTTCTTAGATGGAATGCCATCAAAAACTATGACCTGATCTGCTAGATAGGTGGCCATATAAAGTTATGTTCTACCACAACAACTGTCTTTCTTGAATGAACAATGTTTGACAGAGTTTGATAACTCTGACTGCCATTACACACTGATCAGAATCATCGATTAAATAGACATCAGCAGGTTTGCCCAGACAAAGACCTAAAGCATCTCATTGTAACTCACCATCAGATAATGACTGCGCTTCTTGATCTATGATGTTTTCTACCTTCAGAGGCTTCATTGTATCAGTGACAAATTGTGGATGAATATAAGCATCCTGCATCTTCTCATGCAGTAATTTCCATATGCTTCCTGTTGATTTGGGACTGATCTTCTGTGGCTTAAAGCTGACATTTTGTACTGGTTACCTCCCCTCCTTCGTCAGGTTTAAGTCAGCCAGCAAGCATTCTGATGAATAGTTTTACCAATATCATTTTCTCCTAGCATCACCGTGATTTCAGAGTCTCTAAATTCTCCAGCAATGATTGCAAGATGAAATTCTCCCATATTTTTCTTCATACCTGGATATTTATATACATGTCTTTTTCACCTCTTCCTCATTTGCTGCCTCAACTACTTTAAAAACCAGTGATGTATCTCTTAATTGTAAGTTTCCCATAGGAATGCAACCATCTAAAAAAATATTTCTACCTTCGCCTATGCTAAAAGGCATAATGACAACATCATAAGTAGCTGGCACTGCATATAAACAACAGATGATGTCAGAGAGATAATCTAGAACACTTAGATAATGCTTCACAAAATGACGCTTCACAAAACGATATATCTATCAGGATTTATTGGTGATAATATATTAATAGCAGCCTTTAGCCGCCAATAAAGGTTCATCAAACATGAAAACATCTACTTATGACAATAGGGCAAGGAAATCCTTGCAACTCTCCTCCCGAGAAGTTCTCAACATTTCATTATTTGAGATGGGTTAAGTCAGGCTGCTGATATACAATAGCTTGTATCTTTCTTTCATTCTTCTGGTCCAAAATAGAACCCACAGTGCCCTTTGCAGCTTTGAGAATCTGGTCCACATATTGAGACTTGATAATTACTTTTAAGTCTTCTTTCAGAATCTTGGTGAAATAGCTTTGCGACACAGATTCCCAAAAATAAGTCAAGATTTCTTGCCAATCTAGTGGATCAGCATATTTTTGAAAGTTTGGTTTTTACTTTCCTGATAAATTTTAAAGGCAGTTGATTTTCTAATACCATTGGTTTTGAGTAATCCCCAGACTTCACCTGGAGTACAGATAGCAGTCTATGAAGTTTGAAGACACTGGAACAATATCAATGTGCTGTTTCCTTTTATAGGTTGCTAGATAAATTAATTGACAAAGCAAGAAAAGGGTATTTCTTAACACAAAGATCACAACAAATGTAAAGTGCTTTAGAAACCCATTCTATTTTGCGCTTTGGTGTGACCTCTGTGCATAGTTTTCCCACTTGCAGTACTGGACAACTCTTTTCACACTCCTGTCAGCATTTCTTAGGTTTACATTTGTCATGACTGTCAATAGCAACTCTTGTTAATTTGTCTGCCATTTTTGTCAATGTAGGCTTACAATATAGCAAGAAAGATGACTTTGTAAGCAAGAGAAGTAGGAACCCAGGTCTTATGGAAGAAAATGACTGCCACAGGAGCGGCAAAGACAGCAAGTAGCGATGACCTAGAATCTGCCCTCAAGTTTGGATGGCACAACATGTTCTGTTAGCCACTTGACAAAATGGTGGTGCCAAGCCGCTGCTTCACACTCACCACAGAGACCAGAGTGCACCCACAAAAGAGCCAGCAGGCAGTGGGGTGGATGGCCCCCGCCTGTGGAAATGTATTCTTAATAAAGTCATTACCAATTTTTTTTTTCACTGTTTGATTTTATTTGGAGTTCCAAACTAAGGAATGAAATCCTTCCCACCAAAGCTAGTCATTTCAAGTCACCTCGGAAAGAGTCAGTTGCACTTTAAAAAAACATATTACAATTACACATTATTTCATTTGTCAATGATAGGATTTAATCATCTGTGAGACTTCTTTGATTATCCCAATTGATAGATACTCCCTCATGTCTCCAAACATGATAGTTTAGAGACAGAGAGACCTAAATTAAGTAAGTTATTGATTGGTAAAAGGAAGTAAGTGGAACTCCATCTTTGACTTACTATATTTGGTCGGGGAAATATCTCCCAAACACGGGTGTTTAATTAGTGATTAGGCAAAAGAATTCTGGTACTTTCTACTGTTTGTTACAAATGTCAGGCACAAAAGACAGAAAATGGGAAAATTGGTTTTCTAGAGTAGAGCAGCAAAGGGACATTCATAGGAGTGGGAAAGGGTTTTGTGCAAACAAGTATCTATCTCTATTCCTGACACAGGTTAATTCAGACCTAAATGACTAACTATAAATCCATTTAATATATCTATCAATTAAAAGCAACATAATCATCAATGCACGGGTATTATCATCAATACATAATGGATTAATTAATCATAGCTCTTATCCTAACACTATAACCATGAGAATTTACACAAATTTAATCCTATTCTGCTTAATTCACTACTACAATCACTGATATCCACCAAATCACAATGAACTGAAAAAATGCTAATTAAATTGAGTACAGGTATCAAGATTATTCTCACAACTATTTACGTTCCTATATGGGAAGATGATAACTGTAATTCCTAAGAACTTTATCATTAATGCAGTCAGAAGGAGTATACACATTGTACAGATGTGAATTGACTATGATGGAATGATTTAAAAAAATAAAATGAAGAGCTGAGAAAGAGGAATGCAATCAGAGATGGAGTAAGAAAGAGGATGAATGGAGAAAACTATCTCATATAAAAGAGATGCAAAAGGAAGGGCTTTTACAGTGGAGAGGAAGATGGGGGGTGAACAATACTTGAACCTTACTCTCATTGGAATTGGCTCAAAGAGGAAATAACATGTACATTTAGTTGGGTATAAAAATCCTTCTTAACCTATAGAGAAGTAAAAGAGCAGGAAGATAAGAGAAGGGTTGGTAGAAGGGAGGTTGGATTAGGGGTGACAATGGCCAAAAGCAAAATAGACTTTTGAATGGGGACAGAAGAGAGAAGGAGAGAAGAAGGGAGGAAGGGAGAGAAGGAGGGAGGGAGAGAGAGAGAGAAAGAGAGAGAGAGAGAGAGGATAAATGGGAAAATAAGATGGAAAGAAATACATAGTAATTATAACTGTGAATGTGAATGAGATGTACTCACTCATAAAAGAAGCAGACAGCAGAATGGATAAAAAAAATCAGAATCCAACAATATGTTGTTTACAAGAAACACACTTGTAGCAGAGAAATGCACACAGAGTAAAAATAAGGGCCTAGCACAGAATCTATTATGGTCCAGCTGAGGTTGAAAAAAAAAAGCAGGGATAGCACTAATGATTTCAGACAAAGAAAAAACTAAAATAGACCTAATTAAAAGAGATAAGCAAAGAAATCACATTTTGGTAAAAGGAAAAGTCAAATGAATTATAGGAGGAAATAGTAAAACTGTTATAGTGGGGGACTTCAACTTTCTGTTCTTAGAATTCAATAAATGTAACCATAAAATAAACAAGAAAGAAGTTAATTAGACAAAGAGAATTTTAGAAAAGTAAGATATAGACCTCTGGGGAAAACTGGATGGGAATAGAAAGAAGTATGCCTTTCTTTCAACTGCATATGGCACCTTCACAGAAATTGACCATGCATTAGGGCATAAAAATTTCACAACCAAATGTAGAAAAGTATCCTTTTCAGATCATAATACAATAAAAAATTATATTCAATAAAAGGTCATGGAAATATAAACTAAAAATTAATTGGAAAGTGAATAATCTAATCCCAAAGAATGAATGGTCAAAGAAAAAATCACATAAACAATAGGCAATTTTATTTTAAAAAATGACAACAATGAGACAACATATCAAAATTTTGGGGATGCAATCAAGTCAGCACTTAAGAGAAAAATTGTATCTCTAAATACTTACATCAATAAAATAGAGAAAGAGTAGGTCAATGAACTGGGTATATAACTATAAAAAAGCAACCTAGAAAAAGAAAAAAAATTAAAATTCCCAATTAAACACCAAATTAGAAATCCTGAAAATCAGAGGAGAGGTTAATTAAATTGAAAGTAAGAAGCCATTGAACTAATAAAAGATGCTAAAAGCAGGTTTTATTTTTTAAAAAACAACAATAAAATAAACTTGGTTAATTTGAATTTTTTTAAAAAAAAGAAAGCCAAATGACTAGTATCAAAATTGAAAAGATTGAATTCACCAACAATGAACATGAAATTAAAGCAATTATTAGGAACTATTTTACTTAATTACATGCCAATAAATCTAGCAATTTAAAAGAAAGGGATAAATATTTACAAAAATATAAATTCCACAGATTAACATAAGAGGAAATAGGATATTTAAATAATTTAAATTTAAATATTTAAATAATAGGAAGAGTAAAAAAAAAAGAGGAGAGGAGAAATAGAGAGAAAGAGCTATAGACCAATTTCCCTAATTGATGCAAAAATTTTAAATAAAATACTATTAAGGAGATTACAGAAATGTATCAAAAAGTTCATACATTGTGACCAGGTAGGATTTATACCAGGAATGCAGGATTGACTCAATATTAGGAAAACTATCAGCATAACTGACCATATCAATAACAAAGCCAACAGAAATCATATGATTATCTCAATAGATGCAGAAAAAGCTTTTGACAAAATACATCTATTACTATTAAAAATTCTAGAAAGCATAAGAATAAATGGAGCTTTCCTTAAAATGATAAGTAGTACCTATCTAAAAACATCAGCAAACATTATTTGTAATGTGGACAAGCTTGAAGTCTTCCAAATTTGATCAGGAGTGAAACAAGGATGTTCATTCTCACCACTATTATTCAATATTGCACAGAAATGTCAAACTATAATAAAAAAAAAGAAGAAAAAGAAGTGAAAGGAATTAGAATAGGCAACCAGGAAGCAAAATTATTATTCTTTGCAGTAATCTAGTATATGAAAAACTCAAAGATCCAAGCTTTTGGAACAAGGATTTATTGTTGGACAAATGTGTTGGGAAAACTGGAAAACAGTATGGCAGAAACTAGGTTTAGACCAACATCTCATACCATATACCCAGAGAAAGTCAAAATAGGTTCATGATTTAGACATACAGAATTATATCATAAGCAAATTAGGGAAGCATGGAAAAATTTTACCTGTCAGATCTATGGATAAGGGAAGAAATTATAACCAAATACAGAGCATTATGGATGTCAAATGGATAATTTTAATCAATTAAATTAAAAAGGTTTTGCATAAACAAAGTCAAAGTAGCCCAGATTAGAAGGAAACAGTAAACTGGGGGGAATTTTTTGTAGTAAATTTCTCTGATAAAGGCCTCATTTCTCAAATACATATAGAACTGAGACAAATTTATAAGAATACAAGTCATTCTCCAATTGATAAATGGTTGAAGGTTCTAAACAGGCAGTTCTCAGAAGAATCAAAGTTATCTACAGTCATATAAAAAAGTGCTCTAAATCACTATTGATTAGAGAAATGAAAATTAAAACAACTCTGAAATACTGCTTCATACCTATTAGAGTGGCTAATATAACAGAAAAAGAAAATGACAAATGTTGAAGGGGACATAGAAAGCATTAATATTATTGGTGGAGTTGTGAACCGATCCAACCATTCTGTAGAGCAGTTTGCCCAAATGGCTGTAAAACTTCATATACCCTTTGACCTAGCAATGTCACTACTAGGTCTTTATTCCAAAGAGATCAAAGAAAAAATGACCTTCATATGCAAAAATATTTACAATCTCTCTTTTTGTGCCAGCAAAAATTGGAATTTGAGAGAATGACCATCAATTGGGGAACAGCTGAACAAATCATGGTATATGACTATGATAGAATACTATTGTGCTATAAGAAATGATGAGCAAGAAGCTTTCAGGAAAACCTGGAAAGATTTACACAAACTGATGCAAAGTGAAGTGAGTAAAACCAAGAGAGCATTGTACAGAGTAACAGCAATATTGTATAATGATTAACTGTGGATGACTTAGCTATTCTGCTCAGTACAGTGATCTAAAACAATTCCAAATGACTCGTGATCAAAAAAAATGCTCTCTATTTGTAGAGAAAAATATGATGAACTATGAGTGCAGATTAAGGCATACTTTTCTAACTATTTTTCTTGAGGTTTTTTTGGTTTTTGTTTTGTTTTGTTTTTTGCTTGTATTTTCTCTTGCAACACGGCTAATATGGAAATGTTTTTACATGGCTACACAGGTAAAATATACATTAAAATGCATGCTTTCTCAAGGAGAGGGTAGTGGATGGAGGAAGGGAGAGAATGTGAAATTCAATTTTTTAAGAAATGAATGTCAAAAAATTACATGCAATTTTTTACAGGTAAGAAAAAATTAAATTAAATTAAATACCAAAAAACTCCACCCAACAACCTTAAAGTATCATCCTGTATATATTAAATCAGCTAATATGACAGAAAAGGAATTTGACAAATGCTGCAGGGGATTTGGGAAAATAGATACTCAAATCACTGTTGATGGAACTCTGAACTAGTCTAACCATTCTAAAAACAATTTGGAATTATGACCAAAAGCTTTTAAACTGTGTATACTCTTTATCTCATCAATACTATTACTGGGTTTATACTCCAAAGAGATCAGAAAAAGAGGAAAAGGATCTACATGTACAAAAGTATTTATAGTAGGTTGTTTTGGGTTTTTTTTTGTACTGGTAAAGAATTGGAAACTGAGGGAATGTCCATTAGTTGGAGAATAGCAAAACAAGTTGTATAGGAAAGTGGTAGAACACTGGTTTTAGAAAAACCTATGAAGAATATGAACAGATGCAAAGTAAAAGTGAGCACAAACAGTAAGCAAAATTACAAAGATAACCAACTGTGAAAGACTTAGTAACTCTGATCAACACAGCGACGCACCTTAATTTCAAATGTCCCATGTTGAAAAATACTGTCTGCCCCGAGATAGAGAACTAATGGACTCAGGAATGCAAATTAGAGCATATTTTTTCTCTTTCATTTTTTTTTAACATTGCTAATACAGACAAATGTCTTATATTATTTCATATTTACAATGGATTTTGTATTTCTTGCCTGCCTAATTGGTGGGAAAAAGATGGGAGAGAAAAGATCTGAAAATAAAATAAAAATTGACTGAAAAAAAGAGTAATTAAGGTTTTAAGTCACACACTCACAGAGAGAGAGAGAGAGAGAGAGAGAGAGAGAGAGAGAGAGATTTAAAGGTTAAAGGGGACCTGGAAGTTACCCCAGTCCAACAACCAGAAAATGAATGCAACTCTGGAATTTCCAAATCCTCCCAAAAATTTCTTGTCGAGAGAAAGATAGCATTATCAGTCTGGTATAGATTAAAATCTGGGAAGACTTTCCTGAGCACTTCTTCTTGCCTTAGCTTTTCAATTTGCAATTACTTTTATGAATTTTTCATTTAATTATCTATATACATTTTCTGTTTCCTTTGGTAGAATGCAGATTTCTCAAGGGCAAAGCCTGTTTGGTTTCTGTCTATATTGTTAGCACATATCACCTAGGAGGGGCTTATCAGATATTTGGTGAATCAAATTGAATTGGTGAGACTAAAACACATTCAGATACCTGAGACCTCACAAAAGAAGATGTCTCCTTGTCTAGGGAAATATTGAATGGTTTAAACCATTCCAAATCCCAACTTGGAGTTCTTTTGAATTTTATGACTGGAGAGATGTTGATTTTCAGTAAACAAGCAAGGAATGAAGAAGTCCTTCAACATGACTCCATACTACAGGGACAACTCAAAGAATCATGGCACCATGCAATTATAGAGAGCTCAAAAGGGCCAAAATACTAAGGTCCTCAAAGGAGCAAAATTACTACATTTTCGTCAGATGAGAACTCATTTAAGAGTATACTCTAATTAAAGGGGGAAAAGATGCATGTAGAACTCTATTTATGAGCTAAGAAAATGAAAAACCATGTATAACTACAAAAGAAAACACTTGACATCATCTCAATGATTTATAAGACATGAGTATAAAAAGAGAGACTCAGCCGAGGTCAGAATATAAATGTTTGCTATTGAATTGAAGTGGAAAAAAAATCAGAGTCCTATTTGTTTTCTTTTAATTGTAGTTGTCAAGGTACACTACTGTGCTAAATAAGTAACTTTCAGGAGAAGAATTCCACAATAGCATGTAAGAACAATCTTGGGGGGTGGCTAACATTTCACTTTCCCAAGTGATTTCAATACAGGCTCTGGCATTAATAGGAACATAAATGACTGTCATACTTCCTTGTATATCCAGCATCCCATGTACCTAGTAGGTCATAGAAACTCAAAAAGTTTGCTGGAGTATTTGAAAACTTGTCATCCTAATTCCATTTAAAGTGCTACTGCTTATTCTTAATTGAATTCATTGGTTTTCTTGGCTGCTTTTGCTCTGAACCTCTATGTGTTTTGATCCATCTCTGATCCCCAAAGTAATTTGCATCTGCATTTTCATGAAGGTTTGTGAGGTGGACTCATTTTGCTTTTATAGTGCATACTCTTAATACTGAATGATCAATTAGCTTCCAGAGCAGGTAGCCAGGAGATTTATGCAAAAACTGAGTCATTTAGTAGCATATCAAGGCAACTGCAGCATATTTCTAAAATTATAGTACATTTTCTCCCCTCCCCCATATTTTTAGCATATCCAAATAGCCTCAAGTCAACAGGAACTAGGAAAAGAAAAGTAAATTTAGGAATCAAGGTGCCAGTTGTGAGTTACACAGGAGAGAGAGACTGGTTTAGAGGTTCTTTGGATATACAAAAAAACATATGCATTTGAATGATTTTTAAGAATAAGAGCCACAGTTGAGTTAAACTGACAATTAAAATGGGGAAGAAGGCAGAACTAACAGCTTTCGTAACCATCAATAAAAAAGATTATCTCCTGATCCAAAAAAAAAATTGCTTTACATACTATGTATTACATACATGTAAAATGTATTACATACATTTTCAATAAGACTTTAAGAGACAAACATATGGTACGTACGTATACACGCACCAATTGGAATTTAAAATATAGAAATTTAACAAAGGAAAGTGGGATGATGACATTTCCATTAACAGTATATTGGGCTAAGTACTGAGTCCTTCAAAGGATCCCCAAATAGTCAATCTGGAATGAGCATCAAAATCCTTCAAATGGTGCGCTGAGGTCATGGGACAGAGGAGAGTCAGTTCATGGATTTAGAGATGGATGGTCATCTGATCCAGCTCCCTCATTTGAAGAAATTGAGTTCCAGCAAGGTTAAATAGCTAATTAGTAGCAGAGCCAGCCTTTGAACCAAAGTCCTCTTGATTTCAAATCAAACATTCCTTCTACTAAACCACTCCTAGTCTGAGACAACAAAACTGCCAAATTGCTCTTTCCAGTGCAAAACCTCCTTGTTTGCTGGAATAAAACATGAAGCTATTCCTTCCTAGCTATTTTTATAAGAGTCACTATTCAGTAAACATTTATTAAGTACCAACTATATGCCAGGCATTGTGATGAACCCTGGGGACACAAAAAGAGGCAAAAGATAGTTCTTGGTCTCAAAGAGTTTACAATCTAAAGGGGGAGACAATGAGCAAAATGAATAGTACAAACAAGATATAGAAAAGGATAAATTGGAGCTCATCTACAGAGTGAAGGCACTGAAATCAAGAGGGGCTGGGGAAAGCTTCCTGAAGAAGGTGGGATTTGGGTTCAGACTTGAAGGAAGCCAGTCAAGTACAATAAGAGAGATAAGGAGGGAGCATGGGGGGTGCAACCAGAGAAAATGCCTGGAGCTGAAAAAAAGAGTGTCTCGTTGTGGAACAGCCAGGAGGCCAAAGTCACTAGATCAGTGGTTCTCAACCTTCCTAAGGCCGTGACCCTTTAATACTCGTATGTGTGTGTATCTGCATGTGGGCAGACCCGCCTGGAGATGGATAGAGGAACGGTGTCTCGATGCCTAAGACCATCAGAAATATATGTTTTCCGATGGTCTTAGGCGACCTCGTTTGACCCCCAAAGGGGTCACAACCCACAGGTTGAGAACTGCTGCACTAGATGGAGGAGTGCTTTGTGAGGAGTAAGGTGTAAGAAGATCGGAAAGTAGGAGGGCTTTGTATGAAGGGCTTTGAACACCAAACTGCTATCATATCATGCTACCTTGTGAGATTTCTTTCTGACATTAACATACCTTTTTAGAGATAAAGACAACTCCCGTTTATTTGGAGATTTTCTTTAAGTCACTCATAGTAATGGTAAACTGAGGAACAGTGGAGTGGCTTGAAATCTCTTGGATGGCTAATACATATTCCTAGAAAGGAATCACAGGCCTTCACAACTGAGATTTGGAAGGATACCAAAGGCCATGCCACATTAGGGGTCAGTAACAAGGAATACTCCACAACCTGCCAGGTAAAGAAAAGGAATATGTTTCTGCATAAAGGCCATGAAAATCTACTTAGAGCAATGTTCTTCCTAACATGTTTAAGTTGAGATCCTCCAATTCTACTACCGGGGCAACATAGAACTAGTCATCAATATTGAATGCTGTAATCTAATGATGGGGAAAGGGTTCTGGATCTGGAATCATACCTGGGTTCTATTTCCAACTGGGAATGGTAGTTAACACTGGTTGTGAGAACTTAGATAAGTCTTTTTACTTCCTCCTTGCCTATAAGATTCCTGTTTTTTAAATCCTCTCTTTCTTCATCCCCTGAAAAGAACCAAAGCTGAATGCTTCAGGCACTTTCTTAGCAGTATTCAATGCCACCTATGCTAGCTTACTTTTATCAGTGGGGTAAACCAAGTAAGCCAAAGGCCTCCTCCAAATGGGAAGAGGGGAGCTAGGTGGTACAGTGGATGGAGCACTGGGCTTGGAATCAGGAAGACTTATCTTCTTTAGTTCAAATCCGGTTTCAGAGACTAGCTGTGTGTCCCTGGCCACTTGATCCTTGTTTGCCTCAGTTCCTCCCTCGTAAAATGAGCTAGAGAAGGAAATGGCAAATCGCTATAGTGTCTTTGTCAAGAAAACCCCAAATGGGGTCACAGAGAGTCAGATGCTACTCAAATAACTAAACAACAACAATCTCCCAAATAAGTTAGAGTGCCGAAGATTTACATCACCTGAATACAACTCTGCTTGGTGTCGCTCTTTACCAGAATGTGATTGAACTCGATCATCACTAGGGGCCTCTCTAGTTCCGAAAGCTCCGATTCTGTGGCGAGCAGACAGCCATCCAGTACCTTTGCCAGTGAAAGGCAATAAAATACAATAATAATATAATAACAAAACCAAGAAATTGTACATCAAATTTAAGGATTTCAAAGCACTTTAAAAAATTATCTCATTTGATCCTACACAAGCCAACATTGCAAACAAAGAAAGTTGACCAAAAGTAACCAAAGAAAGATAATTTGATCTTCTGTTATGTTAATAGATGCTATATTAATTGCTGACAACTAAAAGTCCTAATATAAAGTGAGTTTGATCTCATAGATATCAGTAAGATGAAATATAATCAGAATATGGCTCTGACTGGGTCTATCTTATTTGAAAGAAACAGAATAGGTGAAAGGAGAGGAAGAACCAGAGGGGAGAAACATATGGGAATATGTTTGAGTAAAAATAAAACCAGGGAGAAACACAAGCAATTTTTGGTACATAGACCACCTGGACAGAAAGGAAACAGATGAGTTTGTGAAATAGATTACAAACCTAACATAGACATATGTTCAATATGGCACTGGTGGGGACCTCATTTATTTAGAAATGTGCTTGAGCTCTCTCTGACACAAGCGAAGCAACTAATAACTTCTAAGACAACGATAAGTCCTTCAAACAATTGAAGGACCAACAAAGAGAAATTCTGTTCTGGGTCTGATTCTAACAAATAGAAGAAAATGACTTATGGGGCAGAAATGAGGAAACCCTCAATGATCCATTCTTCATAGAGTTTGTTAGAGAAAAGAGAAAAGCCAGACATATTCTTGTACACCCTATCCATTTTGGAAGAGTACATTATAAATGGTTCAGCAAAAGAATAGGCCGGAGGTCATGAACTAAAATTCTACCTGGGAAGTAGCCCAGAAGAGACCAGAAATATTTTCAAAGAGGGAAAGGGAGAGTTGTCTGAATATACCTATGTGAATGCACAAGGGACTTTCTAATCATTTTAGATTTTGCAAAAATACATGGAAGATGAAGTCAGGTAACAGGGTGAGTGCAAAAGTATGGCATAATCCTAAAAAACATTGTCAGGATTACAAAAATTCAGAATGAGTTGAGGCTTTGTTATGGGAATCTGAAGATCTTCCCTGCCCCTAGGTCCTTTGCTTAAGTGGCTTAAGTGCCTCTGAGAACCTTCCCTGATTTGAAAGTATACTCTGCCCCAGAATAGACTGGATGTGGTCATGTGGAGCCTGTGGTAGGAGGCTTGTTTTTCGGGAATGCCCACAGCTTGTTGCTTTGTGATTGGGCAGTGGGTCAAGAGGGCTGTGACATTCTCCGATCCAGGAGAAGGCTATATATATCCTGATAGTGAGGTTTTGCTTTGGGGCTCACTTTGGAAAGAGTTGTGTGATATAACCAGATAAGATTCTGGGAAGCCGTTGAACCCCCTGGCTTTGAAAAACCCAGATGTTGGTGCTTCCCTCTCTGGTAACTGAATAGGTATGAATGTAATGGTCAGGTGGTTGGAAGCCCGTCTGCTGATTTGTTTCTTTGTTTGCTTGTAACTTGTGTTTGCATTCTCTGAAGTTCAGGGTGCTGACTTTTTCCCCTGAACTAGGTAAATGATATTTGTTTGATTGATTAAAGTAAGATTGTTAACCCATTTTGAGCTGCTTTCCTTTAGAAAAGCAGATCTAAGAACCTGTGCTAGCAGCCACCCTGGGTATGCTAGAGTGTTTGCTGATACAGGCTTATGAGCAAAGCTAGGGAGAACAAAAGAGATTTTTTAAGCTCTTTTGGGGAAATGAGGATCAAAGAAGAGAAAGATGTTGCTCAGGTGGTAGACCTAACGACAGCCAAAAACATAGTGAAGGTAGAACTACTCAAGTCTTACCTTGCTTCTATTTTTCTCTGCAAAGGAGAATGATGTTTAGGCAGTAAAGAACAGAATAAAAAATGAGTGATATGTAGTTGAAATCCAAAATAATCCTTAATGTTTGTCTAGAAAAGGAAGCAGGGATTTCAGTGAGCCATCAGGACATCATCAAGACCAGATTAGGTAAGATCAAATTTTTGTTTTTTTTGTTTTTTTTGTTTGTTTGTTTTTGCATGGGGTTATTAAACTGGTAAATCAGGAAAAATATGTTTCATATTTTGCCTAGATTTTAGAGGGCTGCATTTTTTTTTTGCTCTTTTGAAGGGGGAAGGCAGGACAATTGGGGTGAAGTAACTTGCCAATGGCTAGTAAGTGTTAAGTGTCTGAGGCCAGATTTTAACTCAGGTCCTCCTGACTCCAGCGCCAGTGCTCTATTCCCTCTGCCACCCAGCCACCCCAAAGGACTACTTTGATAACCTCATGCTATTTTTGTGGAAAAGATGAAGTTATTTGGGCTAGAATGATAGTACAATTAGATCAATAGATCGAAAACTGATTGAATGGCCAGACTCAAAACATAGCTCTTAATGGTTCAATATCAGATGGGCAAGATATCTCCAGCAGAGTTCCCCAGGGATATGCTTGTAGTCCATACGGTTTAATATTTTTATGAATGAGTTGGATGAAGAAAGATATATTATACTTATCAATTTACCCATGACAAATCTAGGAGAAATAGCTATCACATTAGATGACAGTCAGGATCCCAAAACTTTGACGTTTGGTTGAATCTAAAATGACAAAATGTAACAGGTATAATTTAGGTTTTATATAGGTTCAAACAATCAAATTCACAAATACAATACAGGGACAGAATGGTCAGACAATAGTTCATCTGAAAAAGATCTGAGAGTTTAGTAGACCGCTAAGCTCTAAAAGCAAATTAGACAGCTACGTGGCACAGGGGATAAAATACTGGGCCAAATCTGCCCTTAGACACTAAGTAGCAGTGTTATTCTGGGGTCATGATTTAACCTCTATCTACCTGTTTCTTCAACCATAAAATAGGGGTATAACAGTAACCTCACAGTTGCTACCAGGATTAAGTGAGATATTTGTAAAGTACTTAGCACAGTGACTGGCACAGAGTAGGCACAATGGGAATGCTTATTTCTTTCGATCCCTCTCCGTCTTCCAATACAAGTCAATAGTGTGATACGGTATCCAAGAAAAGCTAATATAATTGTGTGCTGCACTGAGAAGAATAACTTCAGAGCATAAGGGAATGACAGGAATTCCACTCTTCCCTGATTAGACTGCATCTGAAATATCTAGTTCAATTATGTAATCCACAAGTTTATGAAACATATTAGGATAGGGAGTGTCCAGAGGATAATTTTGAATTCATGTCATTTTAAGATTGGTTGAATGAGCTGGAAACGTTTACTTGGGAGAAAAGAACATCTAGGCCCCTCCCAACCACTGTCTTGTGTTGTGTGTGTGCACACAATAAATAATATGTGTGTATATATATATATATATATATACACATATATATCTACATATATGTATATATACACACATATACACACACATATATATGTATATATATTTAAATATACAAATGTATATGTGTGTATATATACATGCTCTTTTTTTCCTAATAGAATGAAAGCTCCTTGATGCCATGGACTGGTTTATTTATGTCTTTGTGTCTCTAGCAAAGAGTATCTGGCACATAGTAGGTGCTTTGATAAATGTTTGTTGATTGAGTAATGAGAGGTATCCAAAAATGGAATAGATAATCTCAGGATGTCGTGGGTACTACCCTAGCCCATACTGGAAGTTTCCAAACAGAAGGTGGAAGAATGGTAGGGTAATGTTGAAAATCATGTTTATTTCTGGAAGATAAGCTGCCTTGGAAGTAGAAGAAAATGTCCAGGAGCATGCTAGAAAATGGGAAGAAATAAAAGTGAAATTAACAATTTGTCAGATAATCCACACGATAATCCAATTATGATATGATGGTTGCTTGTTAAATGATAAGATTACAGGAGATAGGATATTCTTCATAATGGAGTTTAAATATACACATATATGTTATCTTTGTATATGTCGATTACTTATAGATATTTGTCTAAATAGATAATTGATAGATAAATAGATTCATAGGTAGGTAAATTTTTATTTTCCTCCTTGCTTGGACATGCAATTTCATTAGTAGAGAACTCCTAGTGAGTAACTTCTAAAAGCTCAGATCAATACCATCTCTGGAACTTGCAGTCTTACAGAACTGCTGCGGGTCCTGAGAAGTTATTTAACTTTCTTTTTTCAGGGTCTAAGAGACTTAGATTGGTCATGTGAAAAAAAAAGCCTTTATTTTTTACTCTTTAATAACTTAATGAGTAAAGAGTGTATTGTAGCTTCAGTTCATATGATATGACATAGTGTAACAATAAATGTAACTTATAATACAATAAACGGTTATATAGTGTAAAGCTATGTTATGTTAAGGGATAGGAACAATTCCCCTGGGCTGGGATGTTCTTCATGAAGCAGAAGAACACTGACCCAACTATTGTACTACAAATCATGCCTATTACACAATCATAAAAATCTACAACCCAGGGCTTCACTCCTTAAAAACATCATTGCCTTAGAACAAGTGAAAGAGAACATGTCACAATTGTTGTCATTTAAAAACTGTTAAACTCAAGAAACTACAAGAAATTAGTGAGATTGATAGGGAAAATAGTATTCTCTCCAATGGCATCAATAGATATGACAAGACCAGAGACCTAGAACTGGTTAACCTAGAGGTTAACAGCTCTTTCACCTTCCTTTTACAGATGAGAAAACTGAGGCTCATAAGAGACTAAATGGATTTGCTTGCCTAACATTACAATGAGATTAAAGTTTTTTTGTTTGTTTTGTTTTTTGCATGGGGTTGTTAAACCGGTAAATCAGGGGAAATACGTTCCCCAATTTGCCTACATTTCAGAGGATTGGGACTGAAGAGGGGACTGGGAGGGGTAGAAGAAGGGGATTTGAATCCAGATCTACTGACTTCAGACCCTGTCCTTCCCACTGCCTCTCTAATCCATTCATTACACTGGTGCTATTTGCTGTGAAAGCTGAGCTTAAGAATTTATTTGAAAATGAAACTGCCATTCCTGGAAGGCAAATCTTTTAACGTCCTTCTAAAAAAGAGAGGCTGCTCAAATTCAGAATCTGGCAGGTGTTGGGGGTTTAAGGTGAACACTGCAAAGTCCCATTGCAAGTCCACAAAAATCCACGAGGTGGCAGGAGCGCGCCATCTGCCTCCTCTCCAGCTGCTCCTAACAGACATCATCATTTAATCCTCTTTGCTATGTGGTCACAGTGCTTGCTGCCAGAAAGATTTCACACCTCAAAGAACAGTCTCTTGTCTTAGGTAGTGCTTGTTAGTACACAGCCTATGCTCATCACAGACAAAGGGGCTAAAGGAACCAGGAAAATTCTAAAGCAAACAATTACAAACCTATTCAATAACCACTAGGAGATGACATATTTATAGTGTTGCCTTTATTATTCCAAACTCCCCAAATCCTCTGTAGGCCAGGTCTGAGCATTTCCTGCTTTAAACTTTTGTAGCTGTTGTTGTTAGCAGAGACCTTTCACTTGTGAAATGCTTATTTCTTATTATTCAAATTTGTTAAGTTTAGTTGCCAAGAACACCTGGGTTGAATTCTGGCTCTGCAGTGTAACCATGAGCAAATCATTTAACCTCCCTCATCTGAGAAATGAGGGGGCTGGATTAAATCCGGTGTACTTAATGTTTTGTGGCACGGTCCTCTTTGGCAGTCTGACGAGGACCTTCTCAGAATATTGTTTTTAAAATGAGTAAAGAAAATACATTGAATTCCAAGTAAAGCCAATTATGGTGAAATACAGTCTAAAAATATTTTTTAAAACAGATTCATAGACCTGAGATTAAGGACTTTGAGATTAGATGAGGTCCCTTTAAACCCTAAATCCTAAAATCTATTTTTATCCTTGTCAGATGAGAGGTGAGACTATTGGCAATAAATGAAATTAAAGATTTCCCTGTGTTTGACTGGGTAGAGTGGGCAGTCTCCTACTAAGTAGAGAATTGAAGGCATTTTTAAGCCTTCTTCTTTCTTTATTTCAATGGATCTGCAGTTTCCTTCTTATGGGTACTCTCCAGCAGTACCAAATAAAACGATGATCCAGGCGTTCTAATGCTGTATGATTCTTGTTCCTGTCATTGCCTAAAGTTCTGGGAATCTTCCCTCTAAATCTGATCTTGTGAACACCAATGAGGCACATACACTGCCCATGTCCTTTACCAGCCTTCCTTCTCTGAAGACATTCCTTATGTGACTTCTCTTGAGCAAGTCACTATTGATAATAGGTTGTAGCCTATTCATGCCCACCCCTGTTCCTCTCAGTTGCCTTGTCAATAACGCTTAACTATAATTCTTCAAAGACTATGGTTTTTGTGCCATCCCATTATACCACCAAGAATATCAACATTAAAAAAGCCTGAATTCTACCTTCAGACCTGCACTTTTACCCTTGCCACCTAGATTCTTTTAAAATGCAAATACTCCTACACATTAAGTCCCTACCATTATGATTTTTGACAACTTGCATTCATTTATGCCTTTATGATTATAATATCCTTTCAAATATATATATATATATATATATATACATATACATATACATATATATATATCTTTTGATCAATACAACTACCATGGGTGGAACAAATACTGTACCCATTTTGCAGATAAAACTAGACTCTGAAAGACTGTGACTTCTTCAAGGTTACTCAGCTAGTAAGTGACAGAGTCAACACCCAAACCCAAATACCCATCATTCCTAATTAGGTGCTGTTCTTTATATCTCATCTTTCATTATCATTCCTTTATCAAATAATTTTCCCTTGAACAGAAAATTATTTTCAGCCTTTCCCACCCCCAGCCCCCACTCAGTGTTCAGAAGAGAACACTGGGTATGCTCAAGAGAAGTAGGTACACATAGCATATCTCAAAGACATCCTTTTTTTCATATTTTTGTCCAGGGTTGTCCCCTCTGCAGGTCTGTTAAGTAGTCCAGGGCCCTTTGGCTTGTGACTGTGGCAACTTTGTAGCCCTTGGTTTCATTTGTAAAGTGTCTCACGGATGCCTCTTCTTCTACATGCCTTTGTCCAGAATGAACCATCATGTTTCTGATTTGTCAGCTCAAAGGATCATAGATAATCATACGTCTAGAACTGGAAGGGGCTTTATCCATCCTTCAAAAGAGGAAACTGAGGTCTAGGGAGGTAAAAATCGTGTCAGAAATGGGATTCAAACCCAAGGTTTCAGACTCCAAAGTTAGTGCTCTTTCCACTGTGCCACACTTGTCGCCATAGAGTTAGAGCCAAAAAGGACTTCAGAGGCCATTAAGTCTCACCTACTCACTATACAGATGAAAGAACTGACTTACATCCTGGTATTTCACATCCATGCTACTTTGCTTAGAGACCACGTGTTTCAGTGTCCTTAAGGTACTTTTCCCACTCATCCTACTTGAGGTTGCTCAATGAGATTACAAGCTCCCTAAAGGGAGCACACTGGATAGAATGCTGCATCTAGAGTCAGGAGACTTGGATTCACATCCAGCCTCAGACACTAACTAGCTGTGTGACCCTGGGCAAGTCACTTAACCCTGCTTGCCTCACTTTCCTCATCTGTAAAATGAGCTGGAAAAGGAAACGGTAAACCACTTTAGTATCTTCACCAGGAAAAGCTTAAATGTGGTTACAAAGCATCAGACATAACCAAAATGACTGAACAACAACAAGGAGAAAAGGATTTCCTTTTGTGTTCATTCTCTCCAACCAGCCACCTCGCAATAGTTCCGAATATAGTCCTTTATAATTCAGCATGCTTGATAATATTCATTTAAGAAATTCATATCATGAGATAGCTGTTTGAATATTCCAGTGTCTGCTGTGATCTGCTTATACCCAGGCTGGCAAAGTAAACACCATCTTCAGTTCAGGCAAGTTGGCTGCACTCTTGCATCTCATTGCTGGTAATCTTGGTATTCTAGATAATGTTAAAGATGTCTCCTGGATCCTTCTAATGAACCTGCTTATGAAGTCAGATGGAACATCTAGACCATCTGTAGCATAGATAGATTTATGCCAATAATGGCAAAAGAATCCAAATAGCCATGAAATGATTGTGACATAGTACTAAATCTGTTAAGCCCATAGCCTCCCAGGGCCATAGCTGCTACAGGGTTCTTAGTTAACTGTTTAGGGAAGATGCGTTCTTTTTTTAAGACAGAGGCATGGAGCCAAGATGGCAGAGAAAAGGCAGGGACTTGCCCAAGCTCTTCCAAATTCTCCTCCAAACAATTTAAAATAAAACCTCAAAATGGATTCTGAAGCAGCAGAACCCACAAAAGGAGGGGATGGAAAAATTTTTTAGCCCAAGACAATTTAGAAATATTGGCAGGAAAGGTTTGTCCCACCAGGGTGAGAGTAGAGTTTAATTCAATGAAGGCTGTACTAGTTCAGGCCACTCCCCAGTAAGCTAGCAGCAAGCTTTGGGGGCAACTGAATCACCAGTGGCAGCAGTGGTATCTGGACCACTCAGCCCACAGATGGCAAGGGGGTCAGAAGGAGACTACAGAGGTCCCTTTGCTGGCACTAAGTGCACTTGGTGCAGGACTCTAATGGATCCAGGTGTCAGTCCTGAATCACAGTCCAGGGAGGAAGAGCACTAGCGTACCAGAGCTTGCAGCCACAGAGGAGCAGGGAGCCTGGTCACTCTTCTATGGTGTAAAAGAGTACTTGTGGTCCCTCACAAACTAGCACAGGCAAGGAAAGCAGTGACCACCCACCTCTTTAGATAATACCACCTTGGAAGAACTGAAAACTTGTAGAACTATCTCTGAGAGCAACAGCAAAAAAGGTCTGAAGTGGCCCCTCCATCTTAAAATCAGAACACCACTTTAACATAAAATGTTAATGTAAAAAATGTGTTAAAAGTCAAGAAACAGGCTGGCAAAAATGAGTAAAGAACAGCAACAAAAAGAAGTTGACTGTAGAAAGTTACTATAGTGATGGTAAGATCAAAACACAAAGTCAAAAGACAACAAAGTTAAAATTGCTATATCCAAACCCACAAAGAAAAATGTGAATTTGTCTCAGACCCAAAAAGGGTTCCTGGGAGAGCTCAGAAAGATTTTTAAAATCAAATAAGAGAGGTCAAGGGAATAAAAGTGGGAAGTAATGACAGCAATGCAGGAAAACCATGAAAAAAGAGTCAACAGCTCGGTAAAGGAGGCACAGAAAAATATTAAAAAGAAAACATCTTAAAAAACAGAATAGGCCAAATGGTAAAAAGAAGCACAAAAATCCACTGAAGAAAACTCCTTAAAAATAGAACTAGGCAAATAGAAAAAGATATACAAGAATTTAGTTAAAAGAAGAACTCCTTTTCAAAAAGCAAAATTGACCACATGGAAAAGGTGATACAAAAGTTCACTGAAGAAAAGTATACTTTTTATATTCCTTAAAAAGTATAGTTGGTCAAATGGGAAAGGAGATACAAAAGCTCAATGAAGAAAATAATTCCTTAAAAATCAGAACTGGGCAAGTGAAAGCTAATGACTTTATGAGATACCAAGAAACAATCAAACAAAACCAAAAGAATAAAATAATACAAGACAATGTGAAATATCTTATTGGAAAAACAACTGACTTGGAAAATAGATCCAGGAAAGATAAGTTAAGAATTATTGGACTAGAGGCAGCTAAGTGGCACAGTGAATAGAGCACTGGCTCTGGAGTCAGGAGGACTTGAGTTCAAATCCAACCTCAGACACTTAACAATTATTAGCCGTGTGACCTGGGCAAGTCACTTAACCCCAATTGCCTTGTCTTCCTCCCTCAAAAAAAAAAAAAAAAGCAAAAAAAAAAAAAAGAATTATTGGACTACCTGAAAGTCATGATCAAAAAAGGAACCTACATATCATCTTTCAAGAAATTATCAAGGAAAAACGTCCTGATATTCTAGAACCAGAGGGTAAAATAGAAATGGAAAGAATCCACTAATCACCTCCTAAAGGATATCCCAAAATGAAAACTTTCAGGAATATTATAGCCAAATTCCAGAGTTCCCTGGTCAAGGAGAAAATATTGCAAGCAGCCAGAAAGAAACAATTTAAGTATTGTGGAACCACAGTCTGGCTAACAAGATTTACAACTTCAATATTTTTAGGGCTTGGAATATGATATTCTAGAAGGCAGAGGAGCTAGGATTACAACCAAGAATCACCTACCCAGTAAAAACGAGTATATTCCTTTAGGGAGAAAATGAATATTCAATGAAATAGACAACTTTTAAGCATTCTTGATGAAAAGACCAGAGCTGAATAGAAAATGTGACTTACAAATACAAGACACAAGAGGAACATAAAAAGGTAAACATGAAAGGGAAATCATAAGGGATTCAGTAAGGTTTACTGTTTACATAACTACACGGGAAGATGATGCTTGTAACACCTAAAAACTTTCTCATTATTTGGACAGTTAGAAGGAGCATATATAGAGAAAGGAAATAGGTATTAGATAACTATGATGGGATATCTAAAAAACAAAATTAAGGGGTGAAAAAGGGGAATGCTCTGGTGGAACAAAAAGAGAGAGGTAGAATGGGGTAAATTATCTCACATAAAAGAGGCAAAAAAGAGCTTTTATAATAGAGGAGAAGAAGGTGGGAGGGTGGTGCTTGAACCTTACTCTCATCGGAATTAGCTCAAAAAGGGAATAACGTACACATTCAGTTGGATATAGAAATCTATATTACCCTATGGGAAAGTAGGAGGGAAAGGAGATAAGAGAAGAGTGCCAGATTAATAGAAGGGAAGGAAGACTGGGGGAAGTGGTACTCAGAAGCAAAACACTTTGGATGATGGATAAGAATGGAAGGAGAGTGAAACCTTGATGAATAGGGAAAATTAGGATGGAGAGAAATACACAGTTAGTAATCATAACTGTGAAAAAAAATTTACAGCAAGTTTCTTTGTTAAATACCTCATTCCTCAAATATATAATGAATTGAGTCAAATTTGTAAAATTAAGAGAGATTTCTCAAGTGATAGTCAAAGGATATGAATAGACAGCTTTCACAGGAAAACAATCCAATCTATTAATACCCATATAAAAATGCTCTAAATCACCTTTGATGAGAGAAATACAAATCAAAATAGCTCTGAGGTACCACCTATCACATTGTGTAATACGACAGAAAAGTAAAAGGACAAATGTTGGAGAGGATGGGAGAATATTGAGACAACTAATACATTGCTGGTGGAATTGTGAATTATTTCAACCATTCTGGAGCATAATGTGAAACTGTACCCAATGGGCCATAAAACCATGCATATCCTTTGACCCAGTAACACAACTACTAGGTCTGTAACCCAAAGAGATAAAAATCAAAAAGCATATGTACATAAATATTTATAGCAGCTTTTTTTGTGGTGGCAAAGAATTAGAAATTGATGGGATGCCCATCAATTGGGGAATGACTAAGTCATGGTATATGATTGTGATGGAATATTATTGTGCTATAAGAAATGACAAGCGGGATGTTTTCAGAAAAATGAAAAACTGACATGAACTGATATAAACTGAAATGAGTAGAACCAGGAGAACTCACACCAATACTATACAATGAGCAATAATCATGAATGACTTAGATTTTCTCAGAAACACAATAATCTAAGACAATTCCTAAGGACTTAAGGTGAAAAATGCTATATATCTCTAGAGAAAGAATTGTTGGAATCTGAATGCAGATTGAATCAAATTTTTTCTTTTACATTTCTTTTTCTTTTTAGTCTATTTTCTTTTTCAGTGTGACTAACATGGAAATATGTTTTGCACCAATGCACATGTATGACATATTATAAATTGCTTACCTTCTCAATGAGGGGTGAGGGTAGAGAACAAGAGAATTTGAAATATAAAATTAAAAAAAAACAAATGTTAAAATTATTTTTACATGTACTTGGGAAAAATACAATATATACACATATACGCACATATATATGCATATATAAATACATACACACACACATATATAAGACCAAGAGGCAGCAGAGTACAGTAGATATGGCATCGATTGAGAATCAATAATGCCTGTGTTCAAATCCCACCTCAGACATCTACTGGTTATATGACCCCAGACAAGTCACTTAGTCTTTCTAAGTCTCAGTTTCTTCTTCAAAATAAGGTGGAAGAGAGAAGGACACTTGATTCTAGCTCTAAATATATTGTTTTGTTTTGTTTTTTCCCCTCTTAAACCTATTCTGGATGAAAATAGATTACCAAAACTACCATTCTTCCTCCCCCATCTAAATCCTCTGTGTGTCGATTTTTCCTCTTGTACCTGATTTGTATAACATAATTACCCTTTTTAGCTGTTCCTAAACAGTTTTACTTCTTAAAGTCATACCATACTCAGGTCTACCCCAATCTTTCTTACAAACTACCCAATTACTAACGACAATCTTAGACATACGTTTTACATCTTACACACATCAAAGATAAACAGTCTGTCCTTATTGAATCCCTTGCAATTGGTCTTTGGTGCCTTTCTTTTGACTTTCGTATGTTCAGGTTGTTTTTTATTTATTTTTTTAACAAAGTCCTGAAAGTCTGACAATTGATAAAATATACATTTTTTTTTTCATTCAGGGTTATGCTTAACTTTGCTCGTGTGATATTTTTCATTGGAACTCCATTTCTTTTGCTCTTCCATGTATGGTATTCTAAGACCTGTGGTCATTTAGTGTTCCTACTGGTAGGTCTTCTGTGATTTTAACTGTGGCACTGTCATATTTCAATTATTTTCCTTTTGTTACTTTTAACATTTTATCCTTCAGCTTGGGGTTTTGGAATTTGACTAAAATTATCCTATTGAGTTTTCCTCATCGGATCTCTTTTAAGTGGTGATTGATTCTTTTCTATTTCTACTCCCTCACCCCTACCCCCTTGTTCTAAAGAAAATTTTCTTTAATTATTTCTTGTATTATTGTATTGATTCTTTTTTGATCATAGTTTTCAGGTAGTTTGATCATTCTTATGTTTTATCTTCTTGATCTATTTTCCAGATCAGCTGTTTTTCTTTTAAGATATTTCACTTTCTTTTCTACTTTTTCATTCTTTATATTTTGTTTTATTATTTCTTGATTTCATAACTTTGCTGACTTCCCCTTGCCAAATTCTAATTTTCAAGGTATCATTTTCTTCCTTAAGATTCTGGATCTCCTCTTCTAATTGGTTGACTTTCTTTTCATAATCTTGTTTTTCTTGATTGTCCTTGTTTTTTCTTTTTGTTTTGGTTTGTTTTTGTTTTTAGTTTTTCCTCAATCTCTGTCATTTGATTTTTAATGTCTTTTAAAAGTTCTTCTATAAATTCTTTCTGAGCAGGTGACCATTTGATGTTACTTTTTAGGGTATAAGAGAGTTTCTTTGTTTCAACATCCTCCTCTGTAGATGAACTCTGGTCTTCTCTATCCCCATAATAACTTTCTATGGTTGGATTCTTTCTCCTTTGCCTGAGCATTTTTTGTAATGATAGCTTAATTTTTGTAATCACCTCGAGTCCTAAAGGATGGGGGATGGTACTTCTGCCTTCTGATCTTTAGTTCTCCCCTCTAGCATCTCAAGAAACATTTCTTAAGCATTTTCTGTGTGCCAGGAACTATATTAAGTTTTGGAAAAGAACAAAATAACAGTCTTTGCCCTCAAGGGGTTCTAGTTCTAATGGAACAATACAATATGTACCCAGATAAGTATGTGCAAACTATCTGTGAAATAATTTTAAGAAGCAACAAGAACTCACAACTGGAAAGGATCAAGAAGGACCTTGTGTAGGAGGCAGTATCTGAACCTAGAAGAAAATAAAGATTCTGGGAAACAGAGGTGAGGAGAGGGAACATTCCAGACATGTAAAGGCACAGAGGCAGGAGGGAGGAGGTAAATTAACTTGCTCAGACCCACAGATAGTAAGTGGCAATAGCAAGACTCTCAATAAACTCTTTGCACTAAGCCTAGAATTTATAATCTGGTACAGGAGAAATGAATGAATGAATAAATAGCATTTATTAAGCCTCTGTTGGATAAGACATATATACAATGAGTTACAATAAATACAAGGTAAAGTACTGAAGTTCAATAAGTGAGATATAAAGTTCTAAGCTGGTTTAAACACAAGCAGCCTCAAAGGAAACAGGGATTTCAGTCTGGGTGCAAGGTGTCAAGGAAGAGGTTAAGCTTTCCTCACTTAATAAATTAATCATCTGAGAAATACATATTAGAATTTGGATTTTGGTTTTTTTCAAATTTCCTCAGCACAGTGTGAGGCACACAGTAGGTCCTTATTAAATGCCTATTGACTTAGCTGTGTAAAGCAATCAGATGAGTTTGTTGAGGGCCATTTGTTCAAATGAACCTTTCCAGATTCTAAGTACTAGATTTGGGGGTCATATAACTTTGGTTCAAGTCTCACTTCTGTCATTTGGTACATGACCTGACCAAGTCCCTTAACTTCTTTGGGTCTCAGTTTAATCATTTACAAAATGAGGAAGTTTGGCCAAATAGTCTCTAAGATCCCATCTAAAACTTTGATTCAACTTCTCCATATTTTGGAAAAGCATTCATCACTGTTTTTCAGGTGGTTCAAATTCTTGTATTAAGCAGCATGTGATTGATTTCCAGTTAGCCAAAAAGCAGATGACCAGTCCATGAGCAACCTATAGGGTTATATCTCATTTTAGAATAGTACAAAAGAGAGACTCAATATTTACCAGCCCCCTAAGTTGCAAAGATGACTATTAGTCTGGATGTAAGGAAACACTTTTTAACCATCAGAGCTATTTAGAAGTGGAATGAGTTACCTCTGGTGTTAGCAGGATCGTCCTTAACTAAAGATCTGCCATCAAAAGCCACTTACTGGACAATGTTGCTGATAGGATTATTATTCAGGTAATAGGTTGAAATCAACAGCCCACTGGGAGAGTATCGGATCATATAGTATTCTCTGGTCATTTGTATCATTAAAAAAGTGCACTGGGCTTCTATCATATTTAAGGTATCCTGCTTGGCACAAGATAATATACTATTTATCGTCATTACATTAAGTTTAGTGCATTTCCTCTACCAAAAAAAAATCCTTCAATGATTCCATTTTGCTCATAAGATTAATTCCAATTCAATTCAAATCAGTTCAACAAACATTTATGAAACAACTACAAAGTGCCAAGTGCTGCTTTCCCAAATCTGTATTTTCCCTATAGCGATTCTATCTTATCCCACTAACAGGACGAGCTTCACAAAACATGCCTAGGAGGAGGAACTGAAAAAGTACTCTCAGATGAACCTTTAAAGACAAATTCAGTTTGGGAAAGGGTACAGAGACCCTGGAAGTTCAGTTCCCATGAAGGGGGCATTGGAATGCAGAGAGTCACCTTATAATGAGGTGAGAGAGGGGTAACGAGGGTAAAGCAGTCCAGCATGTAGCTGTAGGAGAAGAGATGCATGTCATCTGGTAGCTTCCTATGTTAAGTAATTATTTTTGCTAACTTGGTACTAAGTTCTATTGTTTCTATGACGTTGAAGGAGTGAGTACTGTTCTTGCCATCTAAATTTTGACAACCTAAGGGAAAGCACTAGTTGTCCTGCCTTTCTTCCTTCTACTCTTCAGGCTACATTGTAGCCTGATTCATCTCTATAAGACATTCTCTACCATAATATAGATAATCTTTACCTTGGAAGCTCACTTCACCCTTGGGTTTCTACTTTGGTTTTTTAAAGAAGTGAAAACATGCAAAACATATTTCCATGTTAGCCATGTTGCAAACAAACAACCACAAAATAAAGTGAAAAAATATGTTTCAATCTGCATTCAGAATCCCTTATTGTTTCTTCTCTGGAAATAGGTGATATTTTCCATCATGAGTCTTTTGGAGTTGTCTTAGATCCTTGCAATGCTGAGAAGAGCTAAGTCTATCTCGGTTAGTCATTGCACAATATGGCTATTACTATGTACAATGTTCTCCTGGTTCTGCTCACTTCACTTTGCAATCGGTTCATTCAATTCTTCCCATGTTTTTTTCTGAAACCATCCTGCTTAACATTCCTTATAGCACAATAGTATTCCCTTCAAAATCATATACCACAACTTGTACAGCTAGTCCCCAGCTGATGTCATTTCCACAGTTTCCAATTCTTTACCACCACAAAAAGAGATGCTATAAATATTTTTGTATATATATACTTGAACTATTTCTCATACTGAAAGTACTCTCTATCCCATGGCCTCTGCCTCTGATAATTGGCTGGTTCTTCCTAGGATCTCCATTTTAAGGAGGAGGCCAGATCAATCATATGTTCCTGTCTATCCAGGTTGCACTGCTGACTCATCTCCACAGGATTTTCTCTATCATGTCCCTTATCTGGGTACTCTCACTCCCACACCCACACACCTCTTCCAGTGACCTTTTATGTACTATTTTCCTCCATTAGAATGTAAACTCCTTAAGGGCAGGGATTAGCCTTTCTTTCTGCTTGTTCATATATTCCCAGGGTAAAAACTACCTAATAAATGTTCTTTTACTATATTGCTTTTGAATATAGTCCTCTACTCCTGCTAGATATCCTCACTTACCCCCAAACCAAACATGTTTATTTATACCTACCACCACCATGCCTTTTCTCATTTGGTTCCCAATTCCTGAAATATACCAGCTATTTCTCCCTACTATCCAACCCTGTCCATCCATCAAAGCCCATTTCAATTCCTACCTACATCATGAAAACCTTCAGACTCCATTGGCATAGACCTTCTGTCAACTAAAATAGTCTCTACTGTTTCTTCTACTTATTCTTGAACTTATCAGATCCCGTCTTGTATCACTACCCATTGTATGTCTATAGGTACAGCTTATCTCTCCTTGAGGACGAGTCCTATACTTCTTGGATAACCTCCTCAGCTATACTGAGCACATAGTAGGTCTTCAAAAACTCCTATACAATCATAGATTGAATTAAGATAATAGGACCATGTTAAAATGGACCTCAGAGTCAACCTCCTCATTATATAGATGAGGAAACTCAGGCCTAACAAAGTTAAGTGGCTTGTCCAAGGTCACACAGGTGGCAATGATCAGAGACGGAACTTTAATTCAGTTCTTGTGACTCCATAGCCAGGGCTCTTTCTCATATGCCACACTGCTTCCCTTTGAGGGATCAATCAAATGGGGAAATGGGGGAAGAGGAAGGAAATCTATATCATGTGTTAAGGTATAGATATTATTTATATTGGCGTGGCTAAAAATAAATCTTTTGAGAATATATCTAAAAGGGAATGTGTATGTGTGTGTGTGTGTGTGTGTGTGTGTGTGTGTGTGTGTGTACCGCATTTCTTTAATAAGCATGAACATATAAAAAGCCTCTGACTTAGAACTCCATTTTTTATGTTTTATTAAAATAATAAATTCCTTGAAATTCAAATCTAATTATTTTAAATGTCATGAATATGACTATCATTAAGGAGAATAACTAAAGTTGTTTGGTTCTTGTTCCATATATTTCCTTTGAAATTCAAGTTAGAAACATAGTGGAAAGTGGCTAAGACAGAAGAAGACATTTCACATTGATTTTCCCCTTCAAGTTCCAGAGCCTGCAAAAATGGGTGCTTCAGAATAAAGAAGAGGAGGGGAGGAGAGGAGGACAAACAATCTCCTCCCCACAGAATTCATCATGGAACCACCCTTAAGGTCAAGTGTAAATATATTGCTGAAGCTTGCAGTCTTCCCAGCTGCCGGCTCCCAGTGTCCTGAGCAGCTTTCACAGCTGCTTGATCAACTGTTGGAGGGCTCACAGGCCCCACAGCTGTGGGACAGGAAGAATGTTCGTGCCTACATACAGCAATCTCCATCCCCCCATCCCAGGCCCCACACCCAAACAGGCTTATGCAGCTCCTTTTGTGCTCAGGCACAGTAACTCCAAGTAGGCAATGAGAAGCAGAAAGCCACAGAGGGCACCCTTCCAAGTGGACTAGCCTCTGGCCACAGAATGAATAGTTAAATTCATTTGGGTTTTTTACACATTTTTCTTTTATTTTTCAGTATTGCTCTTACTTGATTTATGACTCTTTGCTGGGTTAATGTGAGTGGATCTTTTCCTAGCTGATATGACCTTTGTCTGGGTTTCCATTGAGTTTAAGGAATTTGGCACTCCAACCAGCTGGAGAAGGGGGAACGGATGATGGCCAACAGGAGATAAAAGAGAATAAAGAAAAATATCTCTTTATACTTAGGTAGCCAAAGCCTCAGATCAGGAATTGCATGTAGGCAAAGATCATTTGGATCCAATCCAAATATATACTTATGCTGGGCAACTTCAGGTAAGTTCCTACTTACCGGGGTTCTTAACTTTTTGTGTGTCATGGACCCCTTTGGTAATCTGATGGAACTTACAGGTAACTTCTGAAAATGTTTTTTAGTACATAAAGTAAAATACATAGAATTATATGGAAAATGAATTATTTTTGCCCTAACATTTAAGGCACTAGAAAATTGGCATCAGATATTTTACTGCTGGCATAAAAAAAAAGTAGGATTGGAAGTGAGGTTTTTAAATATATATATATACACACATATATATTTATGTATGTGTATGCTCACTGATTATTGAAGACATTCATTCTGCCTATTTTTGATAAAAGAAATTTCTCCATATGTTTTTTTCATGTGCTTTGATCAAGAATTCTTCAAGTTTTAAGTTGACAAGCTTTCAGTTCACAGTTATAATGTGGCTATAGTGAATATGACTTTAAAACAGTAGCCCTGGCAATGTAAGATGTTGGAAGGAAAAAATTTGAATGTGCGTGTGTTCTTTTAAGCCTTCCAAAAAATTTTTTTTTAAAAAATCATCATTCTGTTTTTATCAAGTTATTCCTCCTAAGCAGAATCCCAAAGCATATTGGGTACAGTAGCTGTTACATGACAAGCACCAAAATACCTGTTTATTAAATTGGTCTGTGGATTAATTGCACATTTAATTATTTACTTCACTTTAAATTGATAAGTTTAATACCCATTTACTGTTTGGGTAAAATGATCACCTGGGCAGCTAGGTGGCACAGTGAATAGAGCCCTAGGCTTAGAATCAGAAAGACATAGTCAGGAATTCAAATCCAGCCTCTGATACTTACTAGCTGTGTGACCCTGGACAAGTCACTTAACTCTGCCTCAGTTCCTCTTCTATAAAACTGAATTGTAGAAGGAAATGGCAAACCATTCCACTATCTTTGCCAAGAATACCCCAAAAGGGGGTAACAGAGCTGGACAACTGGATATGACTGAACAACAACAAAAAATTATAGACAAGTAGAATAACTTGCAGAAAAAAATCAGCAAATCTAGTTCAATTCCACAATTTTTTAAAAGATTATTCACAGAATTGGAAGGGAAAGCCAATATTGTGACTTCCTCTGCCCTGTTACGACTCTACTCCATTGCTCCCTCCAACAGCAAGCTGGCATCGGTCATGAGTACATAGAAACAATTTCATAGCAATTACACCCTTCAGCCTGCATTTTATATATAATACGGCTCTCTGCTATCTGGTTTTGATTAGAGTTCAGTGGGTGGTAGCTGGTAGAGCTGAGTGGGTAAAGATAGGCCTTAAATCAGTATCCACCTGTCTAATCTCTCAGCAAAGAATTATGCAGGTAGTCTCGCAACAACAACAAGAATCTTACATTGTTTTGTTGTTGTTTTTAAGACAAGTAAAATATTTTTAGTTGTACACATGGGGGAAAAATTCACTTGGAAAGAGCCAAGTTTTAGACATTTCAAATGATATTAACATTTTTTTCTATCTCGTAGATCCATGTCTGGGTAATGTTGTCATATTTATGAGTTCATTAGATATTTCATCAATAAAGAGATATTCCCTTCCTGGCTTCTTTCTTAGCACCTACTCTTTCCCTTCTCTTTTTCTATCTTTATTTCCCTTCCATTCCTGGCACCTAATCTTTAATAATACTGACAAGAAGATTCTGAAATGTTTAGTGTGAAGGTAAAAAGAAAGGTGGAAAGATGAGTGCCAGTAATGCCCCCTCTAAAACACATAATTAAACCTATATATCACTTTTTCCTATAAAAGATTTTTTATTCATTAAATTTATTATTAAATGCAGTTATCCATGCTAGAAATAACTCTACTGCTGACATACTTGAATATAAATGAGATTGCAAAGCAGACTTATGGAGATGGGATAATACCCAATTTGCAGAATTCTCTGTGAATGGGAGTACTAAGGCAAAATATGTTGACTCAACAGAAATGGCAATCCCTGAACTTCCACTCCCCCCTCAGATGAGTGATCCTGCACTGGGAGAATCTGGGGGTCAAGGTCAGAAAGGAGAAACAGGTCTGCAGACTGTATCTTAACATATGGCAGAAGTCAGAGTCAGTCCTCTGTGGCTAGGGAACTTCACATTTTACATGGGAAAACAATGAGTGACTTGGCAAACACTGGATTTTTAATACCGGGCTACGTGTTGTATTTTTCTTACTGTTGGATTTTTGTAGAATGTTGATCGTAGAAACGTCAGACTGCCTTGTTCAAGGTTCAGTAAAATCCACTACTACGAATAACAGGAGACACACAGAAACAGGAATTATCGAGATGACAGATTTTGGGGAGTTAGATGTTTTAAAAAACATAAAAAGGAAGTGATTTTTATTCTCAGCCTGATAATAAGCAAAACAATATTCTTTAGCATCAAGTCAGTAAGCATTTCTTTACTTTCTATGTTCAGGCCACTAGGGATATAAAGAAAGGTGAAAAACAGTTACTGCCTTCGAAGAGTTCACAGTCTAACAGGTGAAAATAGTCCTTAAAATTTCACCATACACTCTTTACATCCATTCAGGAGAGAAGGTGAAATGGGATCAAACTTCTGGATAAGTTACAAGTTTGGAGAAGCTTTCCTTAAAACACTGGAATGAACTATCACAGGAGATTCCTCCTTTGGAGGTCTTTAAATTTAGGGCGGATTCTCCTTCAGGATAAATTGAACTATTTAATAAAATTATTTAATAATGTATTTATTCATAAAATATAATTCATATAATATATACTTATATATTTAATAAAAATTAAAAATTAATTTTTTTTGGACTCGGCCTGTGATTTTATCTTGGTAGAGATCCGTTGTCTTTGAGAAATTTCGTTTACCAGGCAGATCAGTACCTTCTCCAAAGATTGCACTCTTAGAAAGTGGCTTGGAAGACTAAAATATTAAATGATTTTACCTAGTATATAGCCAGTACTGTATTATTAGTACTGTTAGAGGTAAAAGCCAAACTCAGGTCTTCCTGACTCCAAGGCCAGTTCCCCATGCACTATATCTCAATGTCTCTCATACAGGTAGAGCCCTCTCTAAATGACGATGTGGATTATCTGACTTTCTGTGATTTTCTCCAGTTTTGTTATTGAGATTGTTGTTCTCTAGTCATTTCAGTCATGTCTGACTCTTCATGACCCCATTTGGAGTTTTCTTGACAAAGATACTGCAATGGTTCACCATTTCTTTCTCTGGCTCATTTTACAAATGAGGAAACTGAGGCAAACAAGGTTAAGTGACTTGCCCAGGGTCACACAGCTAGTTAGTTAGTTTATATTTGACCAAAACCCATTTCACAAATCTAAGTATAATTTAAGGGTCTTCTTATTAGGTCTTTCCTAATCTCCCCAGCTGTTAGCATCTCCTTGCATTTCTATTGTAAATAATTTGTATATACTTCTGTATATGTGTTGTCTTCCCTCAACAGTGTATAATAAATTCCTTGAAGGCAGACAGTTACATTTTTGTCTTTTATTTCTAGGAACTAGTATATAGCAGTGTTGGTACATTGGAGGTATTCAAATTTATGTTGGTAAATTGATGGAAACCTTAGCAAAGCTTGAATGGCAACCATCATTATTATTAAAATGAAAGATGAATAATTGACAAAATTTGTCTCTTCTTGACACTCTACAATAATACTCAACAAAGAATTATATCATCACCCTTTATGGGTTTTTGTAGCCTTCAGTCTGTGAACTTGTTTTATTTTTTAAAATATTTTGATAGCTATTTCAATATAATTGGTTTCCTTTGTAATCTTATGTATCTTATTTTAAACATTTAAAAACACTATTTTGAGATGGAGTCCATAGGCTTCACCAGACTGCCAAAAGGGCCCAAAATACACATGCAAAAAAGATTAAGAATCCCTGATGTAGATGAACTCTTGGCAATCTCACAACTAAGATACCTAAAAGAAAGAAAGAAAATAGGTCCCTAAGTTGTAATTGGACCAAAAGTTAAGTTGAGTCAAAGGGGTTAGTCCTTCATATGTTTAACTTTTCATGGTGCTCAAACTAACTTCTCAGTAGACTACCATGATTCGTTGGTCCACAAGAGCACTTGCTGCCCAGAATCTGAATATAGAAATACCCATAGCATTAATACTATTTCCACTAATGGTCAAGGGCAGCTTATTGCTCTGAAGCATATAGCCGGTTATTTCTTTCTTTATTCCTAACTCATCACTAGTTTGCCGACCACTATTAAAACACTTTCATGTCTAAATGTAAAGGCCCATATCCTGACATTGATCCAAGGGCGGAACTCCCATTGAAGTCAATGCGAGTGTTGCATAGCAATCAATGACAGGATATGGACCTCACGATTGGACCACCTTTCCCCTGGAACCTTTTTTTTTCCTTGGCACTCAGAAATTTCATAGTATTACAAGAAACAAGATACATCAGCGGTTCATCAGGCCTGTTAAGATCTTTCGTTCTCTTTTCTTTTTCTGGTAAAGTCTAAAATAGGTCATATGCCAATATTAGAAGAAAAAAAAAAGGAAACTGTAAAACTGCCAACTTCAGCAAATGATGTGCTTGAGTAGAAATTTCATACTTCACTTACTACATAATCAGGTGAACAGGCCTTATTTTAATCACATCGTCTATGCTAGCTAAGATATAGCCTTTAAAAAATCTAATGGGTTCTTTTTCCAGCTCTAGCACCTATGAATTGGCAGTCATGAAATATTTCACAAAGTGCACTTCCATTCAACACTTGGGTAATATTGAAGGTTTTTAGCACGTAGCTTCTATTAACAAATTACAAGAGCTATTCTCTCTCAGCTATTAATGATAGAAATATTATCTTAGATTTATATTGCACCTTCCTTCTTGTGTAATTTATACTTTGGCACTTCAGACACATAGGTTCCAATTATCTCTTTGTAAAATAGCCTTGGGATAGGTAGGTGGGGCAGTAGATAGAGTGCACATCCTGAAGTAAGGAAGATCCATATTCCTGAGTACAAATCTGGCCTTAGACATTTACTATGTGTGTGACCCTGGGCAAGTCACTTAACCCTATTTGCCTCAGTTTCCTCATCTATAAAATTAGCTGGAGAAGGAAATGGCAAACAGCTCTAATATCTCTGCCAAGAAAACTCCAAATGAGGTCTCAAAGAGCCCAACACAACTGAAAATGACTAGATGAAAAAAAAAATAGCCTTGACAATTGATTTCAAAAGTCACCAAGTAAAGACAATAAATAGATAGAAGATTTGGAGGTTGAGACCTGGGTTCAAATCCCAGTTCTGCCTATTGTTAGCTATGTGACCTTGAGCAAATCACTGTACTGCTCTGGGACTCAGTTTCTTCTTTTGCAGAATGAAGGGGTTGTATGAGAAATTACTAAAACACCTACTTCCTGGGAGCCTATGATTTGCTTAAGGCAAATGCAATCTGTTTCCTCTTCACCTACGTACTTCAAAATATATGATGGGTCTACTTTTGGTTCTTGTCCAATAAATGACTGGTTTTTCCTATCATTTATACACACACACACACACACACACACAATTTATGTACTATAATAGTAATTTGACTTTGGTTTGGTCATCTGAGTCTAGGTCTGTGACTTGTACTTCTGGCTAGTTTCAAAGATGTTTATAGGTTTAAGCTACACTAACCTGAAGCATGATAGTGTAATATATACATACAAATGGATAGGTAAATAGATACTTAGATACAGATACATAGAAATTATATTATTTATATGGACATTATACTATTAAATACATATATGTATATTTGCAATACAGACATATATTATGTATATACATATACATATATACACATATATATATATATATATATACACACATACATATGTGTCTGTAGTCTTTGTCACACAGATAACTGTATAAAAAATAAAATTAGGACCAAATTTTGAACTTTGTCATGAACAGAAACGTCTTTCTCCTTGAGAGTAGGGATTGTTTCTTCTTTGTAGTTGTATTCCTGGAACCTGTGCCCAGTACCAAAGAGGTCCTTAATAAGTTTCTTGTTGATTGGTTGATCCTATTTCAAGCTGGAATGAGGGAGGCCTAAGGGGAACCAGGAAGAGTGGGGAAAGCAAGAAGCTAAGAGATAGGGAAAGATGATGGAGTATGTAAGAACCTCAGGTCTTTTTTTTTTTAAGACCAGTCACCAGGGTTACTCATGAAGTGATGTCAACAGATCAAACCCAAGAATGTCCTATCCTGAGCCTGTCCCTTAGCAGACTAGGTAGATGTCCTTCATGGGAGGACAGACAATGACATGGCATGGATGAATTGCAAGATGAGATGATGGATCCATGGAATTATTAAACTAGTTTAATCATCCCCTTCTCCTCAGTTGAAGATCTATCTCTCTGGAACATTGTCTGGTCTTTGGTAGTACGGGAGGTCTTCAAAAGTGCTTTTGGCAATTACCCTGATCTGATAGTCTAGAAAAAGCTTTCTTATGGAACCTAGGAAATCAAGCAAAGAAGGCAAGGAGAGTGATCCTAGTGACTCAGAGAGCTTGGAATTCAACCCAGGAACCTTCTGGTTATTGCCAGAAAGAATACCTGGCCCTCCAGAGAGAATCAGCCCAGGGCTTGAACTGGAATGACTGACCCACCTTATAGGGCCTGTAATTCTATAACATTCCATGAGGGTGGAAGACATTTGAGTAGTTACTTTTTTGGAAGCAGAACTGTAGGATTGACCTTTATCTCAGAATCCTCCAAAGCCTTGGCAACATGTGGCTTTTTAAATAGTTCAAATCAATTCAGTTGAGAACTCAGGAGTACCTTGGTTCAAAGTACTCCTTGAACCTCCTCTGACACATATTTAGTGGTATAACCCTGGGAAAGTTACTTTGAACTTCCCAGGGTCTGGCAAATTTCTGAGACTTAAAGTGACAGATAAAATCTCCACCAGTAGAGAAAGTTCCTCACTGGGACACCCACACATAGATAAAATTACACCTCCAGGTAAGAGTAAGTTCAGAATAGATAACTTAATCCTGATTCAGGAATGAATGGTGAGGCAATGTTATTCACTATAAGTTTCAATGTGCATATTAAGAGTAGAGAACAGGGCTCCCTTCTTTTTCTCAAAACATGGATTGATTATTAAACTCGAAAATCATGGAAAACACACCCATTGTCTTCTAGAATACTATGATTTGTGAGGTTGGTTGGTTGTCACCTTAGATGCCTGCGATATTTAGACTTTGGTTCTTGAACTGTCAAATTTAATTTTCCTAAAGCAGAAATTCGACCACATTTCTCCCTTATTCAGTCAACTCCAGTGGGTTCCTATTGCCTTAAGGATCAAATAAAAAATCCTATTGGACTTGTAAAACCCTTCATAACCTGGCCCCTTCCCCTTCCTCACTTTCTAGTCTTCTTTACACCTTATTCTCCAGGACATACTCAGCAACCCAGTGACATTGTCTTCCTTGATGATCTTCACAAAGATCCTCCATTTCACTGGCTGCCCCACCTCCCCCATGTCTGGAATTCTCTCACTCCTTATCTCTTTATCCAGGCCTTCCTTCAATTTTAAACTAAAGTTTCCATTTTTTAAAGAAGCCTTCCCAGAACTCCTTAATCTTAATACTTTCCCTCAAAGACTATATCCAATCTACCCTGGATATCTTGTTTGTATATTGTCTCCCCGTTTAGGCTGTGAGCAACTACTGAATGAATGTTGCCTCAGACAGAGACCTGAGAAACACCTTCGCTTAGAAAGGCCAAGTGCATCTGGGAGGCATGTCCAGGCGTCTTGACCTATGTCTTGCCACTGGACTCAGATGGTTCCAGAGGAGAAAAGTGAGGCTGGTGACTTTACAAAGCCCTGCCTCACTTAAATCCAATTCACTTGCAAGTCAAGATATCACCCTTCTGACATCATTGGCAAGGACAATCAACAGTCTTTGAGAGAAGACTGTCTTCAGGCTTTCTTTGTATTCCCAGTGCTTAACATAGTACCTGGGGCAGTATAAGTTCTTAATAAAAGTTGATTGACTGCGCCTCTTGACTAAACAAACCAAAGGGATTTTACTGGAACTTCTTGAGGTTATGGTGTCACCCCATGTAAAATAAGGCAGTTGGACTAAATCATTCCCAAGGTCTTCTCCAACTCAGGCATTCTTTTATTCAACCAATTCATAGATAATTTTAGAACTTCTTATGATTAATTACACTACACAGCTCCCCCTTATGTCTATCATGTCTGCAGTCACTGAATGACTCACATTAAGCTTCTGACACTTAATATGATAGGAATCTGTCCCCATTTACTTAGGATGTCAAACTAAATTTACATTTTAAACCAGCAGGAGACAAATTGTTCTTCTGTGTTGGCTATTTGTAAATCCTCTTCATATCAAGATTACACAGTCATTTTCTTCATTAATGACAAGGGGTCAGTGGTGAGAAATTATTTTCTCTGATGACTGGAGTATTTTTTTCACATACAAAAATAAGTCCTTTCATGAGTTATAACTGTAATACTTTATAATTGGCAGGCATTAATTACTGAAAATGTGGTAAAATTCCCATATTATTTTGTATCAAAGCCACATGAATATTAAGTGAATTTATCATGATTAGAATGTCAAAAGATATTCTTAAAATGCACAAGAATTATTCAACTGAACAATTATTAAGTGTCTACTATATACAAGACATAGTACTGAAACATTGCCTGTGAGTGGGGTACACTCTCTGCACCCTCTGTGAAGACTCCTCAGAATGAGAAGGGAGAGAAACTATCTGGAAACCAGAGATAGACTTTTGTAAGACTGGATAGACCTGAGTCCTGGGTTTACACAACCTAGGACCCTTCCCCCCTTCCCTTGCTGTCATTAGCATTAGGCCCCTTTCAGAAGTTTTAGACATCCCCCCTTGCTTGTGACCTTTTCCCCTCCCTTGCTCTGGCGTTTGCCAAATAAGGACAGTTCCACCTCCCTGCCAATAGGAGATAGAGACAGGCTTCTTTGTTGTCCACCATTGGGTTAGATTTCGCGCCAAGACTGAGAGCCCACCTCCTAGCCAATGGGAGAAGGGACAGCCAGGGGGAGGGGGCTTGACCTTCTTAGGGTATAAATTCTTGTTCTATCTTTTGTAACAAGCCTCCTCTCCTTGCCCCTTCCTCTCCTTGTCCCTGCCATGGAGAGGACCGCCCTCTTCCTGCAGGGGAAGAGAATAAAACTTCCTGTTCCTTCCTCAAGATGCCTCTGATTTTTTATTTTTCTTGAGGAGGGGATTTTTGGGGTCCCCGGGCCCCACACACCTGCCTTCAAGGCATTTACATTTTACTGAGAGGGACCAAATATATTTCTTTAATTAGGAAGGAGAGATGACTGATTGTTTCTATTGAATAAAAAGAAAAAATTGTTAGGGATAAGAAAGATGCACTTAATTACATTAATTATTAAACAATTCTTTATAGCAAAAAATAATTAAAAGCCAAATCGGACTAAGTGCTGGATTTCAGGCCAGAAGACCTGGGTTTAAATTCCCCCTCTTATGTAATTTCCACTACTGATGTAAAAGTGATTTAATCTCTTTCTGGGCCTCAATTTATTCATCCACAAAATAAGGGGGTTGGAATGGATCACAATGTATACATACATATATTTAAATTGATATAAATCCAAGATAAGCTGAGGAGGAAGAGAACAAAGGGGATGAGGTGGGGTGGAGGAAGGAGGGAATAAGGGAAGGCCTCAATTTCAGTAGCTGAGATTGGAGATTTGGAAGGGACCTGAAAGGCCACCCATACCCTAGAGAGGGTCTTGAGGTCACATGTGGCCCTTGAGGTCCTCAAGTGTGGCCCTTGGACTGAATCCAAACTTTGCAGAACAAATCCTCTTAATAAAAAGGGAATAAAAATCTGAGATCCATAAAACTTGGACTCAGTCCAAAGGCTGCACCCAAGGACCTAGAAGCCCACATGTGGCCTTGAGGCTGCAGGTTCTTCACCACTGCCTCAAACAATCTCCATCATAACGTATTCTAGAAGTATTCACTCAGCCTTAAGGACATCCAGCGATAGGGAAACCACTCACTTGAGGCTGCCCATTCCTCCTTGGAAGAGTTCTAATCAGCTAGATGGCACAGTGGATAGGAGTGCTAGGCCTGGCCTCAGAAAGACCTGAGTTCAAATATGAACTAAGACACTTACTAACTGTGTGACCCTGGACAAGTCACTTACCCCTGTTTGCCTCAGTTTCCTCATCTGTAAAATAAGCTAGAGAAGGAAATGGCAAACCCCTCCAGTATCTTTACCAAGAAAACCCCAAACAGGGTCAGGAGGTCAGACAGGACTGAAAAATGAATAAATAACAACATAAATCATTCCCAGCTGTAATTTCTATCCTTAAGACTTCTACTCTTTATTCCTAATTCTGTCCTTTGGGCTCGAAGGGAACAAGTCCATCTCTCTTCCACTTCAAAATCCTTCCAATAGTTGAGTTGAGTTACAATCCACCATCACCTACCAAATAGCTGAGTATCCAAAGACCAAAATGAAACAGTCACTCCCCTCAAGGAGCTTACATTTTCTTTACAGAAAACACCCTGTAAGTGGTAGAACAGATAAAGAGCTGGGCCTAGAGTTTGGAAGATCGGAGTTCACATCCCAGCTGCGACATTCCCTGTCTGTGTGACCCAGAGCAAGTCACTCCACCTCCATTTCCTTTCATTTCCTTATCTGTCAAATAAAGATGAAAGTAGCACCTGCCTCTAGGGTTTTTGTGACAATAAAATAAGATAAGATTTGTGAAGCACTTTGCAAACCTTAATGCCCCACCCCTACCCTAGTTAACAACAGACATTATTCTATAAATTGCTAGTTAACTTAAAAACTTAGAGAGCAGTGGTTCTCAACCTGTGGGTCATGACCCCTTTGGGAGTTGAATGGAGTCACCTAAGACCATCTGAAAACACATATTTCCAGTGGTCTTGGGAACCCAGACACCACTCCTCTATTCGTCTTCAGGCAGGTCCACTCACATGCAAATATGCCCACATACAAATATTAAAGGGTTGCGGCATTAGGAAGGTTGAGAACCACTGTTCTAGAAGGTATGAAGTCACTGGCATGGATGGGTCACACACAGCACTTCCCTAAATACAGAACTGGGGAGTGCATCCATTGCTATAGTCATCACCATTGCTGGGGATTTGTGTAGATCCCAGACTCAGGGTTGGGGCCTAGAATAAATATTCTTAGTCAAGTCAAACCACAGACCCCAACAGCATAAGTTCCTGATATATGTTAGTGATTTCTGTTATTACAGCATCACACATGCTAGTGGTCTGGGAACTTCTTCATTATTCTGAAACAAATAATATCAATTTGTGCTCTCTACTACTCCCTTCCAGGGAGATAACCAATTTTCAACTCAATTAAAATACATGAAATATAATGGTGAATTATATCAGTAATAATGTATGGTAAAATAATAAATCCATCACATTCCTCTCCAAGTTCATTCAACTGATCCTGATATGAGGCTCTTTCTTTTTCTAGTTGTTCTCTATACATCCTTCAATTTGTCAATTTCCCTATTAAACCATAGAGACCAGAACTGAACACTCCAGATGCTACTTGACCAGGGCAGAGTAAAACAGGATTATCTCATTGGCAAAGATGAGGTGCATGCTCTGGGACCCCCCTTGAAGTAAATCTTCTGGGGAAGGCATTTGCCTGAGGTCATGGGCCTTAAGTTGTGGCTCTGCCCAAGTCTTTAGCATTCCTTTGTTCCAATAGTTTCCCACCCTTGATGCTCCAGTTCTCACCCTTGAACTGGCCTGGGCTACCATTATCTATGTCTCCAGGTAGCCTCCAGCAACTTCCCACCCTTAATCACTCATTACTGGAGTCTGACCTCATCTCAACTCCTAAAGACTCTCCCCAAACTCCTCCTCTAGACCACCCCTAGATTCCTCCCACAACCTTTCTATATATAGGATCCCATCTTCCCTCCATGGGATGTGAGAGCACCATAGAATGACCTAGCATAGACTGGCTCCTTAAGAGTCTACCCCATGTGGCAAACTTTTAATGAACTTTCAATAAACTTTGTTTTTCTTTGGCTGAGAAGACTTGAGTGGAATTCTTTCCGCAGGACCGGGCATGTTGGTATTCTGGGGTCTCAGGCAACCCTAACCCTCCTTGTGGGTACCCTCTTTAGCATTCCTAGAGGCTAGACCTCTCTTCATGCATCCCAAAATCACAGATTTAGAACTAGAAAGGACTTTAAGGGCCACAGATTCTAATTCCAAGGTGTAGAGATTATGTTAGCTGTTTTGGCCACTATATCATACTGTTGCCTCAACTGAGCTTACAACACAAAAATCTTAAGACCTCTTTGAGACAAATGGCATTTTTTTTTATCTTTTCAGGCAGTCGGGGTTAAGTGACTTGCACAGTGTCACACAGCTAGTAAATGCCTGAGGCCAGATTTGAACTCAGGTCCTCTTGAATTCAAGGTCAGTGTTCTATCCACTCTCAGCTGCCCATGAGACAAATGACATTCTAATCATGCTTCACCCATGTTGTCCTTGGGAAATTGAATTTTTTAATCTACATCTAATATTTTACATTAATTTCTACTGAACTTCACCTCGTTAAATTCAGCCCAACATTCTAACCTATTAAGATCTTTTTAGTTCTGATTTTCATTAGCATACCTCCTGCCCCCACTCCCACCCCAGTTTTGTGTCAGCTACAAATTTGATAAACATGCTACCTATATCTTTATCCAAATCATTGAAGAAAGGTTATGCAGAACAGAATCAATCACTAATCCCTGAATTAGTCTGCTGGAGACCTCCCATCAAATAAACATGATACTTTTAATGACAGCTGCTTGAGTCTAGCCATCAATCCAGTTCTAAATCCATTTAAATGTAATATCTAGCTACTTAGCACCATAATTTCCACAAGAATAGTGTGAACTATTTTACCTTTTGTTTCATTTCTCAAGATGATGCACTGAAATGTACAAACATGCCTTTTCTATATTACAGATTCTTGGAGGATCTGTGCATATGTGTACATGGATGTAGGACCTATTTTGAGTAAGAATGTCTATGGAGATCTTTCCCCAGGTTACATCTAGGTATGATATAAGGATAAAGACATCTTTATGGAACTTTAACTTGGAGTAAGTTTCATTGGACTGTACATTCTACTCTAAGTCTACACAATTCATTATATCATTCCTTGATTATTTTTCTTATTCCTTGTCCACCACTGACTAGAATTAATCCAAATCTCCAACCCTGGAAACATGCATAGAGTGAAGGGAGATAAGAAGGGACATTACACATTTTTTTTAACCATACCATTGATAGATCCCAGGTAATAGTTGAAAAATTGAACTGAGGAATACTAAATAAGACAAACTACATAGCAGAATCAAAAGAATGTTAGATCTGAAAGGAAACTTGGAAATCATTTGGTCCAACACTCCCATTTTAATAAAACTGATTGCCAAAGAGGTTGGATGATTTACCCAGAGTCACCTAGCCGGTTTTTGAAAGATCTAGGACTCTAGGATTAGAACCTGGATCTCCTGAATCCCAATATAGTATTCTTTCCGCTATATCATGCTCTTTCAGAATAAGAAATAACACAGTTGAGTCAAATTCTGTTTCAGATATTTGTTAGTTAGGGAAACCTTGAAAAGTAATTTTCTTTCTCTGAGACTCAGTTTCCTCATTAGAAAAATGTGGAAATGAGATTCAATGACCTGTGACATCCCTTGCAGGTTTAAATCTATGATTCTATACCTATTTATTGGTACAGGAAACTCCTATTTAAAAAAAAATCTTTCTGCCAATGCAAATCAGCACCTTGTCAACAATTTAGAGGCTTAGAAAGTTGCCTAGAACATTAACTGGTTAAGTGGCTTGCTAGGTTCACTAGGCCAATATGAATCAGAGATGGGAGAGGAACTCAGGTCTTCTTGATTCCAAGACTATGTAAATTCACTATATAATGTTGCCTCATAATTAATATACATACAAACAACACACATATATGAATGTATTTTATGTATGTATATATGCACATACATAGACACTCATATATACATGCATAAATATATACAAATACACATGTGTATGCATGCATATGTAAGTCTATAGCTATATGTGTGCATATATTCATATAATATAGCCTTATTATCCTTTAGTTTATGCTGATTCTGAACTGCTTTAAATGCATTAAACAGCATACACTCCAAAGTCATCAGAAAACAAAACCAATGCTACCATTATGCCACTCCTCACTTCTCCATTCCATCTAGGCTATTTCCTTCCTTATTTCCCACCCCCTCACACATCGAGAATATTCTTTCTCAAGTTTACATAAGCCTACTGATCAATCACCTGCAAATGTTTAGAGCACTGGGTCTGGAGTCAGGAAGATTAGAGTCCAAATCCAGACTCAGGGCAAGTCTACCTGTTTCCTGTGAAATGGGAATAAGAACAGCACCTAGTTCCAGGGATGTTGTTAAGATGAAATGAGATAATGTTTATGAAGCACTTAGCACATACTAGGCATTTAATAAATGCTTATTTGTTTCCTTATTTCATTTTAAGTGAATTCCTCAAGATACAAGTTAAAAAATGACCCTTTGTAAAAGCTGATAGCCATAATAGCCACATGACCACAGCATGTGCATACAACCAGCAGGTTTGATATGGATTACATTCAGAGAAAAGGATCTTTGACTTTTGTACAGAGATGACTTTCTGGCTTGCATAACTGTCTTTGGGTGGTTCCCATAAATCTTAAGATGTAAATCTGCTTTTAGACCACCAATTGGTAATATGTAGTAAAAATAAAATAGTTTGAAGCAGAATTAGACTTTTTTTCAGGTTTTAAATAACATTCTAAATGAAATTAATATTTCTTTTCCATTTTAAATACGAGACGTGTGAATAGAAAATTGTTCATTTCTCTTTTTTTTATCATTATGGATTACAGTAACTCTCTTTTTCACTTGTGGAATACAAGAGAAGACTGGCTGCTAACATGTCATCCCCCACATAGTAAATATGAAGTATTCCTACTCTGGTTCCATTTTTTCAGTGCTGGAGGGCTCTATAGCTTCTTACAGCTCATAAATTTCACCTTAAGAGGTATGCTCAAAACCTATTCACAGTGATCCCACACAGCATCAAGGACTATAGCAATGAGTATTCTGTGATGCCCTAACTATACCTTCCCGTCTTTTCCAAGACTTTTTGTGATCATTTTTTTTTCCTCTGCTAAGGACTGCATTGATTATCCTCATTGAAATTTATTTTGGTGGAATTCAGTTCTATATATTTTTGCTTAGGCATGTATAGATTGCACTGTCATTAGCAATTATTTGTTGAATGAATATCAGATGAATGAATAAGACATGAAATCACAACTATATCACCTCAAGAGGCAGACAGAGTCAACAGATACAGTTCTAAGACAGCCTCTAACACTACAATTATGGGCACTACTCTTTGTTAACTATAAAATCACTGTTTGAAACACAGCAAAAGCTAATGGGAACATCACTAGCTACATTCCAATCTAATAGGGAGAGAAACCATTGATATCTTCTTTTCAATTTTATTTTTGTTTTGTTTTGTTTTGCTTTTTGGAGGGGGGAAGGTAAGGCAATGGGAGTTAAGTGACTTGCCCAAGATCATACAGCTGGTTTTTTTGTGTGTTGAGTGTCTGAGGCTAGACTTGAACTCAGGTACTACTGACTCCAGGGCCAGTGCTCTATTCACTCTGTCACCTAGCTGCCTACTTCTTCTTTTCAATTAAAAAAAATATTTATTTTTTTTAATTTACGGGATAAAACAAGCATTCCCATAACATAGTATAATAAAAAAAAATTGCACAAGAAACTGCAAATCTATTATGTACAACTTGCTATTCCATTTAAATACATAATAAAGTTATCATGTAAATTTCCTTTTTTCCCCTTTTTTCCTCCCCCCAACTCTAAGATGGCTATCATTAAATGTAATATGTATATGTATGTGTATGTATATATGTCTAGGTATGCGTATATATATTATACACACACACACATATATACATATACATATATACATACATATGTATAGGTGTGTATAGGTAAGCATATATATTATATACACACACACACACACACACATATATAATCTAATGGTAGCCATCTCGGAGGTGGAGGGGGAGAAAAAAGGGGGAAAAGGAAATATACTTTATATATATAATATATAAAGATATAGTACATATAAATATATAATATATGACAATATTTAATATCATTCTATGTATATGTCTCCAAGATAAGATGGGCCCTAATAAATACAATTACCTGACCAAATTATACCCACCTAAAGCATGATCACCATTAAAACCACCAAATTTAGGCCCCAAGATCCATGGACCCAAATTTCTGTATGGAATTCACCAATTTGTCATCTCCTCTCAGGTTTCCTTGGCTCTTAAGTGAACAGGCAGCAAAGTCTATAAATCAAATTCTACTCACTGTATTTTCCCTCAGTAAGAAGTCTATGAAAGCAATAAAATGCCTTAAAAGTCAAGTGGATCAGGGTGGCTAGGTGGCACGGTGAATAGAGCACCAGCTCTGGAGTCAGGAAGGACCTGAGTTCAAATCTGACCTCAGACACTTAACACAAAAATTAGCCATGTGACCTTGGACAAGTCACTTAACCCCAATTGCCCTAGCTTCCCTCCTCCAAAAAAAAAAAAGCAAAAAAAAAAAAGTCAAGTGGATCATAGGATCATAGGGAAAATTAATGCTGTATCATCAATGAATAAAAGCAAGCCTCTTTAACAAGGTAACCTCTCATTGTAATTAAACAACTCTTTCATATTGGAAAGGGCAAATATTCCTTTAGGAGCAGGAAGCATAGAAAATGACATATATGTCTTAGCCTCAGTTTCCTCTCTCTAAAATGGGGATAATCATAGCACCTGCCTCTTAGGATTGTTGTAGAGATCAAATGAAATAATAATTGCAAAGCACTTAGTACAGTGTCTGCACACAGTAAATGCTGTGTAAATGTCAGATTTATTAATTACTATGATTATATACAGACATTGTGTAGACTTTTAAAGTATATAGAATGCCAGATTGAAGAAGACTGAATTTTAAAACTCGCTTAATTGAGATTATATTGTTCATTATTTATCAACATTATTTATCAAGTACTTACTGATCACTTGCTATGCACCTTCTAGTTTTCCATGATCAAAGCATGACTTTCGATGTTCATTTATGGGGGATATTGTGCGCAAAGGTAAATTTGTGATTTAATCCGAACTTTTCAATTCTCTGACATTCCCTCAAAAAATATGAGTGCTTACTGCATGCAACACAGAAGGATATTTAAGATATCTCCGAGAAAAGAATGTGAAACAGGAATGGATCAAAGACAGAAAGGGCCATAAGATTTACTTTTACAATTTTTCATTGTAAAAGCTTTGTATAATGGAAACAGCATTAGACCAAGTCAACAAATACTTATTGTTTACCATGTGCCAGGCACTGTGCTAACCCTTGGGGATAGAAAGAAGCAAAAACGTCGCTTACCCTCAAGGGACTCATATTCTAACAAGGGAGATAACACTTCAACCACTGTGCACCTACCAGATATATATGGAGTAAACCCTAGGTTGGACTCTTTGTGTGACATTGGGTAAAGCACAATCCTCTGGCTCCCAGTCTCTTCATCTGTAAGATGAGGGGACTGGATGAAATCATCTTTATGGTCTCTGCCAGTACTAGTATTATAGGATTTTAATTTCTCATGGAATTCACACAACATTTATAGCTACTAAAGTTTTTCCAGCATCTCTTCTGAAACATTAGCCTCTTTGCTTATTGCATTATGGGAACTGATCATTATTTTTTTCTCTAAATTTTCATCCCGATAACCACCTAGCCCATTCCACCTCCTGCCACAGGAGGCTTTCCTTCACTTATGGGAAACTAACTGTGTCCACAGACCAAAGATAGCTGCTTTTCTAAACTGGCTTGGACAGTGATAGATGACACCTGAGACAGACTGAACATGCTCTGAAGACCATCAGCAATATCCTGATCATTTTAGACCATAATTTGTACACAGTGAGTTTGAGATCAACAATATGATCTACGGCCCCATTTTTTTAGTTACACTCTCCATCTTGCACTTAGATTTTGTACCTTGAAGGAAATGTCACCCACTTCAAAGAAGAGTCAACTGTTGTTATTTACACACTTTGAAAGAGGAAACACAATGAGGATGATGTCACACCACTGATGATATAATCCCAAGGAAAGCCATAAGTCTAGGAGAATAAACCAAGAGATTCATAGCATGGCTAGAAGATTGCAAAAGACTCTCTTTTGCAATATGTCAACATTGCAAAATTTGTAAATGTAACCTGTTACATTCTACCACCAGTTAAAGGATTTTCAATATGACATTATTGGAAAAACCATGGATTTGGAATCAGAATACCTGGGTACAAATCCCAACAGTTACTTATTAATCAATTAATTAAGCATTTATAAAGAGATTCAGGACAATTTCATATATGTCTGAAAGATGAGGGAAATGCCATATTCACTACCTATGTGCACTTCTATGATGTATTTTATAAAGCTTCTAATGATATCTTGATGGCCAAAATTGTTTACTACTGTCTCCTGAATCAATCAGCAAGCATGTATAAAGTACCTTATGTATGTCAAGGATTGTGCTACTCACTGGGGACACAACTAAACAGAAGGAAACAATCCACTCTCAGTGGATTTATGTTCTAAAGTGAAAGGAGGACAAGAATAAATATAAGAACACCAGAATATATGTATGTATATATATATATATATATACACACACATATATATGTATATACACACACATATATATGTGTATATACACATTCAGAATATATATTAATATCTATTATATATAATATCTCTAAAAGAAGAAATTCACATAAAAAAAACCAGAGGCAGCCAGCTGGCATAGTGGGTAGAACGCTAGATTTGGGATCAGGAAGTCCAAAGTGCTAATCTTGCCTGAGTCACCCACAAGCTATGTGATCCTGGGGATCACAGGAGTTCAACTGCTCTCAGGCTCAGTCTCTTAAGTAAAATTAGGTTAATAATAGCACATACCTCACAGGGCTGTGAGAATCAAGTGAGATAAAATATGTAAAATACTTTACAAACCTAGCACGCTATGTAAATGTTATTTATTATTATTATTATTTTTGGAGGAGGAAAGGCAGGGCAATTGGGGTTCAGTGACTTGCCCAAGGTCACACAGCTAGAAAGTGCCAAATGTCTGAGGCCAGATGTGAACTCAGGTCCTCCTGACGCCAGGGTCCATGCTCTACTTACTGTGCCACCTAGCTGCTCTTATTATTGTCATTATTAGTAAACATGATTTATTTGGAAGTAAGTATGAAGTAGCTAATAGAACATAGGGAGGGTAGAAATGTATGTAGGGGGAACAAGAAAGACTCTGTGGACAAGTGGTACTTGGATTTCATCTTGAAGGAGGCGAGAGATTTCATGAGGCAGAGGTAAGGAATGAATGCTTCCAGCCACTGCGTGATGGCCAAGGCCTAGATGGGGGAGATGGAACACCATGTGAGAAACAGGGATCAGGCAAATTTGGCTGGATGGTGGCATACGCTAAATGTACAGTTAGGCTAGAAGGATAGGCTGGGGTCAGGTTGCAAAGAGCTTTCAAAGTTAAACAAAAAGGAAGTTCGTATTTGATCTTAAAGATAAAAGAAAACCACTGGAGTTTATTAAGTTTGAGATTGACATAGTTGGATCTGAGCTTTAAGAAGACAACTTTGGCAACAGTGCATAGAATGTGCTGGAGTGGAGAGATTCTTGAAACAGAGAGAATAATTAGGAGGTGATGGTAATAATCTAGATGGATGGTGATGAGGGGCTTCAGCTAAGGGATCATAGTTTTGGATCTGGAAGGCACCAGAGACCATCTGGGCCAAACTCTTCATTTTACGGATGCGGAAACTAAGACTAAGTTATAGGCATGTAATGTTAGTTCGATTTAACTAAGATTGAGAAATATGACCAGGGTCATAATTGAGTTTGGTGTATTATTATAGGCTCAATCACCAAAGGTTGTGAACTAATTAATCAATGTCAAACAATAGCTGGGTACAATGAAAAGAGTGTAAGTCCCAGAATTGAGGGACTGGGGTTCAAGTTTTTCCTCTGACACAACTCCCGTGTGACCTTGGCCAAGTCATGGCAGTTCATCTATAAGATGAAACATGGAAGTATCTATGGTTTTACTGCAGGTCGTTATTGTTCTAAGTTCTATCCTGCTTAACATTTTATCAACAACTTGTGGAAAAGCAAAGAAGGCATGATTATCACATTTGCAATGATACAAAACTCAGTGGCATAGCTAACATACTTAATGACAGAATCAGAATTCAAAAAGATCTCAACAGGATGGAACGGGTCACTAGATTAATAAGGTGGAATTCATTAGGGATGAATGAAAAAAACTGTCTTTAAGCTAAAACAAACAAAGAAAAAATCAACCACATAAAGTATAAGGCAGAAAGCCTTGCCTAAACAGTAGTGGGACAGATACAAACAGACAGACAGACAGACAGAGACAGAGACAGAGACAGAGAGAGAGAGAGAGAAAGAGACAGAGACAGAGACAGAGACAGAGAAATAATCTTGAAGTTTTAGCTGGCCCTAAAGTTTAGTGCCATTCAACAGTGTAAAGGGATGTCCAAGAAGGCTACAGCAATCTTGGGCTGATTAATAGAGGGATAATGTTCAGAACAAAGGAGGCAAGGGTTCCTCTGTCCTTTTCACTGGTTTGAATCCTTTAAAAGGGTCATTTAAAAAAAAAGGAGACCAGGGGCAGCTAGGTGGCACAGTGAACAAGGCACGGGCCCTGGAGTCAAGAGGACCTGAGTTCAAATTCGGCCTCAGACACTTAACATGTACTAGTCATATGACATTGGGCAAGTCACTTAACCCCAATTGCCCTGCCCTTCACCCTCCAAAAAAAAGCGCAAAAAAAGGAGATCTTTTTCAGAAGATAGTGACCAGGATTGGTGTCTAGAATCTGCACCACATGAAGGACAGTTAAAGGAACTAGGCATGTTTTTCTTGGGAGAGAAAAGACTTAAGAGTAATGTGATGGGGGGGGCGGAGCCAAGATGGCGGCGTAGCAGCAGCAACATATCGCAGCTCTCACATAGCCACCCCAAAATACCCATAAAATAGGACTCTAAACCAATCCTAGAACTCCAAAACGCACACAAAGATGCTTCCCACTAAAGTCAGCTCGGCTATGAGGAACCATATCAGCACTGCGAACCGAAACCAGCCTGGCCTGAAGCCGCGGCTGTGCCCCAGGGGCGGCTGGACGGGAGGAGCGGAGGAGCTTCAGGTGAGCGGATTAGCAGCAGCTGCGAGTGGGGATTTTGAAAGGGGGAGATAAGCAGTCCAACCAGAAGGCCTCCAGAGCGGAAAAGCAAAAGGCAGAGGTTTTGCACCCGCCTCCGCGTTGCAGCTTTCTGCCCGCGGCCTGCAGGCAGCAGGGGAACTGAGCGATTGTTCTCAGGCCAGTACTCTCATGCTGAGCGGCCTGGATACGCATAGCTGTCTTGGGCCTCAGTCTTGGAGTCCTCGCTATCCAGTCAGCCGGAAGTAAATAGGAAGAGTTCCCAGCCTCTTCCTAAGAGCTACGGCAGCCGGGAGGACCCCAGCAATTTGGGACAGAGCTTTCCCTTCTGGAAGCAGAGCCCCACAGAGATTTTAAAAAAAAATCACGGTCTGAACAACCATGAGTAAGAATAAGCATAAGAAGCAAAGTAAGAACAGCTCCCAAACCCTTGATTCATTCTTTGGGGAAAAGAAAGATCATGGGAGAGAGAGGGAGGAGGAGAGCGTAGCCAGAGCACCCCCACCAGGGTCCTCCAATAAACATGAAGAATGTCTTAAAGCTAGAGATGAGCTGAAGA
>CM053580.1:62155780-62167690 GCA_028627135.1 Pseudochirops cupreus | reverse complement strand
CAAAAATAATTTTATGATTGGGGGTCACCACAACATGAGGAACTGTATTAAAGGGTCATAGCATTAGGAAGGTTGAGAACCACTGTTCTAGTATATCAGGGCAATTTTCCTTGATAATTTCTTGAAGAATGATTTCTAGGCTCTTTTTTTGATCATGGTTTTCAGGTAGACCAACAATTTTTAAATTGTCTCTCTTGGATCTATTTTCCAGGTCAGTAGTTTTTCCAATGAGATATTTTACATTGTCTTCTATCTTTTTTTTCATTTGTTTGGGTCTCTTTTATAGTATCTTGATTTCTCATAAAGTCATTAGCTTCCATTTGCTCCAATCTAATTCTGAAGGAATTATTCTCTTCAGTAAGCTTTTGAAATTCTTTTTCCATCTGGCAAATTCAGATTTTAAGGCATTCTCCTCATTGACTTTTTGGTCCTCTCGTGTCATTTGGGTTAGTCTATTTTTAAGGTGTTATTTTCTTCATTCAGGTTGTTGACCTTCTTTTCAGGATTTTCTTGCATCGTTCTCATTTCTCTTCCCAATTATTGCTCTACTTCTCTTACTTGATTTTCAAAATCCTTTTTGAGCTCCTCCATGGCCTGTAACCAGTTCATATTTTTCTTGGAAGCTTTTGATGCAGGAGTTCTGACTGTGTTGTCTTCCTTCCATTCCATGTTTTGATCCTTTTTGTCCTCAAAAAAGGAATCTAAGGTTTGATTGCTGTGCTTGCTTTCCTTCCTTTGCTTGCTCATGCTGCCAGTCAATTACTTGACTTTGGAACTTTTTTCCACAATAGAACTCTGCTTCCAGAGAAGAGAGTTTTGTCCCAAATTGTTGGGGTTTTTGCAGCTGCTGAAGCTATTAGGAGTGCACCCTCCCTGAAGCCCCCACAAGTTCTGGCCTACTGGCCACACACCCCAGGAGCTCCACCCAAGACAATAATCCAGATCCAAGCAGGTTAAAGCAAGAACCATTACCCTCTGAATGGTTGCTTGGTCCCCCTATGATCTGCAGGCCAGGAGCTCTGAGGCAGCCACATGGAAGCAGCTACACAGCTGAGGTGCCTCCTCCACTTCTCACCCTGGGGGCAGGGGTGAGAGCACTTTCCACGTTCCCCTCCCTCAGATCCAACAGAGTTCCACACTTACCTTTTACCTTGTCTTTGGCATTTATGCATTGATAATTCTGGAAACCACCACTATTGCTGGTGATCCACTCTCCCAAAGTCTGCTCCAGCCACTGCTGTTCAGGCCTGCCCTGGGGCTAAAACCATGGGCTCATGAGGGGCTGGGCTCAGCTCCCAGTGTGCTGTGATGGCCCCTTCCTATAGGCCTGCTGGGCTGCCTTCAGCAGGATATTTGTTTTTCTCTGTCACTTTGTGGGTTCTGTAGCTCTAAAATTTGTTTAGAGTCGTATTTTATAGGTATTTGAGGTGGTTACAGGAGGACCCATAGAATTTTTCTGCTTCTACCCCTTCATCTTGGCTCCTCCCTGGTCCTGCTCTATACTGGGAATTACAAGGCATGGATTTGAACCCTCCTCCTAATACTAGTTATTTGATTTGTTCAAATAATTTTTTTCTCATTTGCTTCATTTGTCCCTCTGAGCCTTAGTTTCTTTATCAGTAAAATGATGATGATAGTGATGATCACTATTCATGATTATGATAACAATAGCAAACATTTTACTAGCTGTGTAATCCGAGGCAAGCTTACTTAACCCCGTTTGGGTCTTTTTTTTTTTTCATCTGTAAAATGAGCTGGAGAAGGAAATGACAAACCACTCCAGTATCTTTGCCAAGAACACGTCAAATGGGATCACAAAGTCTGAAACAACTTAAAAACAACTGAAAAACAACAACAACAATAGTTTGAAAAGCATTTTTTATATGATATCTCATTAGATCCTCACAAAAACCTGGGAGGTCAATACTATCCCACTTATTTCATATATAAGGTGACATGGGACTGAAAGTTTAAGTTCTTTGATTAGGGTCTCAGAGCTACTAAGTATCTGATGTAAGAATTGAACTCAGGTCTTCTGAACTCTAAGATTGGTACTCTATCTACTGTGCCACTAGGTGCCCATAATAGTACATGAATTATCTATAATAACATGTGACATTCATATAGTGGTTTCAGGTTTTTGAAGAATTTTATGCAATTAAATTCATTTAAACCTCACAACTTATCCATGAAGCTATTATCTCCTCCTTTTTTATGAATGAGAAAACTCAGATTTAGAGGTTAAATGACTTTCTCATGGCTATATGATTAGGTAGCATCTGAGGAGGGATTCTGAACTGCGATTTCCATGACTCCAAGGTCAAGACTCTACCCCATTACCCACACTGCCTTTCATCTACTTTACAGCGTAGTAGTGAGGGTCAAGTGGCATACTAATTAACATATTCACTATAAATGTCGATACAAGTAATGCCAATAAGAAAGTGAAAACAAGTGGTGTTTCATGGCGTGATGATGGACGAGGGGGAGCACGTGACCAAAATGGAAAAGCTGCAATAGCCTATGGCAGTGGTTCTCAACCTGTGGGTTATGGTCAATTTAAATACATCCTGCATGTCAGATATTTACATTATGATGCATAACAGTAGCAAAATGACAGTGATGAAGTAGCAATGAAAATAATTTTGTGGTTGGGGGTCACCACAACACGAGGAACTGTATTAAAGGGTCGCGGCATTAGGAAGGTTGAGAACCGCTAGTCTATGGTGTTATGGGCAAAATAAAAACTTCCATGTCAATGGGAAACTGCCATAATCCACCAATGAGCACAGTTTGATGCCCTGGGTGAAAAATATCTATAAGGAATGCTTACTCAAAGATGAGTGAAGCAAATGAACTATTCCATGAGGTTACAATTCTTCACTGGATCAGTTTTAAAAGTACATATCAATGCACAACTATAATCATGTTAGTACTGGCAAGTGTAAACAATTCACATATAATCCTGTAGAAGTTATACACAAGAATTATCCTTTTTTTCTTCCCTCTTTTTCACTATTTCATATAGTTCCCAAGTCTTGTTGTCATTCAGTCTATCAACTAGCATTTTAAAAAGCACCTTCTATGTATTAGATACTATATTAAGGGCTGGAGATGTCCTCCCTCCCCGAAAAAGGTCAAAGTCCTTGTTCTCAAAGAATTTGATCTAATGAAGGCAACAACATGATTTTATATAACAAGATATATTTAGGACAACATTAGGGTTGTTTTAGGGAGAAGGCATTAAGACCAAGGGGGAAATCAACAAGGGAGCAAACCAGGTGAATTCTATCCATGCCAGCTCAAGGTAATTCCTATATCCTGCTGCTAGCCTGATTTTCCAACAGATATGGAGAACTTACAGTGTAATGAAGAGGGGCAACCTTCCCTTGGTCCTCAGGACTTCCATCTACTGATGTACCTGTACTTTGAGTGAAGAGAAAGAAGAAAGCAGGTGGGGAGCAGGACCTTCCTCCCTCTGTTGTGGAGATTCTACTTCCATCTTGTGCTTCATCATTTCCTGTCTGATCTCCATTCTTTGGAGGGAAGAGGAACAGTGAAATGGGCTCCTATCTGACCATCTGACAGTGTGCCTTCCATCTTTTGCTGTATTTATCTCTAGCCTGACTTCTACCATCCTTTGAGAGGAGGAGTGGCACCTTCCACTCAATGATGAATATTCTGCAACCTGGTCATACTCTATACATCCCAATGATTTTGAACCCCTGTAGCTCATCATCTAAACCCCATTCTTCATCCCCCACCACCTGATTCCTTATTCCTATCTCCCTCCCCTTCTACTGTACTTTCTGAAATGCCTGCTCCATACTCAACAAATTTCCTTTTATCCTTAAATCTTTTCCTCTCCCACTCCTTCCATCTTCTGGATATTACTGAAACCTGAGTCCCCCCTCTGGAAACTTGGGATGCCTCCCTGGACACCCTTTCCAATTACTGTCTGTGCCTTCACTCATTCCCCTCAGGTCACTAGTTAAAGCAAAGAATTTGGAATATGCCTTGCGCCCTATTGCTACATTCATGTTCTCTCCCTACTTCCATCACTCAGTAGCCTCTCCTCCTTTGAAGTTCATGTTGTTCATCTCTACCACCCAGACAAAATCCTAGTAGCAGTTGTCTACAGTCCTCTAGGGCCCTCCCCTTCCCTCTTCAATGAATTTGGTATGTGGCTCACTTTTCTCTCCTCTCCAACTCCCGATCTTCCCTAGAGGACTGCAATGTACATACCGACTCTGCCCCAAGCACACTAAGCATTCAGTTCCTCTACTCACTTCCCATGACCTACTCTTTTACTGGCCCTCTATCACACACAAAGATGATCACACCCTTAATCTTGCCATTGCCAACAAATGTTCATTTTAAGAATTCCAAAATTTACTCATCTAACTATAATCTTTTGGTTTTCTATGTCTCCTTCTGCCTTCCCTTACCAAATCCTACTCTTTGCCCTCACTATGACTTCCAGACCTTTGCAACTTCAGATCTTTCCCAGGCCATCTCTTTTCTTTCTACTTTTTCCCATGTTGACCTCTTGGTAAACAAACTGAAATCTATAATGTCCTCTTTTTTAAAGTCCCCAGCTTAAATAGCCCCTTATCATTTTACCCCTTGTACCCTGAAAAACTCAACCTTAGATCACTCCCACCGTCCACCACCTTAACTCCCATACATATGCTACCGAAAGAAGGTATAGAAAATCACCCAACCCTTTCTATTGGATCCACTACAAGTTGATAGTGCACTGGGCCCTCACTGCTTCTAGGCAATCCTACTGTACCTTCTTTATCAACTCACTATCCCACTCGTACCAAGGCTCTTCTAAACCTTTTCATCCTTCTTTAAATCTCCACTGGCACCCCCTTCTTCCATCCTCTCAGTTGAGAACCTTACCTCATACTTTATGGAAAGAAAAATGAAGCTATTTGCCATGAGCTCCTTCTTCTCCCCTCTTCCTCACTTCAAAATCACTTACATCCCTTCAGCTACTATCTCCTCCTTCACCCTTGTCTCATATGATGAAGTGGTCTTACTCCTTACCAAGAATGACCCCTCGACATGCTCAAGCAATCCCATTCCATTCCATATCCTCTAAGGAAATGCCCTTCTATCATCCCCACTTAATCACTTATTTTCAATATCCCTCTTGTTCAATCATTTTCAGTTGTATTAGATTCTTCATAATTCTATTTGGGGTTATCTTGGCAAAGATATTAGAGTGGTTGTCATTTCCTTCTCCAGTTCATTTTACAGATAAGGAAACTGAGGCAAATAGGGTTAAGTAATTTGCCCAGGGTCATATAGATAGTATGTGTCTGAGGCCAGATTTGAACTCAGGAAGAGGAGTCTTTTTTTTTTTTTGTCTTTTTGGAGGGGGCAAGGCAAGGAAATTGGGGCTAAGTCATTTGCCCAAGGTCACACAGCTAGTCAATGTTAAGTGTTTGAGACTGGATTTGAACTCAGATCCTCCTGACTCCAGGGCTGGTGCTCTATTCATTTTGCTACCTAGCTTCCCCATAAGTTTTTTTTGGTGGTTGGTTTTTTTTTTTTTTAGACAATCAGGGTTAAGTGACTTGCCCAGCTAGTAAGTGTTTGAGGTCAGATTTGAACTTGTGTCCTAACTTCAGGGCTAGTGCTCTATCTACCACACCACCTAGCTCCCCATGTCATCTTCCTAGGCTTCCTCTCTACTTCTTATAAACATGCCCCTGTCTCCACCATCCTCAAAAAACCCTTACTTTATTGTTTCATTCCCTCTATCATCCTAAATTTCTTCTGCCTTTTGGGACCAAACTCCTTGAAAAGACTATCTACAATAAGTGCCTCCACTTTCTTTCCTTTCAGTCTCTTCTCAGCACCTTAGAATCTGTCTTCCAATCTTATCAACCTTTTGGTGGAAAGTCATTCCTCCCAAAGTTACCAACGATCTCACAATTGTCATATCCAATGACCTCTTCTCAATCCTCATTCTCCTAGACCTGTCTATAACCTTTGACATTGTGGATCACTCTTTTCTCTTTGATATTCCCCTCTCTAGATTTTTAAGACACCACTCTTTCATGGTTCTCTGATTGATCCTTTGGGGCCATCTCCAGTTGATCTATATCTGGCCAATAAACCCAGATGGTTCAGGAGGAAAGAGTGAGGCTGGTGACTTTGCACAGTCCTCCCTCACTTAAATCCAATTCAGCTGCAAGTCAGGTCATCATCTTCCTGATGTAATGGTCCTCTTTCAGAATAAGGACAAACCACAACCTGTAAGTAGTCCAAGCTGCCCCAGTGAAGACTCAGCTGTTCAATTCCAGTTGGGCAACTCAGTCTCTCCTCTCCTCTCCCTTCCACTTCCCACATGGGTTATCATGCTCTTACCTGAGGGTACTCTGCCCAAAGGAAGGAAAATTTTGATGGCTGAAACCTACCTAGTTATCTTGGGATGTACTGCCTAGATTTCTTTCTTAAAGATCCTTTCTTAAAGGTCTTAAACCTAATTAACTCTATCATGATTGGCTAACAATAGGTCCCTGCCCAAGCATCACTTAATGGTTATATTTTTGAGCTCTAATGGCTCAGAGTGAATGTAAATAGTAATTGTTTATCTTTCAGCAAGCAACTCTGAGAATCTTCCCTTCCTAGTTCGACTTTTTTTTTTTTAATTAAAGGGGCTATCCCTTGAATCATTTCTTAAAAAGACCTAATCACTGAATGGGCATTGCCTCACTTGAAGTGAGAACTCAGAAAGACCTTAGGTTAAAAAGCCCAACGTCTACCACTGCACCCTGGGCCATCTCCAGTTATCTTGACCACTGGAGGAAAAAGTGAGGCTGGTGACTTTGCATAGTCCTCCCTCACTTAAATCCAATTCAATTGCAAGTCATGTCATCATCTTCCTGATGTTGTGGTCCTCTTCTAGAACAAAGGACAAACCACACAACCACAACCATGACTGATCCTTCTCAGTCTCCTTAGTTGAATCCTCATTCTGATCATGCCTTCTAATAATAGGTGAGCCACAGTATTCTGTCCTGGGCCCTCTTTTCTTTTTCGATACTACTTCACTTGGTGACCTCATTAATTCCCATGGATTTAAGTATCATATTTATGTTAACAATTCTCAAATCTACCTATCCTGCCCTAATATTTCTGCTGACCTCTATTCTCATATCCAATTGCCTTTCAGACTTTTCAAACTGGATATCCAGCAGACATCTTAAATTTAACATACCCAAAACCAAATTCATTATCTTTCCCCCTAAGCCCTCCCTACCTTCTAATTTCCCTATTATTATAAAGGGCAACATCTACTTCCCAGTTTCTCAGGCTCATAACCTAGGAGGCATCCTGGACTCCTCTCTATCTCTCATTCCCCATATCCAATCTCTTGCCAAAGCCTACTGATTTCACCTTTGCAACATCTCCCACATATGACACTGCCAACATTCTGGTGCAAGCCCTCATCACCTAACACCTGGATTATTGCAATAACTGCTGGTGGGTCTGCCTACTTCCAGTCTCTCCCCACTCTCTTCAACTTAAATGATTTTTCTTTGGCACAGCTCTGATCATGCCACCATCATTGCCTCCCCCACTCAATAAACTCTATTGGCTTCCTGTTGCTTCCATGAGCAAATCCAAAATGCACTGTTTAACATTCTAGCTCAGCCCTCTCTTATCTTTCCAGTCTTCTTACTCCTTCTTCCCTGACACATACTCTTCAACCCATTAACACCGGCTTCCTTGTTTCAGGAACACAACACTCCATCTCTCAGCTCCAGGCACTTTCCTTTGCCTGTTCCCCATGCCTAGTGTGGTCTCTGTCCTTATCTCCCTCCACTGCCTTCTTTCAAATCCTGACAAAGACCCCATGTTCTGTAGGAAACCTTTTCTAATCACTCCTAATTCTAGCACCTTCCCTCTCTAAAGTATTTCTTATTTATCTCGTTTATCCTGTATGCAGTCCATAAATATTCATCACAAATATACATGTACACATACATGTGCATGTGTGTATGTATGTTGTATTTATTTCAATTGCCCAGTTGAGTATAAGGTCTATAAGGTTAGGAGCTCATTAGGTTTTTGTTTTCCATCACTAGGACCCAGCGCAGGTACTGGCACATAGTAGGAACCTCCAACTTTATTTATTTATTTTTTAAAATTAACTTTTGTTTATTTTTCATTTACATCATTCGTTTCCACAAGATTTTGAGTTACAAATTTTCTCCCCGTCTTTTCCCTACCCACCCCCCCAAATAGCAATCCCACTGTATACCCCCTCCTCCAATCTGTTCTCTCCTATATCCTCCCCCATCACCCCTCTGATTTTCTGGTAGGGCAAGATGGATCTCCCTATCCCAGTGCCTGTACCTCAAACTTTTTTTAAACTGAGTTGTGGATTATGGAAATGAACATAGCCATTAAAGACTACCTCTGCCCCATCACCACCACCACCGGAGGCATTCAGTGCCATCTCTGGTTCTTAATTGGTCATTGAGGACAGGAATAATTACACTGTTGTTCTATCAAAAGACTAGAAAAATCTGTCCCCAAACACCAAATATAAGTTAATATATAAGTTTTGGACCCTTAAAATTTCTGTGACTAGAGATTGTCTCCTGTAAGGAATGAATTTTCTTGATATGTAAACTTCCTACTGTGACATCCATATATGAATTAAAGAGGTCCCCTGTCCTGAAGAAGTAAGTATTAAGTAACTTCAAAGTTCTAGAATCAATGTAGGAGAGAGAGCTGAATGAAACTCTTTATCCCATCCCACTAAGGGAAAGGTCTGCCACATGGAGAGACATTCGGATCCAAAAATTTTCTTGTCTGCTCATGGCAGGATCTTTTCTAAGTAATGCCTCCTGACAGGGAAAGGATTTATTTGAGAAAAATTAAACTTTTTAAATTGGAAAATCTTGGTGTATTTTACAGTAAAGGATTTCTCAGCATTTAATATAGGGACATTTTTTCTTTTTTAAATCTTAAGAGAATTTTGTACCAGTGCACAAGGAAGCCTTCCTTTTTCTTTCATCTATGATATTTCCAGCAAGCACATGTTGATTTATTTCAGCAAATATTGCTACTGTCACTGAAAAGGGACTGGCTTAAGGAAATAATCTTTTTTCTTTTCAAAAACAAAGTGATAGAGATCAACCAAACCACAAATTTTCTTGTTTAACTTGAAACACTGGAAAAAAGACAAAGGTATCTATCACACATGTTGCAAATTAAGGCAAATTAGTCTCTCTTCCCCCTCTTTTTTCCCCCTTATTTTATATTTTTCTCCTGTAAAACTCTTCTCCAGTGCCTTATTGTGGCTTTAGGCTGACTCAGAACTCTTGAAGGTTATGCCAACATAGCACAAGCTCTAGCAGGTCCTATTAAGCTGGAAAGACTTCAAGGGCTGGCCCAAGACCAGGCTATATGCCTTTAGGCAGTTAGGTGGCTCAGAAGATAGAATACTGGATTTGTAGTTAGGAAGACCGGAGTTCAAATCTAGCCTCAGACACTAACTATGAGACCCTGGGCAAGTCACTTACACTCTGCTTGCCTCAATTTCCTCATCTGTAAAAATAGAAATAATAATAGCTCCTACTGCCAAAGGATTATTGCAAAGATCAAACAAGATAATAACATGAAGCACTTTGCACATCTTTAAACACTAAATTCTATCTATCATTGTCTGAGACACTCATCACCCAAAGGTTGTGCTCCAGTGACAAAGGTTTCTAGTCGATCAGGCAGTAAGCCTGCATTAAGAGCTTATTATGTGTCAGGCACTATGCTAAGTACTGGGGTTTCAGAGAAGTGTATAAACCCAGTCCCTGCCCACCAGGAGCTCACATTCTAATTAGGGAAACCATAATTATAAATGATAAAATTATAAATATCTAACACATTAGAAAAAATTATACATACAAGGTATATGCACGGAACGAGTGGAAGGCATTTTCAGGGGGAAGCAATAGTAATAAGAAATCCAGTGGTCCCTGCTAACACAGAAGGAAGATGAGTAGGTTCACATAAGGATCTGGCTTTGCTTCAGTTTCAAGATCCTCTTGTTTCTGAGGAGTAGTATAATCTTCTGACTAATCTCCTGTTAATCTGTTTGCACAGTTATTCCAGCTTAGTCCTCAATAAAAGGCCCTTTAATATTTATTTGGCTTTGACCTACTGGGAAGATCTCTTGGTTCCTACACTCTTGGCTCCCAGCTACGTGCCAGATTCCTAACTTATCATGCTGTTTTCATCTGCAGCTTTGGAATCATCTATATGTCAGAGTGTCCCCACCTCATGATCTTATCATCATTATGAATCTTGGCTCTCCTTGTCCTGCTTAATGTCCCTTCCTTTCCAAGGTATACTGCTGGGCATGTTGAATGAACTAATTAATAATTAGTGACAATATTATTTTTGTAACACCTTAAGGTCTGTGAAGCACTTTCAAATATCATTTCATGTTATCCTCATAACAACTTTGGTTGATAGATGCTTTGATAACCTACACTTTACAGGTGAGAAAACTGAGGTAGGCCCAGATTAAACAACCTGCCCAGGGTAAAATAGCTAGCTGGTGACTAAGGCAGGTTTTGCATTCACTCTTCCATTTTCCCATCCAATACTCTTTCCTTTCACCACCTAGCTGCCAGTTTATGAAGCTAAAAAAGTTGGGAATGGACCAGCATTTGTGACTGAAATTCTATAGTTCTGGACTCCAGGCCTAGCATAGTATCCATTATATCCTCAAACATTCTAGATACATTTTAGTACAGACACTAGTCCCTGGAGGGCAGAAACCATGTTTTACTACCTAGGAAAAGCCCCTGGCACAGTAGCCAGATACGGGAGAGTGGCTAATAAATGTCTTTGATCACATAAAACAAGAGTGAATGGCATGCACAACTCTGAAGCAAAATTTTCTTTGGTTGAAGTGCTGATATGCAACTGCCATTTTAATAAAAAGCAAACAATATACAAGCAGAGAATCATAGGTCTGGAGCTAGAAATGGACCTTCATTTTGCAGATGAAGAAAACTGAGCCACGGGAGCAGTAGCAGTGGCAGCTTTTGAACCTAGGCCATACTGTATTTCCAATGCTTTCTTTTCTGTGACCATGTTGGAAACATTCTAAAGTATCACAGAGATCGCTTGCTATTTCTCTGCCTTCTTTCCTAAATACTGTTCTTTTTGCTGTGTATTGCTTTTGATGTTACTAAATGGATTCATCAATTTTTGCCATATGGCGTTACCAGTTTGGGATCAGAGGGAGAAAATGACAAAGAAGATAATGGTATTCATGATGAAAATGAAGAGAGCTGGAGCTGGAATGTATGTATAGACCCCAGAATGTACTAGGAAAGTTGAAATTTCTTGAAACTTGAACTGTACTAGGCTTGGATTTAGAGTCTTCCAATGGAACTGTAAATCATGCCCAAACAGATTTCTTATAAAATCTTCAGAACTTCCTGCTTTGGGTTGGGCCAGTAATATCAAGATAAGAGGTTTAGTGTGCTCCAGTCAGAACCAGGAAGTTAAGAGGAGTGTAAAAATGAAACTTAAACCAGAAATAAAAAAGTACAGTCTTATTGGAGGTGAAAAGGTCCTGGATGGGGTGGAGCAGTCCAATTGCTCATTTCACCTATTAATTCATTGCACCTAAATCAATGTATGCTCTGTTCAATCAGAGATGCTCTTTAAGGACTAAGAAGGTTAATATTTAGGGGCATGTTTATTTCTCTTTCCGAAACTTTTCAATATACAACAGTGATTAAATAATTTCTCCTGGCTCCCATTCTTTCCTTCCCTGACCTCCAGTAAGCCTTTGATCATTTGAAAGGAATGTGTGGGTGTGCCAGTGGAGGCTGGGGGATGAGGGGGGGGGGGGGAAGAGTGGAA
>CM053580.1:62140319-62155680 GCA_028627135.1 Pseudochirops cupreus | reverse complement strand
AAGAAAAGAATGAAAGAAAATGTTTTAAATGGGTACTAATTCTTAAACATTTCTATATAGGAAAAGAATGACCCAGAAGGATATTCAATACGTAGGGAATGCTGCTATTATAAGAAAATAAGCCTGATACAATAGGGAAAATCTGGGAAAATGTGTCCAGAACATCCAATAAAGATTAAAACAGACAATTTAGCACTAAAAGTGGCTGGAAATAATTTCCCAGATGTCTTTGATAAAGAATTATATACTGGCAATATTATTTTGTGTGATATGATTTTTGTTCTTTTGTTTACAGTACTGGAGATTTAAATCTAAAAGATACCTCAGAGGGCCCCTAGTCCAAATCCTTCATTTTTTGCAGATGAGGAAACTGAGGCTTAAGTAGGGTGAGTGATTTGCCTAAGGTTATGCAGACTTTAAACTTCAGCAGCAAACCATGCATATACATCCAGAAACTAACATTTAAGGGATGAAATTTCTAGATCTCTTATTTTTAACTTTAGAAAATGGGGGACTTGACATTTTCAGTCTGCAAAGCATCAGACAATGAATTTTATATTTGTCCAAATTAGATCAGTTTTGAAAATAGCCCACTAACATATTTATCATGTTGGCAACTAACCTCTTTTCTTAGAAATCTTTCAGAAATCTTTTCTCTAGGACTCCACCCTTTCCCTTTTTGGAGATGTTTCATAAAACAACCTTGAGGTCATTTTAATATGAAAGCCTAGATGATCCCCAGAGGTAGACAGGGCATGGAAAAATAAGCAGAGAAAGTGTGAGGATGTCCCCTCCAAACCCAAGACTCTGTGGGAGGTGCTGATGTAAGCAGGGTGTACATTGGATGGGTGCAAATAGAGTAGAAGGAGTGCTTAAATGAGACCAACATGAACCAGCATGGAATTAAAAACAGAGACCAATTTGACTGGTACAAGACAACATTGTCATACACCTCTTAAAGGCTGCTGTGTAAGTGTAATGGTAGAGACTATTGGGGCGCAGGTATAGAAAAAAGAATTTCAAAATAAGAGAGGCACCCTGGCCCATAGATGTCTTTTGAACTGTAATACGGTGGCTCCAAAGTGGTCTCCTAATTTCGATGCAACAGGTAGAGAGTTGGTTCTGTCATATGTTTCCCTTCCTTCTATATCCCCACGGTTCTGCCATCTTAGTACAGGTACTCATTACTATCTACATCAGTGCTTCTCAACCTGTGGGTTGTGATCCCTTTGGGGGTCGAACGACTCTTTCACAGGGGTCACAGGGGTTGCCTAAGACCATCGGAAATATTTCTGATGGTCTTAGGAACAGAGACACCTCTGTCTCCAGGCGGGTCTGCCCACATGCAGATCCGCCCACATACAAGTATTAAAGGGGTCAAGGCAATAGGAAGGTTGAGAACCACTGACACATGGATTATTGTAATGGTCTCCTAATAGTGCTTCATACTGCCTCTTCCATCTAGAAAGGAAGGAAGAAAACAAGCATTTATTAAGAGCCTACTATGGGCCAGACACTGTGCTAAGCACTTTTATAAATATTGTCTAATTTGTTCCCTACAATAACTCAGTGAGACTGGTGCTATTATCTCAGTTTTATGATTAAGGAAACTGAGGTAGATGGTGATTTACCCACTATCATGAAGATCTGGTATGATCTGATATAACCACATTTTACTCCTTGTTACAGACTCTATAGGCTAACCTGAATGTCCTCCATACCCACTGCATACTCATGTCTCATGATTTCTCTCAGGCTTCTTCCTATGTCTGGAGCACCTGACCACCATTAAAATGTCATCTCTTCTGGAGAGTCTTGCTTTATTCTTCAGTTTTATAATAACCTTCCCTTTCAGACCTTTCTCAGATGATTCTCCTATGGATTTATGATACACACACACAGACAGACACACGTGTGTGTGTGTGTGTACATATATATATATATACATATCGGTTTATGTACACATATATGTTTTAATCATCTGTTCGTTCTTTTACTAGACTATTTAATCCTTGAGGGCAGGAATCACTTATCTTTTACCTTAATCAATTATCTTTCCTTTATCATTTCTTAACTTTGCAAAGCACTTAGCCTAGTGCTATGGGCATGCAATAGGCAGATAAATATGTATGGTATACACACACATATATGTATCTGAATTGGCTTTAGTTAATATCATCTAACAATAATAATGATAAATATGTGATATATATATATATATATATATATATCTAGGTGCATATATGTATATGTATGTATATGTATATATATGAATTGGCTTTAGTTAATGTCATCTAACAATAATAATGATAAATATGTGATATATATATGTGCATATGTGTGTATATACATACATATATATATATATATATACACATTTATATGTATATATATGAATCAGCTTTAGTTAAGCTCATTTAACAATAATGATGACAACCAGCAACTCTGGCCTACTCTGATGCCTCATCATGATCTGGAGGGAACCCTTTTTTCCTGAAGACTCTTCTAATAGCCTTTCTATCTGTCTTTGATCTCCTTGGGGTACAAACCTAAGAGCAAGATCTCTGAGCCAAAGAGTATGTGCCCATTTTAGTCACTTTTTTTCATAATTCCAAATTATTTTCCAGAATAAGTGGGCTGATTCATAGCTCTGCCAATGATATATTAGGCCCCTATAGATAATTTCCCCAAGGTCACCTGGGCAAAACTACAGTGAGGTTCAAAATAAAGTCTGAGCTTCTTTCCTCCCAATCTGTTATCTTATTGAATAGACTGAGGGGCAAAGTTACGTCTTTATGCTTGCATTAGTGTTTCCTGTCTGAAAAAATGGAACTAGGATCACTATATTAATGAGGTCGTTTTTCTCATTCAGTAGATGGTAAGAATGTTGTTAAACCTTGAGTTCAGTAGAATAGGGATCCGTGTGAACATACTGAATACTTCACAAAGTTGTAGAAATAACTCCAGGTGTTTATTAAACAAAAACGAGGCAGCAAAATACCCTGAATCTAAAGGTCAAGAAACTAGACTGGCTTTTGTTTGCCTTCTCTGTCTTTCTGAAAACTAATTAATGTACAAAACAGATCTCCTAGTGAAATAGTTTTGAAAGTGGTTTTAGCACGTTTGATGTGTGTCTAAGTAAAAAAAAAAAAAATCAAGCCAGAAAACATTTCCTCTGACTGCTGGCTAGTGGGTGCTCGGATATGCAAAAGGGATGAGGTTACAGGTGGGAGGTACTTCCCCAGCACCTCCTAACCTGTATTTCTAACGGCTGGGCTATTTCCTCTACTTTGGAGCAGCACTAAGAATGAATACGGGGCTTCTGTGCTTAATACAATATCCTGTGTTGGTTTTTGTCTCTGTTATAAGGAAAGATAAAGACTTGAGAAATATATATCATTAAAAGTTCAGTCCACTTACAGGTGGTTTTAAATGCAAGGTTTTTATTAAGGTTGACCCTGTGCAGAAATAAAAGACAGAGAAGTTTATTCTGGGGTCCTCTTTCTCCATTTCAAATCTTGGCCTGGTCCCTCTCCTACATGATCACTCATACTGGTCTAACTTTTTTCACATTAAGGTGGTAGAGATTTCAAGAATAACTTTTTCCCGGAAGAATATTCATTTTAAATAGAAGGCCTGAGAGGGAAAAGAAGGGAAAAGGCTAACACAGAAGTATATTTAATCTTGACAGAGGTGAAGATGTTTTTGAGCAGGGAATGGGGTGTGGCAGAGCTAGCTTCAAAGTGCAGGATTCCCTACGGACCTTAAGCTTAAAGCTGCCTCTAAATTCAATGAAAACAGTAGCTTCAAACTAGTCTTTTTCTTCTGCTATAAATAATATCCTCATCATTGAATCCATACGTGGTATTATAGAATACATACACACACAGACATATACATGGAGAAAAAGGGTTTTCCTGAATTTTTAAAGGAAATTGAAATATAAAGAAATCCAAAGCCCCATCATTTTAAAATCATTTGGATTCCATCCACAGTGACAGCCCAACATGAAACTATCATCTTATTACATTGCTTAACTTTAGCAGATTCTAGGAAGTCTGAAACCAAATGTGAAAATGGATGCAGATAGCATCATAGGTCTTTCTTAAGACCTATGAAAAGCAATATTCTTATAAGAATACAGTGAGAAAGCTCATTTCAGGTTTTCACTCCATATTGAAATTAAGCTTCAAATTCAAAACATACTAGCTCCTTATTCTCACTGGTCCTTCCATTTACTTCATTTCATCAAAAGTGATTAAATAAGAAGAAAACTGTTTCTGTAATTCTTTTTAAGACTATTACTAATCCTCTATGAGAACTCATTCTTAAAAGATGCCTCTGATAGTAATTGACATACAACTCTTTAAAAACTGCAAAGCACTTGACATGTATATCTTCTTTGTACTTCCCAACAATCATGTGTGATCGTTACTATTGGAATTTATTATTCCCATTTTATAGATGAGGGAAGAAAAAAATCAGAAACCTTTCAGGGACTTGACCATGGTCACAAAGTTGGTAAGTGTGAGTGGAGGGTCATGAATTCCGCTCTTTCAGACCAATGGCTCATATGTCACTGCTTTCCAAATTCCAAGTTCTGATTACATGTAAAAGTTTTTGATCTGCCTCTAATATAAAGAACAGCAAATGTCTCATGAGGCAGGTATGATATAGTGAAATGGTCCTGACTTAGAAGTCAATCCCAATTCTACACTTGTTAACTATTTATGTGACTTTGGGAATACCAATTAAATTTTCCAGATCATTTGTAAAATGTGTTTCTGTATTCCTCAGAGGCTTTACATACTGCCTCTTTTTAATTAAGACTAGAACAACCTCTTCGGGTTCTAACTATATGACTTACTAATTTGATAGTGCTTTTCCTCTTGCCTCAGTTTTCCTTTCTCTCTTGGTGATACCATCCTTCCAATCACCCAGGCTTAAATCCTAAACCATCTTTGACTTTTCCTGCTCTTTCACTATCCAAATACTTGACAAGCCACGTTAATTTTCCCTCTGCAGTATAATTCACATCTCTCTCTTCTTTGAGCCTTTATCACCACTCACTTAGACTATTATTAAAACATTATAGAAAACTAGTTTTCCTGTGTCCAGCTTCTCCTGTATTCAATCCTTTGCTTAAATAGTACTTCTTAATGTCATCTGATCATCTAGCCCTTTGATTCAAGAACCTTAAGTGGCTCCCTGTTACCTAAAAATAGAACATAATCTTAGCCTGACATCAAGGTCCTCCCATATGGTTTCAATCTACCTTCCATCTTTATCTCATGTTACTTAACATATATTCTATGTTCTAGCCCAATTAGGTAACTCCCCACCCCCTACTCTCATTGGATTCGTTTTAGTCTCGGAAACCTTGGTCATGCTGGAGAGGATCTCCCCTTCTCCTCCAGGTCTGAAATTTAAGGGGAAAGAGACAAATGAGATGCTGCTTCCTTCATGAAATTTTCCTTTATTCTCCTGCTGGCTGTTCTCCCTTTCCTCACCATTTTTCTGGTTTTTTTTGTTTTTTTTTTTTTTGCTTCTTGAATCATAGTTTTGTTTTGTTTTGGTTTTGCATACATGTCATCTCTCCAAAAGATTACAAACCCCTCAAAGGTAGGGACTGTATTTCATCTTTATATCTCTAGTACCATATTTAATTTCTATTGAACAGGAAGATGTCATATACACATGCAAGAAAAGAAAAACCTCCCGAAAAACAAAGATGTCTATATCTTGTAAAATATATAAGCATTCTGCCACTAAACACAGATTTTCTCAATATCATTTACTCTTTTATCTATACAAAGCTTTTTACAAATTGCGTGTTGAAACTTACATGTTCACATTTATGCCATCATAGAATTTTAGAGCTTAAAGAGCTTAAAAATTATCAAGTGCCCACTTAAATCCATTAAATTGGCCAAGATGGTTAAAAATGTTAAGGTCCAGACTGGTGAGGCTGTATAAAACCAATGTCTTTTTTAGGGGCTGGCAGAACTATGGATTGTTATATAGAATCACACAATGAGAACAACAAAACAGTTTAGACCTTTTGACTCAATGATTCCATTACTACTATAAGGATCTTATTGACACATGCTGGTAATAAAAATTTTTTTGTAGAAAAATAGTTCTGTCAATATTATTTGTAACTGCGAAATTTGGAAAAATATTTGCCACAACTGAGGAATTATTGGGGAGGGGAAAGTATGGCATGTGAATGTATGGCAAGCCATTAGACTATAAGAAATGACAAATATGAAGAATACAAATGAATATGAAAGACTTTCAGGAAGCGAAATACAAGAAAGAAAACACACACAAAAAAGGACACACTGACAATAGCTTTTACTAGTCAGTCATTTCTCAGTTGTGTCCAGCTCTTTGTGATTCCATTTGGTGTTTTCTTGGCAAAGATATTAGAGTGGTTTGCAATTTCTTTCTCCAGTTCATTTTACAGATGAGGAAACTGAGGCAAACAGGGTTAAGTGACTTGCCCAGGGTCACACAATCTGTAAGTGTCTGAGGTCAGATTTGAACTCAAGAAGATGAATCTTCCTGACTCCAGGCTCAGTGCTCTATGTACTGTGCCACCTAGATGCCCCTTTATTAATAATAATAATAAATCCAGAAAAAAATAGAAAAAATTTCAGAGCAGTACCATTTTGTTACTTTTTTAGAATAGCTAGTTGTTTTTTAAAAAATAACTTTAAGCATTTCATGTACATCTTTTTATATTCTGCATACTCGTATATGTATATTTTTTTTCAATGACTTGTTTATTTATTTTTAGTTTACAAGATTCAGTTCCACAATCACTTGAGTTTCAGATTTTCTCCCCTCCCTTCCCCCCCCCCCCCCATGGTGGCGTGCAATCATGTATAGGATCTGCAAATACTTTCACATTGTACAACAGTCTGGTTGTATAGAAGGGTTGTAACCACTGAGTGAACAATGGGGAAAAAAGAAACAAAATCAAACATGAGAAAGAATGATAGCATGTATTGCTTCAGTCTCCATTTAAACTCTGGTCTTTCTAGATCTTACTTTGAATGTAGATATCTCCTTCCATCCTGAGACTTGTAGAGTTGTCTTATAGCTGTGCGTTGCTGAGAAGAATCCAGTTCGTCAAGGTTGGTCTGTATATTCATTTATTATTGAGTTTATAATAATTTTATAAAAGAGTACAGGGCCCAATACATGCAGTTTACAGTTGAAACTAAGATCCGGAGAAAGGCAATTATTTTCCCAAAGTTACACAAAGAATGTTAGATCCAGTGCTTGGCCAGTAAATTAGATATAGAGTTGGAGGGCATAGGTTTAAACCTTCCTTTTGCCACTTATTCAGTGTGTGAATTTGAGCAAATAACTTAAACCCTCTGGACCTCAGTTTCCCTTTCTGTCAAATGGTGATGATTATGCATTTGTACTACCAGCACAGCAGATAAGAGTACTGATCCTGGAATCAGGAAGACCCAAGTTCAAATTTGGCCTCAGACAATTATTAACTGTACAACCCCAGACCAGTTGCTTAACATCTGTCAACCTCAGTTTCCTCATCTGTAAAACGGGAAATAGTGATAGCACCTACCTCCCAGGGTTGTGAGGAAATAACATTTGAGAAGAGATTTGCAAAATTTGAAATGCTACAGAAATTGTAGTTATTATTATGGGTAGCTATTACCCCTCTAGGATTACTATAGTGATCAAATAATTTACATGAAGCATTTTGCAAACTCTGAAGTTTATAAAAGAACATACATTTCAACTATAGATCCCAGATGTCCTGAATCCTAGTGCAGAGTTATTTCTACTTACTTCCTCAGGTTTATCTATTCCCTGAGATTACATATAAAAACAAATTTCTTGATTAACCAAATTCTCTATTTTAGCAACAATGTGTTTTGTTTCTTTTTTCTGGTTCTTCTGGGCCTAGGTCAAGGTTTCTCTGCTAAATAACCTTTCCTCCAAGTGTATTCATAAGTCTTTTTTTTTTCATTCCATCACTCTTTTATTTCCCTTTTCTTCACCTATTGAAACTACATTCCTCCTGAAAATTCCTAGGGTACATTGTTTATACCACTTATAATGGCACTTATCTTTTTTTTTTTGAAGGGAGGAAGGCAGGGCAATGGGGGTTAAGTGACTTGCCTAAGGTCACGTGGCTGGTAAGTGTTAAGTATCTGAAGCTGGATTTTAACTCAGGTCCTCCTGACTCCAGGACCAGTGCTATAATGGCACTTACATTTAATACCTTATGTTGTATGTTGAAGGTGTGCCCAGCAATTGGCGGACAATGCTTTCCTGATCCTTCCTGTGTCTCCTTTACAATGCCTTGACATTGAGGAGGTTAGTGCTTTGATAAGGTATGAGTTCACCTGGCTCTGGGTAGCCTTCCTTGCCTATTTGACACCCATATTAAGGATAATTGGTCTGTCACAGACCAGGTCATTCACCCATAGCCTTTAAAAGGAGGGCTGGAGCTCTGGAGTCTGGACCCTGGGTTCTGAGAATAAACATGCTCAGAGTGAAGGGGGCTGACATGGAGATTAGGACTGGGTTCCTGGAGAGGAGAACAGCACACCCACAAGGCTCAGCTAGCGAACCACGTGGCCCCAGAGTTGGCAGCAGGCAGAGGCAACTGGGCAATGACAAGAATTCCTGGGCCCAGCCAGGAGCTGCAGGAATGTAATCCATCAGCAGCCGCAGCAATAAAAGCCTTTCTAGACCAAGCTGGAGGCAGCCAGAGCCAAGGAATGGCACAGGACTGAGAGACTGTGGGGGAGTGATCTTCTTCCCTCCCACCTCTCCCACCACCTGCCAAACCTGCTCCTCACTTTCATAGCAACTTCTAGTTCATCAATTCCTATTATCTCCTTCCATTGGCTCCAGAACCAAACTCACTGATTCTAGCCCTATAGGCAACCATTTTAATAATACTCAGGGTCTGAGTTTACAATCCCTTGCCCTCTTGTCATTCTGCAGTCTTGCCCTGAAAATATCCAACCTTGGCCCACTCCACTATATTGACTGAGGTCGACTATAGATTTCTCTGATATAGGAATCACAGGATAGTGGGCAGAAGGCTGGATCAGAAAGAGGAAGTTTTATTGTTGTTGAATCATATCTGACTCTTTGTGACCCCATTTTGGGTTTCCTTGGAAAAAAATAATGGAGTGGTTTGCCATTTCCTTCTACAGCTCGGTTTACAGATGAGGAAACTGAGGCAAACAGGGTTAAGTGACTTGCCCAGGGTCACATACCTGGTAAGTGTCTGAGGCCAGATTTCAATTCAGGAAGATGAGTCTTCATAATTCCAAGTGAGTGCTCTATTCACTGACACCTAGCAGCCCTGGGAAAACAGGGTGATCTAGTTCAAATCCCACATCTGACGCTAACTAGCGCTGCTGTGACACTGGGCAAGTCAAAGTCTGAGTTTCCTTTCCATTTAAAGCCTGTAATCTCATGAACCTCTAAGAGGCATACAATAATGACCAAAAGGACTTATATTGAATCTCCATCGTACTCATGGTAACTTTCTAAATCTCTCCTTTCCTTAAGCCCCTGACTCTAACCTCCTTCTTAGCAGAATCTCACCTCTCATTTTCTTAAGATTCACCAAGTATCATAGGGAAACAGAAAAATAAATGCACAACAGTGGTCATGGCTCTGGTGGCATCCACATAGGCAGGATCTGGGGATTTTAAGAATAGCAAATGTGGCAACTATTACATAATGACATCTGGAGGAGGAGGAGGAGGAGGAGGGAGGGAGGAAGAGAGAGAGAGACACAGAGACAGAGACAGAGAGACAGACACACAGAGAGAAAGAGACAGAGACAGAGACACAGAGACACAAAAAGAGAGAATTTTGCAATTAAAGATCAGAGACTAGAACCTGAGGCTTGGTTCCAGCGGTCATACCTCCACTCTCAAACAAAGAATTCTGATGGAGGTAGTTGGGACAGACTGATACTGCTAAAGATAGTCACTTCTCAGGATCAAAGAAAGGATAGTAAAGATTTAATACCTACCTTGGTGTTCATAGATAATATTCACTTCCCACATGACTTTCTCTATTTCTTAAGCTGTGTCTCTTCCCTGATTTTGTTCTGTATAAACTATGCTGGTCATAAGTGAGCCATGATTCATGTCTGTTAATTAACTGTGTTCAGGGAGCATCCTAGGTAGATGCCAGTGACTAGTTTGGCACCCATCAATATACAGAACTGAATAGGTCAGAGGCTAATCTTTTCTTTCCCTACTATGAGGTTGAACCAATTGAGATGAGAATTTTATGGCTTTGATTTTATTAGCAAATATCATAAGCTCCTAACAAGCACAGAGACATGAACCACATGAATTGGGATCATGTGCCCCTCAGCTAATGGAGTCATTTATGAGTCAGATTCAAATGGTTTTGAAAGTAGTTATCTTAGGCAAATTCTACTCTCAGTAGTAAGGAAATGAGTAGAGGTATGGTCCGAGGGAAGTTCACACCTAATGATTTACCCAGTGGGAGAATGAAAGTATGGTCTGGGAATAGTAGTCATTATCCTTTTAGAGGCTAGTTGAAATTTTGATGGTGAAGAAGAGAACAAATGCCTCTTCCTTCTGAGATCTATCTATCTATCTATATCTCTACCTATCTATCTGTCTCTCTGTCTTTCTATCCCTCTATATCAATTCCAATTGGGTGTTTGGACCAGTAACATGCCACAAAGTTCCTATTAAGGAACTTCTCCTAAGAGGGAGAATGCTGGAATCACTCTAAACACCCATAATTGCGCTGTAACCATTTTTAAGATGAATTTTTAGGTATACAAAGTAGAAAGGGAAGTATTTACTAATGCCAATGAAATCCTCTTTTCACCCCCTAAGGAATCCATGCTTGTAGTAAATAGACTTTCTATGACACTCTTAATTAAATCAAACAAATCTACAAAGAAAAAAAGCCCAGTTTAAGCAATGGGAACCATCTTCATTGGTTCAGCCTCCTTTGCCATTGAGTACGCATAGATTGTTTAAGATATAGGGGTTGCAGATAGGCTAATGAGTTGGATCCAAAACTGAGGAGAGGAAAAAGAGAACAGGTTGGATTGTACTGCGAGAATTGCACAGTACTTTTAACAGTCTCAAGTTGTTCATTTTCACAAACCCATCTTTTTAATGCAACGTTTCCCCTGGTGGTGCCCTATGTATAGCCTCTGAAGAATCAAAGGATCAGGGGACAGAAAGAACAGTGGAGAGGTTCATGGTGGGCAAAAGTGGATCGTACCCTCTTTCCAATGATGACTTAACTGCAAGAAATGCCATGAAGAATATTGGCACAGAAATGTATGATCAGAAAAGGAGGTGGGCTGCCCACACTGAAAGAGGGAGGGATAACAATGGAACGGTCCCAGGGTAGCCATGGTAACCACAAAACATAGAAAGACCCAGGGGGTCTTTCTCCAGTGCCCTGAGCAAATTATTCTGTTTAGGGTATATGGAAATGAGTACCAAAACTGTATAAGATAAGGTATGGATGGATTATTATGTTCATCAATGAAGAAAATTACCACAGTGGATGATGAATCACAAATCCATTGAATTAGAAAGGTAATATCTGGTTCTAAACTGCTTCTTTCCCCAGCCTTCATGCATCTTACATTCCAAACTTTTCTCCGGATTCTTCCTCAATTTCTGTTTTTTCCCTGCCTCTGGTCTTTCCTCCAGGCTGTACTCCTTGCTGGTAAACCTTCTCTCCCACCAAAGAATTAACATTCTATTAGAGGGAACATAGAAAAAGAGATCTAAAACATACATGAAGTACATATAAATTAATTTAAGTGGGGAGAGAACCAACAATTGAAGTTGAATGGGTGGGGGCAGCAATCAGTAAAGACATCCTATACATTTTTCCTGAGCTTTGAAGTGATCTAGAGATTCCTGAAGGCAGAGGGGAGGAAGGAGGGCATTCTAGACTTCAGAGCTGGGAGATAAAAAGCTAAGTAAGAGTGGGAAGGAGGTGGGAAGAAGGAGGGGAATCTCTGTGTTGAGATCACTCTTCTTAAGGGTCCAGCTTAGTTCTTCCCATTCTGTGAATCTCTTCTGATTTCCCTCCAGTTAAACGTGATCATTCACTCCTCCAAAATTTTTGTAATGTTGCCTTTGGATCGTCCCTCTGCTCTCAGCACATCCCGCCTTGAAGTACACTTGTATAGATTTTGTTTTCCCTATTGGATCAAGCTCTCTGAGACTTAGGACTGTATCTTTTTTTTTTCACTTTCATAATCATATCACCTGGCACATTAACAGACTTTAAGCAATAGCTTTAACATGCACTGAGACTTTAGGGACATCTTGTAGAGTAGACATTTAAGAAATGATCGTTGAATCGAATTGAACCGAATAACCTTATGTAGCTGAAGAACGGATCATGGTACTCTATAAAGTTCTGAGCCTAATGAGATTACCTCATGATTCCTACACATTAATCCCTTCCTTAGGCAGTGTTGGTGCTTACTATTTTAACAACATTCAGGCAGCGCTATATTGCTGACTCATCTTAATAAGCAGATAATTTGGCATCAAATAAAACTGTTAAAGGCAAGGTAACAAAGTCATGCTTTGATTTGAGTGTTGAAAATTGCATTATCTATAAACCTTTCAGGAATTAACTAATCTCTAAAGTATAATTCAGAGGAAAACTAATTAGTCTGTTGGTTTTTCTTCCAATAGGCAACTTCAAATAGAACAGGATCAAATCCTATGAGAATTTGTAAATGTACCCATTTTCAGTAGGAGGCATTTTATCAGTTTGAATTTTGGTCTACATTTAGAGATGAAAGGAAACTGGATTTCATTCCTTAAATAGGTAGCATCCATGCCTTAGCCATACAGCTAGGGGCAAGGCATTCGGGTGTAGAGTGAGAAGGAAAGGGGAATGGAGTAGAGAAAGCTGAGCCTGAAGAACTTACAAAGACACTGAGTTTGAACACGAGGGAAGAGATTGGGGAATAGTAGCCTGCTTGTAGCAAGCAGCCTATAAATTCTCTCTCTGTATAGATGCTAGGGGCTGGGGATAGGGGTGTATAAAACTCCCCAGAATTAAGGACATAGAAAACAAATTAAATTCTGGCCTCAGGTAGACAGATGGGGAAGGAGACTGAAGATTTGGAAACAGAAACGAGGCCATCTGGAAGCACTCTGCTTACATAGCCCCTATGCTGTCTTTGAGAAAGACAAGCAGATCCATCTGAGCAACACTACAAGTCTTATTCATTTATTAAGCGCTTATTAATTGTCTGCTATGGCTAAATCACTGTAGTAGGTTTTGGGGATACAAAAAATGGACAAAACTGGTGGGGGGGAATTCCTGCCCTCATGGTGTTTACATTCTCCTGGAGTAGAGGGCACTCTAGGCACAATCTGCATAAAGGCAAAAGCTGGAAATATCAGTTGGTGGGCTGGGAGAGGAAGAGAGAAGGTAAGATGGACACCAAGGGGCTAGTTTAAAGGGAATGTTGAGGGAATTTTATTTTATACTAGAAGCAATAGGGAGCCACTGAATATTTTTACATAGAACATTGACACAATCCAACCTGTGCCTTAGGAAGATTATTTTGGCAGCTATGTAGAAGACAGATTGTAGAAGGGAGAGTCTGGAAGAAGGTGGACTAACCGGGAGGGCTTCGCAATAATCCAGGTTACAAGTGGGAATGTCCTTACAGGCCGAGAGGAATGTCTTGTGAGTAGAGAGATAGGCTTGAAAGTTAGAGACTGTGAAAGAAGAATTAACAAGACTTGCCAACTAATTGGATATGTGGGGTGAGGGATCAGGAAGAGCCAGTATTATGAAACTGGGTGAATGGAAGCACAGCGGTGACCTCAAAAGAAACAGTGCACTAGAGAGGATCATTGAACATATAGGGGTCAATAAGACCATTGAGAGAGAGAGAGGACAGAAAAAAGAGGGCCTGAGGCAGAGCCTTGGGCTAAGTCTAGGTTTAGAGGACTCCTATAAAGGAGACTGAAAAGAAATGGTCAGACAGGTAGAATTAGAAGAAAGTACCATTATGAAAACCTAGGGAGGAAAAAGTAATTAGAAGAAAGGCATGATCCAACTGAGTCAAATACTTTGGAGAAGTCAAAGAAAATGACTATGAAAAGGATACCAGATTTAGCAATGAAGGGATTAGAGTGAAGTTGGAATATGGCAGTGGGTTAGAAGCAATGGGTCTTCAACTCCCAGGGCTCTGTCTTGCCTGCCATCATGGGGTGGGAATGTAAGAAATGGGTTAAGTGGGAGGAATGTTATTGTTGTTATTGGTCCTCCGTTCTTGAAAAGGACCATGACATCAGGAAGGAGATGCCATGGCTTGCAAGTGAATTGGATTTAAGTGAGGGAGGGCTGTGTAAGATCACCAGCCTCACTTTCTCCTCTGGAGCCATCTGGGCCCCATGGCAAGATATAGATCAGGATGATTAGAGATGGCTCTAAATCAGCAGGAAGGTGCAAGCCTGATGTATTCGTATGAACCTATTTCTATTTATTTCTGTAATTTTCCTCAAAGTTTTCTATATACCTGCAAGGTTTCTAATTGACATTAAAGACAGTAGGTATGGAACAAGGCAGAAGCGACAACAGGATGGAGAACCCTGAACTGTTACATCTTCATCATCAAATTAAACTTATTTTTTGTTGTTACTCAGTAACGCCAACTCTGGGGGGCTTCTTGGCAAAGATACTGCAGTGGTTTGTCACTTCCTTCTCCAGCTCATTTTATAGATGGGGAAACTGAGGCAAACAGCACTGAGTGACATGCTCAAAGTCACACGGCTAGTAAGTGTCTGAGGCCATATTTGTACTCAGATCTCCCTGACTCCAGGTCTGGTACTCTATCCCTCGTGCCACCTACCTGCCCAAGATGCAGATGTAACTCCTAGACTATACTGAGACTGTCACTACCACCTACACAGGTGAATATACATAGTGGAACCCACAAGACATAAATGGCATGCAGCTTTTCTGGAAGCCTGAGAAGAACAGGGAGCTTGGTGAATACCACAGTATGCCCTCTATGGGTAGATGAAACATAGCAAATAGGAAGTGGGAGGGGGGTGTGATACAGAGACTCCTGGTCATCACAGGCACATGTTATAGGATTTAGAAGATGAAGGAAAACTTGAAGAATATCAATAACAATCATTTTTTTTAATTAAAATTTTTTTAATGTTATTTTAGTTTACATCATTCATTTCCACGAAATTTTGAGTTACAAACTTTCTCCCCATCTTTCCCCCACCCACCGCCCCAAAACAGCCATCCCAGTGTATCCCCTCTCCCCCAATCTATTCTCTCCTATGTC
>CM053580.1:62110208-62139819 GCA_028627135.1 Pseudochirops cupreus | reverse complement strand
TGGAGGCAGGTGCAAAACCTCTGCCTTTAGCTTTTCTGCTCTGGAGGCCTTTTTAGCTGGACTGCTTATCTCCCCCTTTCACAATCCCCACTCGCAGCTGCTGCTAATCCGCTCACCTGAGAGGCTCCTCCACTCCTCCCATCCAGCCGCCCCCCGGGGCACAGCTGCGGCTTCAGGGCAGGCTGGTTTTCGGTTGGCAGTGCTGATACGGTTCCTCGTAGCTGAGCTGACTTTAGTGGGAAGTATCTTTGTGTGCATTTTGGAGTTCTAGGATTGGTTTAGAGTCCTATTTTATGGGTATTTTGGGGTGGCTATGTGAGAGCTGCGATATGTTGCTGCTGCTATGCCGCCATCTTGGCTCTGCCCCCCTCTGAATATTATTCTTAACTTAAAAAACAGCAACAACAAACAAACTTTTTATTTCCACAGAGATTTGAATATGCCCATCTGATTTCATTTCCTTCTGATTATTTAATTTTTCTTGGGTTTGTCCTTATTGTGAAAAAGGAGGGCCCTTTTCTCACCACCTTAATGAACCTTTCTTCTGGAATATTGATTGTTGCTAGAGCTTTGGTGTTCTCTCTTTTCTTTCCATGGCAATTTGCCTCTCATTGATAAGTAGGCATCTAGTCCCAACCTCTCACATCCGTTTTCACACAATTCTGCCGGCTCATTGAGTTAGCTCTTGCTATTTCTTTAGCCCTTGCAGAGCCTTGCTCTTTCTATGCCATCCTGGAAAATCATCTCATAAAAATAAATTCCAAGCAGCTTTGCTGCTACTGGTGGCAGTTTAACTATGTAAAATGAAGAGGGAATAAACATGTGAAAAGTGTTATCTAACTTAAAATAGCTATTTTACTGAATATATTATCTTTCAGGATAAAATAGAAATAATAATTTTAAAAAGATGAACTGGTCACCTTTTGTACAAACTGTTGAATATGGAAACTCGCCATTTAAATATTCGGTGAGGATTCCCACTAAGACTGTTTGCTCTGTAGGATCATTATCCCTCCCCTGTCTTCCTCTATCTACCTGTTTTTGTTGTACTTACATGCTGAGCTGCCATGTGGACTGTGGAGTGTCTTTATGAAGGAAAAGGTTCATTTGATGATATGGGGTTTTAGTGTTTGGTTAGTATTGCATTTTGGTTTTCTGTTTTTGGATAGAAGGTTAAAGCAGCTGAGAAAGGTTTACATCCCTTCCTAAAGAAGCGATGTTTCTGTGATTAGGCAGTATTGACTTTGGCAAAGCATAGTGAATGTTAGATGGGAAAGAAAACTATTACATACATGGAAGATGGAAAGCAAAGTGTAATTTACAAGTCTGTACTGGATACCATGTTTCTGTTAAGTAATAAGGCTTTCCTAGTCAGACTTTTCCCAGTTAACAGCCCTCCCCCAAGCTTTTAAAAGAAACGAGTATGACCATTCATCTCTAAGTCCAATTTTAGGATTAATTTCTATTTATTAGATTTGTCTGTGTTAGTTTGTCCCTTTAGCCCCAACCTAGAGAGAAAGAAAGAAAGAAAAAGCCTGCAGAAAACTATAATTAACCACATTCAAGAAAATAAACTGGAGCCCTTGTAATACTGTAGTGGTCCTGGTGGGGGGAAAAAATGTCCTGGCTAGGAATATTGAGAGAAGGTGAGATCAGTCCCTGGTATGCAAAGCTGATGAATTAGCTGGTTAAACAGGCTGCCAAGATAATTACATTGTCTGTTTTGTGACACATTACACCGCAGCACTTGGGATTAACCTGTTCTCTTGTGTCTCCTTTGGATCAGTTTTTAGACAACCTTTTATCAGATGAAGGAGTACAGACATCAAAAGGGAAAGGGGAGTGGGTGAAAGAGGGGGCTCCCACGAATCTGCAAGGGGTGGGATTTCCATTGAAATGATTGAATGGACGATCCCTTTTCCTATACTGTTCTTTACTCTGTAGTGACCTCTGCTGGGAGGGAGAGGGGTGGTCGTCCTCTATTCTCTTCCCTAGGACTTTCTTTTCAATTTGTATGTGTGCTGTTAAGTAGGATCAAAATGGCAACTAGACAAGAATTAAATAATGCAGTTTCAATTTTGGGTCACAGACCTAAGTCAGATTAAATAGGTCGGCGCTTGTGAGTCACAGGTCCTTTAAATGGGCAGTTTAGAAGGTTTTTTGACCCCACAACAAACATCACAGGAATCCTATGATTCATTGTTATTGGGACCTCCTGGTGAGGGAACTCCTTTCACCAAAGCAGATGGGAAACTATTTTGTATCTTATAACCTCACAGAACCCACTATATCCCTTGTCATTATTTAGTTTTCTGTATGTTTCTTTTTTTCTATTTTTGCTCAAATGATATTAAATATCCTTGTCCAACTGGACTTGTTACTTATTTTGAAATACCTGGCACACAACTTAACTTGTTGAACCGAATTGAATAAAGAAGTTCCCTAAAAGGTTTATAGTTCTTTAATTTGGTGTCATAATGCTCCAAGGGGAAAAATATTTAGACCTTTTGATTGTATGTGAAAGAAGCACACATAAAATTTCATCATTGGGTGACAATTTAGCTAGAGAACAATTAGGAGAATAAATAGAAAAATCTACCCATTAACAGCCCTTGGCAACTCAAATTGAACTTAACCAGAGCCTGAGCCTCTGGCTACAAGTCTGTGTAATTTAAAGCAGATATAATAGATTTCAGCAACTAAAATTTGTTTGTTAAACTGTACGAAGCAAGATATTAGTTAAATGGGCCAAGAAATTCCCCTCCACATTAATGAAAATAAAATTTAACTTTAGTGCTCCATTTTTTTCTGAAATAAAAAGGTTTGACTCGATATGCCTGCTTTCAAGCAAGGTTTTCTATTAGTCATGAATCTAGGGTATCAGGTGTGAGATTTAGTACCCCATCCTGTCGATCAGGGCAGTGGTTTTCCAATCTGATCCTAGAAAAACCATAGATTCTTAAAAAATGAAATAAAAAATTAACCCCTTTCATTCCAAAGCAGTGATCAGCAAATACTGCTACCTCCAAGAATAAATATTGAGCTATATACAATTTATAATAAATTATTACAAGAATCAATATTGCTACAGAGAAAGGAAATAAACGTTTCTATGGTACCTACTATGTGCTATGCACTGTGTTAAGTATTTTACAAGTATTATTTCATTTGATCATAGGAATTTTATCGTTTACAAAGTGCTTTTCAAACATTATTTCACAACCTCACCTTTAAACCTTGATGATGAGAAAGAAATGAGAAAAACTTGTCAGATATAGGAATTCAAAGTTCATTAGTAACTTTGAAGATAGCTTCAGTTGAGAGAATTTGGAAGCTAGATTGCGAAGTGATTACTAGAAAAGAAAATAGAGCCAATATATATTGAACAATTTTTCCCCTAGGAATTTGATTCGTATGTAACAAAAGCAGAAACTGTGTCTTCTGTTTCCAGATCTAATACTGTTTTCCCTATACCAGAACTTCCTTCATCTAATGAGAAGTGAGGATACATGGAGACTGGAACTGGAAGTTGAGAATGGAAGAGATAGCTAGAAGCAATGCATTTTGTGCATAGATTTACATTTTTTTTCTTTTAAGATTAGCAGGGCAGTACATCCTGTCATTTTAGTATCTCAAAAAAAATATTAGTGATGTGATCTAATTCCCTTCCCTTCATGGTAGCTAATCAGTACTCCCTACCTTCTGTGTTCTCCTCATCTCAGCCACCATCCTTGACCTGGATATGGGGGCAGCAACAAGGGGCCAGAGGTCAATATAGATGTCCTACTTTGTGCTTGTTATACTGGTTATCACCTTCACTGGTGCAACCAGAGTGTGGCTCTGATTAATTGCAACCTACATACAATGTTTTCATTTGCAAAGATTACAAATAGGTAACTTTCAGAATTAGGGGTGCTTGCAGACTCTAAAAGTAGAATTGAGCATAAAGGAAATCCATAGTGATATATGTACTAAATATCAGATTTCAAGCCTAAGCAGGGGTCACCAATTTTGAAGGAGTGGGAAGGAGGGAATGATTAAGCAGTAAGAAGGAGAAATGACTAATTGATAGCTCCTATGTTCCATTTGGTGTCTGTTCAATGTCAAAGTAAGGATATGTGGTATAATGGATAGGGCACTGTCCTTCAAATGAAGAAAACCTGCATTCAAATTTCACTTTAGATATTTCCTAGCTGTGTGATTCTGGGTGTGTCACTCAGAATCTCTTTGCATCAGTTTCCTTATTTACATAAGGGCTGGATTCAACGGCTTCTCAAAGCCCTTCTAGCTCTAAAGCTGTGATCATATGAGCCCATTTGGAGCATACTTTCTTCAGCTGATTTATGGGAGGATGTGTTCAAGAGCTTGGGTCGCAATCTATAACTCTGGAGGGAGGCTTCACCTTGGTGAGATCACAGACTCACTGCTGTAAGGCTCAAAAAAAAAAAAAAGAAAAAAAACCAACTTTATCCTTTCTTATTTGTTTGGATTTCATTAGAGTCTGTTTATGGAAGAGTAATGATTATTTGTTGCATGCCCATTGTGTTAGAAGCAATATCCTAACTCCTTCCTCTGTACTTGTTAAGCTAGGTTTTCCCTAAAAGGTATTGAGCCCATACTTGAAACTTGATTGGCTGCAGGTACTAAAGGTTCAGGTTGTTGACATCACTTTCCGTTTGCCTGGGTACAAAGTAACCAGGAAGAGTAGGGGGGGCTCTCGGAGGCTTGGTTGGTGGACCATTATGGGCAGCTTAGGCAAGATAGCTTCCTCAAGGTGAATCAACTCAAGGTGTTCTCAGTGCATATCCTTGTTCAATATCCTTCTGCTATGGAAAAGTAAATTTCCTTTTGTTACCTTGAATGACCTATTAATGTCTCATTTTCCCTCAGTATCAAACCTAACAAGACCTGCCCAGAACATAAACATATAGTGTCTTAATCTCTCTCAAATGAAAGCATATACCTTGTTGAACATCAACTACAGCTCTAGTCCCAGTTCTTCTCTATGTTACCTTTCCCCTGGGGCAAGATTTTGATACTTGATTCTCCTTTCCTTTCTTCCCCACAAAGCAGAATCACAAAATACTAGAACTGAAAGGAACTTCAGAGTCTATTTAGTTCAACCCCCTCATTTTCCAGACAAGGAGACTGAGGTCCAGAAAGGGGAAGCCACTCACTCAAGCAATATGTGGTAGAGATGAGTCTAGAGTCCAGATTTGCTGACTCCAAGTCCGATATTCTTTCTACAATACAATACTGGTTCCAGAATGGTGCTTCTGTGATCTTTTTATCTCAGCTTTCCTTCCTGGGTGAGTGCCCGGGTTTTGAGAGCATCAGGGGTAGGCCAAAGAAAAATGTGATTGTCACTTAATCTATGCTTCTTGCTCCTTAAGGGTGATATAGTGGAAAGAATGCTGGATGTAGAGTCAGGAAGTCTTGGGCTGCAATCCTGCTTCAGACACTAAGGAGTTGTTTGACCCTGGGAAAGTCCATCAACTTCTCTCAGCCTCTATTTCTTCATTTATAAAAATGCATATAATAATAATACCTTCCGGGCAGGGCTGTTATGAGGCTCAAATGATTGTGTGCAAGGAGAATGTGTTTGCACTTTCCAAATCCTAAAGCACTAAGTATATATTGTTGTTGTTTGGAAAATTCTTCATAAATAATGGAAAGATGAAGGAAAAATTGTCTTTTTTATCCCTAAAGTCTTCCTTGTACAAAATCACTTGATCTTGAATTGATATCATAAAATATCATTTATATCATGAAAGTGTTTATTTTATATCATTTAGTTTTACTGTCATCTTTGGATCTCTTGGCTATATTCTCTCTTCTCCCCAATAAGTTCAGTAACTGGATTAAAGATTTTTCTTCTCTGTTCCAAAACCTGCCCCTACCACTTTGTTATCTTAGTTTCTCAAGCTCTTCAACAATCATATGACATCTGTCTCAAGCCTACTTCAGCAACAAGAAGGCACGCTTTAGGACTACCTACCCCACCCACTCACTTTCTTTTCCCAAGGCACCAAAATTCTTAGTTATAGCTTGACTCATTATCCACATGATGTATTGGAGTTTGGGGGGAAGCGTTATACTTGGAATTAGAAGGTCTGGGTTAAAACTGCAGTTTTGCCAGTCAGTAATTGTGTTATTTTTGACAAGTCACTTAATGTTTTTCACCCCCAGTTTCCCTATCTATAAAATGGGGAGATTACTCATATTACCTACTTCATAGGGACATTATAAAGATCAAATGAAAACTTTTCATGGCAGGTGTATTGCACTTGGAAAAAATACCATGAAATGTAAATGTTCATTACTGACAAAAAGACAAGATAGAATGACAGAATTTGAGGGTTGGAAGGTCCCTCAGTGACCATCTAGTTTATTTCATACCTACGTACATGTAACATGTTCAACACCTTCTTATTTTTCCTTCACTTAAGGACCTTCAAGGTGGAAGAACCACCCATCGCCCATTCCCTTTTTTAGGTGACTCTAAGAGGATATTTTTTCACTTGATTTCAAGACTAAATTTGTATCTTTGCAGCTTCTGGTTCTCTCTTTGGGGGGAGCCAAACAAAATAGTTCTAATCTTTTCCTCCACATGGCAGTCCTAAAAGTTGTGGGAGACAGCTGCTATTCATTCCCCTCCCCCACCTCTTCTGATCTTTTCTTTTCCAGTTCCTGCAGTTGATAGTCATATGATAGGAATTCAAGACCCTTCACGTCTTAGTTGCCCTTCTCTGAATGCTCCCCTGCTTTTTAAAACTATTGACGTTCAGATTTGAAGTCTATATTTCGTAGGACAGAGTGCAAAGGGACCATCACCTTTTTGTTCCTAGAAGATACAGATCTCTCATAATGTAGTCCAAGATGCCATTCTTTTTTTGGCTGCCACATCACTTGGCTGATTTGTATTAAGTTTTTAGTACATTAAAACACCCAAAACTTTTTAAAGGATAAACTGTTGTCAATGTTTCCCCCATCCTATCCTTGTAAAGCTGGGTTTTTTTAAGCTCAGCTGCAAAATTTTACATTTACCGTTATCAGATCTCTTTCAGCCCAGTGCTGTAACTTATCAGGATCTTTTTGGATTCTGAGTCTGGCATCTGCTTCATTAGCTTATCCCTTCTAACTTCATGCCATCTGCACACTGTATTAGGATGCTATTGTACAAGGATGCTATCCAGGCCTCTGTCCAACTCATTGTTAAAACTGTATAAATATTTTAATTTTTCTGTGTCTTTTATATCAATAAGGAAGCATGTCTCTATAATCTGGTTCTAATCCAGCTATTCATCCTTATATCACATTATTCTCCTTCATGCAATCTATATTACAGAGACATTGTTCTTTCAATTTGGCATTCCATCTCCTTTCTCCATTCATTTGCAAAATCGCATAAATCTAATTCCTAGAATTCCCTTCTCACTTCTATTTCTAAGGATCCTGATTTTCTTCCAGAGTTTGGCTCAGGTGCCAATGCCTCTATAACACCTTCCCTGAACTTCCTTGCTCCACTCCTTCCCCTTGTTAGTGGTCTCTGCCTTCTTATTACCTTATATTTACTTGTCCATGTTCACTTTGCACTCCCCTCTTTTCTTTGCCCCCTGTCCCCCCCAGCAGAATATGTTACTTAATGGGGATATTTAATTTATTTTTATGTGTGTATTCCCAGGGCCTGGATTGGTACTTTGCAAATTGATGCATAATCAGTGTTTTTGGAACTGAGTGTCACAAGTCCATAACCATACCCCAAAGCATTTCATTTGGTAAATACAATTGAAGTTGGAACGAGAGAATTAAGAGCTGGATTCATATTTTGTATGGTAAGTAGCAGTTTTAGATAGGTAGCTGTAGTTAAGACCCCTCATTTTACAGATAAGGAAACTCTCAAAGAGATCAAGTGACCTACCCACCATAACTCACATTGAGAGTAAGAAGCAGAGTTGAAATTCAGGCCCAGTTCTTTTTCTTAGCCCCTAAGACTAGAACCACCACTAGAACCCCATTTGAAACTGAAATTATTTGTCATTTATGACAATCACTAACTCCCCTTCCATTCATCAGACAGAGATTATGAAACTCCCCCTTCTGATACCTAGTCCTGATTTAGGCATGAGTTTCTGATTTTCTATTTAAAAAAAAGACCTTACCCAAATGGTGGCACAATTATGACTTTCAGAGTGGGTAGGTGATGATTTTTATACTGAATACATTTTCATTTGAAAGATCTATGGCACACTTGAAAATGAGCACATAAATTATGATAGAAGACAAACAACAATCAGATAAAAACCCTTACATAAAATCTTTACCATATCTCTTTCAGGTACAATCATCGTCTTCTCTATCTTTCTGTGGTCTACAAAGGGTATTTTTTTTTTTAAAGAATCAGGGTTAAGTGGAAACTTTTGAAGGAAACCAGTAGAAAACTTTTCTTCGGCTCTGGTGTTACAAAGAAGTTCACTATTTCTCACTTGTTGAACTAAAAAAACTTGTAATTCTCATCAAACCTGTGAACCCTTTTCTATTTTCCAAACAACAATTAAGAAAAGACTTAGCTCTCTTGTGTCATATAGACTATCTTGTTTTGTAGAGACTGGTGAGATGTACTTATGTATGTTTAGTGAAATAACTAGAAATGAGCCAGTATTTAAAGAGAATGAGTGAAGCATATTTATATCTGATTTTTATTAATTTGATAATTTCACAGACTGGAAAGAATGTTTCACTGTCATTAATTACTACAAACATATTCCTCTTTAGCATTTAAATATAATTAAATAAGCTCATGATGTTACTTTAATGGACAGTGGTAGAATATAAATGATATTATGGTTTAGTAAGAACAAAATGATTTGTTTATTACATTTTCAAATAACTTTTCTTTTAGTTATGAAAATCATTTTGATGGCATGAGTGAAGATTTAAAATGAGATTGATAATTTAATTACAGGGTTCACCTTCTCTTAGAAAAGACCAGGACTGCTGATAGCAATAGTGAATTTTAAAAAAATGTCCTATGTGCTAGATTGTCCTTTATAGACTGTCATCACTTCTTCTCTGGACTGTAGCAATAACTTCTTAATCTGTCTGACTCCCTGGTTTCCCTCTTCCATAGTCCATCCACCATAGAGCTGCTTTCATATTCTGAAAGCCCAGGTCTAACCATGCTACTCCCCTCCTCAAGAAATACCAGTGTCTCCTTGCCTCTAGGATAAAATGCAAACTTCTCCAGCACCTGAAGCCCTTTCTATTCTGGGCTTACTATACATTACTGCTCTTCCTTCACACCACATCACATTCCAGCCAAGCTAGTGTACTTGTTTCTTCTACTGCTCCCCAAAGCTGAAATGTACTCCTTGCTCAGTCTCTGCCTTCTAAAATACAAAACTTGTTCCACAACTCAACTCTACATTAAACCATTCCTCGGTTTGCTGGTCTTTCCCCCATCCTCCATCACTTTATATTTACTTTGTTTATAACTATCCATCCATAAATCCACCTATCTATTCACCCATCCACCCACCCATCCATCCAAAATCGATCTATCTATCTGTCTATCCCTCCATCCATTCATCCATCCATCTATCCAACCAGTCCCTGGCAAAGGGCTGGCTGGCCACCTCCACCTCCATGCCGAGATTTGTAGTTCTCACTTTGGGAAGAGAAGAAACTAAGGTAAGATCAGCTCTCAGAAAGGGACTGGGCCCAGTGCTGGGAGCTAGGGGGACTTTCGATGAAAACAGGAAAAAGAAGGGAGAGGTGACAGCCCTCCTACTGCACAGGCATGAGGAGAAGCAAATGTTTCCTGCCACATCAGTAGTTACCTTTTCTGTAAGACCATGAGAGATGAGAGATTTCCATTGAAATGGTCAAGCTGGGAGGTATGTGACACTATTCTCTCACCCGGGAGCCAGAGCATTGAGAGAAACAAGCCCTTAGAGGAGAGGAACAATGGGCAGGTCCCCCTGTGCACCAGCTTCCGTTTGTGTATTCTTCAATTCTGTTAAAGAATGCATTTGTAGGATTTAGTTTGATTTTTCAAAAGCACCCATGCTCAACCCTGACCTTATGCTGCCTGATGTCCCTTTGTGGCATGTGGCTCTAATGGGAGCCACGTAGGAGAGAGACCTTTCCGATGGCAGGGCTGGGAATCCCCCTCCAGCCCACTGTGAGAGAGGAGATCTATCTACCTGAGGACTTAATATCATAACTACTTTTCTAAGGGCATCTTCCCTATGAATGTGGGCCCTATTGTATAAATCAGCCTCATAAATGGAATCAGTTACATATACATATATGTGTATATGTGTATAATGTATATAATACATTACATACATGTGTGTATTTTTCCCCTCCAAGGAATGTGAGCTCCTCAAGGACAGAAACCATTTAGTGTTGCACCTAGCTTGGTGTTTAACCAAAGCTTTTTGGCTCAACAAATATAACATGCTTATGTAGCTACAGAATAGTGCAGGATACTTAAAAAAAAAAAGTTGTTGTGCTGTTGTGCTTTAACGATGTGAGAAAGCACATGATAGCCATAACTGATGAAGGCTCCAGTTTATTTGAATATATCTTATTATCCCCAAAGTGGGAATTGTTAATATTCAGAGAAGTCACAGAACATTTTCTTGTGGTCCAGTTAAGGAAGTACCATAAGCAGGGCTGTCTCATTCTGTAATGGAAACTAATGTTGGCTTAAAGAGTCAGATGATCTGACCTCTCAACCTCCTCACTTTGTCACTTAACAGGTGACTAAACTTGAGTAAATGACAATCTCACAGGCCTTCAGTTTTCTCTTTTATTAAATGAAATGATTGAACTAGATAACCTCTCAGGTGTCCTCTGGCTCAAAATCTGAAATTCTTTGGTTAACGAATCTTCGGATCTGGGTTTAAAACCCCTGGACTCATGTCCTGTGCTATCTTCTTCCTAGTTGTATGACTCTGTGGAAATCATTGAGCCTTTTAGAGACTTGGTTTCCTTCTCTATAAAATGGAATTAATCTTCTTTGTACAGCCTACAAGGTAAAATGCGATGATGTATGCAAAGTCCTCTGTAGATGATTATATGCTATGTGAATGCGAATCATTACTGTTATTATTATTAGTCAAACACAATAAGATGGACAGTCAAACTGACCAAGGTCAGTCAATAACCATTTATCAAGCGCTCACCACTATATGCCAGGGGGAGCTATGTGCTACAATGAATAGCGTAGCCAGCCTGGAGCCACGAAGACTCATCTTCCTGAGTTCAAATATGGACTCAGACACTTAGCAGCCATGTATCCCTGGGAAAGTCCTTTAACCCTCTTTGCCTCACTTTCCTCTTCTGTAAAATGAACTGGAGAAGGAAATGGCAAACCACTCCAGTATCTTTTTTCAGAAAATCCCAGGTGAGTTCGCAAAGAGTTGTACTGAAAATCTTCTGAACAGCAACAGAATACTATATGCCAGGCTCTATACTAAGTACTGAGGATACAAAAAGAGGCAAAAGACAGGTTCTGCCCTCAAGGATCTCGAAATCATCTAATGGGAGTGAGCAGTCACTATACCTAACAGTCTTCCACAAAGCTCTATTTTTTTTCTTTTAAAATTTTTATTGATTATTTTTTGTTTTTTAACACTACTTACAATTCCAAATATATACCTTCTCCCCTGCTAAAAGAATCTTATTTTGTAACAATAATAAAATAGAAAAAGAGAGGGAAAACCAACCAATACAACACCTGAATGAATGGATGAAAACATCTATTAAGTCCTTACTATATGCTAAGTGCATGGGGAATCAAATAGACAAGAAAGAATCTAGGTGCATATAGTATAGTGGTGCCCAGTTTAGATCAGCTCCTCACTCTTTCTGCCAGATCTCTTCTGTGTCTTTTCTTCTCTTTGTCCTGTTTCACTTACATGAGTCAATCATGTTGGTATTTTGTTGTTGTTCAGTCATTTCAGTCATGGCTGACTCTTCATGACCCCATTTGGAGTTTTCTTGGCAAAAATACTAGAGTGGTTTGCCATTTCCTTCTCTAGCTCATTTTACAGATGAGGAAACTATGGCAAACATTAAGGTTAAGTGACTTGCTCAGGCTCACATAGCTAGTAAGTGTCTGAAATCAGGTTTGAACTCATGTCTTCCTGACCCCAGACCCAGCACTCTGTCCAGTGCACCATCTACCTGCCCCACACTGATATTTACCTATTAGTTAAAAATATTTTCTTGATTGGTGGATTAATAGATGATACAAGGCATGGGAAAGTGTGGGAACCTTTAAGGTGAAAAAAAAAATTGAGAATGTCTGGTTTAGATGATTAAGTTGCATGCCTGTTATGAGTGTTCTCTGGTATTATAGTTTCCATTAAGATATCATACCCAGAAAAACATCAATCAGAATTTTTGGAGAAAAGGATGCTGTGGTTAATTTGATTTTTTTTATTTACTAGAAAACTATCGTTACAGCATTTATTGAGAAAAGTGTTAGTCAACTTTCCTGATTTGGCAAGTTACGTATAGTGTAAATAATATCATCTTGATCAAGGATTTTTAATCTTGTTTTGTTCCATGGACCCCTTTGACAATCTGGTGAAGCCTGTAGGCCCTTTCTAAGAATAACATTTTTAAATGCATAAACTAAAACACACGAGTTGCAGTGGAAACCAGTAATATTGAAATACAGTTATCAAAGTACTCAAAAAAAAAATCAGGGTCCTAAAGTTAAGAAGTCTTGGAAAGTCTATTTTCCCTCTAAGAATTCAAAATAGATTTTAAAATGATTCTCTTGATGTGCTATATCATCATTCTTTCAGTTATCATTAATAATGTACAATGATTATATCTCACAAAGTGGGTTAAGTTTGGTTTAAAATAGCGACTAGAAGTCACTATAAAAAACAATGAACAAATAAATCCCTGGTTTTGTTATCATTTTTAATATAGATCTGTGATTTTTTTTTTGGTGTCAGGAACTTCTGGCATATACATTCTCTCCATTAATGCCTATGGGTACCTTAGGTCTTAGAATCACCCGAGGCATTGAAAGTTTAAGTGACTTGTCCATAGACACAAAGATAGTAGGTGTCAGAGGCTGTATTTTAATTCACCCATCCTTGGGAAGGCTGGTCCTCCACCTGTTATGGCACACGGTCTCTCATTACTTTTTTTATCACTTAGTTTCAGCCTCTATAAAATGGAAATGACAATAGGACCTACCTCCCAGGGTGGTTCTGAGGATCAAATGAGATAACGTATGTAAAGCCCCATATAAATGTAGTTATTATTACAATTATTATAATGATCAAATGAACAAAGTATACAAAGTGCTTTGCAAAGCACTATTTACATGTTAACTATTATTGTTGTTATTGCATATACAAATACATATTACTTTCATACTATTATATAAACCTTTCCCATGAAATTCCATAGTTGTAATTAAAAGTTATTTGGCTTCATTAAAAGAAGATTCCTCATCTCTTCCTTCCGACAATAACTTTTTATAACTCTCAGGTACAACATAATTAATATGTTCTATTATCTGGGTTCTTTTTTTTTTTTTTTGCACTTGTTAGACCTGAAAGACACTTCTAATTGCCCAGAATGAATATAAACAATGATACTCATTAATGAGTCTTGCTCTTACACTTTAGGCTATGTTCTAAAATACATGCAATTTGCATATACATTTCCAGAATATAACAATCCATAGGCTATGTCAGTGTAATTAGGTTGCTAAAAAAAATGGTAGGTGAATTATGAAAGTTCAGTGGAGAAAAAAAAAAGCCTGGCTCTGATGAGAGAAAATTTGATTCATGATGAAATACTGGAAGAGCTAACAAGCAAACATCAGTAGTCAAAAACTGGAATGAATGTGCATGCATGTGTGTTTGGGAGGGGGGTTGGAAGGTGGACCTGTAAATAGATAGATGGATATAGATATTTAAAATTAACAAGCACTTTTTTTCTTTCTTGGATACATCGTTCTCCTGGTTCCGATCACTTTATTCTCAATGTGTGTACTTTTACTAGTCAGTTAAAGGATATCATATGAGTATGGATATAGCACTTATGGTTCCTCTTCTCAAATGTGGGACCTCCAGGACAGCTACCCCTAGTTCAAGATGCTCTTCAAGTCTACTTCCATGCAAAGAACAATAGCTCACAAGACCCTAGAGAAAATGGCCTTTAAAAAATATAGATAGATAAAGATTTTTAAAATTAACAAGCATTTTTTTTCTTTCTTCTACCCTTCCCCCCCAAAAAAAATGAAAAAGGAAAACAAAACCATTGTGACAAGTATGCATGATCAGTAAAACTAATTTCCACATTGGCCATGTCCAAAAATGTCTGCCTCATTTTGTGTCTTGAGTCTATCACCTCTCTGTCAGAAGATGGGTAGCACACTTCATCATGGGCTCTCTGGAATTGTGGTTGGTGATTGCATTAATCTATCTAGTCTTTCAGAGTTGATTTTATGATATTGTTTTTCTTGTATACATCGTTCTCCTGGTTCCTATTACTTTACTATCAATGTGTATACTTTTACTAGTCAGTTAAAGGATGCAATTAATTTAAATGTATAATTGGAATGTACACTTGGAGAGCATCCCATGTAGGGAGCATCCCATGTAGCCAGAGCACAAAATGGAGGAGCAGCTCACATTTCTTCTGCTCTAAGGCCACAAAAATCTTCTGGTAATATCTATTTCCTGCTCCTATTGGGTGTGCCATTTCATTCCTGTAAGACAGTTTTCCATTAGTCTCATGGTTGCTTCTAGGAATTATTGGTACCCTGAGAATATGTTTGGGGAACTTCTCTGTGCTATCTGCTTTGAGCCATCAGTTGGAGCCTTTGCTGAGGTGCTACTTCTTTCCCATAAGAAGAGTGGGTTCTGTTTCTGAGATCTCATTTACTCAAATATTTTCCACTAACATCCATATATAAATGATTCATAAATCCTCCAAAATGATTGTCCCTTACTTTCAACCACCAAGTTGGATAGTTCCATTAGGCTATCCCATGGTCACTTGCAATTTGTCATGTCTTTTTAGCCTCATTGTCTAAATCAGTGCTTTGCATATAGCATGTGTTTAATACACTTTTATTGAATTAAATTGATTTTCTAAAGCTCAATTCATCTTCATTCCCAATTGAGTCTTCATTCTGACTTCCTTATTTCCATTATTTTTCTAAGTTCTAGGCTCAAAATCATGGTTATTTTTTATTCCCATCTTTCCTTTCTTCCTCTTCTCTCCCATATCCAATCAATAATAAAATCTTATTGAACTTTTTCATTCATTATATCTCTTACCATTCAGTTAAAGGATGCAATGAATTTAAATGTGTAGCTGGGGGTATGCTTGGAGGGCATCACATGTATGGAATATATGTGGCCAGGGCACTTGTATGTGTATGTGTATGTGTATATGTATATCTATAATATATAGATATTATGTGTATATGTATATCTATAATATATAGATACACATGTAGACACACGTGTATATATGTATGTGTGTGTGTGTGTGTAACACACACACACACACACAATAGTAGGATGTAAGCTCTTTGAATTCAAGAACTATTTCATTTTTGTCAATCCTCAGGCACTCATTAAGCAGCTACTCTGTGCCAGGCATTGTGCTATACTGAGAATATAAAGAAACATCAATAAGGGCAACGGTCCTTGCTCTCAAGGATCTCCCAGACTAATTTTTGTCTCTGTAGCCTCACCACCTAACATGGTACCTGGCACACAATAAGTGTGAAATAAATGCTGTTGATTGATTAGACTTCTTTGTGTCACCTGCGATCTAATATGGAGCGCTATAGGTGATAGGCTTTAAACAAGCACTTGGATGACCAAATGAAATCGCTTAGAATGATAGGCAACCAGGTGTGCAGTGGATAAAGCCCTGGGCTTGGAATCAGGAAGACTCATTATCATGAATTCAGATCCGACCTTAGACACTAGCTGTGTGACCTTGGGCAAGTCACTTGACTGCCTCAGTTCCTCATCTGTACAATGAGCTGGAGAAGGAAATGGCAAAGTGCTCCAGTATCTTTTCCGAGAAAACCCCAAATGGGGTCACAGAGAGTTGGACACGATTGATAGGACTGAACAACAGCAACAAAGAGTGATACATTTGGGATAGAGACTCCAGAAAAAGGCATTTCAGAAAAAAAAAATTAAGACATCTCATGAATATTGGTGACAGCTTAAGCACTCAAAACGTCTTGACATGGAGATGCCTAAACATTAGATTTTGTTCTATCTTCCTTGTTAATATTTCTCTAAATCATTATTTTGGTTCTTTATTTTAATGGTTCTGTAGCTTTTACCTTAGAGAGTGAGTCTGGTAACCAATTTCCCCTGCTAATATCAGGAGAATGAGCTGATTTCATTTATTGTTTTATTTATATAGGACACGTTGGGTGATTCAAACTACTCTTCCTCTTTCCCCCATTTGTCCTAATTATTTGGGGCTAAATATTGCATATGATGCAGCTTGTAGATGGTGCCCTATATCTATCTTCCGTGGTATGTGGGGATAAAATCTATGGCAAATGTGTAGAAGATATCAGTAATAATTGTGGGCATGCGCTTGGTTTGCGCAGCTACCATTTACTGTTCACCCACTCAAGTAGTAAGCTTGGCGTTTGACACAGATAGATCAATGTGATTCACAGAATCACAGAATCTAAGTTAAAAGGGGCCTCAGAGGTACAGATGTGAGTATAAGAATTCTTTCTACAATATAACAGAAAATAGGCATCAGGTGAGACTGAACCTCACTGTCTCATGAGGCATTTTAGGATTCCTTGATCACACATACATTTATGTATGTATGCATTCATCTATATATAATCATTTTTATACATGCACTTTATATAGACATACAACTTTATATATACATGAGTATGTGTATACATGTGTATGCAGAAATTGTATATATATATTTTCTCTATGTAGATTTACATCTTTATATGTGTATTATACATGTTTGCTCATATGTGCGCAAATACATACATAGCCAAAGTTTTTTCCTTCCATCAAGCTTAACTTTGCCTCTTTGCAACTTCTACCCACTGCTCTTAGCTTTGCTTTCTTGGACCAAGGAGCACAAGTTAAATCCCTCCTTTGTTTCACATATTGTCTGTTTTAGGTAAGCAATCAAAATGCTTCAACTGATTCTTATGTGGCAAGAACCTGAGGCTCTTCACCAGAAAGATTTCTCTCCACTGGATACTTTCTAGCTCATTAATAATGTTATTACTCAAATAAGGTTACCCAGGGAACCCAACAGCCCAGATACAAACTGTATCTGTATGACTGGGGTTAAATATTGGGTAACTATGATATAGGGGAGATGAGTAGCTTTTTTTTTCTTTTGTACTTTGTATCATAGGAATTAAAAGTGGAGGGGACCTTAGAGATAATCTAATCTGAACTTCTCATTTTACAAAAGGGGAAACTGAGTCCCAGAGAGGTTCAATGAGTGGTCCCCAATCACAAAAGAAACAAGCAACAGAAGCAGGAGTCAGACTTAGGTGCTTTGGCTCTCAAATTCAATATTTTCAGGAACTATTGCATGTATTCAAGTAGGGCAGTAAGTGGATTTTATTTCTGGAAGTTAGGGGTAGTCAAGTCTCTGGGGTATTTTCATCAACAGTATCAACTCCTGGACATAACTAGATAGAATAGTTGTCAAACTGCGTCAAACACATAGTATAAAACACTTTATACTGTTCTAAAGTTGCTTATTTCCTTTTTGAAAATTGTTAAATCTAATCAGTTCTATAGAAAATTAAAAGATGTTGCTCATATATTTTTTGAGTGCTTGGGGCACAAGCCTGAAGCATCTAGGAGACTTGGACCCCTTCCATAGTTTTGCTTTTTCTTATCTAACCTCAGCAAATTGGCAACGGTTGATATTTTTCAAGATAGTAATTTTTAATGTTTATTTTTTAAAAAATTAGTGAAAGTTGTTAGAGCAATAGGGTCCAGAGGAAGTCTTCCGGGGAAAAAAAACCCAAACCTTGTCTTGATATGCCTGTCAAAGACAGTATATTGGAGTGGTGTAAAAGATCTCTCCTCTGAAATATCCTTATGGATATGTCATTTCCATATATGGCACATAGTTTCCATCATTTAAAATCGATCTCCTTTTGAAAGGAATGGGTATTTAGGGTGGTCAACTTGACAAATTGTCCTAATGGGATGGCAAGAATTTTATAAGTAAATATATGCTTAAACTAAGAACTTTAACTTCATGAGAAATCCTTAATTAGCAAATGTGTGTATGCATACCTACACTTACATATCAGTTATAAAAGCTTATGTAAGTTTTTGTTTTGTAAGGAAAACCTTTCCTTGCAATGAATATTATGATTTTTAATTAAATGAAGTCATAATTCCCTAGGCTGAATGGAATTTCTTAACTGTACAATTTGTGGACTAAATATGCAGGACTTTGTGCTTTGGAGAATAAGAAAAAAAAAATTAAGCATTGTCCTGACAGTTCAATTTCAGGTAATTGTAATAGTGGGTAAATCATATCAGAGCAACACAAGAGAAATCTGAAAAAAAATTCCTGAAGGTAAGTAACTCTTTGATAATGCGGCAATTTCATATTTAATCCATCAGCCTATGTCTTGATATATTTCCAGAAATAATGAAGAAAATGTTCCGAAACCATTTACAGAATAAAAATGCCACAAGGTAGGGAAGCATTTTCAATATTGTACTGTTATAGTAACTGTGAGGCGTACCAATTCAAAATCTTCAGTAAAATCATGTTAAATGGGGTTGAAGATGGCAATATATCTCAACACATGGAGTGCCATTACCTGAAGGAAACAGGAAACATAGAGAATAAAGCTTTGTTCTAGGCACATGTTGGTGGAGAAGACCTTTATATATTGACTTAGATTTTTTTCTGGCTTTCTATGTGTCCTCTCTCTAATTCTGGTAGAAACTATGCTTTTTATCCCCTTTTCTTTGAATTTTCCTTGTGGCCAGCTAACATGGTTGTTGCACAATCAGTCCTTTTGTTGCCTTGGTAACAACAACAAAGACCACAGTAATATCGAACATTTCCTTAGGAATAGTACTTACTAAGTACCAGGCACTTTGTTAAGGGCTTTACAACTATAATCTCATTTCAACAACCCTGGAAAGTAGGTGCTATTATTATCCCCATTTTACAGCTGAAGAAATTGAGGCAGAAGTGAAGTGATTTGCCAAGGGTCACCACAGCTAGTGTCTTAGGTTAGATCTGAACACAGGTCTTCTTTCTGACTCCAGGCAACATGGCAGCACTTAGCTGCAATTAAGGAAGCATCAATAACAATGTTTGAAAGGAAAGGTAGCTTGTTTAATTATTATTTGGATATCCTCAACAGCTTTTATCATGCCCTTGTAATTTCTTCCAAAGGCACCATTGGGTTGCCAGAAATAATCATCTCTCTCTCCTTGCCCCACCTCCCCCAATCAGGCTGAAATTGATCCTAACCTTATCAAAAATTTCTTTCTTTAAAAAAGAAATTTTATTTATTTCATTTTTAATTTATTAAATAAAACAAACATTTCCATAACATAGTAGAATATTTAAAAGATCTATCAAACATTCCTTAAAGCATTATGTTTTGAGCTGCTATTTTTTTACCCCTATCACACTTCGCCATTTATTATCAAGCACTTATTACTATGCGCCAAGCACTGTGCTAGGCACTAGAGACACAAATACAAAGAATGAAACAATCTATTTGTGTACATGTCCTGTCACCTCTATTAAATATAAACTCCTCAAGGGCCAGTGATATATATTTTTTTAATCTTTGTATACTCAGTTCCTTGTTCATAGTGAATATTAAATTCAATTTTCTTTCCTCTTCTAGTAGGAGCTTAATATTGAACTGAAATGAACCAACAGTATCAAAAAAATCATAGCACCTTTCCTTTTCTCAAATTTGTGTTCTTCAATATTAAAATAAAGTTACAGTTTATCTATCTACCCATCTATATATCTATACCACAGTTTTGCTTCCAATAGAGTAGTCTATTTAATGATAATAAATTGTTGCTGTTGTTGGAGGCAATTGGAGTTGAATGACTTGCCCAAGGTCACATGGCTAGGAAGCCTTAAGTGTCTGAAGCTGCATTTGAACTCAGGTCCTTCTGACTCCAGGGCCAGTGTTCTATCCACTGTGCCACCTAGGTGCCCCAATGCTAATAAATCATGCAAAGTAGTTCAATTTTTAAGTTACTCTACGACCTTACCTATGAAAGTGCTCCTTCCTTTATTGAAACTTGTTACCCATCCATTTCTCCTCATCCTCTCTGATTCTTGTTGATGCCCTTCCATAATCTTTCCAGAGAAGATTTATCCTACATACTAGACTATTTCCTCCAAGTCTTTTTTTTTTTTAGTGGATAACAGCCAAATGGTCAGAATGTACATCTGCTATGCTTTCCTATTGCTACATGACTGACCAACCTTCCTTTTTAATTATACCCTTTCTAGACGGTAGCTCTTATGTTAATTTAGAATATTTAATTAATAATATGGCACAGCATGCTTCTTCCACTGTGCAGTCTTTGGTTGCCCTTTGGGTCATCTGACTTCTCTCAGAGCTTTCATGACCGCACTTGTGTGGAAAAGGCAAATGGCAGGTTACATAGTTAGGAGGCTTGGGAGTAGTCTATAAATAAGCCTGTAGCCTCTTGTCAATTAATCCGGAACCATATTTTCCAACGTATTTTTCACTTCCTTTCCACTGATGTTATTGAGTATCCAGGTGTGTGGTGCCTTGAATGGGAATATTATACCAAGTACTTGGTAGAGTTTCTCTAGTGCTCCCTCTTTTCTATCTGTACAGGCATATCAACTTTGTAAAATAAGTGTCCAGAGTCCTACAAAATGATGCTGAGTCCCACCTTACACTAAAGTCATTGAAACTTATTTCCCAACAGTTTTTACTTATTTTACATTGAAATCACTGGATATGCAAATACATGTTCACTTGATTGGAAGGATTATTCCAGGTACTTGGTAGAATTTTTCTCCTGTTTTATCCTATCTATACAATATTGGGGGTAACTAGGTGGTGCAGTGGATAGAGTGTTAAGCTTGGAGTCAGGAAGATACATCTTCCTGAGTTCAAATCTGGTCTCAGCCACTTACCTGGGTAAGTCACTCAACCCTGTTTACCTCAGTTTCCTCATGTGTAAAATGAGCTGGAGATGAAAATGGCAAACTGGAAAACTCTAAATGGGGGTCACAAAAAGTCAGACCCAGCCGAAATAACTGAACAACAATTTAATATTGGTATATAGTTACTGCAAAATGGATCATGAAGGGTCCCACAAAATGCTTCTTAATTCCTTTAGTTACATAATGAAGCCAGCTTCTTCATTTGACCCTTTGAGGAGCTATCTTTCCCTTAAGATTCTACTTCCTTGTGTTTTCAAGTTTCATATCTTGAGAGGAAGATAGGTATGCTATGTTTTAGTTCCTTCAGTAGCAAATCAACTCATTGCCCATTGGAAGATCTTCTATTAGTGGGCCAACAGGCTATTATGATCTAAAAATATTTGTTAGGATTCTCTCCCCTTTTTACTATCTTGGTATTATCATCAGGAAGAGGGGAAATACTAGTACATGTCTGAGGGCCATTTTGGTTTGTTTTGGTTTCATGATGTTGCTGGTAGAATTAACCACTTAGGATAATAAACCTCTCTCCCTACATCTCTAGGGATGTTCTTGCACATTTGATGTAGTCTGTTGCTAGGACCATACTTAAAAGCCTGTCCAGTTTGACGGAATGTTCTAGAACCTGAGCTCCTCTTACTCATATGCTCTAAGATCTCTGTTTAATTTGAAGCATTATTAAGAACTCATTATGTGTTGGTCATTATTGTTAGATGCTAGGGATACAAAACCAAGAATGATTGTCCTCAATCCTCACTCTCCAAGAGCTTATATTTCACATATGCATAGATGAGTCCTTGTCAAGTAACTTCTGGATTCTGGGGGAAGTCATCAACAATCCAAAAGAATTTTAAAGGCCTAGTAGAGAAGGTGTGAGGCCCTAAGTGAAGCTACTAGGGATTCCCAAAGGCAGAGGTAGAGAGGGAGCACAATCAGGTGTGGAGGAGCCAGATAGGCAAAGACAAGAAAGTTGGGCTAGAATGGTAAGCACAGGGCAGCTGGGTGGTAGTGGTGGTGGTGATGTGGTGACAGTGGCGGTGGTGGTGGTGCATAGAGCATCAGGCCTGGGGTCATAAAGACCTGAGTTCAACCACAACCACAGGTACCTCTAAGTCTAAGTGATTCTAGGTAAGTCACGTTACTTCTTTTGGTCTCAGTTTCCTCATCTGCAAAATAGGGATAACAATAGTTTATAGTGTCTTTACTTCCCAGGGTTGTTGTGAGGATCAGATAAGATAATTATTTCAATTATTACATTATATTGTAATTCAGAGTGCCTGGCACATGGTAGGTGGTGATGATGATGATGATGATGATGATGATGATAAGGAGGGAGTAGAAGGAGGAGGAAGAAGTAGTTTGTCCTACAAGTAGTACACGGAAAAGAGTGATGGTGAATAAATCTGGAAAGCTGGATTGGCATCAGATTGTGAAGAACTTCAATACCAAGAGCTTATATTTTATTATTCCCAAGGCAATAGAAAGTCACTAAAGTTCTTGATCAAGGAAGTGACACAGTCAGACTTTTTAGAAATACCAATTTCATTGTGATGGGGAGGATTGATTACACAAGAATCATAGGAGTGTGGAAAGAAACCTTGGAGATCATGTAGTCTAACTGGAAGTTTCACAAATGCTAGAATAATCTGTCAGCTTCCTTTTATGGGAGGTTGTTTTTGGCAATTAGAGCAGCAATACATCTTAGACAGATAGTCAGATGCGAGTTCAAGCCCTGGTCTTGTCTTTTATTGAACCCTGACCCTGAGCTAGTCACTGGGCCTTAAAGCCTCTGTTTTGTTATTTATAAAACAAGAGGAAGCCACTAGGTCATCTCACAGTTCTCTGTGAGCTCTAAATTTCTTGAGTCTAATAAAGACATCACATTGATCCTGCTGCTGATTTCTACTTTTATTTCAAAGTCCTGAATTGCCAATTCATAGTTCATGAAAGAAACATTCATTTCACATGCACTGAAAAGGTCTATTAAATATTTGACACTGTTCCATCTCAATAGATTTTCTTCATCTGTAAATTCAAAGGATTGGACTAGGTGACCTACCTTCGAGGTTTCTTAAAGCTCTGATTCTGTGAGTTTGGAACTATTGACTGGAAAGATGTTTGCATCATTTTCTGGTCATTCTTTTCTATTACTGGTTCACGTTGCATTCATCATAATAGTATGCAGTTGCTTTACAGGCCTATCTCATTTTATTGCACTTTACTTTTCTGTGCTTTGCAAATATTGTGTTTTTTACAAACTGAAGTTTTGTGGCAACCCTGCTTTCAGCAAGTCTGTTGTTACCATTTTTCTAATAGCATGGCTCACATTGTGTCTCTATGTCACATTTTGGTAGTTCTCACAATATTTTAAATTTTTTCGTTATTATAATATCTGTTATCATGATCTATGATCTTTGATGTTGCTATTGTGATTGTTTTGGGGTGCCGTGAAACACACCCATATAACTCTACAAACTTAATTGATAAATGTTATGTGTTCTGACTGCAATTGACCATTCCCCACTTCTCTCCCTCTCTTCAAGCTTCCCCATTCCTCAAGATACAACAATATCAGAATTAGGCCTATCAGTTAACCTACAATAGCTTCTGAGTGTTCAAGTGAAATTGTCAATTGATGTGGCAAACTTCATTGTTATTTTAAGAAATTGCCTCAGCCACCCCAACCTTTAGCAACCACCACCCTACTCAGTGAGCAACCATCAACATCTAGGCAAGACCCTCCAACAGCAAAAAGATTATGATTTGCTAAAGGCTCAGATGATGCTTAGTACTTTTTAGCAATAAAGTATTTTTTAATTAAAATTAGGTACATTTTTCAGACATAATACTATTTCACATTTAATAGATTGTAGATCGTGTAAAGCTAACTTTTAGATGCCCTGGGAAACCAAAAAATTCATGTGACTTGCTTTATTAGAATACTTGTTTTATTGCAGTGGTCTGGAACTGAAGCCACAGTATCTCTGAGGTTTATCTGTATAAGAATGGAACGAATTGTACTAATTGATGTAAAACAGAAGAGATGTGCTTTATACATACTTATATAATACAGCTTTTGAAATCCTTCTTTGCTACATGTGATATATATTGAGCCCTTGCTTTGAAATCTGTTCCACCAGGACTGTTTAAAGGTGAACTCAACTATAGACTAGCTTCCAGGATCTGAGATCGGGTATCTTTCCCTAGTTCCCCTGGTAGAAATGACGATGTTACAAATACTGAATCTACAGGCAGTACCCTGCTTTAGGCATTTACAATACATACTCAGGTTTGGTAGGGCAAATGAAGATAAGTGTCAAATCCTAAAAGGAATGAAAGAGGGCCTGATTCTAAGCTAATTACTTCAAAAGGACCTCATTCATTATAGCTAATTAAAAAAGAATGAACATACAAAGACTTTCTTTTTAACAAGAATTTGAATGCTTAAATGGTTGTAGCCTCTAGACACATCCTATGACTTAAGAGAATATTGTCATGAATGAATGAAGAAACATTTATTAAGCTTTTAATATATGCCAAGCACTAAGCTGAATCATGGGAATATGGATATGAAAGTGAGACATTCTCTTCCCTCAAGGACCTTTATTCTAATAAAGATGGATAATATGTATAGGAGGATGGGGTCCCAGGACACCAAACTGATCCACTGGGCAGCCAAATGACATACACTTTCCTGGTTGCAATGTAGTCTTGATTTGCTATAAAGCTACACAATGCTATAAAGCATTGTATCATGCTCGCTCACAGTAGGGGATAGGAAAGGAACAGGCATCTGTTTTAAAATACAATTTCACAATTTCATTTTTAGAAATTTTTTGGCCCAGGCCTGTGTTTTCATTGGTGGAGAATTCTCCATTCTTACAATTTTAGGGAGTTACCTACGGCAATGAGAAGTTAAGTGACTCGGTCATAGTCATACAACTAACATGTTTCAGATGACAAAACTTGAACTTAGGACCTCCTCCATACTGCTTATCCATATTTTGATTAATCTTATTTCTGTTTACCCCCCAAATACAAGGCCTCTTTCCTGTTCACCTTTTAACTGCATATAGAACTGGTGGCAGATTATTTCCTGCCTTTAGGTTTTCTGTTTCATCAAAATTTTTAGTTTACCAAGACAGGTGATATGATAGTGGGGAAAAAAAAGCATTAGCTTTGGAGTCAAGAAGACTTGAATTCAAATGCTCCCTAAAATACCAATTATATGTGTCCATGGTTAGACCAGTTAACTTGTGTGATACTGCATTTCATTTCTATAAAGTGAGGTCTCTGGATAGAATGAAGCAGGATAGTGTAAGTGGGAGAGTTGTTTTTTTTTTTTCCCCAGAAGTCCATGGCTCCCTAAAGCGGCTGAGGATAGATTTCAGGTGGTTCATAAACCTGGTATGGAAATATGTGTGCATGAATATCTATCTATCTATCTATCTATACATATATATACACACATATATATATATACACACAAACATGTATATGAATATATATATGTATGTGTGTATATATGTATATATATACACACATATGTACATGTGGAGAGAAAGAGAATGTCTTTATTTTCACCAACTTCTAACCAAATTTTAGAGTTTCCTTCAATTATTTTAAATGTTATTTTGAGAAAAGGTTAGATTTCACCAGACTGACAAAAAGATCCAGAACACAAAGATTACAAACTGGTATAGTAAATAGAGTACTACACTTGGATTCTAATCATATTTCTGACACTAGTTGTATGGCCATGGACGAATCATTCAATCTCTTTGAGTCTCAGTCTTCTCACCTGCAAAATGGGTATAAGAATTGTACTGCCTACTTCACAATGTTGTTGTAAGGGTAAATGAGACCATGGATTTAAAGTAATTTGAAGACTTTAAAGCCTTGTATAATTATCATTATTATTCAAGGGGAAAGTGAGTCTGAAAATGCATGGTTTAATAATACAGCAGCTAGGATTTCTATAGCACTTTAAGATTTGCAAAACACTTTACAAATATTATTTTACCTTCCCAGCAACCCTTGGAGATAGATTGTATTTGGGGGGTAAACAGAAATAAGATTAATCAAAATATGGATAAGCAGTATGGAGGAGGTCCTAAGTTCAAGTTTTGTCATCTGAAACATGTTAGTTGTATGACTATAACCGAGTCACTTAACTTCTCATTGCAGTAGGTAACTCCCTAAAATTGTAAGAATGGAGAATTCTCCACCAATGAAAACACAGGCCTGGGCCAATGTTATCCCCATTTTATAGAAGAAGAAACTGAAGCAGAAATCCTTAAGGGACTACCTTTATCAGACTGGTCACCCATCTAGTAAATGTCTCAGACTGGATTTGAACTCATGTCTTCCTGACTCTAATTCCAGTGCTCAATCCACTGCAACATATAGCTGACTTACAATGATAATTTAGCAGAAAACAACAACAGAACCTGAGCAGACATCTGTAACTGGCTTGAAGCTTTATATGAGACCACAAGTAAGCTTGAATTCGCAAACACAAAAAGAGGTATTTTCAATTGATTGCCCGCCAACCCTGGAGAACCTCTACAATGGGAGAAGTGCAGACAAATAATATTATTCCACTTAATTGCATTGCTTTAAACAATTTATTGAACTGTTTTCAGCATTTTTCACAGTGTACAGAGGCAGCATTTCAAATACTATATGGAAGAAGGGAGAGCTGCTCGGGGAGCTGGGCCGTGACTAATTTATAACCTGCAGAAACGGCCTCACATTTAGTAAGGTGTTAATTGCATTCAGGTGACACAGCTGTTGTTGGAAAGATAATTTTGTGCACCTTATCTGTACTGATGGGAGTTCTGGATGCATCCTGCTTACAATGGAATAGGAAAGCTAATTTTGTGCACCTCATCAGCACTTGTTAATAGATACTTAGCAGTCTGACTAGGAAGATGCCCATTTATATACTATCATAGCTAATGAAAAACATCAATGAATAATTATGGGGAATGTGGAGTTTTCTTTTCTTTAAACTTGCTACCCATTTTGGGGAAACTGTTGAGAATGACAGGAATATAAATAAGTGTTTATTTAAAATACACCCTCCCCTCATTTCTCACCCTCAAAATTAGTAATTCTCTTATGTTCTCTCAGGACAGTAGCAACCCATCCAAATGAAAAGAGAAAAAATTAAATCAATCATCTCTTTTCTAGACCTGACTTACAGCAGGCACTTAATAAACATTAGTTGATTGATTTAGGAGCTGTGAAACATGCCAATATTTTCTCATGTAAATATCATAACTAGAGGCTGAAATGATGTTAACATCCAAAGTTGAACACTTAGGAAACTTACTAATAGTCAAATTTATATGACTATGGTCAGCTACAATAATTTGATTAAACTAAGTCAGAAGCCTTGTTGAAAAGCCCAGTTCTCTTGATCCCTGTCCTCAGAAAATCTTTGGTATTGTGGGTAGCAGCTACTGGAAACCTAGCCCAAAGAGTAGTATGTATGTGAGTGTATCTGTGTGTGCGTGTGTGTGTGTGCGCACACATGTGTGTGCATGTCTGTGTGTGTGTGTGTGTGTGATGAATCTTACAGAGATGGTCTGCTATTTTGAGGAAGTAGCCAATCTGATCAGAAGAGACCCCTACCAGACTCGACTCAGAGGGCTCTTCTTGATTGTAGAACTTTCCAGGAACGGAGTTGCTATTAGGACCTGTACCCTGCCTTCTCCAATTGCCAGCACTCTAGGATTAAGCCCAACTCACTCCAGGCCAAATATAGGTCTAGGCTAATGTATAAAAGTGCTACTTCCTTCCCCTATAAATCTGCAGGAGGAAGTCCTAAGTCACTTAGGACAAAAATCCAATGTGTCAGTGGAGCTGAAATCTCACTGCAGATTGCAATCTTTCCAAATCTGTCCTTTAGTCTATGTCCTCTAATAAATCCACCACTGGGTGGAATAATGGAAGTCTGCCTCTTGTTCTCTTGACATTGTGTGAAAATATAGAGGATGCTTAGATTATCCATTTCACCATGTGACTAGCCCATCTATTCCACCTTTCCGATAGTCATTTCTCTGATGACAGTTTATTTATACTGATTCTTGGGTATGACTTCACATTTATAATGGATTGCTGCCTACTCATACTCACCATGAATCTCTCTACTGCCCTTTGCGTTAACTTCAACCTCCAATCATTCAGAGACTGACTTGACTCCATCAGTCATCCATAGCCATCCAATAGAAACATTTTCTCCAATCATGCTGTCTACACTCTGGTCATCATCCCCATATTCTCCTAATCCTTCCAACCTTCTAATTAATTCCTGGGATGAAAGGCTCAGATAGGTGAGCTTTTGTATTTCTCAGAATTAAGGTTTTCACCTAACTTCTTGGCCACCATTTCCAAACCACCCTGTTTCAAACCTGTTGCTCCCCTCCCCATTTGTGTGTTGTCTTCTATTAGAATTTAAGCTCCTTGTGGGCAAAGGATGTCTTATTTGCTTCTGTTTGAACTATGAGAGTTTAACAGAGTACCTGACACATAATAAATGATTAATAGATTCTCACTTCTTTTTTTGACCAGTGCTACCTAGTAGTTATATTAGCAACAAAAAGTTGGGCCCTGGTCATTTTAGAGAGTGGAGGTATGGCCACTGGAACCAAGCCTCACCTTAGGGTCATTTCAAAGAACTGTATGATTTCTTCCTGTGTTGAAATGAAATCAATATATAAGTCTTCTTACATATATTAAAATGATTGTTATTGGGGGGCGGAGCCAAGATGGCAGCATAGGAGCAGCAACATATTGCAGCTCTCACATAGCCACCCCAAAATACCCATAAAATATGACTCTAAACTAATCCTAGAACTCCAAAATGCACACAAATATATTTTCCACTGAAGTCAGCTCGGCTACAAGGAACCATATCAGCACTGCGAACTGAAATCAGCCTGGCCTGAAGCTGTGGCTGTGCCCCAGGGGTGGCTGGACAAGAGGAGCCGAGCCCTGGCTGGAGCTTCAGGTGAGAGGATTGGCGGCACCTGTGGCAGTGTCAAGAACTAGGTCAGTGGGGCTTGTGAGGTTGTGGGAGAAAAGTGGTCTGGCCAAAACGCCTCCAGAGCTGGAAAGCAGAAGGCAGAGGTCTTGCACCCGCCTCTGCATTGTGGCTTCAGCACTTTTGGCCTGCAAACTGCAGGGGGACCAAGCAATCGTTCAGAGGCCAAGTGCTCTCACGTTGAGCGGCCTGGATCCAGATCGCAGTCTTGGGCTTTGGTTCTGTGGTCCTTTTTCCTTTAGTGAGCCGGAAGTGGGGGAGGGACCCAGCAACTTCCTGAGAGCTCCAGCAGCTGGGAGAACCCCAGCAATTTGGGACAGAGCTTTCCCCTCT
>CM053580.1:62094242-62109708 GCA_028627135.1 Pseudochirops cupreus | reverse complement strand
ATAATTCTGGAAATCACCACAACTGCCACTGATCCACTCTCCTGAAGGCTCCAGCTGCAGCTTGTCCTGGCCATCCCCCAGGCCATGCCGTGGTTTCAGGCCGGGCTGGTTTTGGCTCCCAGTGTGCTGCAATGAGCCCTTCCTGTCCCGCCTGCTGAGCTGCCTTCAGCGGGAGATGTGTTTTTCTGTACTTTTGTGAGTTCTAGAGCCCTAAAATTTGTTTAGAATCATATTTTATGCTTGTTTGAGGTGGCAATGTGGAAGCTGTGGAGTTTTCCTGCTTCTATGCTGCCATCTTGGCTCCGCCCCCCCCCACCTGCTTCCTCTCTTATAGTTCTTCCTTTCATGTCTCATTTTTAAAATATAATTGTTTGCCTTTACTTTTTCCTACCCAATTTTGTGTTTTAGAATCACCCTATTATACACAACTCAGCCCCAATCTTTCTTTCAAATTATGTTAGTAATGATACCCAATCTTCGCACTTGTCTGATGATCAACCCATCTTCTTTTCCTATCAAACATTTCCCCGATGATGATCTTTCACTCTTGATCTTTAAATTTTTAAAAATTCTTCATTTGCTATACATTTGTAGCCTGCTCACCCCCACCATTTGCCTGGCCTAAAATTGACACTCAATCTTAATTAGTTAATCAGAGATTGTAATATTCTGTCTCATTTCCAAATAGCAATAGTAACAGAATAATGTTGGCATTAACCAGATTGGTCTTTGTTTAAGTCAAGGCTGGGGCCCTTTGCAATTTCACAAAAGTAATCCAGCCTTCTCTCTTCTTCATGCTCAATTGAGACCAACTCATTGACCATACTATTGGATAAGGTTGATAGGTTGACCATGCAAATGTCTGTCATAATCTGGGCAATAGACATTCTTTGTCTCTTTGGTATTTCCTGTATGGATGGTTAGGCTAAACTCTCTTGAGTGATTATGAATCTCTCCTAGGAGGTTCTGCAGCTGGGGCTAGATGCGATTAGCGCAACATCATTCACAAATAGAATTACCCAGAAGATCTCATCATCTATGAGAAATACCTCTTCAACTGGAACTCTGCACTGGATTGCCATTATCACAGTGGTGAACACTGTTGGTGAGTATTCACCTCTCTATTTTGTGTCTCATCCAATATTCCTCTAGCATAGCCTTTAAAAATACTAGATTGAGACAGAGTATAATTTTCATGGAGGCCTATGCATATGACCACAACTGCCTCACAATTTAATAGGCCACAAAATATTAATTTTTTAATTCCCAGCTTGTGATGGGAACAATGTCCTAACCTTTGTCCCTATTCAGGTTGGGCTTGTTTGTTTTTTTTTTCCTTAAAAGGTGTCAAAACCAACCTCAAGGCTTGATTGACTCAAAGAATTTAAAGGGATATAATTTCTTGGACAGCCAAGTACAAAAGAGCTGAAAGGCACTCCAGGAATGCCTGGTGTTTGGCTGGTGGACCTGGATAATCAACTTGGGCAAGAGAGCTTTGCACATCTGGATGAATTTGGGGTGTCCTCAGCTCAAAGCCTTGTTTGTTAACTGTTTCATGACCTTCCAATGTCTTATTGCATTACAATGTCAAAAATAAAGTCCCAGGGGACCACCTCAGTCAGGTCCAAGCCAGAGCTCAGCCGCACTAAAAATCACAGATTTTTAGATAACTCAGAAACTGACCACTGAAATGGAAAAAATCATCAGATGAAGCATGGTGACATTATTTTCAGTCTTCTGAACATGACCTGTCACTCTTTAGAACTCAATGCACTCCCTTTTAGTTTATAGAAGGAGAGAAGTGTTTGTTTTGGTTTTGAAATACATTCCTGCTTTACTCTAAAACACAGGCCCATCTGGGGCTGGGATATAGATAGCTTCTTCAAATGATTCAAAACTTGCCATTATGCAGGATAAAAGTGACACTAATCAGTGTGTGCCAGGAAGATAAATTAAAACTATACACCAAAAGAGGAAGGAATCACCATCAAGGAAAATGACAGATGTGGTTTGGAAACGTGGAAGAAATTAAGGCCACAGCAGGGAACTTTAAAACACATAGCTGATACTTCTTTAAGTGGAAAACAAAGGAAGACTTTAAGTATGTCTTCATGTTTGCAGGGGGAAAAAAAAGTGCATTGGAGCAAATACAAAAACCTATGATTTTATGTCTTCCACAAAGGGCATAGCCATCAAGTTTCCTTTAGTCCACAATTAGAGAGCCATTTTTCTTATGAGATTTTTTTCCCTTTTATTTGTCACTTAAGTCTCTGATAACTGAAATGCTCACTCATGTGTTTCCAAGGGTACTACAAATTGATGCAATCAAGTCTTAGAACAGCGGTTCTCAACCTGTGGGTCATGACCCCTTTCGAGGTTGAACGATCCTTTCACAGGGGTCACAGGGGTCACCTAAGACCATCAGAAAACATATTTCCAATAGTCTTAGGAACCGAGACACTGCTCCTCTGTCTTCAGGCGAGTCTGTCCACATGCAGATATGCCCACATACGAGTATTAAAGGGTCACGGCATTAGGAAGGTTGAGAACCACTGTCTTAGAAGGTTCTCTGATGACACAGATTAGAAAGATTACATCTAAGGTCCTTGTTCCTCACATCTTTCTCCATGACACAATCCATCACCTATCTCCATGTCTTTGTGGAGGCCTCCCTCCCCAAACCTAGGATGTATTCTCTCCTCCCCTCTACTTCTAAGAATCCCTAATTTCCTTTAAAACTCAGATCCAATACTATCTTCCTCCAACATGAGGCCTTTCCTCATCTATGCAGCTGCTGATGGCTACTCTCAAACATTTGTTCTTGTTCAGTCATTTTCCAATTATATCTAACTCTTTGTAACTCCATTTGGGGTTGCCTTAGCAAAAATGCTGGAGTGGTTTGCCATTTCCTCCTCCAGTTCATTTTATGGATGAGGAAACTGAGGCAAAGACGGTTAAGTGAATTGGGGATAAACAACTAATATGTGAGGCCTGATTTGAAACTCAGCTACTACTGACTCTAGGCCCAGTGGATACCTAGTTGCCCTCAAAATTACCTTCCATTCATTTGGCATATATTGATATTTAAATACATAAAAAGTATAAGACTATATATACATATGTGCATATGTATACATATATATATGTATTTATTTATTTAGATGTGTGTATGTGTTTAAATGTGTCCACCAATAGAATATAAATTCCATGAGGACAGGGACTATTTCACTTTTGTCTTTGTGTATCTCTGCCTGGAATATAGTAGGTGCTTGATAGATACCTGGGCAACTACATGGCACAATGGATAGAGCAATGAGTCTAAAGTCAGGATAACTCATCTTGCTGAGTTCAAATCCAGCCTCAGACACTTGCTAGCTGTGTGACGCTGGGCAAGTCACTTAACCCTGCTTGCCTGAGTTTCCTCATCTATAAAATGACCCGGAGAAGGAAATGGCAAACCACTCTAGTATCTTTGCCAAGAAAACCCCAAATGGGGTCACGAAGAGTCAGACATGACTAAAAATGACTGGACAACAACAATAGTTGCTTGTTGATTGATTCATGATGAAGAAACTTTCCTATGGGGTTTCTCCCCAGGAAATCTATAATTTACTGAATTATATCCATAATCATATTTATAGCTTATATATATATATGTATATATAAAATCTATATATGTATATATATGTGCATATATGCATATATTTATAAAAATGTTTATATGTTATATTTTTCAGGTAGGATGGGTCACTCTTTAGTAGTCTAGAATTGAGTATCACAGGGAGTGGAGAATGAAATGGAGGTGAGAGGCAGTTAATCAGTGGGGAAAGAGAGCAGAGCATCTCTCAGTAGAAGGGTGGAGACAGGCTGATGAAGGTGAGAGTAGGGATATTTTTTGCCTCTTTTTCTATCCCCAATTCTTAGCACAGTGCCTGACACATAGCAGATACTTGATAAATGTTTATTGACTGACTGTTAGAATAGAATGATCTGCCTCTCGTCTCCCAGACATTATTGGTTTCGATGCCTTTAGTAGCGACCCTGAAGTATTGACCTCTCTAGGAGGAGCAAACCAGGAGTCCGTCCCTTCACTTTACAGATGAGAAGAGGGAAACACAGAGAGTGTGAATGACTGCTCTGTGGTCACACAGACAAAATACAATGCTAGAATTTGAACCCAAGACCTCTGACTCTAAATTCAGTGTTTTTCCCACTGTAGTAGAGTTGTCCCAAACAAAGCCCATGGGCCCATGTGCAGCCCATTGGATTGAGCAGTATAAAAGAAATATTTTATTAATGGAAAGGAAGTGGATCATAGAATTTTTAATAGGATCACATGAAGAGGTAGAAGGAGACTTAGAGGTGACTAGGTCTGGAACCAAGAAGACCTCAATTCAAAACCTGCCTCAGACACTAGCTGTATGACCTTGGGTAAGTCATTTAACTTCTGTCTGCATAGGTTTCTCCATCTGCAAAATGGGAAATGGGCAGATGAGAACAATTTGTTTCAAAGGTCACAGAAGTGGCATGGAGGATGTCAAATTCATCCACTTCATCCTGGCCCATCGCCAGTTGTCTTGACCTTTGACTTCCCACTGGACTTCAATGACTCTGGAAGAGAGAGTGAGGCTGACAACTTCATGCAACTCTGCCTCACTCAAGTCCATTTCACACTCAAGTCAAGACTTCGCCTTGTGATATCATGTCCCCTCAAAAACAAAGAATGAACAACAATAATAGCATCTGTTTCTCAGGGTTGTTATGAGGATCAAATGATATGAACATTTGTAAATCAATTTGCAAACCTTAAAATGCAATGTAAATGCTAGCTATGATTATTTTTAGTTTAGAGGCCATCTTGTCCAATTCTCTCACTTTAAACATAAGGAAACTGGGTCTTATGGAGAATAAGGCACTTGTCCAACATCACTCAGTTATTAAGTGACACATTCAGGATACGAACCCAGGCTCTTCTGACTCCAAAGGCACACCATCTCTTGTTTATGTGAGGATTAGGAGTCGGGAAGAAGAACCTTGATTCCTGGATCCAGAATAGTTATAAGAAAGAATAACAGAGAACTCTCCCTCCTTTCCCCCCCAGTCTTTGAATTGTTTCATTTCCTCATTCCATAGTCACGTCTACCATTTATCTTCATCACAGGGAGAGTCATGGTGGAGGTTGGCAAAAACACTTTGAGATCTTCTGAGAAACGCCTCTTGTTAAGTACAACACAGACATATTATAATTAAGGAGATTTCCACAGGTTTGAATCTCTTACAAGGCCCCAGGCTGGGTTTGGTCAGATGCCAAAACTCATCATGTTGACAGCCAGCGATGACTGCAGAATGTTTCATTCTGGCAGAAGAGGAGCCTACTTTTGCGGTGCTCCTATACACTACATCACCACACTGCAAGACCACAAGAGTGACTGCTTAATGAAGTTGAATTGATTTTGACCAGAACACATTATAAAATGATATTGATCCCAGAGCCACCCATGAGGACAGTCATTTTTACTTTCTGGGGAAGAAAGAGAGCATGAGACCAATTCAGCTTCCACTCAACATCTGAGAGCTTCCCCTCCTCTTCTCTCCATTACCTTTGGTCCATTTAACATTACTGACATTCACAAACATAAAAGGAAGGTCATATTGACCAAAACAATTTCAAATACTTATTACCAATAAAGTCATGAAACTATTGGAAATTTCAGGAGAAAATATTTCCAGAATCATGTTTCTAAACCCTTGAGCTTTGTGTGTTCTGCAGTACGTCCAAGCTTGATAAACAATCCATGTTTGGGGACATGTTCTGGGTAGAATCTATGTTCTAGGTGCCAACCACAGAGCATACTAAGAGCCATCACTACAAGGAAACGCACATATAAGAGTTTGCCTACTAGAGCTACTACTAGATACTTCTAACCATAGTTAGATGGGTTTTTGAAGGGTTTCTAGTAAAAATAACTATCCAAGATTAGAAACTTAACTAGAATATTTTCAACTGAGGAAAAAAAAATCGTTAAGGGTAAGAAGTATGAAGCACAGGGGCAGCTAGATGGTGCAGTGAATAGAGCACATGCCCTGGAGTCAGGAGGACCTGAGTTCAAATCCAGCCTCAGACACTTAATGCATACTAGCCCCATGATTTTGGGCAAGTCACTTAACCCCAATTGCCCTGCACTCCACCCTCCAAAAAGCAAAAAATAAATAAATTAAAAAAAGAAGTACGAAGCACAGAGGGCAGTCCTATAACAGGTACAGTTGTGCTATAAGAAGATTTGGTCCAACTCTTACCCCTAGAGGGGCTAGGTAGAGGCAGTAGTGGGCTTAGGCACCAAGGAAGAGGGGAGGGGTGCAGTTGCTATGTGCAGTACAGCAAAGGGAAGAAGCAAGGTAAGTTATAAGGGCAGCAGTCCCCATGGTGATAAAGTGTATCTTCCCAGAAAGAAAATGTACTCTTGGTCTGTTAGTGCCTGAAGGAAACCTCTATTTTCCCTATGCTAGATATAAATCCGCCAAATCAGGAAAGAGGCGGTTTTCAGGAAATGACCCATCCACTGTCTCAAGGACAGTGGTCAGAACAATGACTCATTTGTCAGGACATCTTTTTTCACCATTCACTTATTTTCTATCTAGATATAAGAATTTGCTTAAGTCTCACATCAATATTTTTCACTTCACAAATAATATCTTATGGCAGATTGCATCTTTTTCAGTCACACAGTAGATTACAAGGTACAAAAATGCAAGTTATATCCCACTATACTTACTTTGACTACAAAAAAAATCATTTTATATAATTTTTGAGCAAAACACCACCTTAAAATCTCACCTCTGAAAATGACTCCAATGCATGTTAATATTATACATTGTTCCTAAATAATTACAGTAACAGCAATAACTTTACTTGAATAACCCTCTGATTATTAATATCAAACAAAGCATAAACACAGGGAGATAGTTGTATGCTCACCCAACGTGCTTTCCACTGAAAGATGTCCACCAGAGTCCAAATGGAATAAGAATTTCCTCTAATGAGGTCTTCTAGGTATTCCTGTTGGCAGATGACATTGCACTGATTGTGGAGCATTGTAGAGCCTCCAAAATGAGACCCTTTATCACTCAAAAGAAGGTCCACTATGCTTTTCATTCACATATTTTGCTGTATACTCTTCATCATATTAACTGACAACCCATGGCAAGCTATTGGGAAAAGCCTCTGTGTCTCAGATATTTGTTCATTCCTTTGTTCACTTTCCTGGGGCTTCTATACCATTTTCTGCACAATATTCAGAATGAAATAAAACATATAGAAATAGCCAAAGAGAAGACAAATATAATTAAAGAGAGTTGAACTCACAACTGATATGCCTCACAGTTCTTGGAGTGATTTCTCTTTATTTTGCTAGATTACTGGAAATTCCAGTTCACTATAACCAAAGGTCCTATCTCCTTTGCATGTATGTAAAGCAAATGATGTGTTTCATAAAAAATGTGTGTGTGTATGTGTGTGTGTGTGTTTAGATAATTGTTCAATTATCTGTGTGCCTTCTGTAAGTCTGTCCTCCTTTCTATGAGACTTAGATCAAAAAACTCCTGAAGATCTGAATCTATATCTTTTTAGTTTACTTTCCATAATACTGTACATAGTACCCTGTATAGACAAGGATTTAATAAATTCATCCTGGACTGAAGGACAATCATTAAAAAACTAGAATCTTTGTTAATAACCACTGGAAGAATAGTAACATCAACTAAATGACCTAATTTTAAAGAATGGGTTAAAGAACAAGTCATTAAAAAAAAATAAATTTATTAAATATTATTGAAGTGAATGATAATAATGGGACCACATAACAAAACCTATAAGACGTGGCAAAAGCAGTAATCAGAGGAAATTTTATACCTCCAAATGCTTATATCAATAAAACAGAGAAAGAGAAGATCCATGAGTTAGGTATACAACTGAAAAAAAAATCTAGAAAAAGAACAAATTAAAAATCTCCAATTAAACAACCAAATTGAAAATCCTAAAAATTAGAGGTGAGGTTAATAAAATTGAATATAAGAAAACTATTGAATTTATAAATAAACCTACGAGTTGATATTTTATGAAAAACAATGAAATAAACAAACCATTGATTAATAATGATTTTTTTAATGAGAGAGAAAACCAAATCACAAGTATCAAAAATGAAAAGGGTAAATATACCACTAATGAAGATGAAATCAAAACAATCATAGGTAGGCATTTTGCCCAGTTCTATGCCAAAAAAAACTTAACAATTTAAGTGAAATGAGAAAATACTTTGGGAAAAAATTAGTCTGCCTACAATAACAGAAGAGGAAATAGGATATCTAAATAACCTATTGTAGAAAAAGAAATTAGACAGGCCATAAATGAGCTTCCTAAGAAAAAAGCATCAGGACCAGATGTATTTACAAGTGAATTCTACCAAATGTTTAAAGAATCAACTAATTCCAATATTAAATAAATTATTTGGAATAACAGGTGAAGAAGGAATCCTAAGGAACTCCATTTATAAAACAAATATGGTGCTGATACCTCAACTAGGAAGACCAAAATCAGAGAAAAGAAAATTATAGACCAATTTCAATAATAAATATGGAAGTGAAAATCCTAAATAAAATACTAGCTATCAGACTACAACAATGTATCACAAAGATTATTATTGTGACCAAGTGGTATTTATACCAGGAATGCAGGGATGGTTTAATATAAGGAAAACTATTAATATAATTAATTAAATCCATAACAAAAGTAATAAAAATCATATGATATATTAAGGGATACACAAAGAAAACTTTTGACAAAATAAAACTCATCTCTATTTAAAAAACCACTTGAAAACATAGGAATAAATGGATTTTTCCCTAAAATAATAAGATGCACCTACGTAAAACCATCAGCAAACATTATTTATAATTAGGATAAGACGGAAATCTTCCCAACAAAATCAAGAGTGAAACAAGGATGCCCATTATCACCAATATTATTCAATATGGTATTAGAAATCTAGCAATAGCAATAAGAGCTAAAAAAGAAATTGAAGCAATCAGACCTAGCATTGAGGTAATAAAACTATCTCTTTTTGCAAACATTATAATAATGTACTTGGAAAATCCTAGATATTCAACTAAGAAACTAGCTGAAACAATCATTTAAGCAAAGTAGCAGGATATAAAATAAGCCCACATAAATTATCAGCATTTCTTTATATCACCAAAAAAACTTTGCAAGAAGAGATAGCAAGAAACACCCCATTCAAAATAACCATAGACAGCATAAATATCTGAGAGTGGTACTGCCAAAACAAACCCAGGAACCACGTGAACATAATTATAAAACTCTTTGTAAAGTCAGATTTAAATAATTGGAGAAATGCTAATTGTACATAGATGGGCAGAACCAATATAATAAAATGACAATTGTACTTATAAATCTATTTATTCAATGTTATTCCAATTAAATTACTTTAAAAAGTATTTTATTGAGATAGAAAAAATGATAAATTTCATTTGGTAGAACAAAAGAATAGAGAATATCAAGAACATCAAAGGAATTAATGAAAAAAAAAGTGTATAGGAAGGAGGCCCAGCAGTTCCAGATCTTAAACTGTATTATTAGGTGGTTAAGTATCAAAACTATCGGGTACTAGCTAAAAAATAGAAAGGTAGATCAGTGGAACAGCACAGACATGCAGTACAAAGTACTAAATGATCGTAGTAACCTTAAGTTTGACAACTATAAAGATTTGTGCTTTTGGGATAAGAATTCACTACTTGGTAAAAATTTTGGGGAAAACTAGAAAGCAGTCTGACAGAAATTAAGTCTAGAGCAATGCCTTACAGCATTTACCAAGATAAGGTCAAAATGGATACATGATCTTGATATAAAGGGAGGTAGCATAAGTAAATTAGAACATGGAACATATTACCTATCAGATTTATGAAAAGGAGAAGTATTTATAAATAAACAAGAGATAACAAGCATTGTGAGATGTAAAATGGATAACTTTAATTACATTAAATTAAAAAGGGGTTGTACAAATAAAAGCAATGTAGCCAAGGTTAGAAGGAAAGCAGAAATGTGGGGCAGGGAGGATTTTATAGACAGTTTCTTGGATAAAGGTCTCATATCTCAAATATATAGAGAACTTTGTCAAATTTATTAGAATATGAGTCATTCCCAAATTGACAAATGATTGAAGGATACAGGCAGTTTTTGGATGAAGAAATCAAAGCCATATATAGTCATATGAAAAAATGTTCTAAATCATTATTGAAAAGAGAAATGCAATTTAAACAGCTTTGAGATATCGTTTCACACCTATCAGATTGACTAAAATGATAAAAGTGGAAAATAACAAAAGCTGGAAGAGATATGAAAAAATTGAAACACTGATCCAATGTTGGTGGAACTGAGAACTGATCCAACCATTTTGAAGAGCAATCTGGAAGCATGCCCAAAGAGTTATAAAACTCTGTATGCCCTTTGACCCAGCAATACCACTCTTAGGTCTATTTCCCAAGGGGATTAGGGAAAAAAGAAAAGAATTTACATATTCTGAAGCATTTATAGCAGCTCTCTTTGTGGTGGGAAAGAACTGGAAATTGAGGGAACACCCATCAACTGGGGATTGGCTACAATGTTGTAAAAATAATGAGCAGGTTCATTATAGGAAAAAAAAGAGGAAAGACTTGCATGAAATAACAAAGAATGAAATGAGAACCAAGAAAATGCTGTATATGGCAAGAGCAATATTATTCAAAGAATAACCGTGAACAACTAAGTTATTCTGAGTATTATAAAAATTCAAATTAACTACTCAACTACAATGAACCTGCATGGGAAGATGCTATCTACCTCCAGAGAAAAAATTGATGAATAGAAGTATGTATACAGTATAGTTTTACATAGATACATAGATAGATAGATAGATAGATACACACACACATACATATGTGTGTGTGTGTGTGTGTGTGTGTGTGTGTGTGTGTGTGTGTGTATAATGATGACCTTCTCTAGTGTGGGGTGGGGAGGAAGGAGACAGACAGTTATGTATTAAAAATATAATAAAGAATTTAATTTAATTTTTTTTAAAAGGATAGTAAGGTTTACAAACTGAGCTCTAAAATGGGGAACCTGGTCAACAACACCCAAAGGGGTGTGTGATCAACCAATCGGAGTGTGGGAAGATGAGAAACATTCCATCCTCCCTATGACAGCCAATTGTGAGGCTCCTCTCTAATACATTAGAGCCCAACAGTCCCTGACTCTTCTCCTTCGGCCAATGTATAAGTTGTTAACCTCCACCCTTATAAACCAGAAATCATTACCCAGGTAGCCCAATAACAGGCAAAATAAATGTGTAGCCCAACTCCCCAAACCCATTTGTACGGGACTTTTTCTTTAATGGTGGAGAACAATGCCCATGCCTGCATAAGGGTGGGAAAAAGCTGGCAAGAGTAGCAAAGTGTCAGTCTCTTAGAACTTTCTTTGAGTTACTGAGTCTCTTTGGGTTTTCAGCATTGAGAGAGGAGATGGAAAATGCCAGTCCCACTTTAGCCTGCTGAGTTAAAAGACACTAGGAAGAAGATGAAATGAGAGAAACTGGCAATCTCCATCATATCCCTATCTCCAGCTTGCTACACTACAGACTTCAAGCAATTTCCCTTTGGGTGAGATCTAGGACTTTCTCCCTCTCTCTCTCTTTGCATTGAGCTGAGCTACCTTGATCCCAATAGGAAAGTTCCTTCTCTCTGTATTGTTTGGTATTTATTCTCCCATGCACACTTTCTTTAACTTCTTTTTTGCTACCGATTTGGATAAAAGGATTTCCTGGGTAAGTGCTATGTGTATTCATTGTGGAACTAATTAATATTTGCTGAGAAAGTAGTCAAACCTTGGATATAAAGCTTGGGGTTCTGTTCCCCAACAATGAAACAGTCATCAAAAGCTAGTTTGAACATGAAAACTTCATCCTCTAGACTAGAGTGAAACTGACAATATTTAAGAAAGCAAATAAATCTAATTCTAGCCTGTTTCCCCCTCTCTCTGAAGAAAACAAGAGCAGTGGCCACTGGCCTCAAACTTCTGCTTCCTCTTGTGGTAAGAATTGAAGTCTTCACTGGAGAAGAGTGTGGGGAGAAGAGGCTGGAGATATCTGTTCTGGGGGAAAAAAAGAAAGAAAGGAAAAACACTATACAAAAATCCCTTGTAGGACAAAATCTGAACTTTTTGAATTCTTTGTGATTTTCATTTTGGGTGGGACAGAATGAGTTACACAGAATTGGTAAGCACGGATGGCTTGCAGTCTGTATAAAAAACTTAATTACATTATGTTTCCCTATCCTTCTTTCAAAGTTTCCTGTTTCTGTGAAGGATGCCGCCATCCTTGCAGGTATCCAGGTTCAAAAATTGAGTGTTATTTTGCACTCCTCACTTTCACTCAGACCACATATCTAATCATTTCCCAAATCTTGTTATTTCAATCTTTACAACATTCTTACATCTGTACCCTTCTCCACTCACACAGCCATGACCCTATTTCAGGTCTGCCTAGACTATTTTGATGGCCTCCTAATTGGTTTCCCTGTCTCAAGTATCTCCTCACTCAAATCCATTCTCCACATCCCTGCCAGAATGATTTTCCTAAAGTGCTAATCCAACCAGGTCAGCTCTCTGTTTTTACCCCCTACCTTTCGTCGTTATTATGTATGTGTAGAATGCTCCCCTTCCTGTATCCTAAGGTTCAGTCAAGCTGTTCTTCTTGTCATCCCTCACATTCATGCAGAAACAACCAAAATATTCAAACATAGATAGGAAATTAAGTTATCGTGGCATCCCTTAAGCAGAATCACACAGAGAGGAATAGATTCTTCTTTAAATATTTCTGCTGAGCTGAAATCAAGAACGATTTACTCTTGCTTACTGGTTTTTTTGTTTGTTTGTTTGGTTTTTTTGGTTTGGTTTGGTTTGATTTCATTTTTGCATCGTATGTGCTGAATATCTACAAAAAACCATGACACCTCCCAGAAGGCTATTATGTACACTGACTACTATATTTGATTATTAGGTTGTTCCAGTACGTCTGTTTCAATAAAAACGCATCTTTAAAAATTACCTGCTCCTCTAGTAGCATTGGCCAAATTAACTGAATTACTAATTACTAACAAACAATTGTTATTTAGAGTTTCCATTCTATCTCCCAGAACATATCTATGGATTTTTAAAATAATGAAGTATATTTAATCACATTGCTCTAACAAAAAAAAAAAACTAGAAGGAATATTATAGTGAAATATTATTCATTTTCTATTTTAGTCTTTGTTTCTATATGTTTTATAATGTTCTCTCTATATTATTAGCACCTCACATAAGTTATACATAAATATTTACATACATGTTGGCAATTCTAGCTTTTTTTTTTTTGCTGGCTGAGTGTATGTTGAAAAATAGTTTTACGGCTTGCTGTAGGGAAAAAAAATAATCATGCCATGGTCAGTACTCTGCTTATGAACTTCTTTTGTATTAATAGGCTGGGTCTTAAAAAGGCAGATACACATGTAATTGCTAAGATTATTCTTGAAACCTTTTTAATCTGATAGGATCTTCCACTGCTTGTGTTCCACTTTTATAGCCTTCAATCAATCAATCAATGAACATTTATTAAGCACCTACTAGATGTCAGGCACTGTGCTAAGTGTTAGGGATACAAAAAGAGGCAAAAGATAGTGCCTATCAAGAAATTTATAATCTGCCTCTCATGGCACTCATGAGTCACTATGTTAAAAAATAATTCATCACCTTGTGGTCAGCTGTCTGATAGCCTCCACACGGGTAACTTGCCTGGTCTTTTGACAACACATAGTTCCCCATTTGGTTCATACTTTTGATTAGTCTAAGCTTAAATTCCACTGACATAGCCTCCAAGGACTCATTGCCATTTCTACAACATACTGAGAAAATAATTCAAGAAATTTTCTGAGAACTTTTTCAGAAATAAATGACACTCTGCAAATGGAATGAATTCACAGAATTCCGACAAAGAGAAGCCTAAAATTCAAGTCATCTAGATAAATTATCTTCAAATTACTTATTTGCAGTGAGAAAAAAAGAAATCTTGAAACTGTCAAAGAGATTGTATTTCAAAAACCATCAATGACAAATTCACCAATTTTCCCACAAAAGTCAGAAAAACTGAGTAAGTTATCTATTCATATGCATATGTGTATAATGATTATATATATATATAGAGAGAGATAGGGGTGTGTGTGTGTGTGTGTGTGTGTGTGTGTGTGTGTGTGTGTGTAAATTTAAAATATGCACTTTATTTTCCAGAATCTGTGTTATGGCAAACTTTAAGCACTATATTTAAAATTTGAAGGGAAAAGGTGGACATTTGAAAACCTAGAGGACTTCAAAAAATTATGAAGAAGGTAAAGAGGGAATCCAAGCTTTCAGAGGTGAGAAATACTACCCTGAGTGCTCAGTACCTAAAGCAGTAGTTCATAACTTAGGTTAAGAACTTGTGTGTGTGTGTGTGTGTGTGTGTGTGTGTGTGTGTGTGTGTGTTCTTGTGTGTCTATGGGTAAACACACAGACACACACACATATGAAAAATATCTTTGATAACTAAGTTTCTTTATTTTTAAGTGACTCGCCCAGTATCACGCAGCTAGTGTCAAGTGTCTGAGAATGGATTTGAACTCAGTTCTTCCTAACTACAGGGCCTGTGCTCTATCCACTGCTCCACCTAGCTGCCCCTTGATAACTATATTTCAGTATAACTGGTTTCCTCTATGATCTTAAGTATTTTGAAAAGGGGTCGATAAACTTTCTCAAAATGGCAAAGGAGTCCAGGATAACAGAAAGGTTAAGAATTCCTAAGCTATAATTGATCCTCAATCCTAGTTAACAAATGCAGTTGAAATATTAATGCCTAAACTTCCTTAATAAGATTAAAAGCCAACATGGTATTGTATATTAGATAATTATATGTTATAATTGGACTTCAAAAATAAAAGGTGAACATGAAGGTAAAATGAAAGAACAACCCATATAAACAAAGGGAAAAAAGGAGAGAGATAGGACAAATTAGATGGGGGAAAGAGGGTCAGTTTGCTGGTCCAAATCTCAAATTCCAATTCTAAAGTGAAATTCTTATCTTTGACATTGTATGGGAATAGGATAAGGAAAAGGGTTAAGAATTAGTGAAATTATAGATTTGATAGCAAAAAATATTGGCATGGTGTTAAGTTTTGTTTTCTTTTATTTTGTTAGACAAGTAGTAAAGTAGAAAAGTATATTCTATTTTAGTAAGTCAAATAGCATAGCATAAAATGATACAAAATAAATAAAATTGAACAAAGTTAAGCTTAAAAGAACTGAATTTCTTCTACATGAGAAAAGGTTACAAAATGGATTCTTTTAAAAAAA
>CM053580.1:62042051-62093742 GCA_028627135.1 Pseudochirops cupreus | reverse complement strand
CAGGAAATACATCTAACTCAAATATCAAATGAAAGACTGGCTTATAAATCATTTGTTCAGTTAGCTCATGATATCTGTTATTATGTTGTTGATAAGTGACATAGATGACTTAAAAATATGGAAATAACGGTATGCTAAAAAAAGTATAATGAATGGAAAATTAAAATTATATTGATTTTCAATTTATAGATATCAAATCATATACGAAATTTATTAGGAAAAGCACAAGTTTTACAAGAAGTATATGGAAAATTAATAATGATAGGAAATCTCAAAATCTTACCATCAGAATATGATAATTCAAACAAACAAAAATAAAAATCAAGTATAATTATATCGATTTGAAATAGACATATCCTTGTAGTTAGTGAAGGATTAACCAGACTGGATTTGATAGACAATTTATGGAGAAAGTAGGAATTATTAATTCTTTTGAAATGCATACGGACAATTCACATAAATAAACCATGTGATTAGATACATGTCCAAGACAAATTTAGTAAGGCAGAAATTTTACATAATGCATTTATAGATTATAATGCAGAAATTTTACATATTACATATTAAATTTTATATATTAGGTAAAGCAGAAATTTTACACACTGCATTTACAGACCATTAGGGAATCATTATGAGCCAGCATGGGTTCATCAAGACTAAGTCATGCTAGACTAACCTTGTAGCCTTTTTTATTAATAATGTTATTAGACTGGTGGATCAGGAAAATGCTGCAGACATGTTCTATCTGAATTTACACAAGAATTTTGTCAAAGTCTCCTATTAAATCCTTTCAGAAAAGATAGATAAATGTGGGCAGGATGGTGGCATAGTTAAGTGATCTTAGAATTAGATACCCAAAAGTTGTGATTAATTAATCAGTATAAGCCTAGAGGGATATTGCTGGTGTTACACTCAAAGATTCTTTCCTTTCTCCCTGTTCTGGTTAACATTTTTATCAAAGACTAGTATAAAATATGTTGATCTAAAACGTGTTTATCAAATTTGCAGATGACATGAAGTATTGGGTAACATGTCATGCTGGATGACAAAATCTGGGTCCAAAAAGATCTCAAAAGAACATATAAGACAGAAAAACAATAGATGTAATGAAATTTAAAAGATGAGGTTTTTTTTTTAATCCTATAGATGGTTCAAAAATTTATAAAAATACAAAATGAGAGACATGTGGCTTTATAAGTTTGAAAAAGATTCAGGCTCCTTTCTATGCAAAATCACCAAAGTTACTGGAACTCTGTACATAAATACTGAAAAGTGATAGCACTGAGGGTCCTTGTGCTGCACAGGACAGCGGGATCCAAATTTGTGTGTTTTCTTTACTTGCAGACTTTGCTTTTGTCTGACTAATAGCACCCTCAAATTATTCCCCCAAAATTTTTGCTGCCAAGATTCCAAAATTTGAGATTGTAGGGTTCTCCACTATTGTACATTGTGTAAAAAATAATAAACTTCAGGGAGTCACTGGAGATATAGCCAAATAATGTTGATATGACATTGTCCTTCTAGACCCTATCAGTTACTATAACTGCATGTTAACTAAGTTTTAGTATTACTTATTCTAGGTCAGAGTTCTTAATTTTTTTTAAATCATAGACAACCTCCTTGGGCATTTTGAGGAAGTTTATAAATTCTTTCTCAGTCATATTTTCAAATATGTACAATAATATACATAGGATTATAGAAGAATCTAATGATATGATCAGTCTCTCATTAAGCATCATTGTACCACTGCAAAAAGTACATGGGATGTACAAAAGTGAAGTGAGTTCTAGAGGTACTGGCTGCTCAGAGGAAAACTCAGATTTTTCTGGTGGACAAATAAGTTGGTCACAGTGGCTGATATACTAAATACTTAATAAATTCTTGTTAATTGACATCACAGGTGTGACAATTTTTTGGTGGTTCTACAAAAGGATCTAGGCACCTTCATTCCAGTGGGCCTTCCTCATTACTAATTATTGGATCCTGACATGTATTATCAGTCCCAATTCTGGGAATTATATTAGGAAAAGTGTTCTCTGAGAAGATGGAATAATTTGACATTAAAAAGTATGTAGGTAGGGCAGTTAGGTGGCCCAGGGTATAGAGCACTGACCTTGGAGTCAGGAGGACCCAAGTTCAAATCCATCCTCAAATACTGACTAGCTGTGTGACCGTAGGCAAGTCACTTAACTCTGCTTGCCTCCCAAAACAAATGTATGCAGGTGACAAATTTCAGCCTAATAAGATCTATGAAAATCAAAGAGAACTGAGGACTCCATGTGAGTAGGAGGAAGAGAAAAAGGCAACAATATCTCCTAGTCCTAAGGAATGGCTGGATGAACAGGAGTGAGGTATGACTACAGAGACCAAGGGTGAGGGTCCCTCTGAGAACTCACTTGCTCAAGAAGACTCTTATTTTGGATGAGTTGAGAAAAAACATTCCAATAAGGATGTTCTTTAAGTAGCACTGATATACTTTTGGGAGCATTTTGACCAGAATAGCTATGTTACTTCCTTAAAGGAGCCTAACCAGCCCTTCATGAGTTATAACATAATCTTCAGAATGTTTCAGCAACTGGACAGGCTAAGAAAGAATACTTTGCCTGTATTATACTCCTTTGGTCATACCAACAATAGCAACACTATTTCTGGTGTCTGGGTTTTCTGGAGCCATGAATTTGCTTCTTGCTAAATAAAGACCAACAAGGAGATTCTGAGTCCTACATATGGTGTAAGCCAGATTCTAACTGAAGGAGGCTTATAACACATTCAGAGAGTGTTCCTTTTGGAAGGAGACATGAGCACAGCTTACATAGGGTCATAGGATCATAGATATGAAACATTTTACAAATGAGGAAACTGAGGCCCAGAGAGATGAAGCAACTTGTCCAAGGTCACACAAGCAGTAAATGTTACAGGTGGGATTTGAAACTGAGTCTTCTAATTATGCCCCATTCTCATATACAACCCCATCTCTCCTCTGACACTGCAACTGCTTTGGTACAGGACCTCATCCACTGACTTCTGAATTATTGTACCAGCCTACCTATTGGTGGTCCTGCCTCAAGTCTCCCCTCATTCCAAACCATTATCCACTCCGTAGACAAATTAATTTTCCTAAAATTCAGGTGTGTCTATGTCATTCAATAAACTTCAGCAGTTCCCTGTTACCTACAGGATCAAATATGAAAACCTCAGTTTGCCTCCTATAGAACTTCGGACCCATTCCTACCTTTCCAGTCTTCTTATGCCTTATTGCCCTTGATGTGCTTGGTAATCTGGTGACATTGGCCTCCTTGCTACTCCCATTTTCCAAATCTAAGTGTTTTCATTGATTTTTCCTCATGGCTGGGACTCTATCCTTCCTCATCTTTACCCTCCAGTATTCTTTGATTTCTTTCAAATTTCCATGAAAATTTCACCTTTTGTTAGCAGTCTTTTCAAGTCCTTAATTTTAAGATTTTCTTCTGAGACTACTCCCCAATATAACCTGTATTTATCTTATTTGTACATAATTGTTGGCTTATTATCTCCCCCATCAGACTGCTCTCCCTGAGAGCAAAGACTATTGTTTGGGTTTCTATGTGTCCCCAGTGCTTAGTAACATTTCTGCTACACAGTGGGCACTTAATTGTTGTTGTTATTCATTTTCAAAAAGGACCAGTGACATCATATGGTGGTGTCTTGATTTGCATGAGAATTAGATTTACAGGAGGCAGAATTGCACAAAATAATCAGCCTCATTCTTTCTTCCAGAACCATCAAAGTCCAGTGGAAAGACAAAAGTCAAGATAAATTGCAATGGTCCAGCATGCAGTGGATGACCTTGGCATCTTCAATATCTGACCAAGCTCTAAGTATTCCATAGCGCCTGCTGCAGCCGCCTTCATGGCTGTTGAACAAACTGTTCTCATTTACCTACTCTGCCAATGAAAGTTTTCACATGCTTGGGGTAGACACCCCCCAACTCATTGATGGGTTTGAGGCCTATCAGTTATCCTTAATCTGGTTTTGGCCATCTGCTGTGACAGTTTACCAGGACATTTCCACTATGCATGATAAAGCTTCTTGAAGCCACAGATGAGAGTTGGGTGGAAAGTAATAGCCCGTTGGTTGTCCACCAAAGATAGATGAACAGCCGTGAAAAGGGCTCGGCAAATCTGCACATCAGAGGTGCTAGTTCTCCCCAAACACTCCATACACCCTTCTTAACAAATGCCAGCTGACTGCCTGACTGCCTCAAATTCTAAAGTAGGGGTTGGGAACCTGCTGCCTTGAGGCCACATGTGGCCTTCTTAGGTCCTTTGATGCCACATTTTGACTGAGTCGAAATGTTACAGAATAAATCCTTTCATTAAGGGGATTTGTTCTGTGAAGTTTGGATTCAACTATAGAATCTAGTTTACTGATCTTTCCACTGTCCAGTGTTGGCTCTAATCAGGGCAAGATTTTCAAGGGTTCAACATCCCCTGCCACCACCAGCACCCTTCTTTTAGTGAGACACTGTAGGTCATCAAAGAAAACTAAACACAAAACACCCAGACTCCCTCCTCAGACAAACACAGAAAAAGCTACGATGGTTTTAGTGGTCAGAAACTGTAAGAAGCAACATAAAAAGCCAATGTAGTTTTTGCCCAATTTGATAATTGCTGGTACTTACATAGTAATTTAAGATTAGCAAATCACTTTCCATACATTTTCTCATTTAAGCTTCTAGACAATCCTGTGAAGTGCTGTATTGTTAGCTCCGTTTTACAGATGAGGAAACTGAGGCTTTGAGATAGTAAGTGGTTAATCTGTCCACATTCATACACCAAATAAACGTAAGAGATAGAGAGGGACTGTGGTACAGTAGAAAAAGAGCTTGTTGTAGACTTACGGGACCTGAGTTCAAGTCCTACTTTGACCCAACTTTGGGCCAGTGCCTTCACTTTCCCTGGTTCTCAGTTTTTGCATTTGTAGAATGAGAAGTTTGGACTAAATGTCCTCTGGGGTCCCTTCTAGTTCTGTGTCTATGATCTATCCATTGACAATTTTGTCATTTGGGTACTCCGTGCACCTACACAGACTGCTAGCATACATTTCATCAGTTTTTGTCACCAAAAAAAAATCATTATATTCTGTTTCAAAACACCTTCTCATAAAATTGAAGGCACAACTAACTGACACAAAGCAGTTTCAGCAGCAGAGTGAACAAAGATGCCATTTCTGTATAAAACTGAATAGTAGAATAATTTAATTCCAAGCCTGACCAACAGGTGAAGCTGACCTCTTGTCTTGGGGGAAATGTGAAATACAAAGTTCAGGCATTATAAATCAAAATGCCTGTGTTCTTGCCCTGCTACATGTATGTCCTATTACATAGTACACCACCACCTGCCAATATGGGGTCAACAACGATTTTTTCTCATCTTAGAAAAATGAGAATTGATTCAATTCAATCAATCTGTATTATAGTAAGTGCCTACTCTGTGCAAGGCTCCTCACTGTGCTCCCTATACTTTCTTCTCTTATAAGATTTAATAGGATGAAACCAGAGTACAAAACCAGACAATTATTGTGGAACAGGGAGCTTGAATCAAGGTTGGAAATCATCCAATCCAAAAATTACTCAATCACTATATAGAAAACAAATGGATCAGAGGAAAATCAGTATGATTAGGATTAAATTCTGAACGTGTTTCTCATGGGGGCACTAATTCAGTCTGTACTGAATATTTACTATAAACAAAAAATAATGTTGGCAACACTTGTTTAGTGGTTTCTCCCAAGGCACTGTGATAGCTCAGACAAGTTTGGAAGGATTCATGAAATAAAGCATCTAGAAATAATACCATCACGCTTATATGTTTCTTTTTTTCTCTAAAAAGGCTTCAAACAAATAAAAATATTTTCCAGGAATTTGATAAACACAAAACATCACAACCAGAAAGAGCATTGGATTTGTACATAGAGGACATCAGTTCAAATCTTGGCCCTCTCACATGCTACCTGTGTAGGTAGCCTTAGGCCAATCACCTCCCCCAGGAGTCATTTCTTCATCTGTAGAATAAAGGTATTGGACTAGAGAATCTCTCAAGTTTTTTTCTAACTCAAAATCCTATGATCCCACTCTTTTTCATGGTTACATAATACCTTCTTCTTCTATATCTCTTTTTTTTTTTTGGAGGGGAGAAGGCAGGGCAATTGGGGTTAAGTGACTTGCCCAATGTCACATGGCTAGTGTTAAGTGTCTGAGGCTGGATTTGAACTCAGGTCCTCCTGACTCCAGGGCCAGTGCTCTATTCACTGCACCATCTAGCTGCCCCATTTTTCCATGTCTCTTTTCTTTCCAAAGTACCTTCACAAATTTGAGTGTATTTGTTCCTACTTTTCATGAGATTATGAGCATTGGTCAGTAGGTCAGTTAGCATTCTTTAAGCATCTCTATGTGCCAGAAGGTGCCAGTATGGCTAGAGAAGCAGGCAGTCCCTATTCTTAGCTACCTTTTAAGAGGAGATGAGTGTCCTACAGATAACAGGCTATGCTATGATATAAAGGCAACCTCCATGTACTACAAAATAAAGATAATGAGGTGGTACAGAGTGCTATAACTGGAGTCTGGAAGAGAAGAGCTCAAATCTAGCCTCAGGTGTTTACTAGCTGTGTGACCCTGGGGAAGTAACATGATCCCTTCATCTGTAAAATGGGAATAATAACATCCATCTCACAGGGTTGTTGTAAGGACAAAATTATATTTATAAACAATATTTGTAAAGTACTTTGCAAACCTATCACATATAATTGCTAGTTAGTATACTCCTAAAGGTCCATTTGTAAGCTATATGGGGGGATACGGTCAGTATTTTTTCCATAGAAATAATATTATAAAAGGTATGTGAAGGGGTCTCAGGCAAGATCCCCAAAATTTATAGATTTAGAAGGCTGATGAAGCATAGTAGCATAGAATTAAATTAATTGTATAAGAAACTACTCTCTGTAGCTCCTTTTCTAAGAAAATGTGCACGTATAAGAGGCTAAGTGGATAATGAGCTGGCCTGAATGAGGATTGGAGCACAACCCTACCCCCTACACCTTCTCAGGGACAGTCAGACAAGAGCTGACTATAAGCCAGTAGTCATATCACTTAAATTCTCAGGGCCTTAAGCAATCTGTTAGACTATCAATTTTGGACCAAATACCAGCTCTGCCTTGGTAGATGAAGCTTCCTAGAGTTTCAAGAGAAACATACAAAGAGATACACTCATTCATGTGTTGAGAAGGTGTACAGACTACAGAATAACACAAAAATTCGGAGGGTCTCAGAGCCAGTTGAGTCTCTAGTGTATAGATTGTTGTTTGTCTTTCATTTTTGAAGAGGATCAATGTCATCAGGAAGGTGCTGTGCTGATTTGCAAGTGAATTGGATTTAAGAGAGGCAGGGCTATGCAAAGTCTCTACTCCCTCCTTTTTAAGTCATCTGGGTCCAGTGGCAAGATATAGATAGATCAGGATGACTGGAGATGGCCCCATGCAGTGGGAGGCCTTGGCTTTTTTGAGCTAAGGTCTTTCCCAGATTTCAATTGGTTTGAATCAATGCCCATTCAATGATTAAGGCTGGGTAAGAAACGAAGAAAAGAATGGCCTCTTTTACTTAATCAAAAAAAAAAAAAAGAAAGAAAAGAAAAGAAAATTGACAGAGCTCTAGGTGAAGAGGGTAAAGAAAGAATGGAAAAAAGAAGGAAGGAAGATAAAGGGGTTGTCAAAGGATGAACTAGCAAAGAAGGAGAGAAACTCTGGCAGCAGAAATTTGGTGAGGAGGTGGATTACAGGATCCAGTAAGCAAAAACAAAGAAAACATCATAGACATGAGCTCCTGTGGAATAGGTGGACTGTAAGTTTGGGGGAAACATCTTAGAGGCCAAAGTAACAGAATTATTGGGTTGTATAAATAGAGACAACCCCTCAGGCTGTGAAGGAAAAGATAAGCCTTACTGATTTCTGTATTGAAGAAAGTCTCCACTATCTCTCTGCGAGGACATCTGATAAGATTAACTACAAAGAAAACATCCCACTGGAACAAAGCTGATCTTTGGCAACTCCAAAGACCCCAAGGTTAACATTTTCTTCCCCCAAATCACCTGATATCTCATCCCTATTACACAACCTCCCAAATAAGGAAAGTGCCTAAGCTGTTAGGTTCCTTTTGCCACCCGCAATGTCACCCTAAGGCCACCTAAGACCCTATATATGTGTGTCTCCTTTTGTTCCCTGTATTGCTATTCACTTGGCAACTGCCCATCAGCTGATACTAATTCAACTTTTTTATCTTCTAACCTGGCCTTTGGTTTATTGACAGCCAGTCTAAACCACTAAGGTAGGAGGAGACAGGAGAATCTTACAGCCACTCTGGTGAGGACTTTCCTAACACTCCTAACCCTGAGAAATGGGTTCTCTCCCCTTCTTTGGTGTCAGAATATTCTGTATGGGGGGAAAAGGAGAGAAAAGAATTAGAAAAGAGTGGCAGTAGCAGGTGCAAGTTGTTCTTATTATCATCATTATTGATATCTTTCCTGGTCCTTAGTTTTATCATCTATAAAATGGGCTAGATGGTCTCTGAGATCCTATATCTATGATAAATCACTCCACAATTTTGTCATTTGGGTACTCTATCCACTTGTCTCATACATTTCATGAGTTTCTGTGATGAAAGAAAGAAAGAAAGAAAGAGAGAGAGAAAGAGAGAGGGAGGGAGGGAGGAAGAAAAGAAGGAGGAAAGGAGGGAGGGAGAATTATATTTTGCCCAATCATCTTACCTTCTCATAAAGTCTTTCATTATGTTATCTATGATATATAATAATATTATATGACAATATATATCATATAAAAGTATAGGTAGATGTTTCATCATGTTGCATATGATCTATAATATGCCATATGATAATTATATATAACAATATAACATATGACATATATTATAGTATATGTTATAGATAATATATAAAATATAGATAGATATAATCTTTATATTTTACATAATTTATAATGTTTTAGATTATAACTTATAATATATTACATATAATTATTATATTACATGTTATAATATAATATAGATTGTTTATCATGTAAGGAAAGATTTAGAGAGGAGGTAAGATGATTGGGCAAAATACAATGACGTAATATATAAATGTGTTATATAGTATAATAACAATAATAAGAGCTAGCATTTATGTGAAGCTTTAAGGTTTGCAAGTACCTTCCTTGCACCTAACTCTGTGAGGTAGGTGCTATTATCTCCATTTTACAAAGAAACTGAGTTAGGCGGCAGTTTCTCAGGGTCATACTGCTAGTTAAGTGTCTGAAGCAGGGATTCAGACTCATGTTAGATGTTTGTAGATGGCTGCCTATACTTTATATTAACAAGGACAAACAGTTATTAAGTGCCTAGTGTATTCAATATACCACACATGACTTTACTCTAAAAAGTCCTACTCTGATATCTTATCCCAGTGCAGCAATCACTCTGTGTTGTCAAAGACCATATGAGCAGAGCACAAGGGCTTACAGGTTCTACCTTGCTTAGACCCAGTATGGATTAAATCTGTTTTCCAAAGACTAGTGTAATCAATTACTTGACGGCACTGAGGATATCCCACCTAATTCTTATCTTTATTTCAAGCTAAACATCCCCCCAAGCTTTAGGATACTCCTTGTGTTTAGTGAACTCAAAATGTTTCCTGATCCTGATTGCCCATGCTGGATAACCTCCAGCTTATCAACATCCTCCCTAGTGTAAGGGATAAAATTCCATGGTCCCACCTCAATTAAGGTAATTTAGTCAATGTATGGGGCTGCTAGGTAGTGCAGTGGATAGAGTGCCAGGCCTGGAGTCAGGAAGACTTATTTTCCTGTGTTCAAATCTGGCTTCTGGCACTTACTAGCTGTGTGATGCTGGACAAATCACTTAACCCTATTTGCCTCAGATTCCTCATCTGCAAAATGAAACGGAGAAGGAAATAGCAAAGCACTCCAGTATCTTAGCAAGAAAACCCCAACAGGGCACAGAGAGTTGACACAATTAAACAGCAAATCAATGTAGGGGCATGATGAAGTTTGAAGTGTGTGAACAAGATTGTTCACACCCTGTGATCTCTTATTTGGAATGAATCTCTTTGACTGGGTCAAGAAAGGACCAGCATGACTGGCTAACCAAACAAGCAGAAAGCAGAGGAATTTTATCAGTCCAGTCAGTCCAACAGCAAATCAGTTAAGCCCCAGGAGCTTCCAGGCTTAGAGCACCTCAAGGAGGCAGAATCTTTTCTCCATACGAGAGGGCAGCAGGAGAATGGAAGTGAGCTTAGAAATGTTATATTTTGCCTTCCCCAAAGGCCAGGTGACAATCACTGTAAATTCTGAAGGATCAGAAGATCTAAAATTCATTACAGCATCAGTAGAACTGTCCAAATAGCATCAGTGGCTGACAGCAGTGTCTGTCTGCTTTGGGAGCTGAGATGCATTCTGATGACAAATGATATACCAAGGACAGATAGCTTCATCATTGACCCTTGGAGCTCAGCAGAAAGTTAGATGTAAGGGAAACTTTATGAGGATATTAAAGGGGAGGAAAAGGACTTCCAGTTACCAAGAATGTGTTTACCATTTGGCTGCTAATGTTAAATAGGTTTGAGCTCGCTTACCCTAGAGAATTTGTGCAAGGGGAGAATAACTTTGCTATAACTACTTATTAAATATGTTTTTTCAAAAAGCAAATTAAGTCCAGCTGAAAATCAATAAACCAGGAAGCAGACCAGATAAAGGTTCATGAGTGACAGTAAAAGCTAAAGACTCTCAGGGTTACCCCTAGTTTGCCATCTTCTGGATACCTGACCTGCCAAAGCAAGTATAGTTCGAGGAAAATTGCACCAGAGTGGGTTTTCCACATAAATATGTTACCCAAAACTGAATGTAATACTCTAGCAGTTATCTGATAAGAGCAAAGTATAGTAAGACCATCACCTCCTTTGTCCCAGGAGTGTAGCTCCCAATAAAGCTTAAAGTTGTACTAGGTTCTTTTTTTGTTTGTTTTTATTGTCCTGCCATACTGTTGACAAATTGACTTTATAATTTGTTGAAACCTTTAGATCTTTTATATAAAAATTACAATTAAACCATGCCCCACTACCTTATACTTTGAAACTGATTCTTTGAGTATGCGATGTTATATATAAATCTTAAAAAAATTTCATCTCATTAGATTTCAGCCCAATATTCCAGCCTGTTGAGGTCTTCTTGGATTCTGATCTTCCAATGCCCTATGTTAGCCATATGCAAATTTGAAAAGCAAGTCACTTATCCCTTCATCCAAATCATTAATTAAAATGTTAAGTAGCACCAGACCAAGTACAAATCCCTAGGATATTTAACTAGAAACCTCCCTCCGAGCTGACACCACACTATTAATGACTACTCTAGGTAGTTCGATGTATAACTGGTTGAAAGATCCAAAAGTAATTGTTAATGGGGGGGTGGGGGAGGGAGGGAGAGAGAGAGAGAGAGAGAGAGAGAGAGAGAGAGAGAGAGAGAGAGAGATATGAGTAAATGGTAGTTTTACTGGCCAAAAAGTTGGATTTTAGTGGATTGTAAATTCAACATGAGTCCACAGTGATGCAGAGATGATGACGGATAACAATAACCTTTATTTATATAGTGATTTAAGATTTGCAAGCATGTTACACTTACTATTTCATCTGGTCCTTACAATATTCCATGACTTGCAATTATCCCATTTTCCAAGTGTATAGATTGAAGTTATGACACAAGGACTTCATAATAGTTGTGTTCAAGAGATTGAAGGGATGTCAAGTGAAAGAAGGATTAGATCTGGTCTGCTTGGCATCAGAAAGTAGAACTAACAGTAGTAGGTAGAAGTTGCAGAGGATCAGATTTAGATTTAACAGAAGGAAAAAGGGCCTATAAGAATAGTTAAATGTTAAACGTCTTCAGGCAGAGTTTGGAATTAAGAATGTAGGAGAGGGAACTACAGTTGAAGTCTGAGCTATATTAGGTGATCTCTGAAGTCCTTTTCTATTTTGGAATTCTGGGATTCTTCAGAAAAAGCCACATGTTGAGATAAGGTGATTATTGGTGACAACCAAAATAAAGAAAGGAAATATTATTTAATCAAGGTCATATGGTAAAACTTTATGGAAACAAAATAAAAGCAATTTGCTCTCCACCACCCCCACCCCCCACCATGGTCTCATACTACTTGTATTTCAATAGTAGTTTTATTCTTCACAACACTCTTTGTAAAGCACATTAATCCAATGCACAGATTAATTTAAATCACTCAAAATTAAGGTCACTTCTGAAATTCTCATGGAGCATTAATGCAAGAAGTGGTTATATCTGTCTGAGTTTCTAAGTCATTATACTAACAGACTTTTCTAAACCTTTCTCAAAATGTGGTCTATATAAGAAAATAAAATATAGTTCACATTTCCTAAAAGCACTAAGGAAACTGTGGTTCTAAAAGAATATTTTTAATAATGGCATTGTACCTATCTCTCAAAAAACATATGCACTCTTTGCTATAGCGTTGGATCCACTCCTTAAAGAACTCAGAGGATCATAGTTTTGGAACTGAAAGAGACTTGAAAGATCAAGTCCAACACCCTCAGAAGGAAACTGAGGCCTGAGAAAGTTAAATCACCCAGGGTCTCAGGGCTAGTAAGTGCCTAACATAGGTCTTTATGACTTCAAGTCAACACTTGATCTACCATACCATGTTCTTTCTCTCTTCATTTAGAGGTTCCATAATACAGGGGTTCTTAGCCGTTTTTGTATCATGGGCCCCTTTTCTAGTGTGATGAAGTATATGGATCCCTTCTCATAATCACATTTTTAAATGCATTGAATAAAATACATTGGTTTACAAAGGAAACAAATGTATTAAAATACAGTCAGCAAAATATTCTTTAAAAAAAAGTTCATGGACTCTAGGTCAAGAATTCCTATTCTTAAGAATTCTTCAGGTGGTTTTACATTATACTAAGTCCAAATAATAATAGCCTGTTTCTTATTTCCTACCCTTCCCATATTTTAACACTCCTATCGTTTGAGTGTAGATCAAAGGCTATGAATGGCTCACCTTTCCCAAAAGGTAAACCAACTGGTTTAACTTCCCAGAGCAATTAGATGTGAACACCCGACTCGCCAGGTGGATTTTTCAATCTCCATCTTTCTTCTATAAAGGAAAACAGAAAAGCCCGCTGAGCCCAGCAAACAAAGGACAAAGTAACTGAAACTGACAGAAAAATCCCTGGAGTAGCCCGCTCCAAATTAAGTTCTTAATGTATTATACAGTAAAACTCTTCTTGCCTAAGCTTTGTCTAGTGGGTGTTGAAGTATTTTATTCCTGACTCTGCTGAGTCATTTGTTGATTTCTAATGTAGTCACCTAACCCCACCCCTACTTCGGTCCCCCTCCCTCAACTTTCCATTCCCTTATAAAACAAGCACAACAATGACTATAGGCAAGACTTGGTTTATAGATGTCATTGGGATCTTCAGATGAAGGGAATTACCATAGGATTATAGATCAGGAGCTGGAAGCTAACTTAGAAGTCACCTGGTCCAACCATTTCATTTTATAGATGAGGAAACTGAGATAAAGGGATTTGAAGTGTCTTGTCCAAGGTCACAGTCCATTTTGAAAATGGATAAACAACACCAACTTATGCCAGTGTCTTATGGTTAGTAAGAATCAGAGGTGAGACTTGGACCCAGATTTTTTCACTTCTGAGTTAGTCTTTTTTCAGCTTTCAAATTGTAATTTCTGACCTTCCGTGCCCTGCCTGTGCTTAAATGCTAAAGATATATCTTGACAATCTGTCCCCCTTCTTCAATTACCAAAAAAGAGGGGAAGGAATGATTGGTCAATAGCAGGACTAAGAAGGGGACATACATGTACAGGTTTGGTTCAGGAGCCAATCAGGACCTAGCATATCTTAGCAGAGGCTTTGATGTCTGGAAATTATTACTGCCTTATCTGGATAGGATGGCTTAACCAAAAAACTCCAGGAATCCCAAAAGCTTCTGGGCATCATACATAAACTAAAAGAGAGGAAATGATTCCAATTCCATCTTCTGGGGAAATCTCAAGTACTAAGAACTGATTCTTTTTAAGGGGAAATTACAAGCCAGAGAAGCAGCATATTTTCATGGACAGAAGATCATCTTGGGAATCAAGGAAGACCTGAGTTCCAGTCTTGCCTCTAATAGGTCCCAGTTGTGCAATTCTAGGAAAGGCACTTTACTTTTAAAGTGAACTCAAGCAACTCTCTAAAACTGAAAATTTCAGATAATCATTGAAGAGGATAAAATCATATGCCTGAACCTCCCTCCTCTCCTAATTCACAGATCATTTGGAAAGCTATGATCAGAGACATAATGTAAGTGGAATATATTAGGTGAACTTTAGCTTTTATTCCTACACTATTTACTTCATAAGAGGCAGCACTGTTTGTCAAACAACTCTTTCCCTCTGTCCCCCTCTAAACAATCCTTCTTCCATTTCTGCTGGACTTTTTCCATTCATCCAATTCTAGTCCCGAGCTCCCTTTACATATTTCTCCCTACATTGGACTTTATATCTGTGTTTTCCTTGGTTTTAGCATGAAATAGGATTGTCAGATCCTGCTGGTTCATCATTGAAATTGTAAAGCTGAAAGTTTTGTTCCTTTTGTTGATTAGTTTGCATCTTGTATAGGGATTATCTTCCATCATTAAAGATAGCTTAATCTGGTTGTTCAGGAATGGGCTCCCTTCTATTTTCCAAAAGTATTCACCTTCTGGATTTCGGTAAGAAACTGGAAGGTTGGATAGACCCCAGGTGGATGGCAAACTGCCTGGTCCTATTAAACTTAATATCCTACAGGCATAATCTGCATCATTACACATGGAGAAATCCCAGAGATTCAACCCTAGTTCTTATCTTGAGACATTGTGAAAAATGCTTCATAGCAACTTTGTAGTTTAATGTATATGCTTTCCCAAGGGACACAATTTAGGGGAACTTTATCTAGTGATTCTGTCTTTTGGGAGTTTCCCCAAGAGGCTTCATGTGGACAAACACCATCCTGGTCCTCATAATATTCTGTAACAAATTAGCTATAACTATGAATACACTAAGGAATTAATATGATTGTAGATGAGCAGTTCTCACCCTGTGGGTCATGACCCCTTTGGGAGTCAAACAACCCTTTCACAGGGGTCACAGGGTTCTCCTAAGACCATCGGAAAACACATATTTCCAATGATCTTAGGAACCAAGACACCATTCCTCTATCTGTCTCCAGGCAGGTCCACCCACATGCAGATACGCCCACATACAAGTATTAAAGGGTCGTGGCATTAGGAAGGTTGAGAACCACTGCTGTAGATATATACAGTTTCTCTCTATAGACTGTAGATAAATAGTTTCCCATCCAAGCACTGGCCTAGGTGGAAAGGAAGCAGGGAACTCTCATGGTGGAGATGTGGAGTAGTTGTTCAAGACATAGCTTTGAGTCAGAATCTTAGTTTAAATCTCTGCCATTTATTACCTCTATGACCCTAGTTTTAAAACTGAAGGGGATCTTGGAGGTTATCTAGTCCAATTCCCCCATTCTACAGTTAAGGAAACTCAAACCAGAGAGTCAGGTAAAAGAGAGCTAAGCCAGGATTCACACTCAGGGGTTCTGAGTCCAAATCCAACACTCCACTGCATCCCACTTTCTCCATTGAGCCCAGTGGAGAGACAGAGATAGCCCCAGAGTCAGGAAGACCTAGGTTCAAGTCTTGTTTCTGACACAGTAGAGCTGTGTGACCCTGGGCATTTCATTTCTCAGTGCCTCAAGCAACTCTCTCAAACTATATGCCGCAAATCTGCATTGGCAGAAAGAGCTTTATGTGCCAATAAAAATCACAGGTCTGGTCCAAAAGAAGGAAAGGGAATTAGAAGATGGAATAAGCATTTATAAAGCACCAATGATGTACCAGGCATTGTGCTAAGCAGATTTACAAATATTATCTCATGTGATCCTCGTAACAACTTTGTGAGGTGCCAATTAATATCCCCATGTTAGAGTTGAAGAAATTGAGGCAGACAAGAAGTTAAGTGATTTGGACCAGGATCACACAGCTAATGTCTCAAGCTAGATTTGAACTCAGGTCTTTTAGACTCCAGACTCAGCACTCTATCCACTGTGCCAACAGCTGCCTCAAAATAATTAACATCCCCACCTTGGGCAAGTGACATCAGCTGTCTAGACTTTGTTTTTTATCTTTAAAATGAAGGGGTGGGAATGGATGACCACTGAAGTCTCTCCAAACTGTATGACCCTAAGCTGATATTCACTTTTTTTTTTTACTTATGCCTACCTACATAACAACAAAGCAGGCAAGGGTTATATTATTTGAGTTGGTAAGTGCCCTGTTCATTTTATTATTATTATTATTATTCTATTTAAATATAAAATCCAGTGAATTGTTCTAGTTCCTTTTATATGTGCTTAAGTAACAACTCTGAGCTGAAATACCATCCATCTGTCTGCCCCAGATGGTCTGAGGGAAATTACTTAACCTCTCCAAACCTCATTCTTCCCATCTGTAAAATGGGGGCAATAAAACTTGCCTCAAGGAGTCATAGACTGACTTCCAAGATCATTTAGTCTAATTTCCCCCTTTTACAGAAAGGCCCAGGGAAGTGAAGGGAGTCTCCTCTAAGTAGGTTAGTGGCAAACTTAAGCCTAGAACCCAAATCTAATTCCCCTTCTTTCTAAGCAATTGTCACTAAACAATTAACTGGTGCTGATCAAAATCTTTGTCAACACGAAGTAATAAGTGCTAGGACTGTCATTAGGGAGAATCATGCTTAATACCTCTCCACCTCCTCTCTGAAGGCTTCTTGCTATCTTCACAACCTTAGGCAAAGATTCTCAGCTTGAGGGAGGTGTCTGGTTTTGTCCTTTTCAAGGGTTTCCCTCCCAGTTCAGCAGCATGGGGAAAAGATTTGTTAGCTCCTATGCTGCGCCAGGATTCAAATTCCAGAGGTTAGTGGCAGCATCTCAGAGAGATTCTCTGAGCTTTTCAAAGCTTTATTTTCTTTTAATTAGCTCTCTCTCTGCCTCAGGCAACAAGTTGAGCGAATCAATAGGTTAGGAAGAGAACAAATTCTGTAGGCATTGGGAGCTGTGGTATGTTGAGACTTGTCATCCCCTCGATTCAGATTTCAGGTGGTAAGCACCCCTGGTCCAAAAGCATTGACAGAAGGGATTTCAAATAGACATAGCAGTCAGGCTTCTAGGAGGATGGCCCTCTGATTCCCAGACTGGGACCGTTGTTACTTTTAACTACATCCTTGGCTGTGTCTAAGTCATTGAACTACTGTGCTTGCCTTAGAGGCCTGCAGGCCCAGTTAGACTTTGGTTAAGAGTTAATCTCACACCTGAGAGCATTTGCACCAGTGAATTCAGCTGAGGTTTTAAAATACTTAGGGGAAGGAACTCAACTCCAAAGATCCCCCACTCCCTCCCTATTATTCCTACTGTCTGTAATGAGACTCCCTCAGTGCCCAGAAGACATTTTGTGTAACTCAAGACACTGATCTCCCTCTATAGCTTGTGAATTTAATTTATCTCACTGTTATCCTTATTTCTTTATTTGTCATAAATACAGAACTCTATTTTGGGGGCAGAAATCCGACGGGAGCTTGGCAAGGAGGGCATCGATCAAACATTAAGTAGTCATTGTCCGCTAGTTACCAAGCACTGGGTTAGACACTAGAGATGCAAAAACAAAAATTAGCCCCCTTCCTTAAGAAGCTTACATTTTATGGAAGACAACCAGAGTCAGACTGGGACAAGAGATTTTAATCGGGAATCAGAGGACCTGAGTTCAAATTCTACCTTTAACACTACCTGTATGCCCTTGTGCAAATCACTTGACCTTGGTTTTCCCACCTGTAAAATGAGGGGGTTGGATGAGAATGCTTCTGAGGGTCCTTACAGTCTCTACATCAGGCTAAATCTCAGGTGGACCAACACTTCCTGCTCCTTCAGGTACCATAATATTTGTTCTGATGAAAACTGCAAAGTCAAGGTAAAGATCTCTGGAATTTTTTATGATTTTCATTTATTATTTATTCAAGGGACAGAGATCTGAACTGTATTTTTTTAAACCATCAAATTAAGTGACCTAGTAAAACAAAACAAAGACAAATTATCGGCCATTAATTCCATCAGCCATTATTAACTCACAGGTTGTATTTGTCCTTTGTTTTCAAAGAGGACTGTGGCATCAGAGAAATGATGACAAGACTTGCAGTTGACTTTGATTTCAGTGACAGAGGATTGTGCAAGGTCACCAAGCCTCACTTTCTCCTCCAGAGTCATCTGGAACCAGTGACCAGATATTCATCAGGATGACTAGAGATGACTCAGGATGCAATGGGAGACCCTGGCCCTTTTAGGCTAAGGCCTTTTCAGGCACTCACTTAGAGTGAGGTAACACCTATTCAGTGAATAGGCCTCTTTAATAAGTGAGTCAAAGAATGGTCCTTTTAATTAGAAAAAAGAGAAGAAAAAAATCAAGCTGGTAGGGAAAGACCCTCAGAGTTAATGTTCCAAGGAGAAACAGTTACCAATGATGTCCACTCTAAGCCAGGAGGGCCCAAAATACAGCCATTAAGTGGAGTTTGGGCGGGGATCTGTTGTGGTCTAAACTATGAGCTTCAGAGTGAACTGGGTTTAAGGTTTTGTGGAAGGAAGGAAGGAAGGAAGGGAAAAGAAAAAAAGAGAATCTAGCCAGCAAACCCCAAGTTAAGTGGGCAGCTTCTGGCCTTCAAATTTTGCCTTCCTTTGGAGAAGAGAAGGAGAGGGAGAAGACAATCTGAGTTACCCAACTAGCAATAAACACAGGACCAGGTATGGAAGGGGAATGTCTGGAATTTTGATAATTAACTTATGTATTCAACTATGGTGTGATTTCCTAAATTTTCACTTTTCATCTGCTGCCTTTTTAAGGAACATTTTAGGAAGAAGCACCGTCACATTTAACTGTAATTCTTGTATAGGAACATATTTTGTTGGGGTTCAAGCAAGGTACCATGGTGGCCACTTAGGGAAGAGTCACTCAGCAGAACAGTCTTATCCCAAGAGGGAGAGACTAGTACACAAGCTTGTGGGTGGAGTGAGTCCTGGAAGAGGGGCACCAGTGACCCTGGAAAGATCCTGTAGCCTTAGGGTTATTTGTGCTGCAGCCCTATAGTAGTAATCCCATATTCCTATCAATTTAAAAAAATCCTGGTGGATTTTCTGGATGTAAGGGAGTTCCTTCCCCAATGGTACCTGCACAGCTGTTAACATGGGTAGCCTGACTGGGGTTAAAGTATAACTCCCCTAAGAGGCCAAAACTCAACTCTGAAGAAGGAGGGCTGACATCTTGCACTGAAGACAGAGGACATAGAGTGGTAGAGAATTGGACTCCACTGCAGAAATGGTAAATGTGCTTATTTTGGAGAAAACCAATGACTGGCTATTGTAGGTAGATTAGGAGGTCACCCATCTTCCCACTTGCTGACTGTCTAATCATATAAAGTTTGGGGCCTAACCATGGACCTCTATGGAGACCCCAACCAGTCCTATGGAACTTGCTTCTCTAGAAGACCAGGAAAGGTTTGAGATTGGGCTTATGGCAAAAATACTTGGAAAGAGTATTTGCCCACAATATTGGCATGCTGGGGCAAAGTTTCATTCACATGGAGTTCAGTATGACTCACAGTAATCTGTCCTAAAGTTTAAAACTAAGTGGGTACCACACATCCCTTTTTCCTATACACACACACACACACACACACACACACACACACACACACAGAGTGAACTGTCTCTCGAATAAGACCTTAACAAATTAAGGTGGAGGGGGAGAGGTTGAGGGAGGAATTATAACCTCTTGAAAGTTCATGACTTTTCTTTCATCACTCTTCCTCCTTATTTATTTTCATTTTCTTTTAAATTGGTGGGTAAATTCGGCAGCCCAGGAAAGGGAGGCTCTAGTAGCCATGTCAGGAGCCAAGGACTGAACAAGTCTCCTGCGGTAACCCATGCATCACATCTAGGGGTGGACCAAATGTCTAATTTTAGAATCTGGCTCCTCACCAAACACCTGGAAATGGCCTGCTGCCAAAGCTGAACACAAAGCTAAATAGTAGGTGAGTAGCAGCTTCTGTCTCTTCTTGCTTCTCCCTTCTCAGTTATTAGGTAAATAAGGTAGTTATTAGGTAAATAAGGTAGTTATTAAATGATGACTTGGGCCAAGCCTAGAATTTTAGTATTCACATCTCAGCCTTGCCAGCAGGGCTGCTCAAGCAAATAGCATTTGCTATCGTAATGTTTGTTGTAAAAGGAAAAAAATCAGCACCCTTCACCATTCACTATGGAGAAGCTTCCCTTTTTTAAGGTTAACTTTCAGCTATTATGCAAAAAAAAAAAAAACAACCCAAAACATTACAAATAAGTCACTTCTGTCAACACACTTAGTTCTAGAATGCTTAGTTCTGCATCACTGTCTTTGGTGGGATCCTGTGCTCCCAGTCAGTCACCTCCACACTTGTCCATGTCAGAGAACTCAGGACTCCTGACTCCATTTCTTCAACCACACAAACCACACTTCCTTTCAATGCTTCTCACTTTCACCAATCCACAAACCCTTTTCATTTGCCCCTGAAATATAGTGATCTTACCCAACATCTCCCCAAGCATAACAGAAAGTTTTTGTGGTCTCATATAACCAAATATATAACCATATGAATGTCTCATGTGACCATGTAAATTACTTATATTCCTGGTATATCCAATTCAGGAGTCTTTTCCAAGAAGACTGTATTTCCTAGAACTTGGGGCCAATTAGGATGTTATTATTTGGGGAAGGAGAGGAAAGAGAGTTTTGTAAAGCACGTGGAAAGAAATACAGTGTGAGAATATCACATATGTATTCTCATTTAAATTACTTTATTGAAGTTAAATTTCACTGATGACTTAGCATTTTAAAAATAGGTAGTTGCTTTACTTTAAGGGAATACCTTAAATCCTACTTGTCTTGGCCAATGGATAGAGCATGAGACCTGGGGTCAGGAAGACCTGAGTTCAAATCCTGTCTGGGACACTTATTAGCACAAAACCTCTTTCAACATCAATTTTCTCATCTATAAAATGGGGATAATATTAGCACCTACCTCACAGGGCTGTTGAGAGGGTTACATAAGTTAACACGTAAAGTACTTTGCAAACCTTAAAGTGTTAAATAAATGCTACTACTGTATAAATACTCTTCTTCCTCTTCTTTTCTCTTCTCCTTTCTCCTCCTCCTTCTTCTTCAGCCAAAAATGGAACGATCAAGTTTGGGATCATGGAAACAGTATATGATACATCAGAAAGTAAAATGGATCTTGAGTTGGGCAACCCGGGTATGAATCCTGGCTTTGTCTCTTACTGCTCGTTTGACTTCAGTCAAGTTGTTTAAGCTCTCTGGGTCTTAATTCTTTATCTGTCAAATTAGAGAGTTGGATGAGATGACCTTTAAATCCTGGCTTTAGATTTATGATTCTTTTTATTCAGTCATTATTATTTTGTTTTGGTTGTTAAATGTGGTGAGTTCATGATCCTTCTGTTCCTAACAAATCCCAAGTAAATCAATGAATCTCCAATCACCCTCTGAGCAGCTATTATCCATCCAACCATTCAAAAAACATATCAATAGTGCAATCTAGGCAACACACAGTGTGAATCTTCATTTATCCCTATGCCAGTTATCAAACAATGTAGTTTATTTTCAAGAATGCTTGTCATTATTTCATAATGGGGCATGTGTGGGGTAATTGGAAAGCAAGTGATTCACCTAATATTATCACTGAATCTCTGCCCTTTTTTCTTGCCCCTCACCTTTTTTCTGACCATAATGCATATTTTCTTTCTTAGAGTTGACCTGTAACTGAAATCGCAAATTTCTAAAGAAAAAGCACACCTCTTTCATACCCCTGAACTGATGGTAATAACATCTCTCCCTTTCCAAGCAAACTGCACCCCCAGTCAAATTAGCTTAGCAGCTATAACTTAATCAAAGCTAAGCTGGGTAATCGTTCATTAACATGAGAGTAATTTAGTATCCTACTATGTAATCATTATTGTTTCCTGAAAATCTATTATAATGAGGTGCAATAAGTGCAAACTGAAATATTGCCTTTGGAAGGTTATTTATTACTACATGTAGCTAAAAACATTCCTAACTGAAATTTATTGGTCCATACTCCCTTCATTATAAATATTTTATGTTCTGCCTCAGGGATCCATGTCTTAGCATTTAAATGTCTCAATCTCAGTGTCGGTAACAGGAAGAACAAGTTCACTGGGTGGAATTTTTTCCTTTTGCTTCAAAATGTTACAATAATAATAGGATATGAATATGTTATAATTATGCCTTTGATCACTGCTGGAGTTTTAGAGCCCGAATGAATTAGATTCAGAACTGAAGACGAGCTGCGGACAGAAATGACTGAGGTTTTTTTGTCAACTAGGATTTTTCTGGGACCGACTTTTATAAAAGCAAAATATTTAAGGTCACCATTCCTTGTGTGTCTATGTCTGCTTTTTATAATTAAAGAGAATAGTTTGCGAAGGCTTTGAAAGCTCGTCTAAAAATAAACCACTCATTATTGGATAATTTCAAAATTAAATTTGTTTGATTGTGACTTTAATGGATCAATATGAGTAAAGAAAACATCTGCCAACATCTGCACGCCACACATACCCCATACATGCAGAAGTAGCTATCAAGGGAGGGACCTACACCCACCAAACATTTGTCAACATACAACTTTTTGTTTAGCCTGATAATTATAGATCATTAATGATGTTATTATTGATATATGAGGGATTGCAAATCCTTTTATTATATGTTGAATTTCCCAGAATATTTCATAAGACTTGCTCATAGTGATGTCATTTTGAAACTTTATTGAGAAAATCCCCTAGAATGGGATCCTGAACAATGGAACCCATTAACTTATACCCCAAACCAGTCCTTCCTCAACTTTCTTTGATAAGGGTACCACTATCCTACCATTGACAGGTTCACAAAACCAAAATTGCTCTCTACTCTTCACTTTCTTGCAACCCTCATATCTAATCAGTGGCCAAATTTCATAGATTTTACTTCTTTATTTCTCATATCCGTTCCCTTCTTAAATCCACTTACGCACACACTACCCCAGTTCTGACTCTCATCCCCTCTCACTTGGCCTATTGCCGTGGCCTTATAATTGGTCTCCCAGACACTCCTTCTCTCCAAACCATCCTCAACACAGCTGCCAGGCAGATACTCCTAAAGCACTGGGTTGACCATGTTGCTTGGATAGCATAAATGGAAAAGATACAAATTCCTCTGACTGGTTGACATTTAAAGTCTTTTACAATCTGGCTCCAGACTAATTTAATATTACTCCCCCTCACACCCTTCCCACGGTCCAGTCAAAGTGGCCTCCTTGTTCCCTATACACCATGTTCCATCTCCCACCTGCATACATGGGATCCTCTCTGCCCGCCTTAGCCTTTGGAATCCTCAGCTCCCTTCCAGACACAGCTTAATTACTACCTCCCACAAGAGACCTCTCCTAATTCCCTGGGGGCGGAGGCTTGGGGGGGAAAGGTAAAGTGGGGAGGTGGGGGTGTGTGTGATACTTTTACCCTTTCCCCACCTCAGACAAATTATTTTGGATAATCTTTCCATTTACTCATTTGTGCACCTATATCCCCCTAGTAAAATACTAGCTCCTTGAGGACAGGAAATGATTTTGTTTGTTTGTTAATCTGTTATTTCTAGCACCTAGCATAGACACATAGGAACAACTTAATAAATGCTTGTTAAATGGAAATGAGAAGAAAGAAGCTGGAAGACTAGAATCCAATTGGGTGACTATTGCTCTTACTAAATGACCCTTAAATATATTTTTTTCTACTCTCTGAGTACATCATTTAGGATGCTTCTTCTATTAAATTCTTCACTGATATAAAATTGAAGATATCCTTAGTTTGGGGACAATTCGGAACACAGTCCTCCAAAACACTTATTATGTTACCAAGTTTAAAAAAAAATCTGAACAATATATATTGTTGCAAATATGTGTTATAAGAATTACATAAGAAGAATTGCAGTAACATATAGTTTAGATTTTTAAATTTTTAGTAATATGACAGGAGTATAGGATATATTCTATATATATATATATATATATATAGGATATAGGATATATTCTGACTTTCCCCCACAGCTAGAGAGACCCCCAGTTCTATTCACTGTTTGTATACTGTGTGGGAAGTGTCTCCATCTTCCTGGATGGTAACTGACTTTATTTTTAGGTTCTTCATAAGTTATGGCCATTGGGATCATCAGCTTGGCTCTCAATTTGTACATGAAGTTCGTGAAGTTAGAGGCTAATGTGGCTTACAAGTACTTAAGCATAAATTGGATGTTTGATACAGTTTTGAAAAATCTTACACACAGAGAGATTTTTTTAAAAATCTCTTTCTATTTTCCCAACCAAATGACTTCCTACTAGGTTATTCTATGACATTCCTCCCTATTTTATACCTGATAGAGATTCAGAATACACAAAGACAAGCAGGAACGAGTTTGATCTTCACTGAAGGCTAAGAAAAAAATGATTTCCTAGTATTACAATAGGGATAAAGATAGAAGAAATCAACAGAAAAGAGTCTGACCCCCTTGGTTCCATATATCTGTAACAAGAGTAATAAAGAATCTACACAAAGCTGTAGCTGGAAGAACACAGAACGGGGAGTGGAGGGTCAAGAGACTTGGGGTGCAAGTCTCTTCCACCAACTAGCTAGGTGATATTGGGCAAGTCAATTAAACCTTTTGGGCCTCACTTAAATAAAAGGGTTAGATTGGAAAATCTCTAAAGATTCTTCCAATTCTAAAAAGATGATGATGCAATTACTCCCTTATCCCTCAAAATCCAAATCAGTCTTAAGCATTTATAGAATTTTTAACACTCAAAATAATAGAGGTCATAGTCCCACTAAAGAGTAAGACTGTATACCCCCCCAAAGTTTGCCTTCACTCTATTATTTGGAGAAGAAGTTTTCAGTGGACTGAACATAGATGAGCCTTCTGGGTAAGCAAGTATGTAATTCAACATTAATTCACTATATTCAAAAGGAAATTCTTGTTCCAAGACATGAAGTATCAGAAATCTTGATCAAGCAAGACTTTGTGAGAGGAATGGAAATTGTGTGATAAGACCTTCAAAATCAAACAAATGGAGAAAAAGACAAGAACAGAATATCTCAGTTTCTTTGTCGTCTTTCCTTTGTTCAGGTATTCACAATTAAAGTGGGGTGTTGCTTTCGTGGGGAAAAGGAGGACTGAAGAATTTATTGTGTATGGTTGGCTTCTGCTTATTCAGATAGGAGATTAAATATCCAGAAAAGGTCACATGGCTTTCAGATCGTCTTGTCATACTAGGCATCTTTTCCCAAAGGGAGAAGTGGAGGGGGCATGATAAGTAATGCAGAGAAAGAGTAGAGTGACTGACACATCCACAGGTATGACCAGGTAGCACAGTAGAGAGTCAGGAAGACCTGAGTTCAAATCCAGAGTCATACACTTACTATGTGGCCTTGGGGAAGTCTTTGCCTCAGTTTCCGAAATGTAAAATGGAGATAATAAACGCACCTACATCATGTTGTTGGGAGGAACAGATTGAGATAATCTCTGTAAAGGTGCTTAGGCACAGTATCTGCACACACCAGGTGCTGTATAAATGCTTCTTCTCTTCCTCCCCCCCCAATCACTGAGTGTCAGAGGACTTTTTTTTTTTTTTACCAATCTTGGTTAATAACTATTTTCCTCACCTCTGTTATATTCAAAAGTGCCTAATGGCTGCTTGTCCAAGGTGGGTGTATTTGAAAAGGGCCAATTCCCTCTGTTTGTTCTGGAGCATAAAATAGTATAAGCACAATGTTTCGGGAGTCACTCAGGTTGATAGGCTCTCTTGGCATGGCTGATCAATCGGTGTCCTGTTGGCCATCATCTGGAGAGCAGCTTGTCTAACTGAGGACAAAAAGGACATAGGTTTCTATGCCACAGACCAAGGCTTTTCCTCTCTGCATCCTTTCTTTTTGCCATCAATATATCAAAACTAGGCAAGTACCATGTAAGCAGGAGCTAATGGGTCTCTTCCTTAAATTCCAGAATGGACTATGAGAAAAAAGTGCTTGATTAGTACACAATAAGTGCTTGATAAATGTTGATTAATTGACTGACTGAGTTCAAGTCGTGGTATGGGCACTAGATGTTTGACTTAACACATCAGAGCCTCCTTCCTCATTTATAAAAGGGGGAAAATCATTCCTGTAATATATCTTCCAGAAGAGCTGTATGATGGGAGAAGTTATTTGTAAACCTTAAAGCTCCTTATTAATGAGGTATTTTTGTAAGTCCTCTGAAGTGAACAGCCACATATCCACTGAATTTACCCCTTCTAAAAATGTTTTTATACTTATCTCCTATGAAACTGTGTGGAGAGCCTAACAAAGGATGGTATAAAAATTAAACCCATTCTTTCTAAACCCAAGGCTAAACCATACTGTGTCTGGCCTTCCCCATAATGGATGTTTATATATCTTTTTGTAGATTGAATTTGTCAGAAGTTCTCCTCAGTAATCAAGGTATTCAAGGAAATTCAGATGGAAGAAGATTCAGGAATTGGGAGGTAGCCTGCCTCTAGGAGCCAGATAATTGTGGAACTTTCTCTCCCTGGTGAGTCTACTTAGGGAGCCCTGCTGCTTCCCTTTCCTTCTCCTTAGCATGCATTTTCTGCCAGGTGGCTTTTGAAAGTGTTATTGGAGAGGCTCAACTCTTATCCCACCCTTTGTTAGGCTCTCCCCACATTTTCATCGGAGATAAACATGCTAATGTACATAGGTAGTTAGTACCAGCTCTTTTTCTCATCTCCCTGCCCTGGGTGTTACAGGCTACACATAAATCTGCCCTACATTGAGATGAGATCAAAGGCTTACTTCTTTATTCTTATTTTTTGCACATGTTGTTTAATTTCCCTGCCTCTGTAAAGCAGTTTTTTTTTATCACAGATTTTTTTTTAACAGCCTCTGAGTACACGGTACTCTATCACTTATGGAAGGGCCATATTGATCTTTCTGGTTTGTACTCTAAAGTGGCTTGCGTCAACAGCCAGTAAGTCAGCCTGTTTCAACAGTGCAGGCCATTTGCAAACTTCAGGATGAGATGCTGCAGGATGCCAGGGAAAATGTTTTTGTTTTTCCAGGGGGAACTATAGTTCATGAAATGTGGTTAGCATAGCGTGTTTGCATGCCCTTAAAAATCATTTTACAACCACACTGAGTGCCTCTAAACATTAAATATATTTTATAAGTAGTTGGTTAACTAGCTGTTTGTGTACTTTAAATAGTAAATAAAATGGAAAGGCTCTAAACATCAACCATATTTCATAGTGTAAGATGCTTTTCCAGCCACTCAATAATTCTAAATGTTGAGAAAAATTGATTTTCTATCTGTTGAGTGCCTCTCAAAATTTGCATCTTATCTTTCCACAGTAGATACTTTTCCAAAGTTAAATCTCTCTCATTTTGGCCTAGTTGTGCCTGTGTTCAGAATGGGCAGCCTTTTTGTTTTAGCAGCCAAACAAGAGGCTTGGATGAGATGATGAAGAAGGGCCCCTCTTCCCTACTGATCATTCTTTGTGAACATCATTTTATTTGAACATGTATTTAGTGGTAGACATCACCTTAATATAGCATTACCACAAGGCACCACTGAGGATTAAAAATGTGTAAACAGCATTCTAATAGCTTTTTTAAAAAAATAGATAAAGCACAAAGGTTCCAATTCAGCATGTCCAAGCGAAAAAATCAAAATATGTCTTTTTTGCCCTTTTTTTTTCTTGCATTGATGAAGGATACAATGGCATATCCTGAAAAGATCACTGACTCTGAAGACAGAGGAAATTAGCCTATCTACAGAGGTTCAAATCCTTCCCTTTGATGTATGTTACCCTTATGACCTTGGGCAAATCACTTGGTCTTCCTTTATTTCAGTTTCCCCAATTTTTCCCTCCTGAGAGGGAGCCTCTCAGGTCCCTTCCAGCTCTGAGCTATGAGCCTACATAGATCTAGTTTTCTTGTTATTTTGTTTGTTTTAATGCAAAACGAGCAGTTTGAGGAAGAAGTACTTTCCACTACTACCTCCAAACGAAGCATAGAATGATGGGAGGAGGTTATCTATAACAGTACTGACACACATGTTGTGATTCAAAGTTTGCAAAGTATTTTACACACATTGTTTCTTGTGAGCCACATGATAGCCTCATGAAGTTGGTACTAATATTATCTCTACTTTATAGGTGAAAAAACTAAAGCTTAGATGGATAGTGTGACTTTTCTGTGGTCACAAAAGCTAGTAAGTATCAGAGGTGAGATTTGAATTCAGGAATTCTTGATTTCAAGTCTCTGCAATATTCCAGTGTTTTTTGTACTCCTCCAGGCTGCTTCTAACATGTTAGCACCCTGTAATGGTAATGGTAATTTGAAGATCTTCCCTGTCCCTTAATAAGCCTAAGGGAATTTGAAGATCTTCCCTACTTTGGAAATATACTCTGCCCCCTAATAGGCTGAATGTAGGTAGTCATATGGAGCCTGTGGTGGGAAGAGTTTGCTGAAGGCTGGAGCAGAATCCACTGGAAGTTGGGAGTCAGATCCTGCTAGACAGTGGAGAGAAAACTTTGTTTCCAAGGGAGTCAGTCAAGCTTATAAGTAAATATTGGTCTCATGTTGGTTTGTGGAAAGGCTAAAGGACGCTGTGGCTCTCTGTGCTGTTGTGGCTTATTATTATTCTTTGCTACTATGATGGAATCAAGTGTCTAAGTAAATGTTTTGCTTCTGTCTTCTACATGGAGAATCGTTTTATTTTGTGGTTGAGCACCATGCAGGTATATTTGTAGTCATAGTGAGTACTATGAATATTGCATTGGCGCCACACACCCCTCCACTGAATTATACTATGGAAACACAATCACAAAGCCTCTCAATGGCATTAGTAGTTGTTTGTTTGTTTTTTTTAAAGCACAAAATTATGGCAAATATCTCTATAGAGGAAAAGCCTCACCTATGAGTTGGGAATAGTCAAATGTCCTCAGAACAAATGAAGTCTTCCTCCCATCTGGATATGGGCAACTAGGTATACAGTGGATAGAGCACCAGGCCTGGAGTCAGAAAGAACATTTTTCATGAGCCCAAATCTGGTCTCCAATACTTAATAGCTGTATGACCCTGGGTAAGTCACTTCACCCTGTTTGCCTCAGCTTCCTCATCTGTAAAATGAGTTAGAGAAGGAAATGACAAATTGCTCCAGTATCTTCACCTAGAAAAATGAAAATGGGGTCATAAAGAATTAGACAGGACTGAAAAATGACTCAACAATAGCGTAACTGGATAAGTTAGACCCAATCAAATCTCTAAGAAAAGAGTAAGTGGTAAGCTAGCACACCACAAATGTGGAAAATGTGCTTAAACTCCACTATGATGGGAAACAGTCTTCATTCTCAAAGCACACACACAAAAGTCTTTTCTTCCTCTCATTGGTTGCTATGACACTGTATGATCTTGGCCGAGGCATTTTATAGAAAATACAATTTAGAGCTGGAAGTGATCTTAGTGATCAGAATCTACTCTGGCTCTCTCATTTTACAGATGAGGAAACTGAGGTACAGAAACATTTAATGATTTGCCCAACATCATACAGGTTGACAAGGCCATCATTAATCCTATGGTTCTATACCCAATGCTGTTTCCAATTATATCCCACTGCCTTCTTTGGGGGAGGGGGGGAGAGGGGATGTCTCAGTTTCCTCATTAGTCAAATGAGGGGAATAGATTAGGTAGCAGTTTTCTAGCTGTGATTCCATGGTTCTCTTCAACCTCCATTTGAAAAAGAATGTTCTCCATAGTTCATCGAATGTCAGACATGCTAGAACTTGGGACAGTACAGATAAGCAACTGATTGTCTATATACATTTGCTTACGTATGGGGGATATGTAAGGTGAACAAAATTCCTCTTAGCTACGCCCTAGATATGGCCACTGAGATGACTAGACACCCTCCAGGATCAGATGAGGACAGGTAACGCTAATTTTGTGCCAGATACATTCATGAACTAACTCTTACTTACCCCTGTTGAAAGAATGGCTCTCCCAATCTAGAGAGTACAAGAGAATTAGGTTAAAATAAGATGTTAGACCTCTCTTCTGGAAGCACAAATAAACACAGTAAATCTATACTCCTCTTTGGCTGATTTTAACATCAGTTTGCATATACAAGTAATATCTTTTTTTTTAAAAGAACTTTTTAAAAAAGATCTCCTGATCTTAGCACTCATTTGAAGGGCAACAATTCAAAATCCAGGAAGAGAGACTACCTCAAAAACCCTGACCTCAGATGTCTAAACTTAAAATGAACCAAGTTTGGCTAAAAAGCAAGGTCAGGTGAGCAACTCAGCACAAAAAGGCACAGTAGATGCCACTGTTGCCACTGAGATTTGGTGGGATGGAACCCAAGACCAGAACATGGTCCTAGAACAGCGGTTCTCAACCTGTGGGTTATGTTCAATTTGTAACAATGAAAATACATCCTGCATATCAGATATATTCATAACAGTAGCAAAATTACAGTTATGAAGTAGCAATGAAAATAATTTTATGGTTGGGGTTCACCACAACATGAGGAACTGTATTAAAGGGTCACGGCATTAGGAAGGTTGAGAACCACTGCCCTAGAAGTTTTTCATTTAAGGGAAACAGGGTAAGTTAAATGGGAGTGGGGATGGGGAGGACCAAATAATATTGGTGTAGAGTGTTCCAAAAGTCTTAGTGTAATTTAAAACTTTTAATTACAGAAAATTGCATGGGGACTTTAGGAATACCCTGCATATCAAGAAGATACACTCATAGGAAGAAAACTAGAACCAAAGTAGGGAAGCATGATGAAGAACATTTGCACAAAGATCAGTGATGGGAGAAACAGGTGTGATGTTGTACTGGGATTACACAACAGACCACCTGGCCAAAAGAGGGCAATGCATGAAGAGTTCAGGAAACAAAATCACAAGGCTGGCGTGAAAATATGGTATTGACCAGTTATCTCAATTACCTAGACATCTACTATAGTTCTCTCCGTATAATTCATTAGAGAAGCTAATCAATTCTTGACTTGTCTTAATGATAGAATCATTCTTTAAAAGCTAAAGGAAGCAATGAGGAAACTACTCATCTGTACCTGATTCTGACTGACGAGAAGTTACTGGTTGCTGCCTGGGAATTGATGGGAATCTTGGGAGAAAGTAGCCAACCCATTTCAATCCATCAATCAATTAACATTTACTTTAGATTGGAAAGGAAAGATAGGCATAGCCTAACAGACTTCCTAGATTTAGGGTGAATATATGTCAAAGGACTGAGAAAAAGGATAAACAGGATCATCTGGCCTAAAAATTTTCCAGGAGGACTGGGCTGAAGAGGGTTGGAAAGTATTCATGGATGATTTCGAAAGATGTGAATAAATGGGAAATATTCCAGTGAGGATGAAAAGAGGGAGATGTCTACAGAGATCAATGTGAATGCGCAGATTTTAAAAAGTTATGGAAGAAAGAAGGAAACAAGTTCAGATAATAGAGGAAGTAAACAAAAGTAAGGGTTGGTCCTGTAAGAAAAGTGTCAGGAGAATGAACTGAGACTGGACATAAATACCCAGGACAACAAAGTGAGACTTTTTTTTTTAAGCTAAGCTGGAAAACAAAAGAATCAAAGAAGAGGCAGGCCTGCTCATTGGAGCAAATAAAATAGGGATCACGGACAACAGGTGGATAGCAAACGTCTTCAAGTCTCATTTTCTTCCTGTTTTATCTGTCAAGGAGAATGATCTTTAAGCTAGAACAGCAAAGACAAAAAAAATTCTTGATATGCAATTATAATTCAAGATAAACAAAGAGATAGCACGAGACCTCCTAGCTACCCTTAAGGAACTCTTCGTACAAGGTTCATAGCAACTTTATTCCAGGTTATGGGAAGAAAATTACAAGTGTGGTTGCTGAAATATCATAGGTAGTCTTTAATAATAATAACTAACATTTTTATAGAGCTTACTGCCTGCCAAACATGGTGCTAAGCACTTTACATTTTATTTCATTTGATCCTCAAAGGAGGTGCTATTACTGTCTTCATTTTACAAATGAGGAAACTGAGGTAAATAGGAATCAGATGATTTGCCCAGGGTCACGTAGCTAGTAAATGTCTGATGCTGGATTTGAACTCGGGTCTTCCTGTCTCCAGGACTAGTGCTATGTCCACCCCTTTAAAGATTTTGGGCAGGGGAATAGCACATATTCCTTTTTTTTTAAGTGGGGGAAAGGAATAGAGCAAAATCTGCATACTTTATATCAGTGAGTTTTGACTTGGATTCCTGTAAAAATTCTAGTGTGTTATTAAAAGGATGCCTTGTGAGCATCTTGTAAAAGCCATAGGAATCAAAAAAAGCCAAAACGGTTTCATCAAAAACAGGTTATACTAGATTAGTCTCATTTTCCTTCTTGACTGGGTTATTATACTGCTAGATTTGGGAAGGTAAAAACCATAGTTTACAGACATTTAAGTGAGACATTTGTCAAAGTTCACTAAGTAATCCTTGTGGACAGACTCAAAACATATGGGGTGAATGATAGTACCATAAGATGGATTTGGAACTGGGTGAATGAACAGACTCAAGAAGTAATCATTAATTGATGAATTTCAATGCAGATGAAAGCCTCTCCTAGAGTAACCCAGGTATCTCTGTTTGGCCTTCTGCCATTTAATACTTTTAATGTTGGCAGTTGATGATGCTGTTGACATTTGTTGGCAAAAATGGTATGCTGATCAGGTATGCAGATGAAACAAAATTGAAAAGAACAGCTAATGGCTATTGGATGACAGAGTTGGAGGCTAGATCTCAGGAGACTGGAATAATATTCTGGAACTAAAAAAATTAAATTGAGATGAATGTGAAGTCCTCTGCTTGGTTTTTAAGAATGAGTTTTACAAGTGCAGGACATAGGGTAAGATGATAGGGTATTATGAAATAATATTAAATGGATCAGGGTTTTAGTTCAAAAGAGAAACATGGCAGTCAAAAAAATGTGTATGATTTTCGGCTACAATAGGAAAGGAATAATTAATCTCTGGAATTTGAAGGGTAACAGTCCTACTTCACCCTATGTTAGTCACATTTGGTATTCTGTGTTCATTTGGGGGTTGTACATTTTAGGAAGGACATTGACAAGCAAGTAGGAAGACATCCAGAGGAGGGAGATGAGAATGATGAAGGACCTTGTGACTGTGCCAAACAAGTTGAAGAAACTAGTCGTTTTTAGCTTAGACGAAAGAAGATTTAAAGGGGACATGATAGCTTTCTTCAAGTATCTGAGCTTATCTGAAGGACTGAACTTGCTCTTCTAGCTCCAACAGTTAAAACTAGGAGTAATGGGTGACAATTTCTGAATAGCCTAATTTGACTTGATACAGAGAAAAACTAAGCTTTAAAAACTAGAGGTATCCAAGATTGGAAAGAGGTACTTCAAGCAGAAGGAAATAACCTCTCGTCAGAGGTTATCGAGTAAAAGGCTACTTCTGGAGGTAGGAGATAACCCCACTTTGGAGGTTATCGAGTAGAAACCGGATAGCCATTTTTACTGTAAAGGGTGTTTTTATTCATGCTTAGGTTGGACAAGATGACCTCTTCTGTCCTGTCCTGATACTGAGCTTCTGTGATTCTATAAAACCACCCTGACAAAGGGTGCCTTTAGCTATTGCTTTCTGTAATAAGTAATTGGTCAAATTCTGTCCTAACAGAAAAGGCTAATGGGAAGAGAAAAGGAATTGACCAAAGGGAACTTACATGCATGGGGACAAAGATTCAGGAAGGGAAACTGAGGAATATCAAAGGCAGTTTTTGATAACTTAGATCATAAATTGCTAAATCTGAGACCACAAAGATTATCTAGCCTCAGTCCTTCATTTTAAATGTAACTGGGCTTTCATCCAAATTTGCATGCTGCTGTATATGCAGAAAGAGTCTTGAATGATTTGGTGGAGAGCTTGATGTGACACTGAGCATTTGTCTCAAGAGGGGAGTCAGTGCCAGAACTTGGGGAGAGAGACATATGGAAAGATTTTGGAAGCTGCAGACATGTCAGGGAAACCAGGTCCTCAACACATCCTTGATGATTAGCTAAGATCAGGCCCTCTCTTGTGGTTTGAGCTGAGATATCATCTTGCTCTGAGGAAAGAGCTCATTCACTCTGGCACATTTTCTGTATTTGTATATATTGTAATCCAGAGAACTCCACTTTCTTATGGGTTTGCTTGCTAATTGCTATATATGGGATCATTTTTGATGTAACTAGCATTAGGTGAGGACTCAAGAGGTCTGAGGTCCAGTAACCAGGGAAGCAATTTTGTTCTGAGCCAGATCCACAATCGTAGACTAGCAACATTTATGGATTGCAGATAGAGAGAATTCTAGTCTATTCCCCTTCTTAGACAAAGGTGAGGAAAGGAACAAGCACCCAAGGATCACTCTTCTTAACATTGGAAAGAGGTAAAGCAGATTCCAAAGATTTACATCACCTCTAAGCCACATCTAGACAACCATTGTGGCTGTCATTCTTACATGGGTGTGCATCCCTTGCATGAACATGGCAATTGATACTGCAGGTCAGAGAAAGCCAAATGATTTGTCCAACATCATAAAACTAATTTCATGACCAAGATTTATGACTTTTGGATTCTATGGTCACCATATAGTCTAAGGCTAGTCTTGGAAGTTATCCTATTTAATGGTTTTAGTGTCATGGTAATTTGGTAAAGTGTATGACTCCTCAGAAGAGTGTTTTTAATTTAAAAAAATAAAATACATGATATAACCAAGGAAACCAATTATATTTTAATATAATTATTAATTTTTTTTAAGTTTACAGACTACAGGTTAAGAAGTCCCACTGAAAGGGATTATACACAAGGACTACTCTCTGTAGCTGTTAACTTTGCTCATTACAAATTAAATTTTTGTCTTAAACCAGATATAGAGAGACAAAAAGGAGACCAGGTGGTAATATGTTGCTTAGAGGAAATAGAAAAAAGGTCTTTCAGCTTCTTCCAGCCCAACTCTTGTCATTTCTTTAGAACAGAAGATATGACATAAAAAGGTAGAAAGCAGTTTCATCACCAACTCTTTTACCATGAAATTATAGAAGTATAGAGCTCTGGGCTTACTTGCCACAGTGTAATGGTAATGTAATTTGATCCCTTTGTATTGGCAAAAGTAACAGGTACTTAGCACTTAGTAATTAGTCAAGCCTCTGTTAAAGAAACAGAAGGTGTGATCCCTTGTTGCTGACATAACAGGAAGGGGTTGGCTGAAACAGGAAGCTAATGCTGTGTGTATATAAGGAAAGACCCTGGATGGGAAAGACAGATCTTCCTGGAACAAGCTCTGCAGAGACAGAAGCTGCTGCCACCAGGGAGGCAGAAGAAGAGCCAGAGAAGCTGAAGAGGAGAGTTCCCCACCACATACCCAGGCTAGAGAGAATTATTTTGATTTTGAAAACCTGGATGCAGTGATTTTGATTCTGGGAACTAGATGAAACTTCTGTTGAGCCCAAGGGACCGTCAAGCTGCTAAAGATTTCCAAGGGCCAGTCAGAGCTGAGGACCAGCTGGAGCTCCTGAGGCTGTTGAGGATTTCCAAGGGTCAGCTGGAGCTGCCAAAGACTGAAGAAGCATGACTGTGATGCTGGTACTTTGCATGAACCTGTTTATGGCTTTGTTGAGCCTTGACTTCCTGGGAACAGAGACTGTGAAGGATCTGAGGTGGACTGGATGCTGTGAGTTTCAGTGTGGAACAGAGACTGCATGGAGAGCTGGAAAAGGACCTAAGAACTGTCTGCCTTTGAACCCAGATGACAGTTTGGTGAATCCAGGTAGGATCTAGGACCATGGAAGGGGATCCAGGGAATCTGAGAAATCACCCCAAGTCAAGCTGAAAGAAGACTTTACTTGGACACTGTGTCCTGACTGAGCAATTGTAAATATACTAGTGACCTAGGGGTAGAGGGTCTATGTGTTTTCTAATGATTGAATAGTGAATGATGAAGGATGATTGAGTTGATTGAAGGACTGACTGACTAAATTATTGTACTTAGGGATTTATGACTGAATAAATGACTGATTGAGTTAACTTAGTGTGCCCAATGAATGGAGAACTTTGACTATTGTATTTTGTGTTCCTTGAGGAGGCAAACCTCCTTAAGGATGATTGAATGATTGAGTTACTAAATGATTGTTCTTTGTTGAAAACTTTGTGACCACTGTGGTGAAAACCATGTGGCCATTTTCTGTGATAAGTTCTTGTGAATAGCTATATTTTGATTTTCTGTGATAAGTTGTAACATCATGAATGCTGTGCTTTGATTTAATGTGAATGTTTTGCTTTGATTTGTTATTGAATAAATAGAGTGTTCACTATATTGTGCAATCAGAACCTTAAAAGCTGTTCACAGCAGTCATCCTCTGGAAAGCTGCTTGTGCTTAGCTTTACACACAGTCCTGGAAGTAAGAGGAATATGATAACAAAGAATATTCTATTGAACTGAAGTAGGAGGAATGTGATAAGAACAAAGAACATTCTATTGAACTGAAGAAATCAGAAAAGACGGTAGAGGAGAGGAATTCAAAAAGCAGATGTAATCTCAGTGTAGGCAAGTTTTCTACTTGTAACAGTAGGACTATTATTTACTATGTAGGCATGTTATCTACTGGTAATAGAGCTGGTCTGAGGAGAGGTAGTTCACAGACATTGACTGAAAGAGCTGTAGCCTTATCTGCCAGGGAAAGGCTTACTAACCAGGCCATCCCCCAATTAATGGTGGACAAAAAAGCAGATGGTCTTGAAGATAGGTCTTCTTTAAAATCATATCTGAGGCCAATTAGGATGCTGGAAGAGCAATAAGACTCCTCTAGTAGAGAAATGCTTACCAACCATAGTAATCCCAATAGAGCTAGCTGACAGAATTGGCTGATATACAAAAAGCTTATTAACCACAGCTTCAGCAGTAGATGGGGGACAGAGTATTCAGTGACTAAGGACTTCAACATAGCTGAATAAATGAAATGCAAAAGCAATGTCCAACAAAGAGCAACAGAAATGTGATGCCTAAACATGAACAGGTTCAGCAGAAAGTAGTACAATGACATCATCAGGTGATGTTAACAAGCTTGCAACATTGCCCTGTACCTGCATAGCATGACCACAAATGGTATCTTTATGTATATCTTCCATGCAGGTGCAAAATATATTCCCATCTGAACAGATTATTTTGTCTAATCTGAAACATCAACACTATATTTTATGAGATGTTTTTTTCTTATATAGCATCTTATTTTTCTCCAGTTTCATGTAAAAACCATTCTTAACATTCATTTTTAAAACTTTTACTTCCAAATTCTCTCCCTTCTTCACAATTTGATATAGGCTATACATCTGTAGTCAGGCAAAACATTTCTGTGATTGTCATGTTGTGAAAGAAAACATAGACCAAAAACAAAACCCTCAAGAAAAATGGAGAAAGTCACGAAATGTATGCTTCAGCGTATTCAGACACTATCCATTCTTTTTCTGGGATCATCATAAGTCTCTCAGAGTTTTCTTGGATCCTTGTATTGTGGAGAAGAGCTAAGTCATTCATAGCTGATCATCTTACAATATTGCTGTTACTTTGTACACAGTACATTTCACTTTGCATCAGCCCATACAAGTCTTTTCAGGTTTTTCTGAGAGTATCCTGTTCATCATTTCTTATGGCACAATAGCATTCCATCATAATCACGTACCACAATTTGTTCAGCCATTCCCCGATTGATGGGCATCCCTTCAATTTCCAATTCTTTGCCCCCAGAAAAGAGCTGCTAAACATATTTTTGTACATATTGGTTCTTTTTCCTTTTCATTTTTTATATCTTTTGGGGTGTAGACCTAGTGATGGTAATGCTAAGTCAGAGGATATTAGTGGTTTTCCAGCCCTTTGGACATAGGTCCATATTGCTCTACAGAATGACTGAAGCAGTTTACAACTCCACCAACAATGCATTAGTATGAAATATTCTTAAATAATGAAAACATGAATGTAACATGGTGCCTACATTCATGGACATTTAGCACTAGAAGGGCCTCTGGGATGATTTAGTACAAGCCATTACTTTAACAGATAATAATAGAAATAAATAACAGAAATAAAAGAACAAAAACAATATCAGAACCTTGCCAGAAAGAAACCCTAACAGGAGGACAAGAGACGTTTCCCAGATTCCCCCACAGCCCTAGAGCTGGTGCCTTTCTCTAAGATTATTTTTCATTTTATACATATGTGTGTGTGTATGTGTGTACACACACACATATATACACATGTACATACTTTCTTTTACTCTACATATTGATATGCTACATATGCACATATATAGATGTGTGTGTTGCATATGTATGTATATGTATGTGTACATGTGTATGTACACATATATACACACATATATATACACATGTCCATACTTTCTTTTACTCTATATATTGATATGCTATATATGCACATATGTAGATGTGTGTGTTGCATATGTATGTATATGTACGTGTACATGTGTATGTACACATACATACAAACACACATATATACACGTGTCCATACTTTCTTTTACTCTATATATTGATATGCTATATATGCACATATGTAGATGTGTGTTGCACATGTATGTATATGTACGTGTACATATGTATGTACACACATATGTACACACACATATATATACACATGTCCATACTTTCTTATACTCTATATATTGATATGCTATATATGCACATATGTAGATGTGTGTGTTCCACATGTATGTATATGTACGTGTACATATGTGTGTACACACATATACACATGTCCATACTTTCTTTTACTCTAAATATTGATATGCTATATATGCACATATATAGATGTGTGTTGCATATGTATGTATATGTATGTGTACGTACACATACACACACACGCACGCACACACACATATATGTATATATATGTATATACACACATGTCCATACTTTCTTTTACTCTATAAATTGATGTGGTATATATGCACATATGTAGATGTGTGTGTTGCATATGCATGTATATGTATGTGTACATGTGTATGTACACACATATACACACACATGTCCATACTTTCTTTTCTCTATATATTGATATGCTATATACGCACATATGTAGATGTGTGTTGCATATGTATGTATATGTACGTGTACATATGTATGTACACATATACACACACATATATGCACATGTCCATACTTTCTTTTACTCTATATATTGATATGCTATATATGCACACATGTAGATTGTGTTGCATATGCATGTATATGTACGTGTACATGTGTATGTACACATATACACACACACATATATATACACATGTCCATACTTTCTTTTACTCTATATATTGATATGCTATATACGCACATATGTAGATGTGTGTGTTGCATATGTATGTATATGTACGTGTTCATGTGTATGTACACGTATATACGCACACACATTTTATATTTACAAGGGTATTTACATGTCATCTTCCGCATTTGAACGTGAACTCATTGAAGTCAGAGACCATGTTTTTGCCTTTATTTGAATACCAGCACTTTTTATAATGCCTAGTATTTAGGAAACAGGTAATAAAAGCTTATACACTGTCCCAATATTTTTTTGTCTGATTCTCTTTCTTAAATTTAGCAAAGTAGATTTAATCAGGAAATTCATTCTTTGATTCCCCCTAAATTGAGGGGAATATGTTAGAATTTAGATATCAATGAAAATTACCTGACAAGGAGAGCACATATTTTATATCTCCCATAAGATAATACTGGCTGCCTCTCTAAACCATAGAGGTAAAATACTGCGTGTTCTTCCCCTTTCCACTTTTTTTTTTAGGAAGGTGACATCTCTTCTTGATCTTTTCTTCATAAGAAGTAGGTGCTAAACTAATGTAACTAGAAGGAGCTGTAACATCAGCAAACAGCCAAGGCTTTGCCGAGTGCTCATATGCCTTGGCATTATAGATATGATTTGAAATTGTAATTTCATTTTACCATCAAGGTGAAAGGAGATGTTAACATGAAAGAGTTATTCACTCAGTGGGGGAAAGCTAGAGAAAACCTGAACTTAACAAATCTACTCCGCTTTCAGTATGGAAAGCTTGTCAGAGACCCAGTCCCTTCAGCTTTCACACTAGAAGATCAATGGATATTTTGCCAACCTAACTAATACATAATCTTTTTCTCAAGGTGAATGAAACTATTTTTTTAATACAAGGAATGTAAGTGTTGATGACAGCAATAACCAACCATCCGGCCTTAGGTAAGGTACCTAACCTTTTGGAGTTCATGCTTCTGAGGATGAATTAATCACTTCTGATTTAGGAGATCATGGAAGGTTTTATAGAGGAAGTAGCATCACATTTGTGCTGTGAGAGAGAGGTAGCAAACAACTGGGTAAAGACCAGAAAAGAGCATTAAAGATGGAAAAAAAACGACTACATGCAAAGGCAAGAGCCAGGGAAGTTGGATAGCAAGCGACCTTCTTCTTTACAGAATTTTCTTATTACTGTCAGGAACACCACCGTCCTCAGTTACCCAGGCTCCCAACTCCCTCAGGGTCATCATTGACTTATGTTGTCAAGTGTGGTGGCGACCTTCACAGCATCCCTATACATGTTCCCTTCTTTCCAGTCACATAGTTATCAGTCTAGTGTAGGCACTAATGCACTTCTTGCATTTGTCTACATCTGCCCCACAGTTAGTCTCCCTGCCTGTCTCCCCCCTCCTGTCTATCCTCTTCTCAGGTGCCAAGGTGACCTCTTAAATCACATGTCTGACCATGCTATTACCCTCTACCCAATTAACTCCAGTATCTCCCTATTACCTCCAGGATCAAATTGAAAATCTTCTGTTTAGCTTTTAATGTCTTCCCCAACCTGATTCTTCCTTACCTTTCCAATCTTCTTACGTTTTACTCCCATCCACATACTCTAGGACTCAGTGGCCCTGGCTTTCTTTAAGTTCCTCCAATATGATACTCTATCTCCCAACTACATGCCTTTTCACTGGTAGATCACCATTTCTGGAACAAACAAACAAACCTGGTTTCCCTAGTGTCCTTCATCATTCAGCTCAAATCCCATCTTCTGTGAGAGGCCTTTCCTGGGTCCCTCTTCCTCCACCTACATACTCCATGCCTAGGGCCTTTCTTCTGAGATCACCTCCCATTTCCACTGCCCATATTATTTATGTGCTCTCTCCCTCACTAAAATTGGAATTACTTGAAGTCAAGATCCATGGTTTTTGCCTTTCTTTGTATAATCAGTACCCCTTCCTTGAACTCAACCCACAATAACCAATGGGTTGTCAAATGTTGTTGCTACCTTTGGAGCATCTCTCCTGATGTGAACAGCATCTAGACCATTGTAAACTCTCAATAAGCACTTCTTGCCTGATTGAAAGCATAAGATGAATTAAGGAATGTCAAATGGGCCAGTTTGACTGGAATGCCAAGTATACAAAACACTAAGTCAAGGAGAATAAGGTATATAAAGGAAAGGTCAAGTTGTCAGCACCGTGGCCTGGAGAAGAGACAAAGTGCACAACAGTGGGCTGAGTCAGCCCCATGACAAAGGCTAGCACTAACTCATCCCAAGTGTAGTTGAGATGTATTGTACTGATATAGCATTAAGCTGCACACTGCAGTAGGAAGAAGAACACAACCTTAGGCAAGTAGTAATAAACTGTCTTCTTTTGTGGAAACTTCTAACCCTTTCTGTTGTTTTCAGAGAAGTCTTTAAGGTATAGAGACTACTTGGCACCATTGTAAGGATCCCATGGGAACTTTTATAGTGTTGGCATTTCTCTGTGTATCTTTACCAATCTTTGGCTAATCAGGCAGGGAAGTTATATGTGCCATTGTGGCTATTATTGGCACCTTCCCTTTGGCTGAGGCCAGTATTCTTGTATTAAGGGAGCCTGTGATCATTAGACCTTTTTAAGATGGTCTAGGCTACATTTAGAACACAGAAATTGTAAGAAGGTCTATACTATCAGCTCTGAGGGTGACCATGAGAGAAGATCAACAGAATAAGGACCTTGAGACACAGGAGAACCCTCAGGAGGCTATCGACCAAGTGAACCAGCACTCCTAGCCTCTTTCCCCCTTTCCCCAAATCAAACCTGTTGCCCTAAAGTCTACTCATCACAACAACATTACATTTCTCCAATATGCCATGCACAAGGCCAGTACAAGGAAAGGCTGCAGTTGTTAAATGAGTATCAATCTAAGATGGGAACCATAGCCATAAGGTCTCTCAACTTTGCAACCCTGTCAAGAAACAGAAACTTAGATACAAGGATCCACAGCTCTAAGATGAGGGCCTCAGATATAAGGCTCTTCACTTTAAAAACATCAGAGTTTCAGACACCAACTTCTTACCTCTTAGACTCCACCCAGGGCCAGAGCCCAAGAGGCCAGGTGCCTAATCTCAATGACCAGAGCCCTTTATTTCAAGGACTAGATCATCAGATACCATGTTTTTAACCTACAGGACCCTGCCCAAGACGAGAGAGCCTCAGACACTAGACCTCTTGCTATCGGGACATCATCAAGGAATAAAGCATCTGACTCAAAGCTCTTTTTCCTTAGTGCTTAAGATTAATCTGACGCTGACTCAACCTGTCATCACAGTAAATCAACAAGCATTTATTAAGACGTGTCAGGCATTGTGCTAAGGACACAAATAAAGGCAAAAAAATTGACCTTGCCCTCATGGAGGGTGGGAGCCTTGCCTTAGTCATATAGAGAAATATATAGGGTTAGTAAAATCCAACTTCTTCCTCTCTTTTAGGGGTGAACCTGATAACACAGGTTCTGTGCTGAGATGAATGAGGTACTCATAGTTCACTGAACAGTTAACAAAAGGGTCTTTACTTAGCTATAGACTGGAAATGATACAGATACAAATACAGAAGTACTTAGATGCTGTCCTTACAGAAACTTGTCTTGTCAAGTCTGAGAGGCCCCTGATTACTTGGGATGCTACTTCTTAATGTTCTTATTAAAAACTTATTAGGACTAAGAAGCTTCATCATGGGACGGGGAGTCAATCAGGTCATAGGAACAACTTTGTTGATTTTTGTAGAAAACTAATCCTTGTTGTTTGGTAGGAAGAGGTATGGGTCTAACCTACAATCAACAGGAAGTGGGGAATCATGAGCCTAACCTATGTTGTTGGGCAGAGGGGAGAGCCAAGAGGTGGGGGGGGGGGGGAACCCTGGTAAATATTTATCCTATCATACTCTTCTTATCCAAGAGATAAAGATTCAGTGGCTAAGTATGGCAGGAGCAAAATTCATGTTCCATACTACATAGGATTGGCTGATTTTTCAATAAAAGTTTTTTTCCTTGGGAACTTAGCCTCAAGGCTTGATTGATCCAGAGACCTAAACATGTTGACATGATTTCCCAGTTGCCTATAGCATAAAATCTCCCCCTCTTGGATCACAATACTCCTCTCTGGGAAAATTCCTGGGGACCTTTGCAATGCAGTCATGTCCTTCCCTAATTGTGGGAGTTAGGCCAGATTAGAATCATCCAAAATTGAGCAAAATTAATCCCTTAATAATTTCATTTTCATTCATTTATTCATTCAAAGTTGTAACTTGCTTCCTTTCCTCATTTCAAACAATCTCTATTCTCAAGGAGTTTCCATTCTACTGGGCAAATACAACAAAATCACAAATAAATATATACATGAATTTTTGAAGAGGAGGGGAAAAAAAAGATTAAAATTTGAAGGCATTAGAAAAGGTTTCCCTTAGGCAGTGGCCCATAAGCCTTGAAAGAAGCTGGAAAAGGGAGCTGTAAACAGCTATGTACAAACATTTGCCTGGAAAGATAAATGGAGCTAGATTGTAAATGCTAAGCTAAGAAGTTTTTATTTTATCTCATGGTAATAGGGAGCCATTGAAGATTTTTGAGCAGGAGACTACATGTTAATCCATTTAATAATATCAGTTTTTATTTGTGTGGAAGACAGGAAAGAAACATGACTGAGAGATCAATTAGGAGGATATTACAACAATCCAGGCTATTGTTGGGCTGATGTTTGCCTGAACTGAGGAGGTGTTTGTGTGAATAGAGACAAAGAGGCTTGTGCAAGATATGTTACAGAAGTAGAATTGACAAAGACTTAGTACCTGATTAGGTGTACACAGGAAGGAGGAGAGGAGATAAGGAGTGTGAGGAGTCAAACATGACTCTCAGGCATTGAACATAATGGACTGGAAGAATGGTGGTACCCTTAACTGGAAAGTTTAGAGGACAGATGGTTTTAAAGAAGAAGATAACAAGTTCCATTTTGTACATGTTGAATCTGAGTTACCTATAGGACACCCTGTCATAGGTGCTTATTTGAAACTTAGGAGAGACTAGGGTAGGCTATATAGAACTGGGCATTACCTATAGGAAGATGATAACTTGAACCCAAGGGAAGTGATGAGATCAAGAAAGAGTGTAGAGCAAAAGAGGCTCATGACAATGGTGGGGGATACTCACAATTAGGGCAAGGAAGGAGAGAATAAGCATTTATTAAGCACCTAAGTGCCCAGCACTGTGTTAAGTGCCTGTCAACAGCTCTGTGAGGTAGGTGCTATTATTATCTTCATTTTTCAGCTGAGGAAACTGAGGCAGATAAAGGTTAAGTGACTTGCCAAGAGATACACAACTAGGAAATGACTAAAGCTGGATTTGAACTCAGGTCTTCCCAACTTCCAGCCACAGTGCTGCCCATACAATATGAGTGATGAACTAGCCAAAGGGATTGAGGAGAGGTCAGATAGATAGAAGAACCAAGAGAGGGATGTCTTGAAATCCAAGGGAGGAGACAGTCTATATGGGGAAGGAGTGGTCAGCAGTGTTAAAATTGCAGTGGTCAAGAAAGATGCTAAGTCATTAATACGACTGAGACAAAGGTCATTGGATTTAACAGTCAGAGGTCATTTGTACCTTTGGAGAGAACTCTTGTGGCATTATTCTCATGACTAGGTATTTTTATTGTCTACATACCTTATCTTCTCTGTTGGACTGCAAGCTCTTTGAAAATAAGGGCTGTGTATTATGATCTTTTGTATTGTATTTTTTATTTGTATGTTTGTTATTAGTGTTTATTATTATTATTATTAATCATTATTATGTTTGCATTATACTCCTTTTGTACACAGGTTGTAGTCTGGTGCCTTACTAGCGGCTATGTGACTTTGGATAAGTTCCTTACTTCCTCAAGCCTCAGTCTCTATATCTGAAAAATGGGGATAATATTTTCACTCCCTCCTTGACAGGATTATCATGAGGAAACTATTCCTTAAACTGGAAAACTTTGAAATGACATCATTGTTAAAGGTGTTCATTAAATGTGTGTTGAATGAATGAATCATTTGCATTTCACACAGTTTCACATACATTCATTTCAGTACATCCTCACAAAAGTCTAGGAAAGTAAGCAGAAATTAGAATTCCCGTTTTACATGTGGGAAAATTGAGCTGCAGAGAAAAATAACTTGCCCAAAGTCACTCTGCTGGCTACTGACAGGAAAGTTCAAGCAAGCTCTTCATTCTTCTTCCAGTTCACTCTTTAATTCAGCATATATTAAAGAACACACATCATCTTGCTGATAATGTGTGGGTATGATTGAAATGATGGATGTGTGGTCAGTAGTCCTTCCCACATGACATGGGTGTATTAGCTATCCTTTGGTTAGTGGCTTAGCGGCTAAATGCTGACCTTGGTACTGCTGATGACTCAGACTCTTAGATGCCTTCTGCCCGTACTCACAAAGTCTCCCCCACTCCCCCCATGCCACCCTCCTCTCTTCAGATTCTTGTCCTGTCTGATTCCCAGAAACTTGCAACCATGCCATGTCATTAGAGACTGTTTCAGCCTGTCTTTCAAAGCATTTCTCTCACTTGCCCTGCTTTCAATTTTCTCACTTTGTCTTCCCTTAAAGCATTTAGCTACCTGGGTGTTCAGTTATTTCCATGGAATTATGATGTGACCGGAAACTAAATGTGACCCAAAATGAATAAAATGTCACAGGACCATGGATTTAGAACTGATAGTAACCTTAGAAGGCAAGCAATTATATGTAATAATCAACTTATGAATAAATAGTATATTACTTATAAATATTTAACTTTCATTATTAAAGTAATATTAAATTTATTATTAAATTTTAACTTTTATTCATTATTATAATTATTTAATTTAAATTTATTATTAAATCATTATTATAGGTAAACATTATTTACAATAAGTAAATATGTTACTTATCATAAATATTCTATTTACTTCTCTGTATAAATGATCCATCTTTCAGAAAAAGGCAAAGTTTTGGAGGACGCAGATGATTTTTCATTTTGTCTTGGCAGCCCCAATGGCCAGCAGTGTCTGGCACAGAGTGAACACTAAATGTTTACTGAATTGAACTAAATATAATCAACCACCCCTCATTTGACAGATGAGAAACCAAGGCCCAGACAACTGTAGAAATGGACTTAAAATACAATATGAGAGGTGTGGTTTTGGACATGGTCATTGTGGGAATTTGTATAATTAGACTATGTGTTTTTGTTGTGAAGGTTTTCATTTTCTCTTATTATTCAGTTAAGGGAGGGAAGAATAAGGAAGAGGAAGAGAAAATAAATTCTTGTTATTTTTGTTAACTGGAGGAAGGGAGAGGGAGGGAAGAAGAGAAAGAGAGAGAGAAAGAAAGAGAGAGAAGAAAGTTTTTAAAAAGTTAAAGAAAGAAAAGTTAAGTGACTTGACAAGGGTAACAGTGGGAGAATGGGAATTTAGACCCAGATTGGCTAGCTCCAAATACTGCACTCCCTTTCTGCTGTGCCATATTGTTGCTTTGAATCTGAACCATAGGATATTTTCATTTTCCTTTTATGGGTCATTATTTCAAAATACATTTAGACTTTTTAAAATTATTTAAGGAAAAAATATAACAGTCTTCACGAATATCCATTTGCAAATAAATTATTTAAGTTTTGAAATGGATAACAAATATCCCTTTAGGGAAAATGAGTTAAGAACAGAGAATAAAACGCTTTATTCATTAGCTAAGTCACCAAGTTCCACTGATTCTTCTTTTATAATATCTCTTTGGTCTGTTTGTTCCTTTTCATTACTATTACTACTACCCTAGTTCAGACTCTTACCATCATGGGCCTAGACTATAACAGCCCTCTTGCCACAAGTCCAGACCATATTTAATTGTTCTGTTCACCACTGCCACATAAATCTGCTTACAATGCCATTGTGATCATGTTATTCCTCCAATCAAAGATATTTCAGTTATACCCATCTCCATTAGAATGATATCCAAATTTCTAGCATTCAAAATTATTCCTAACTAGGCCTGACCCACTGTTCTTACCTATCTCCTGCTGTTAACTCACAAGAGATCTTTGTTATTTTCACTACATTGAAAAACAAACCCTTCTGTGTCTTTGCTCACACTCTTCACCATCTCTTGGAATATTCTCTCTGCTCCTTTCCATCTCTCCAAATCCTAGCCATAATTCACCTTGAATCTTATCTCCTCTGGAAGAATCTTCTCTAACTACACAGTACTTACTATCTGTACTATTTATCTGACAAATTGCTTCCTCATGGCCTTGTAACAACTCTTCTTCTATTATCTAGAATTATAATTTCAATTTAGTCTTATGGGTTCATCTTCAGATAGTTTGAGGGCTGTGCTCATACCCGAAGACTGATAAAAAAATCTCGAGACAGTCCCACAGCACAAGGAACAGATTCCCTAAGGAACGTTTATGGGAAGGCATAACTAATTGCATAGGAGGTGTGAATGAGTGACTATCTATACCACTGGAGGGAAAAACCACATCAACGAACCTCAGAATTTCAAAATTGTAAGGTGCCCCACCAGTTATGTAGACCAACCCAATCCCCTCAAAAATGAATCTGCTTTACAACTCACCTGATAAACTGTCATCTAACTTTTACTTAAAGACTTCCAATGAGTTAAGAACCCATTATCTTCCCAGGGATCTCAATCCTCTCTTGGATAGCTCTAATTTAGGTTAGGATATTTTTCTTGATATCAAACCTAAATTTGCCATTTCTCAACTTCCATTCATTGTTTCTACTTCTGGGACCAAGAAGAACAACTCTAATCCTGCTTACAAATGAAAGACTTTCATTTATTTGAAGAGAACTATCATGTCTGCTCTACCTAATCTCCTCCAAGCTAAATATTTCCAGTTCATTTAACTGATCCATATGTGGTATGAACTTGAAGGTCTTCATTGGCCTGATGGATGTGCAATTTGTCAATACCTTTCCACAAACTATGGTTCTTAGAACTAAACACAATACTCTAGGTGTAGTCTGGAAAGGCCTGGGTACAGCAGAATTACTGTAAGTTATCCCTCCCTTAGTACAGCATTAGCTTTTATGTTTGCCATACCATACAAATGATTCATATTTTTCATACACTAAAACTCCAATATCTTTTTTATCAGACTGTTGTATAACCATGCCTATCCCATCTTATATTTGTGACAATGATTATTTAAACTCAAGGGTAAGACTTAACATTTATCCATATTAAATTTCATCATATTAGATCTTCTTAGATTAGATTTTGTTCAATCTTTCTGAATACTGATTCTGGATAATTTTGGATACTGTCAAAAATTTTTATATACTATTTCTCCCAGCTTGTCGTCTTCTATAACTTTTTTCCATGATAAAATTATAAGACCTAATTTTAACATTTTTCTTATGGTTTTGACATTTATCAATAAACATAATCACTTCCGTATGTAAAAGATGAAAAGAAGATTGCATATGGAATTATGAATCTACCATTTAAAGATTATTTTAAAATATGTATCAAATATAATGTAGTATCAAAATTGCCCCTTTTTACTATCTCCTTCTGAATTTCCTTGTTTATGATGAAATAATTTTTATTTTTTCAATTAGCAAGCATTTATCGATCTGTCCCTGTTCTACATCTATTGACCATTAAAAAAAACTTAAAAAATAAAGCCCAAAATATACACATGCATAATTTAGCAAAACAAATACACACATTAGCCATATCTAATCATACATATCTCTTACTGCACTTTAAGTTCATAGCTTATCTCTTGGAAAGTGAGTGAAATAGTTCATCTTCATTATTTTGGACTAATGGCTTCTCACTCTTATTGCCCAAAGTTCTAGTCTTTCCAAACAGATTCTCTCTATAATATTACCATTTTATAGATTGTTTTCTAGTTGTGCTCACTTTGCTTCATATCAATTCTTAGAAGTCTTTTCTGTTTCCTCTGAAATTGTCCATTTCATCATTTCTTGTGGCAAAAAAAAAAACATTCCATTGCTGTCACTTGCTTAATTCATTTAGTTTTTCCCTAATGAGAGACAATCATGTTAATTTCTAATTTTTGCCTATCGTGAAAAGAGATGTTATAAATATTTTTGTTACTATAGAGACTCTCTCTTACTTGGATTTCTTTGACGACATGTGCCTAGTACTAGTATATCAAGTTCAAAGGGTAACATAGATAATTTTCTGACCACAGTTCGAAATTGCTTTCCAAGGTACAGGACTAATTCAGAGTTTCATCAACAGTATGCAAGTATACCTGTTTTCCCACAGCCCCTCCAACATTTATCATGGTCTTCTTTTGTCATCTTTGACACTCAGATAGATGTGAAGTAAAAGTTGTTTTAATTTGCAATTTCTCCATTTACTAGTGATTTAGAGGATATTTTCATATAATTGTTAATAGCTTAGATTTCTTCCTTTGAAAATCAATTATTCATACTTGATGATTTATCTTTCAAATCAATTCTTTCTGTCTTGAAAATGAGATCTTCATTTTAAAAAAAAGACTGTTTGCAAAGATTTTCCCCTAGTTATCTGTTTTCCTTTAATTCTGAATACAATATTTTGTGTAAAAGCTTTTTGATTTTTATATAAAAACTTCATATAATTTTATATAGCAAAAATTATCTATCTTGTGTGATCCTCTCAATCAATGTTTAGTTAGGAATACTTCACACATTCGTAGATCTAAAAGTAACTTTTTCCTTACTTTTATAGTTTATTTGTAATATGAATTTTTGTATCCAGCTTATATATTTGTTTGGAGTTTTCTTGCTGTGTAGTGTGAGGTGGTGATCTAAACCTAATTTCTGTCAGACTTCTATCCAACTTTCCAGCAATTTTTGTCAATTAATGAGTTCTCTCCCCAGTAATTGGGGTCTTTGGTCTTGATCAAACTATACTACTGTGCTTGCTTCTGTATGTTATGATTATTATCTTTTCCACTGGTTGACTTTGTGCTCTCTCTCTCTCTCTCTCTCTCTCTCTCTCTTTCATTCTCTCTCTTTTCCAAACAGTACCAAATTGGTTTAATGATTACTGCTCTGTAGTAGACTTTGAGATCTCGTATATTTAAAAAAACAGGCCCCTTCCTTCCCACCATTGTTCATTATCACTCTTGACATTCTTGACCTTTAGTTCTATGGGAATTTCATAATTTTTTCTATCTTTGTAAAATATTTTGGGGGAGGTTAACTGTTACAACATTGAACAAGTACCTTAACTTATGAAGTATTATCCTTTTTACTATATTGGATTGACCTACCGATGATCAATTAACATTCCTTCAATTATTTAGATGCTTTCTATTTCTACAAAGAGTGTTTTATAGTTAGACTCATGCACTGCCTGAGGGAACCTTCATGAATATACTCACACATGTTTTATAGCTTTTGTAGTTATTTTGAATGGAATTTCTCTTTCTAGGTCTGTCTGCTGAGGTTTTGTCTGTAGGGACAGTGATGACTTACGTACATTTATCTCATATGTTGTGATTTAGCTGAAATTTTTATTTCACTTAGGGTTAGATGACGCTATTACCATCCAGGTATGCCATAGTATTATCTGTAGAAAGTAATAATTTTGTTTCCTTTATGTCTGTTTTTCCCCTCAATTTCTTGTTGTTGTCCTGTTGCTATAGCTGGCATTTGTACCAGTAAATGAAATGACAATGACAATAATTAAACATCCTTAATTTACTCCTGATCTTTTTGGAAAAGCCTTTAATGTTTCTCTATTACATACAATGTTGTTACTAGATGTAGAGAAATGTTATTCACTATATGAAAGAAAAGTCCATTTATTCCTATGATTTCTAGAATTTTTAATAGAAATATATTGGATTTTTTCAAAAGCTTTTTCATGATAGATTTATATAATTATGTAATTCGTATTCTTTGTATTATTAACATAGTTTATTAAATTTATAACCTCCTTTATGTTGAACCAAATCTGCATTCCTGCTAGAAGACCAACCAGGTCATA
>CM053580.1:62013475-62041551 GCA_028627135.1 Pseudochirops cupreus | reverse complement strand
TCCTCATTGGCTTTTTGGGCCTCTTTTGTCATTTGAGTTAATCTATTTTTTAAGGTGTTAATTTCTTCAGTAAGGTTGTTGACTCTCTTTTCATGATTTTCTTGCATCATTCTTATTTCTCTTCCCAATTTTTCTTCCACTTCTCTCATTTGGTTTTCAAAATCTTTCTTCAGTTGATCTCTAGCTTTTTGGCAATCTTCATGTTTCTTGGAAGCTTTTGGGGTGGGAGTTCTTACTGCATTGTCTTCCTCCCTTTCCTGGCTTTGTTCCTTCTTTTCCCCAAAGAAGGAATCTAGTGTTTGGTTGCTGTTCTTACTTTGTTTCCTATGCTTATTCATGGTTGCCATTCAATGTTTTTTTGTTTTTGTTTTTGTTTTTTTAGTTCTGTGGAACTCTGCTTCCAGAGGGAACAGCTCTGACCCAAATTGCTGGGGTTTTCCCAGTTGCCAGGGCTTTCAGGAGGCTTCTGGGTCCCTCCCCAGCTCCAGCTCACTGAAAAAAAACCTTAGGACCACCATCCAAGACCACAATCCAGATCTAGGCCACTCAATGTGAGAGCACTTGGATTGCTTGGCCCCTCTGCTGTCTGCAGGCCAGGAGCTCTGAAGTGGCAATGTGGAGGCAGGTCAGAACCTCTGCTTTCTGCTTCTTTGCCCTGGGGGCAGCTTGGCCAGACCTGCTTTTCTTCCCCGGTATTTAGCCAAGTTCCACTAACCTGAGTCCTTTTATCTTATGGCTTGATAATTCTAGATACTGCCACCCCTGCTGCAGATCTGCTCTCCTGAAGCTCCAGCCATGGAGGGGCTCAGCTCGTCCAGCTGCCCCCAGGGCAAAAACCCCCGATTCAGGCTGGGCTGGTTTCTGCTCTCAGAGTTGAAATGGTCACTTTGAGCCAAGCTGCCTTCAGCAGGGAATATATCTGTGTAAGTTTTAGAGCCCTAGAATTTGTTTAGTCATATTTTTGGGGTATTTGATGTGGCTGTGTCGGAGCTGCAATTTCTTGCTGCTCCTACGCCGCCATCTTGGCTCCGCCCCCCCCAATTACTTTAGCTATATTCATAAGTTTTAGTTATTGTCATTTTCTCTGATGAAATTTTCTTTTGTTTCTAAAGTTTGTTTTTTGATCTAATGGTTCTTTAGAATTACATTATTTAGTCTCAATTGTTTTTTTTAATGCTTTCTTTAAGAAATATTTCCTCAATATCGTTTTATTGTGTACTGATCAATAAATTATTTAACTTTTCTACTTTTTTGGTGAAATCTTTACCTCAATATGTAGTGAATTATTTTAACAAGGTCATATATAGCTGAGAATTATGTAAAATCCTTTCCAGTCCCATTCAGTAACCAGAAATATATGATGTCTAGTTTATTAAAATTCTATTCCAGGCCTTAACTTTTTTCTTATAAATCTTTCAATTAGATTTATCTGAAAGGATCTGAAACATTCAATTTTTTCACTGTTATAGTTTTACTCTCTATTTCTCCCTCCAATTTGATAAAGATTCTATGTTATGAAATACATATTTGTTAAGTATTGATATTGACTCATGAGCTGTGGTGACTTTAAGCATAAAAGTAATTTCCTTGCTTATTTCTTTTTATCTTATCTATATTTAATGCAGCCTTATCTGAAATTATGATAACTACCCCGCTTTATTGAATTCAGATAAAACATAATAGATTTTCCTACAATCCTTTATTTTAACTCTGTATGAATCTTTGTGTTTCAAATATGTTTCTTTTAAACAACCTACTGTTAGAGTCTGCTTTCTAATCCATCCTGCTTTACTCTTCTGTTTAATAAGTGAGTCTATAACATATACATTTACTCTTGTGTCCTCTTGTACTCATTTTCCTCTTTGCTGCCACTTACACCTTTACAAATAAGGAGGTGGCAGAAGAGAAGGAGTTTGTCTAATACTTGTGATCCATCTAATAAGTTCAATAGCCTATTTCTTTGTTATAGATCTTCTCCCTATGTCATCCTGATCCCAGGTTTTTACTTTTTCTTCCTTTCTTTTTTATCCTCCCTGCATACTTCCTTCATCTAACATTCCTGTTTATTTTTCTTATGACTATTCCTTTACTTTTCATGCCCCTCTTTACCCCTCACTTATCATTATCCTCTTCTGTTTCCCTTTTGAGATGATCATATTTCTGTATCAAAATCTCTCTATGTAAGGTACAATTTTAATAAATCTCCCTTTATCTGATTCAGATGAAAGTGAGGTTAATGGGAGTCCCATTCCCTCAACACATTCCTCCATGACTATGTACTCTTCATCAAATGCACATCTTTTTTGCAATAGTGATTTACCATCTCTTTTTCCTTCTCTCCTCTCCAGTAAATTCCTCTGTCTCTCCCATTTTGTCTTTTTTCAATACTTGTTTCATTGAACAAAGCCACCATAAATCTGTAATTTTATCCTTTGACTCTGACCCTGAAAGATACTAGAGTTCTGAGAAGATATTTGTTCTTTCAATATATAAATGATTCAACCCCATATATTATGTTACAACTAAAGAAATATGTACCTTTCTCTTGGCTCCTGCATTTCCATTTCTAAATGACTACATAGAAGGATGGTGGTTTTGGTGTCCCCAAAATATGGGAATGCAGGGAATATGCCAGTTTTCTTTACCTATGTCTTGCCACTGGATTCCTGTGACCCTGAAGGAGTGAGGCTGCTGACTTTGCACAGCCTTGCCTCACTTAAATCCAATTCACTTGCAAGTCAAGACATAACCCTCCTGATGTCATTGGTTCTCCTGGAAAATGAAGGAGGAACAACAATCAATCTGGGGACATTATCTATGTTGTTCACAAGCATTCCTCCCTGCAAGAATGAGAGTTGGAGAAATTTTTGTTTGTTGACTCAGTCTGTTTCATAAATCTGTTCAATGTGTTCTATGGTTTCAAAAAACTGGAAAAAAAAAGAATTCTTCCTTCTTTACAGACTAATAAAAAATGCCAAGCAGTATAAAGGTTATGTGCCAGAGTGGAAAGAATACTGGACATGGAAACAGATAATGTGGACCCCAAGTCTGTCAAGGATACTGACAAAGTATATGGGCTTAGATTCTTTAACTTGCCTTCCATTAATGCCCCCTACACACACAAATATACACACACATACAGTACATCTTATCTGTTCTTTTTTTTTTTTTGGACTTTTCAGAGGACAGAAGGCAGGCCAATTGGGGTTAAGTAACTTGCCCAAGGTCACACGGCTAGCAAATGTTAAGTGTCTGAGGCCAGATTTGAACTCGGGTCCTCCTGACTCCAGGGCCAGTGCTCTACTCACTGTGCCACCTAGCTGCCCTTCTCTGTCCCTTTTGAACCCTATCCATCCTTCAAAAAAGCAGCAAAGAGAGCCAGATCTGGTGTCAGGAGGAGCTGAGCTTTGGGATTCTGCAACATGCTAGCTTTTCCTGTTCTTGTGACTTGTCTTTCCAGTTAGTCTGGAAGCTCCTTGAGGGTAGAGATCACAGCTAATTATAACTTTGCTTCCCCTACAGGATTGCTCATTGCTTATGGTATTATATAGCAATTCAATTGATTGTTAATATTAAAAACAAATATAAAATTATAATAATAGCTGGTATTTATACAGTGCCTTAAACTTGCCAAATCTATGTCTTTTCAAATGTTAAAGCACTATATAAATGTCAGTTATCTCACTTAATCTTATTTATTAACACATATAAATGGGGATAATTGGACAATAAAATATTCAAAAAGATTTCCTTGTACCCACCTCATTCAAGGTAAGAAGAATGTTACAAGGGAAAGAATGCTGTATTTGGAAAGAGAGGTCCTGGGTGACTCTGCTCCTCACTGCCTGTGTGACCTTGGGCAAGTCATTTACCACTCAGAGGTCCAGTTTCCTCAACTATAAAATTAGAGGATTGTACTGAATGGCCTCATCTAGCTCTAAATATGATTTTTTTGTTTTGGTCATGAATTCAATCTCTATTATTTCTTCATATCACCAGAATAATGAATTACAATTTTTTAAGAGTATTACATAGTCTGCAGTTACTTTTAGAATGTGTTATAAAGGGATAGAGTGCCAGGCCTGGAGTCAGGAAGACTTGAGTTCAAATCCAGCCTCACAAACATACAGCTGTGTGACCTTGGGCAAGCCACTTAACCCTGTTTGCCTCAGTCTCCTTATCTGTAAAACAAACTAGAGAAGGAAAGGGCAACCGCTCCAGTATCTTTGCCAAGAAAACCCCAAATGGTGTCATGAAGAGTCAGGCATGGCTTAAAAAAACCAAAGGGAAATCTCTCAAAATAGTCCCCCCCAAAAAAGTCTACTTTGGAATACGAACTACTTCCATATTTGACAACAAACATGGAAGAGTACTACAAATCTTGAAAAGCAAAAATGTAGCTGACTGAGAATGGAAGCAATCCTGAGAAGTATTGCAGACAATCTAAGACTAGTTAGCATTATTTGCCTGCAAAGATAAAGGAATAAACCATCCAAGAAGATTTGCTTGGCAACAGGAATCTGGATTTCAAGATTTCCATTGCACATCTGCATGCTCATTTCCTAATACCCCCAATTAGTCAGGAAAATAGCTACTTTTCATGGTTACTAGGTTACCTGTTGATTGGACAGAGGGAGGAAAATAATATAGGAGAAAGAAATAGAAATGTCTTATTAAGTGTCATTTTCTATAGAAGAATGAAGAGGAAAAAGAGTTCTCAAACTTTTCTTTTCTACTGGTTCATCTTTCTTACTCAATTAGCCTTCTAGGATTTGAGTCAAGCGACTAGTGTTTAAATCCCATCTTGGCTATTAGCTAGTACACATACGAGTGCATCTGTGTACATGTATATTACATGTGTGTATATGTATGTATATGTTTATGTTGTGGTTCAGTCATTTTTCAGTCATGTCCAACTCTTCATGACTCCATCTGGGGTTGCCATTTCCTTCTCTAGTTCATTTTACAGACAAGGAAACGAAGGAAGACAGAGTCAAATGACTTGCCCAGGGTCATACAAAGAGGAAGAGTCTGAAGCTGGATTTGAACTTGGATCTTCCTGACTCTGCAGTGCACTATCTACTTCACCATTAAATACATGTGTTGCTTTCATCCTGTCACTTCATTTCTCCAGCTTTCAATTCTATCATCTGTAAAATGAAGAAACTTAATGAGATGGTTTCTTCCAATACTAATCTAGGCTTCTATGAAACCTGTCATATCATCCCCATTAAAGTTTATGAACGACAGTCTAGGGCAGCTGACCCACTCACTGTCCTGGGAAGAAAATGGACAGACACTATGGAGGGACTAATGCATGCATCAGGATGTGACCAGGGTGGAAATGATGAGGTGTAGGCTCTAGGACCCCCCCTTGAGCTCTCCTTGAATCTTTGAGGTACAGGCTCTGGGAAACCCCTTGAAGTCTGATTGAATCTTCCCACTTGATGAGGCATTTGCAGAGGCCATAAGTATTTCATTGTGGCTGGGCCCAAACCTCTGTTACTAGACTGGCCCTCCACTGTCCATCTCCTTCCCACCCTTGAGCCTATCAAAATATCAATCCACTCTTGCATTGACCTCATTAATTTCTCCTGAAGGCCCTCCCCAAACTCTTCCTCTGGACCACCCCTAGATTCCTCTGTATATAAGAATCCCATCTCCCTTCCATGTGGTGTGAGAGCCCCACAGAATGCCCTAGCACAGACTTATTCTGTGACAGACTTACTGTGTCCTGCTTGCCCCATGCAAGCATCACAGATACCAAGGCTCCTTAAGAGTCTACCCAATATGGCAAACTTTCAATAAACTTTGCTTTTCTTTGGCTGAGAAGACTTGAGTTGAATTCTTTCAGCAAAACCCGGCATGTTGGTATTTTGGGGTCTAAGGCAACCCTAGCCCTCTAAGTAGGTAACCTCTTCAGAAACACACTACCAGGAAAGTACCAGTTTGCTCAGCTAATATTGTTGGGCCTTTCTTGACTCAATAATATAGGTATTCACAGCTGATAAAGAGGTTAGGCAGAATCTTTTTACAAGTCAGTTTAATCAGTTTAATACCTCACTAATACCTTCTGATTAGATTTTAGGCCTTCTATGACCATATTAACTGAGCTTGGGGAGGAAATCCCTTCCTTTGCACGTGGGATTCAGTTAATCAAGTTGTGAGTTATGAGGGTCTGGTGGGAGAATTTTTCTTTTTCAGTCATTTTTTGGCTATGTCTGAGTCATCATGACATTTGGGGTTTTCTTGGCAAAAATACTATTTCCTTCTTCTGCTCATTTTACAGATGAGAAAACTGATGCAAACAGGGCTAAGTGACTTGCCCAGAGTCACACAGCTGGTAAGTGTCTGAGGCCAGATTTGAACTCATAAAGTAGGGCCTTCCTGACTCTAGGCCATGCACTCTATCTACCACACCACCTATCATATGTTGGAGAATAGGGTGGGATAAATTAATATTTTGTGTTAATAGAGCACAGCAGATAAAACAGTGGATGGGGAGGGGGAAAAAGGGAAGGGAAGATCTGGGGTTTTAGCTTGGCTCTGCCTATAGCAAATACTTAACACTTATAGAGACTTGGAGGTTTGCAAAATACTGCATATGTGTGTGTACATATATACATATATATATGTATGCATGTGTATGTGTGTATATATACACATGTACACACATACATATATATACATACACATACACACATATATACATATATATATGTGTGTATGTATATATATATACATATATATGTGTGTGTGTATGTGTGTGTATATATATATATATATATATATACATATAAAATTTCATTTGATTCTAATACTGTTAGATAGTTGCTGGCAAGTTCCCTCTTTTACAACTCAGGAAACTAAGGCTGAGAAAGGTTCAGTGACTCACCCACAGTTATACAATTACTAAGTGTCTAAGGCCAGATTTGAACTCAGGTCTTCCCAACTTAAAGTCAAGTTGCCTGGCTACCTTATTATTATTCATTTACCTGGGCCTCAGATTTCTCATCAATAAGATTTCAGTGGCAAGACATAAGTCAGGAATCCTGGTGATGGCGCAGGATGCAGTGGGAGACCTTGGCTTTTTTAAGCTAAAGTCTTTCCCAGGTCTGTAAATAGTTTGCATTGAGATGTCTATGTTCATACTTCTTCCTCAGCACAGACTGTAAGCTCTCTGAACCCTGAGACTTCTTCTACCTCTCCTCCCTTTTGGGGGGAACTTTTTATCACCATTGCCCAGCCTAACACATAGTAGGCCCTTAATAAATGTTTACTGATTGACTTCCCAGCACAGTGCCCGTTAAGTACCTAAGAAATATTTGTTGAATGGAATTGAATCCATCCTATGAGCCTGTTAAAAAAAATCTTTATAGGGCCTTGCCTTCAATAATGAAGAAAATTAAAAGGAGTTTGTTAAGCATCTCAAGGCAACAAATATAGAAAGCATCCTGGTAAGGATTTCAAATTGTCCAGTGCTTTTACAGACAATTTTTCATAGTAAGAGTAAGACAATCCTGATAGGAACACATTTCCGAAAGGTGATGGGCCATTGAGTCTCATCTCCTTTACTGTTGCTGCACCATAGGGAAATGAGATTAGACAAAAGGGGTATGGGATGATGTACTGACTAGCAGGTATTACAGATGATTAGGAGATGTGATCAAAGTACATGCCACCTCTCCCAATAGACTATTGAAATGTACCTGGAATACAAGCAAGACTGGAAACAGTGGAGTCACTCAGATCAACTCAGCACGAATGATTTGACGTCTTACCTGGAGAAATTTCACTATTTTCACTCATTTAATAAACATAAATAAAGCACCTACTATGCACCAGACACTGCACTGAGCCCTGGAGATACAAAAACACAGTCTCTGCCCTCAAGGTGCTTACAGTCTAATGGGGGAGACAACATACAAACAAATAAATACAAAGCAGGCTATATACACAGGATAAATAAAAAATAATTAAGGGAAGGAAAATATTCAAATTAAGAGATATTGGGGAAAACTGTGTGTATTAGGTGAGATTTTAGTTGGGATTTAAAGGAAACCAGGGAAGTCATTACTTTGAAATATTCTCGCGGAAACCCAAATTGGGAGTTGCACAGTTCAAGAAATGGTACTCCCTCAAAAACTGTGAAGAAGCTAAATTTTTCTCTAAAGTCCCTCATCTCAGCAGTTCACTAGCTCTTCCCCTGGAGGTGCTCCCTTATTTCATTCCCCTCCCATTAACCTGTCAATTCTGTTCAGTTTAACGTAACCACAGTATTAAACACAGTGCCAGGGGGCTGGGTGGAGATTTAAAAACATCCAGTCAGGTCTACTGACAGTTCCCCATACAGGCTTTTGCATTTCCTCCCTCTGTGCCTTTGCATGAACTGTCCCTCCAGATCTGGAATGCTCTACATCTTCACCTTAGTCTTTAAGAAACCAAGAATTCTGGGGAAGAGAAGCATTTCTTCTCCATGGTTATCTCTTTCTTCTTCCCAAATTATTTCATAAAACACTTTTACAAGGTTTTTCCCACTGTGGCTACCTCCTTCAGGGCAAAGACTGTTTTGTTTTGTTTTGGTTTGGATTTTGTCATTGTAGCTCCCGTCCCAGATAGTCAACTCTTAAATACATATTGAATTGAACTGAAAGCAAGCTCAGTTTAATCCTAAAGGATGGGTGGGTGGGGAACCAAGAGGGTTAAAATCAAGTCTTGTCAATCAATCATTCAGGGTAAGTAAATTTTAGGTAATCTGAAGAGTGGGAAAATTTATTTTTTTTATGCCAGAAAATGTGTCCTTAAGCTGAGCAGTGAAGAAAGATAAGGATTCTTAGGAAGTGGAGGAGGGAGTGCATTCCAAACCTGGAAATTCATACAAACAAGCTGAGCCAGAAAATGAAATGTCAAGTTAGGGGACTATCTCTAGTAATCAGTCATTCTTGGGTAGAACATTTATAGTTGTTCGGTTATGTCTGACTTGTCATGACTCTGTGAGCTACACTACTGTCCATGGAGTTTTCTAGGCAAGGATAGTGGGGTGATTTACCATTTCCTTCTCTAGCTGTTTTTGTTTGTCCTTCATTCCTGAAGAGGCCCACAACATGAGGGAGGTGATACCATGGCTTACAAGTGAATTGGGTTTAAGTGAGGAAGGGCTGTGCAAAATCACCAAACTCACTTTCTCCTCTGGAGCCATCTAGGTCCAGTGGTGGAGATATAGGTAAGGATGACTGGAAATGGCCCTGGATACAGAGGGAGACTTTGACCTTTTTAAGATAAGGTCTTTTAAGATAAAGTCTGAGGCAACACCTCATTCAGTGATTAAGACTTATTCAGTGAATAAGGCTTTCTCTAGTAGATTAAGGCTAATAGGTTAAGTGACTTCCCAGAGTCACACAGTTAACTAAGTGTCTGAGGCTAGATTTGAACTCAGGTCTTCTTGGACATAGAAAAGGGCAGAAAATGTGAAGTAAAACTAAAAAGATAAGCTTGAGCTAACTTATCAAAAGGGTTAAGGAACTTGTACTTGCCCCTAGAATTGATAGGGAGCCATAGATGGGTTTTGAGAGGAAGAGGAACATGATAAAACCTATGTCTTAGGAAGATTATTTGGCAACTGAGTGGAAGATAGTTTGAAGAGGGGAACACAATGCTTGTTCCTAACACCTAAGGCTATGATAACAGCATAGGTGAGAGTTGATGAGTGTAGTAAGTGATGTGAGCAGAGAGGAGTATCGGCAAAAATAAGGCATAATACAAGCTCCTCTCCCAGGGAAAACATGCAAGTTATAAAGCTTGAGAAGACATTGCCTTTGATTAGAAATAGAAGAAGAGGGAGAAGGGAAAGACATTATTAGGAATGCCAGCCCCCAACCCTGGTCATTTTACAATTCCTCTTGCATTTCTATCAGATGGTCCTTTCATGTCTTTCACTTAGATAGATTTTGGATTGCATTGATTGAGACACTGATTAAAAGCTGAAACCCCTTCTTCCTCCTTTTCACCAGGGTTATTCTGGTCCTGATCTTTATGTAAATCTCCTATAGACTACCTACCCAACCAGTTGAGGCTTGTCCTCTGGCTCTGCTGCTGTTTTATTGGTGATGGTAACCTTGATGAGGCTGTCTGTTATCCTTATCTGTCTGTTATTTCTCAGTGAATGCCCTTTTTATATCCCCTTCCTGCCCATCTCCCTTTTCCACTTATACCACTTTGATACAATCCTTCCTTAGATTTAAATGAATGAAGCAATCCAGAAGCAGCAAAATCTTCATCTTAGCTGATGAAGCTAGGGGCCCTATTATTTCAGGCACCAGTGACCAGGTAGAGAAAGAATTTGTTGGTCATCAAAGCCTCCCTGATGCCCTTGAGATGACATTTATGTGGGTGTTCACTTACTCTACCTAAGGGTAAGGCTAGCTTCATACTCTTTATCATTGTTATCTCTAGTTAAGAAATCTAGATAAATAATTTTTAGGGTTTTGAGGTGTTTGGTCTATTTTTCATCATTTGATACGGGCAGCGAGGTGGTATAGTGGATAGGATGTAAAGTATATAGTCAGGAAGACTTACCTTTCTGAGTTCAATTCTGGCCTCAGATACTAGCTGTGTGACTCTGGGCAAATCATCTAACCCTTCTTGCCTCAGTTTCCTCATCTGTAAAACAAGCTGGAGAAGGAAATGGCAAATCACTCTAGTATCTTTACTAAGAAAAATTCTAAATGGGTCCACAAAAAGCTGGATATGACTGAAAGGACTGAACAACAACATCATTTGATGCCTTAGGTAACTTTGTTGATGGTCCTTTGATTATCAACGTAAAGTAAGATGACAAATAGTGGAGTTGCCAAAGATACTTGCCACTATTAGGTTGAAGTCCTGGCAAGGTCTAAAGGAAAGGGAGATTTCCCAAGGATAGGAATGTTCTCCAGATGTTCCTGTTTGTGAATTATATTGTTGGAATTGCAACTATACACATGCATACATACATACACATACATGTATAGATATGTTTTGTGTGTATATATATATACACAATATGTGTGTGCATATATGTATATATGTATGTGTGTATATGTTTGTGTGTGTGTGTATGGTTGCAACCCCAACAATGTCATACACACACACACACACACAGATGCACACTTAGATTATACGGTATAGAGATGGAAGGAACTGTAGAGATGATCATGGCTGGCACTTTCATGTAAGAAAACTGAGGCCCAAAGACGTTAGTGATTTTTCCAAGGTTACATGGATAGGAAGTAGCAGAACCAAATTTGAACCCAGGTCTGGGTGCAATGTTTCCACAGAAACATGCTGCCTCTCTGGACCCGTTTCTTCATCTGACTATGTTGCATCAGTGAGATGAACCAATAAGTATTTAATAAGCGATTATGTGCCAGGCCCTGTGCAATGTATCAAAAGAGACAATGCAGATAAAATGGTATTCCAGGACTGACGCAAGGTGATGGGGAGAATGGCATTAGCAGCCGGGGCAATCAGGAAAGACTTCAAGTGATGCTCAGAGTTTTAAAGGGATCTAGGGAATTCCAAGAATCAGAAATAAGGAGGGATTATATTCCAGGCCAATCATAGAGAGAGGAATTAGAACATCATGGAAGGAAAACGTTAAGAAGGCCAATTTGACTGGATTGTAGAGAATGGGAAGAGGAATATTATATAATTAAAGATGGAAAAGTAAGTTTTCAGCAGGTTGTAAAGGGCTTTATATGTCAAATAGAGGAGTTTATATGTTCTCCTAGAAACTACAGTTTATTGATCAGGGGAATGACATGGTCAGAGATGCACTTTAGAAAAACCACTTTGGCAGTTGTCTGGAGGATAGAGTGGAGTAGGAAGAGGCTTAAGGCAGGAAGAAAAATTAGGAGCCTATTGTAACAGTTAAGTCAAAATGTGATGAGGCCTTCAAGTGGAGAGGAGTGCTGGAGACATTGCCCCCAAGGGGAGCTATGTGAAAACTCTATGAAAAGAGAAAGGACATCCAAACTCTGAAATTCTAGGAGTTGTGAGTTAATCTTTGCTATACACAAATGAAACATGTGCCTCACTGTCAGGGTTCTCTCTTAGAGTGCCCTAACTTACCAGCAGAGGCAACCAGTTTCACACACAACTCACTGACGCTAGTGTACCTTTCAGGAACAGAAGAGTCACAGCTCTGAGGTCTAAACAGAAAAGTTTATTAAGGTCTCTCCACGGGGAAGCCTTAAAGCCATATACTAAGGCAGGCTTCTGAAGATACCTCCCAGCCCTAGGTCTTAAATAGACCCCAGATCCATCTACCACACGTGATAGAACCCAGCTGAACAGAATTGTGAGAGGGGGAGTGCAATTACAAGGGTATGAAGGCCCCAAGGTGTGGAGACGCCAATCAGAAACAAAGGGTAACCCTACGCAAGAGAGTCCTGAGCAATGCAGTATCCCCTGGCAGGGGACAGTGCGATATGCCCTGACTTCCACGTGACCCAACTAATTCCCGGGCCTCAAACACTTCCCTGTGGCATGACACAACCGCTTGCAATGTGAACCTCACACCTCACTACTTTTGGCCTTTAAATCTGAGCCCACTCTTCTCTTGGATGCTATGTATGGTTAGGGATTTCCCCAGATTTTCATAGGTAATGTTATATTTTTACCAAATATTACTATACTAACTTACTAAACACCTTTGTTAAAAATGAAGTCTATTGGTTGATTTTTAATAGAAAGTACACCACTGTGGACTCTTGATCTTAAGTGTTAGCAGTAGAGTGGGACTAGAACTAAAGACAGAGATTGGGGCTGGATATATAGATCTAGGAGTCATCTACAACAAGATAAGAAATAAAGTCATGGTGACCGATGAGGTCAAGTGAGAGAGTATAGAGAATGAAAGAATGAGTGATCAGTAGAGAACTTCAGGGCATACCCACAATTAGGTCACGTGATATAGTTGATAATCCAGAAAAAGAGGCAGAGAGGAAGAAAGCTTTCAGAGAGGTAGGAGAAAGATCAAGACTAAAGTGCCTAAAACAACACCACTACCGTGTCCAAACTCCAAAGAGATTGAGGGAAAGGATATGTGTATGTGTGTATGTGTGTGTGTGTGTGTGTGTGTGTGTGTGTGTGTGTATGTGTGTGTGTGTGTTTGTGCGCATATGAAAATATGTATAACAACTCATCTCATAATAGCAAGGTATTAGAAACTAAGGGGATATCTATAAAATGGAGAATGGCTGCACAAATTCTGATATGTCAATATAATGATATACTATTATATTAGAAATGACTGACAGCATGAGCTCACAGAAACCTGGAAAGATCCGTACGCACTAATGCAAAGTGAAGTGAGAAGAACAACCAAGAGGATAATTTGTATAATAACAGCATTGTAAAGATACAGAGCTTAGATATACTTAACATTGACTTATACAGTGATAACCCATGATTCCTGGGGACTGATGAGGCATGCTACCTACCTCCTGACAGATGATGGACATATAATGGGACATGTATGTGTATATACACATGCATGCCCACACCTATACATGCATGTATCTATATATGTGCATATACACATATACAAATACCTATATATGTGCATACATACACATACCTACATGGGCATATAAACATACATGTATTTGTATGTGCGTGTGTACATAATGCATACATACATAAAACGTAGCCTACATGAAAATTCATTTTTATTTTACTATGCATATATTTGTTACAATGGGTTTTGTTTTACTTTTTTTCCCCCAAGGTGAGATATAAAGAATATAAATGCTTATTATTTGAAATTTTAGAAATATTTTTAGAAAAGAATTGAATAGGAAAATCAAGGGGAGGGGTATCTCAAAAGCCCTGGGAGGAGATCATATCCACAAAGAGAGAGGGATTTCTAAAGTCCTATCCAGCTTCTATGATGTTATGAGGTTATGATTGTCCAGAATAACAATGCTACAAACTTCTCCAGACACGGAAAACAAGTGCTTTACGGATATTATTAAGAACAACTCAGAAATCTCTGGAGTCAGCAATACCCACTGTCACTGCCAAACCACTCAAGTCTGGATACTTCATTTTAATAGACCAGCCATGACCCCACATTTGCTCCTAGGCTAAGACTTGGCCAAATTTATTTCAAAACATTTGGTGGCAGAGCTTCAAACCTTCCTACAATAGAGATTAGATATTAATGGTGCTGCTATGATTTAAAACTTTGAAACTCAGTCTGTTTTTCAATGGAGGAAAAAGCATAGCCACAAACAATTTTAGTTTTAAACCTACCTCAAAAGTTTCTTTTAGATCTTTAATGCACTGCTGAGGATGATCTACCCTGGAAGCTTTGAACTGGCCCCATTCAGGCTGATTTGGACTTAATTGCACACCAGGGGCTCCAGTGTAGCCTTTAGACATTATGAATTGTGGCAAGAGCCTAACATAACTATGCAAATTTACCCACACCTGCAAAATTCCAAAGTATGTTTCTAAAATCTAAACCATCTTTCACATATAGACTAAACCTTCAATATTCTAAAGAAAAATAAAGCTTTCTTTTGAAGGTTGAAAAGAAAAGCAGATAAATTGGTTCCCAATGCAGCAATGAATGCTAATCGATTGACTAGAAAGAGTCAGAGAAAGCAAGCCACAGTATAGGCATAAGCCTGGAGCTGGAAGGGTCCTCAGAGACCATCAAATGCACCCTCCTTGTTTTACAGATGAAAAAATTAGGGCATAGGAAAGTTAAATGACATGCCCAAGATCAAACAGATAGCATTAGAGGCAAAATTCAATCCAGGTCTTCTGATTTCAGAGCCAATGCACTTTCCACTTTATTTTATATAGATCTGTATCCACATGTATAGATATAGATCTGTATGTATATGGATAGATATAGATTGGTATCCATATGTATAGATATAGATCTATATATCTATAGGTCTCCTGAGTGCTAAGTCTAGGGAAGCATAATACATAGACAGATATATAGATAACTCTCTCTGTCTCGCCATCTCTGTCTCTGGCTCTCTCTGTGTGTCTTCCCCTCACCCCTCCCCCAAGTACATCCAGATAGATATACATCTAGATAGATATACTTGTTCAAATTTCATTTTGAAATACTTGGAGAGGGGCAGCTAGGTGATGCAGTGTAGGGAGCACTTACTCTGGAGTCAGGGGGATCTGAGTTCAAATTTGGCCTCAGACACTTACTAACTGTGTGACCCTGGGCAAGTTACATAACCCCAACTGCCTCAAGGGGAGAAAAAAGGCTTGGAGGCAGAAGTTCAAACCCTCCTATAGTAGGGATTAGATGTTAATGGTGCTGCTATGATTTAAAACTATGAAAGTCAGCCTGTTTTTCAATGTAGGAAAAAGTCATGGATTTTAGATAGATCTGTATATGTACATATATATATATATATGTATATGTGTGTGTATATATGCATATATATAAGGGTGTGTGTATGCTATTTTACAATATACTTCATTATTTTAATTTATTTGTGATGTAATTAATGTGAGTACTCAATCTATCCTTCTCTAATCACAATCTATTAACACTTTTGTAACCTGTGCAAACTTTATCATGTCTTCCCTAAATAATTCATGGGATTTGCTCAAGAAGGGAGATAAGACAGATGAGTCAACTATCCTCCTATTCTGTTCTAGGCTCAATTATCTTGTTCACCTAACACACAAATGTTGACTGACCATTTACATCAGTTGTTAACCCAAATACATATTAGAACCTGGACAATGAGCATTATTCATCCACTTGTTTTTTTTTCCCTCCTGAGATCTTTGTTAATTTTAAGTAGTTCCCCCCTTACTTCTCCCTATTGCTTACTTTTCGACTCTCTCCACTCTGGTGGTAGTTTCCCCAGGGGCTGGATCTCAAAGCATCTCGATTTCTTCCCATGCCGGGCAATTCATGGTTTGCCAGAGTGGGTCTCTGCCCCAAGACACCTGCAGAGGCAAGGGTAAAGAAAACTGGCTCCAGTTGAATGCTTAACTATTTCCCTCAGACCTAATGGAGTTCTGCATAGCTCTGTATAGATCCATATTCGTGATGCCCTCGCCTATTTCCTCTGTTCCTCAGTTCCCTGGACCAGCTGGAGTGATTTCTTGTCATTTGGAGTTTGAATTTCTGAGGTTCTGAGGGGAGGAGGACCGAGTTAGGGCATGGTGCTCAATTCTTTTTCAAGCCCTCTGTTACTGGGCTCTCCTACAGAAATCTTTTATAGCACAGAGCACTCTGCCTTAGCAAATTTCTACAGTTTGGAGCTTGGATCTCCACAGCACTGGAAAGAGTACATTATGTGTCAAGCCCATGGGTTAGGGCAGCCTCACTGCATTGTAGGCAGTGGGAGGAAGGGTGTTGTTGAATGAGCTCAAGGTAGGTGTTAGTACATGGAGGTTTTTCTTTTCTTTGTTTAACCTTTTGGGTTTCTTTTGTCCTGGATCATGGAGATAGCTGAATTTACTTATTCTTTGGTGCATAATATCTGTTTTTAAGAGGTTTGAGAGGTTGTGAGAATCAGAGAAAATGATTAGTCCTCCCACCTTACTGGCCACCTGACTCACTCTATGAGTTTTTTAAGCATGGTCAGGGAAAATTCTTATAAGTAATTATAAATCTCATTCATTTAGGAAGCTCCAAAATATTTTGACACCTGATGTAATCAACAAAATGTCATCCACAAAAAGGAGCATCTTTGGAAAACCCAGCTTAGGGAACCCTTTGGATTCTTTGCTGATCATTCTCCAGAATGTGGTGACAAACACCTTTGGTCTACATATGTCTCCCCCCTCTTTTATGCCCTTCTTGACATTAGTAAAAAGAGAGAAGTGCTTGCCCCAATAGTCTATCAGTGGCTAGTGTGTGTGTGTGTGTGTGTGTGTGTGTGTGTGTGTGTGTGTGTGTGTGTGTGTGTGTGTGTGTATCAATGGTATGCCAGAGCCAACTCAAACCAGTTCTCAAGCTGACTGTTATTTTCAGTGTGACCATTAATACCTTCAAATTTAACAACTGCCATGATTCAAGGCTTGATTTTGTGCTTAATTGATTGTCTAGACTTGAGAAATTGATGGAGAACATGTTAATAATGCAGATTAAATTTAAAAGTATGACTGTACATTCACACACACACACACACACACACACACACACACACACACACACAAACACACACCCAAGAGCTGGTTGTTAAACACTTACCAGAACACCCCTAAATGTATATCAGGCAAATTACATAAATGGCTATAAGTTATGGCCAGAGTTAATGAGAGAATTGTATTAGGTGATTTCTAATGTCTTTCAGCTTATAACATTCTGTGAGTTTGCTGTCTGTGGAAATAAGATAGAAGACAGTACATTTTGCTAATAAATTTAGTAACCATCCATATGGACATACCAAATAAAGTAGAAGTTGGTGGGGAAGAGCTGTTCTGCCTAAATTATTCAGACCAGTTATTTGCTAGGCATTTTATCCTAAATGTGCTCATTTTTCAATTTTCTGTCTCTGTGTGTTTCTCTCTTCCTCCTCTCCACTCCTTCACTTGCTTCTTCTGTCTCTGTCTTTCTCTCTCTGTTTCTTTGCCTCTCCATGTCTCTCTGTCTGTCTGTATCACCCCCCCCCCCCCGCCTGCCCCTTGGTGATTTCATCAGCGAAGAAAACTTCTGGTGAGGGACTTTCTCTACTAATGCAGATCCATTTCTCTTCTGTAATATAGTTTTAGAGATCTGCTTGGAGCACCAAGAGTTTAAGCTAGTTACCCAGAACCTTTCAGTCATTAGTATCAAAGATAGGACTTAAACCTAGGTCTAACTGACTCTAAGGATAACTCCCATTCATTATACTTCCTGGCTCTCACTTTCCTGAAGTGGAAAACCTCTCATCTACTTTGCAGACACCCCGAGCAAGACACCTCTCTGGGTCTTAGTTTCCTTCCCTATAAAATGTGGGAGTTGGGTTGGATGATATCTAAGATCTCTTAGGTATATTTCACAAATTTGAAAAATTTATAAATTGTCGATGGTGTTCAGAACATGGACTTCTTGATGCTGCGAGAGATAGTAGCACAGAAAACTGCTTATCATGGCCTTAGTAAATTTCTGCAGTTTGGAGCTTGGATCTCCCCAATACTGGAAAAAATGCATTTTGTGTCAAGCCCATGAGTTAGGGCAGCCTCACTGCCAGTAGCATGGTTGGCAGTGGGAGAAAGGGCATTGAAGCTTAGCCAAGACATGGTCGATGCCCTACTGGTTTACAGTCTTGGAGGATGATGAAACATATATAGATGTGACTATCAAACCAAATAATGCATTAATGAAATGGGGGAATGAGGAGACTGTGCCTAATTTGGATGGGAAAGAATTCATAGAGGAGGGGCCATTTAAGTTAGGTTCTAAAGGAGAGAGAGGAATTCAACAATGAAGAAGAACACAGAAAGAGCCTGAAAATGGCAGGGTGTATAGAGAGCAGCAGCTAGTTCAGTTTGTGTATAGCATAGGTACCACATTTCAAGAACGTTGATCAATGACAGTGTACAGAAGAAGGTGATATGCATAATGAAGGGGCTACAGATGGTGCCATATGAAGAGAGGTTGAAGGGGCTAGGAATTTTTAGCCTGAAGATGAAAAAACTAAGGGTGGAAATGATAGTCATCTCAAGAGCTGTTGTGTGAAAGAGAGAATCAACTTGTTCTACTCGGCCCCAGGAGGCAGAATTATGACAAATGAGTAGAAATTGGAGAGAGGCCAATCAATGTAGGCTTGATAGAAGGAAATATAAGAAGTGGGATGGGCTGCCTTGGGAACTCAAATGGTAAATGGTGAATTTACCTTCGTTGGAGACCTTCAGTTTGGCATTTGGAAATCATTTGTTGGGTGTGTTGTAATGAGGATTCTAGTTCAGGTACAGGTTGGAATGGCCTAGGAAGCCCCTTCCAACTCTATGCTTATATGGCAGGTGATAGAGAGCAGTAAGAGAGGAGGGTAGGAAGATATTCTGGTGCCAAACTGTAGAAGGCCTTGAATGCCAGCCAAAGAAAATTTTAAATTTATTCAGTAAGCAGTTGGGAACCATCAAAGCATTTTGAGCAGATTGCTTTGCATGACCAGATCTAAACATACGGAAAATTAATCTGCCATTGAATTATAAAGGATAGTTTGGAGGGGGTGAAGGGGGGGGGGTGGGGCTGTGCAAGGGTAGGGAGAATAGAGTTGGGAAGCCCTGTTAGGAAGTTATTGCAGTAGTCCAGGTGGGTGGTAATGAGGAGTGGTGACAGTAGAAATTGTGAAGAGGAGACAGTTGCAAGACAGATTAGAGAGGCAGAATTGACAGGACTTCATAACTGGTCAGATACAAGGGATGAGGAAAGGGAACAGTCACCAAGGTTTCCAACACAAGAGACAAGGTGACTGGTGGTGCCATAGACAGAAATAGTGTAGTCGGATGTTAACAAGACTGCTCGATTTTCTCCATCAATTATCTGACTACCCACATCCTTCCACTAGAAACTATTAACAAGTCTTCAGCACCCCAAATCTGCTAAGGGTCAGCACACTTTTCTCTTAGGCATCTCTGTTGGCAGTTGCCTGACAGATTAAATCCCATGAAATAAATATACAATTTTGCCAAAGAGGGATGATTAATTATCAAACACCATCAAGGGAAATTTCTAGCTGAGTACAATTTTACAGAGACATTTAAAAAGAACAGCTATTTAATGAAATTAGAATCTCTGGGAATAAATGCTAAAAATGTGAGATGCAATAATTTCTAGAGAAAATGGCAGTGGATTGGGCCTGGTTACCTGGTTACCTTGATGTGAGGCCATATGGACTTTCAAATTCCAGAGAGAGAAAAAGAGAAAAAGACTGCTGGTCACTCCTCCATTCTTCAGAAGAGCAGAAAAATATAACCAATGAATTGCCCCCTCCCCATTAAGATACAGTTGTTATTTGTTTGCTCAGACTCTTCTCTGTTAGGAAACTCCCATTCACTTTTCTCTCCAAGTTTCAGTGATACGGAATCCCTAGCTACCCTCCTCTTGACCTCCATTGCCCATCCTCAATTCCCCACGCACCTCAATTCTACCCCCAGAAACGACACACTTTATCTCTGCTAACCCCTTCTACTATGCACTCTGGAATTTATGCTCCACAATCAACAAGCTTCTATTTCATTTTTAGATCTCTTCCACACCTTCATTTTTTGGCTTTCACAGAGATGCAGATTCCTTAGGATGACATTCCACCCCTGGTTACCTTTTCCAATACTACTTGTGCCTTTTCTCAAACCCCTTGACACACTGGTCCTTAAGGGGGAATTAAAATTTCCTTGCTCCCATTTCTAGACTCTCCCTCTGCCACTATCACTCAAGAAGCTGTTTTCCACTAGTCCTGGTCTTTCTTGAGAATTTCAGTATTTGGTTATCAGTCCTCCTCTAGACCCCCAAACTTATTATTATAGAGGACTTCAAAGTTGTTCCTTCAAATACCCTTACCTCCCAGTTCATCAATTTATTAACTTCTTATAATCTACTCTTCTCCACTTTAGCTCTGAAAAAGGAATGCCATATTCTTGATTTCACCATTACTTTCAAGTGATCAAGGACTCAAATTCTGATTTAATCATAAATTCATTTCATATTTCCATATGCTTTATACTACCTGACTCTGTTTTTTGTCTTCACCACGAACTTCAGTCCCTTCACTCCAACGTACTTTCCCAAGTCATCTCCCCCATGCTCTGGCTTTGCTTTCCTCCTCTCCCCAATTCAACTCTGTATTATATTCTACTTTTGAATCTCTTGTTCCTTTGTCCTCCTTGCCAAACTCCAACCCTGAATTACATCTACCATACAACGCCTCTGCTCCTACTCATGTGTTACTAAATGGATCAGGAGAAAGTCTTATGCAATAATGTTGACTGAATCCATTATAACTCTGCTTAATGTCCATTGTTGTTAATAGCAACTGGGCCCTCACCATAGCAAGGTACGTTTATTCCTCCTTAATTACTTTTCTATCCTGATTCCCACAGTCAGTCAGTCAGTCAGTCAGTCAGTCAAATAGCATTTGTTAAGAACCTTCAATGAAAAACACTGGAGAAGGGCGGCTAGGTGGTGTAGTGAGTAGAGAAATGGCCTTGGAATCAGGAGGACCTGAGTTCAAATTTGACCTCAGACACTTAACATCTACTAGCCATGTGACCTTGAGCAAGTCATTTAACCCTAATTGCCCTGCCTTGCCCCCTCCGAAAAGCAAAAAAACAAAAAAAAAAGCAATGGAGATAGAAAGAAAGGTTAGGGACAGTCCCTACTCTGAAGGAGCTCACAGCCTAAGACAGTTGTTCTCAACCTCCCTAATGCTGCGACCCTTTAATACTTGTATGTGGGCATATCTGGGCACATCTGCATGTGGGCGGACTCGCCTGGAGACAGATAGAAGAGCAGCGTCTCAGTAAAGACCATCGGAAATATGTGTTTTCCGATGGTCTTAGGTGACCCCTGTGAAAGGGTCATTCGTCCCCCAAAGGGGTTGCGACCCACAGATTGAGAACTGCTGGCCTAAGAGGTCAAACAATATGCAAACAAATATAGAGATCAAGATATAGATATACAAGATATATACAGGATAAATTGGGGGTAATCTCAGAAAATAGGCACTAAGATGAAGGGGAACTGGGAAGGGCTTCTTGAACAAGGTGGCACTGTAGATGAAATCTGAAGGAAGCTAGGAGGCAGAGATAAAAAATGCAAGTTCCAGGCATGGAAAAAGTTGAGGGTAGACAACGGAGTTGGGAGACAGACTAACTGCATGAAGGCCAGTGTCACCAAATCAGAAAGTAAGGGTTGTAGGGAAAATGGAGAATGGGGGTAAAGTGCAAAATTGGAAAGGTAGGAAGGGACCACATTATAGAGGCCTTTTCATAGACAGAGGATTTTATATTTGATCCTGGAGGCAATAGGGAGCCACTAGAGCAGACAGAAGGGCAGACAGGTGGCACCATGGTGCACAGAGTGCTGGGTCTGAGATTGGGAAGACTCATCTTTCTGAGTTCAAATCAGGCCTCAGATGCTTACTTGCTGTGTGACTCTGGGCAATTCACTTAAGCAGTTGCCCAGTTTCTACATCTGTAATATAAGTTGGAGAAGGAAATGACAAAACACTCTAGTATCAAGAAAACCCTGAATGGAGTCATGAAGAGTCGGGCATGACTGAAACAACACAACAAGAGTTGACAGAATTAGGGGGACATGGCATGGCCAGATGACTTAACTATTCTCAGCAATGCAATCATCCAAGACTACTCCAAAGGACTAATGATGAAAAATGCTATCCACCTCCAGAGAAAGAAATGATAAAGTTTGAGTGCAAATCAAAGCATACTATTTTTCGCTTTACATTTTTTACATTTTTTTCTTTGGGTCTATGTCTTTTTTCACGACATGACTAATATGGATATTTATTTTGCATGATTGCACATGTACAACCTAGATCAAACTGCTTACCATCTCAGGGAGTAGGGAGACAAAGAAGGAAGGGAGAAAATTTGTAACTCAAAATTTTTTTAAATGAATGTTAAAAACTGATTCTACATGTAATGGGTAAGGGGAATAAAATGTTATAAAAACAAAATCAAACACTACCTTCTTCATGAGGCTTTTCGTGATTCTTCTCCATGATCTGCTAGTACCTTCTCTCCAAAATAACTTTGTATCTTTGTGTGTGTGTATGTGTGTATGTTTGTATATGTGTGTGTGTATATATACATACGCACACATGCCTACACACATATATGCACACCTATATGCATATTATGTATGTATGGATGTGTATATGTATATATCTTATAATGTAATTTGCATTTATACATATACACTTACGTACATACACATGTACCCATGTGTATATATTATGTGTGTACATGTGTATATGTATATACGCAACATTTTTTTGTATAAACATATGGTAATGAGAAGGGAGAGAAAAAGAAAGACAAGTGAAGAAAGGAGTGAGGAGAAAAGTGAGAAGAGGAAGAGAAAGAAAGAGAAAATACACACGAGCTGTACCCTCTTGCTAAGCCAGAAAGAAAAGATCATGAACAAAACTAATTTCAAAAGACCTATGGCCCCCATTACAAACAGTTAGTAGATCATAACTATTCATTACAATAGTGCCAGGGATGACTGAGCACTCAGGTTCTTAACATGGAAAAAGGATCAAGTTTCGAAGAAAACATATGAATAATCATTAATATAATCAATCAGCAATTATTTATTACTACCATGTGAAAGGCTCTGTTCTAGACATGGGGTATCCAAAGACAAAAACAAAGCACTTGGAGAGTTTCTCTTCTGTTGGGGGGAGAAGACCTGTATGCATACATATAAATGTATGTACTAAGTAATTAGATGGTGGGGAGGCAGTTGTGTCTGCAAGGGTGGATCAGGAAAGGCTTAATGGTGGAAATGGCATTTGAGCTGAGGTTCTAACTTTGCGTCACTTCTTGAGTAATTCCTCCTACTTACTATGACTTTGAGAAACATTTCAGAAAGATATTTTTAAATAATTGAAAAATGTATTTATATAGGATTTGATTTAGCAACAGTTACTCAATATTCATTTATTCAATAACATGTATTGAGGTCCTGTGGGTATTCATACATTTGTTCAGCAGGCATACATTGAGGTCTGCAATGTACAAAGTCTGGGGCTCAGTGGGATGCAAAGACAAATGAAGGCCTTTTGTTCTCATTTATAATCTAGTAAGGAAATAAGACATGGGTGCAAATAAACTGTAACCTTAAAAAAAGAATGTGATATGGATATGAAAACATAATGTGGCAAAAATTCAGGAGAAGATTGAACAAATGAATGAATGAAAAACATTTCTAAAGCACTTACTATGTGCCAAGTACTATGCTCTGAGGATACAGATCCAACAGCAAGACAGTCCCAGTCCGTAAGAAGCTTACATTCTAACAAGGGGAGACAGGACAAATAGTGGAGGTTAGGAGAGGATGTTTTGTTTTGGAATGTCACAGGGATGGTGAATAGATCATAAGAGAGTCCATTGACATGATCTTTTCAGAACCAAGAGGTAGCTATTGAGGCATAGTGTTGTAGATTTGGAGGTAGGAAAACCTGAGTTCAAATCCTGTCTCAGACCAGTACTAGCCATGTGACCCTGGGCAAGTCACATAACCTGTGTCAGCCTCACTTTCCTCATAAAATAATAGTACCTACTTCACGGAGTTGTTGTGAGGATCAAATGAGATAATATATACAAAATACTTTGCAAACTTTAAAGTACAATACTACCCATTATTATCAACACAGATTTCCTTATGATTATTAATCTCAATTTACTGTTCCCAGAGCAAGCAGCGGAAAGCTGGAGAGGAAAGGTCAGTGTGTTTTCAGAGCAGATGGCAAAGGACAGGATGGACAGTCAGGCAGTTGAGATCAAAGCAGTTGAGAGCAAAGAATGACCAGGAGCTAACTAGATATAATAATCATATATATCAATGCTGGCAAACTCACTATTCAGAAAAAACATAGTCCGAGGGCAGTGATTCTAAAACTGAGGAAACTGTTTACCTAGAGCATGACTTCAGAAGGTCCAATGGTCTGGAGGGAGCCAAAGCAGGATGGATGAGAACTTGAGAGGTTGGTCCAATAGAACATAAGGAAGAGATCATTTCTAGCTGGACAGGTCCCATAAGGCTTCAGGGAACTGGTGGGATCTCAGTTGGCTCTTGAAGGAAGGGAAGGATTTTAAGAAATGGAGATTTGGGGCATCTAGGTGGTACAGTGAATAAACTACCAGCCCTGGCTTCAGGAGGACCTGAGCTCAAATCTTACCTCAGACATGTGACACACTTACTAGCTGTGTGACCTTGGGCAAGTCACTTAACCCCAATTGCCTTGCCTTCCCCCCTCAAAAAAAAAAAGAGAAAGAAATGGAGATTGGTGCTGGGATACTCTACGCTTAGAGACTGGCCTGAACATAGACCAAAGAGTGGAAAAGGCCATGTTTAGGGAACAATAAATATCCCATTTGAACTAGTGGATAGGTTGTGTAAAAAATAATTATGAAAAATAAGATGGAAGAAATTGGTTAGAGTTCATTTGTAGAGGTTTCAAATGTTGAATTGGGGAGCTTAGAATTTATCATGTAGGTAATAGGATGTTGTTGTTTGTCCTTTGGTCTCGAAGAAGACCTTGACACCAAGAAGGCCATGCCATGACTTGCAAGTGAATTGGATTTATGAGAGGGAGAGCTGTGCAAAGTCACCAACCTCACTCTCTCCTCCCTAGCCATCTGGCTCCAGTGGCAGAAAAAAAAATAGACTAGGGCCTCAAGGCAATAGGTAGTCACCAAAGAGAAAGAAATAATTAAAGTTGTGATATAGGAAGGTTAATGTAGTGGTGGATTGCCTGATATTGGAGATTAAAGAGACAGATACTCTAGGCAAGGAAACTAGTTAATCAGCTGTTAACAATAATTCAAGAGAAAGGTAACAGTGGCCTGAGCTAAAATGGTAACAGCAGGAATGGCAAGGAGGCATTGTGTCTGAGAGAAGTTTTAAGGATAGAATGAGACAGGATTAGATAGGGGTAAGTGAGGGGAGGTGTGTAGATAGAGATGAATCTTGGAATACTGGTAAATTTTGGATAGGAAGAGAGAAAAGTCATTCCAGGCAGGAGAAACAGCATTTGGAACTGGGCAGCAGTTTCACTGTGAAGGATGAGGTGGTTACATACTATATATAAAAACATTGATTGTCCTTCTACTATTGATATACAAGACAGTGTGAAATCACAGCTTAGTGTTGAAAACTTAAACGCATTATTATTCAGTGGCTTTAAGGCAGGTACAAAATTTTCTTATTGCTGTCAAAAGATCCATTGTCAAAAGGATAAGTGGTTGGATTTGTTAATTTGGTCTTCCTTATTAGTCAGGTTATTCACAAAGCTAAAGGTGTACTGAATCTTTAATGGAATAAGCTGGGATCCAGGTCTGGGGGGAAATTTCCTTACAAGCAATATTGTTGTTGTTGAGTTGTTTCAGTCACGTCTGACTGTGACCCCATTTGGGGTTTTCTTGGCAAAGATACTGGAGTGGTTTGCCATTTCCTTGTCCAGTTCGTTTTACAGATGAGGAAACTGAGGCAAACAGGGTTAAGTAATTTGCTGGGGTCACACAGCTAGTAAGTGTCTGAGGCTAAATTTGAACTCAGATGTTCCTGAATTCAGGCCCAGTACTCTATGTACTATGGCCCCACCTTGTCATCAATATACATAATGAAAAAAGGAAAGTATTTGGAACGGTCAAATTTTAAAACAGAATATAGTGGTAAGAACACTGGAAATCAAGAGACTTAAATTTTGGTCCTATCTGCAACTAACTTGATGTAGGATCTAATCATAATAGTTACAGGAATTTGGTTTTAGGATCCCTTTATACTCTTTAAAATTATTGAGGACTCCAAAGAGCTTTTGTTCATCTGTCAATATTTACCATATTAGGAATGAAAAATCTTAGTATTAATGAAAATAGTTTTGATCTCATGAACCCAGAAAAATGGCCTTGGGCATCCATGGTTTGAAAACTGCTCTGTTAGGCTATAGCAAATAAAGGAATGGATTAGGGTTCTAGTTCTCATAGATGATGCGATAAGACATAAAACTGGAAACATAGGTTAACAAGTAAATCACAGGTGACCTTGAAGGTCAGACTAAGTAGTACAGTCTTTATTTGGTAATAATAGGGAGCCACTGTAGGTTTTAGAAGGGGAGGTGGATGAGCAGAAGAGGTGACATGCCCTGAGGTAGCAAGGTAGCAAGATTCAATGGTTCTCACATCTAGAAGAAGTGTGCAGGCTGAATTTGATTAATCTACCATATAATCTGACTGTGGAAGCACAGATGCACCCTGCAAAGATTCATGAGCCCTTATCTGGTGCCACAGAGAGCACTGGAAACCTTATTGAAATCCTGAAGAGTGAATTTCTACCTCCAAAAGAATGCCCCCTGAGATGTGCAGCCTTGGAACACTGAATAAAAAAATTAACAGCCAAACATGAAGTATGAACTTCAACTTCCTCTTGGTTTTGCTATTAGATACAGTACTTAAATTATTAGTGCTTGTACAACTGTCTAATCCTTTAAGCCCAGCTAAATTATTTGTTATAATTATTTCCTACAGCATGAATTCTGTGCATTATTTAGTATTACCAAACACATCCTCTCTTGTTACTATTGAATTTATCATCATGTAACTTCATCAAACACTCTTGTCCTCCTATTATGCTGAGTGGATTAGAAATACCTTATTCTGAAATAGCTCTTTCTCATGTTAATCTGCTGAGTTCAGATTCCCCCTTGTAGGTACAGCATGACATGACTGAAAGGCTTTAATCACTTTCCCGCTGGTCATTGCCTTATGTTAAATATATTCTTTAGAATGGGAAGTTCTCACATTATATAGACTTAACAGAAGGAAGTCTAATCTTCTGGAAAAAGGAACTAGGAAGCTAGGAAGTAAATGAAATGGCCCTGCACCCAGGTTGTGTAGGCAATGGGAAAACAGAGGGACTTCTGAGTTCTGAGATAAAGAACATAGCAAGTACTTAATAACCATTTATTGACTGATCCGCTGAATTGAGGGAGGAAGGCTGTTTCTATTTCTGGGTGGTAGTGTTCAGGAATTCAATCCAGTAGTCGGGCTTCTTAAATTGTGGGTGCCAGCTCCTATTTGGCAACAGGAAAAGGTTTCTGAACATGTGACCAAAAATTACTTCAAAATCAGGCATGTGATGAATCCAAGGTGTTTCTGGTAGTGCAACCTTGACTCTGAACACACAGCATGCACACTTTGCACTGCACATGCCCTCACACCACACAATACCAATGAACACTGCCGAAAGACAAAAAGGGGTCATGAGTTGAAAAAATTTAAGAAGCCGTGCATGTGTTGACCCGAGCAGCAGCTGCCAGGGAAAGGTCATGAGAAGTTCTAAAGCCTAACTGGATGTTCCCAAAACACTC
>CM053580.1:61981914-62012975 GCA_028627135.1 Pseudochirops cupreus | reverse complement strand
AGGGAAGGGAAGGGCAGGGCAGGGAAGGGCAGGGGAGGGAAGGGCAGGGGAGGGAAGGGCAGGGCAGGGAAGGGAAGGGCAGGGGAGGGCAGGGCAGGGAAGGGAAGGGCAGGGGAGGGAAGGGCAGGGCAGGGAAGGGAAGGGCAGGGGAGGGCAGGGCAGGGCAGGGAAGGGAAGGGCAGGGCAGGGAAGGGAAGGGCAGGGGAGGGAAGGGCAGGGCAGGGGAGGGCAGGGCAGGGCAGGGGAGGGAAGGGCAGGGAAAAGTATAGTCTGTGACAGTAACCATACTGATTGTCTTTAGTGGTAAGCCTTCAAGAAAACAACCCATTTTACCTTTAAGAGGAGAGAGGTTCAGAACACATAGAGATGACATAAATACAGCCATAATGTAGCCTACTGAATTTTTCTTTTTATTTGTAATTCTCAATCTTTTTACTGTATCATTACCTCATAACATTTATCATACCACACACACACACACACACACACACACACACACACACACCCCTAATGGTAGATATATGGATATATTAGGGCTCTTTCTCCAACCCCTTTTCGTTCTTTCTCTACAATGAGTGTAATTATCATCTGTATGTCAGTGACTCCCAGATCAATCAGTCTCTCTCTCCCTCTTTCTCTCCCTCTCTCTCTTTCTCTCTCTCCCTCCCTCCTTCCCTCCCTTATCTCTCCCTGCTCCTCCTCTTCCATCTCCTTCCACTTTTCTCTCTTCCTCTTTCTCTCTCCCTCTCCTCCCTCTCCCTTTCTATCCTTTTCTCCTTTCTCTCTCTTCTGCCTTCTCTCTCTCTCTCTCCTCTCTTTGTCTCCCTCTTCCTTTCCCTCTCCCTCTCTGTTGATCTAGTTAACTCTCTATATATGTGTGCATACATATATGTGTAGGTGTGCATATATATATATGTATGCATGTGTGTGCATACATACATGCAAACAGCTTCAGTCTCTTCCCTGAGTCCAGTCCTGTGTCACCTAGTAGATTTTAAACTAGCTGTCCCCGCAACATCTCAAACTCAACCTGTCCCAAACTAAACTCATTGTCTCTTCCCTCAAACCCATCCCTTTTTCAGACTTCTCTGTTTCTATCAAAAGAACCACCATTCTTTTCAAATCCCAGGTTTGTAATCTTATCATTATCGCTGGCTTGCCATTTTCCTGTACTCCCCACATCTTGCCATCTTTATGTCTTGCATTCAAAACAGCTACTACCTTAGTTCAGGCTCTTATCATCACCTCTGTCCTGATCTGCGGTAGCATCCTCCCAATAGCTTCAAAGTCTCTCCTCACTCCGGGTTATCACACACACTGCTTGAGTGATTTTCATTAAGCCCAGATATGACCATATCACTCCTCCATTCAATAAATTCAAGTAGCTTCCTATTTCCTCTAATACAAACCTTGAACTCTCTGTTTAGCTTTGAAAGTCCTTAACAACCCGACCCCAAACTATTTTTCCAATGTCATTGTTCAACATTCCTCCTCCCAACTTTGGGATCCAGCCAAGCTGGCCTTCTGTCTATTCATCACACAGGATGCTTCATCTTCCACCTTCACAGCTTTGTACTGTCTATCTCTCATGCCTAGCAGAGGTGGTCTTTCTCCTCTATGGTGCATACAACCTCTATCTTCTTTCTCAATGCAGCCCAAATGCCACTTTTTATATGAACCTTTTCCAATTCTCCCAGCTGCTGACGCCCTCCCTCTCAAACTTGCAGTTAATTAGCCACATGACAGTTATTTCTACTTATTCTCCTCATAAATATATTTGGTTTTTTGTATTTATTGTTTCCCTCAATGGAATATAAGCCCCTTATGAGGATGGTTTGTTTCATTCTTCATATTTGTAACCCCATCACCTATCCCTGCATCCTGAGGACCTAAATAAAACACAGTCACACACATGTTCCACCTTGGGAAAATAAATCAAGAACAAGTGCTTAATTAATTTTTATCAAGTAGTGATATAGATCCAGACTGACTTTCTCTCTAGTACCAAATAAAAGACAAAGTGAGAATATAAGGAAAAGTACTACTTTTAGAGTCAAGGAACTAGGGTTCAAGTCTCAGTGCTGTTACCTACAGTCTTGCACCAGCTGGTCCTTCACTCTAGACCCCAGTGTCCTTATCACAGTCTCTAGGTAGACAGAGCCCACATTCATAGTGACCCTGCACTTACTTAGATGGGTGGCTATGAAATGGGTCATTCTTAAGCCCCTGAAAGGAGCACAGTTCTCTAAAGAGGGACTAGGGGATGAACTCCCAGCCCTGCACTAGCTAGGTAAGGTCTACCTTTCCTATGGGGCTCCCATAGCAGCTCATTTATTAAATGCTCACTGTGTGCAAGTTGCTGCGCTAAACACTGGGCATATAAATAGAAAAGCAAGAGAAGGAACTCATCTTCTAATAGAAGAAGGCAACACATGAGAGGAGGTTTCAGCTGCATGTCAGGGGGAAAGGTTCTTGATCCTTAGGTCCTACACAACTAAGTGGTGCAGCAGATAGATTGCTGGGCCTGGAGTCAGGAAGATCTGAGTTCAAATGTGAACTCAGAAACCAGCTATGTGGCCATGGGAGAGACACTTAACATCTGTTTCCCTCAGTTTCCTTAACTGTAAAATGGGAGTAATAATTCTAGTACTTTACCTTCCATGGATGTTGTGAGGATGAAACGAGATAATATTCGTAAAGGGTTTAGCTCATTGCCTGTCGCATAGTAGGTGCATAGTAAATGCTTTATTAGGGTACACCATCAAATCATGTGGTCATCCCTCTTCTTTAATGTTATTTCCACTAATAAAACCATGTCCATGTCTGACATGGAGCCATCTGACAGTGCCAGTGACTCTGACTTAAACTTTCTTCCCTGAGACTTCAGTAGCTACAGCTGCAAGCAAGCAGAGGCCATAGAAATAGGAACCAGGCCCTATTTGCACAAGTGTCGCGTGCCTCAAAGATGGCTGTAGGGGTGGGATGCATGCAGTGCTAGTGGGGGGCCTTGGAAGATACTGCTACTTCTAGTGCTTAAGGCTGCAAGTTGCCTCCCTCCAGATCTGAGAGGAAGGGATGGGTCCATGTGATGGTGATAATTTGACTCACCTGGCACAGAGCATTACTTTTTTCCCTCCCTCAGGGCATTTTGCTGCTTCAACTAGGTCAGCTTGCCTGTCCTATGAGTAGCAGTAGGTTGGGCAGCTGGTGGAGAGGGATGTGCCCTTTGCCACAGCAGTTTCTCCCATGAACTGACTCTGGAGGCTGAACAAGGAGTAGGAACAGAGGTCTGGGGGTGGGGCACAGCTGTCCAAGGGGCTTTGGGGTTGAACTGCCCAAAGCATCTAATGATCTCAAAGAGCATCTAGACAACTACCCCAAGGACTGAGGCCAAAGTACATTTAGGCAATTTCTCCTCTTTTTTTTTGAATTGAGAGTTGGCATGTATTTAGAGTTGAGCATTCCTGTATCCCAGTTAAAGCCAAAAACAGGCAGGGATAACAAAGACAGTGTGGACTGGGGATTCTTAATACCCCCTTTCTAATAGCCCATACCAGAGGAAAGCACTGCACCCCCTAGATTGCACTCTACTGAGAGATTTCTAAGATCATTTCTATCTGTACATCCTACAGTCCTAAGAGTATTTGTGTTTGTATGATTCATAGAAAGTCTAAAGTTAAATATGAGAAAAACAATTGGCTTTGATTAAGCAAGAAAACGTAATTCTTGTTTTGAGAAGGGAGGACGTCCTAGTAAGGCATAAACTATTTTAGCAGGGACATTTGTGGGAACAGTTGTCAGGGAGGCCAGAGCCCAGAATACAGCATTTATTTCTTACCAACTCACATAAGACAAAGGTCTTTTTAAAGGAGATTTTATATACAGGGCAATTATTAAGCTACTTACTAGTCTAGGCTAAATACTATGGACCCCACCATTGAGCCTCTTTTAATGTATAATAACCATTTTCTTTTACTGGGGATGGAAGGAAGGGGGAGAGTTCTTCTGATGATTAGCCCTAAATGCCATTTTCCACCAGCAGATTTCTAAATTCAAGTGATTTACCAGTTCCCAACCCGAGAACTTCCCAAACGAGTCTTAGAATGTTACCTGAGGCTGAGAGGTTAAATGACATGCACACACAGCTAGTAAATGTCAGGAGTAGGATTAAAATCCAGCTCTTCCTAACTACAAATTCAGCCCTCTATCCACCACATCATTCCTCTCCTTTCATTTCTTCTGCTTCCCTCCTCCAAAAACCTCCTCCTCCTCTTCTTCTTCCTCATTTTCTCCTTTCCCTCTCTCTCTCTCTCTCTCTCTCTCTCTCTCTCTCTCTCTCTCTCTCTCTCTCTCTCTCTCTCTCTCTCTCTCTCTCTCTCTCTCTTCCCCTCCCCTTAAGATTCACCCAGTCCATCATGCTTTCCTTAGCCTAATTTTCTGACCACTCCCCATTCTATCCCATGAGCCATACTCCCAAAAACATATGAACTATATAAAGTGAACTTCCCTTGGAATTTGCTTTGGGATTCTGGAGATTTCCAAGATTCATTTCATTAATCATTCATTTCAATAGTTTGAGCTCTATCAGCAATATTTCTTCGCTTCAACATCTACTTTCTTAACCCATTTTTTAAAGTGCTAGCACCCATCTTTGGAGCTCCCATTTATCAAGTACTTTCTACTTTCTGGGGCAGACGCATACTGGGACTGCTTTTTATCTTTTCACCAAGTTTATAATCTGCTGCAGGATGTTCTGTCCTATCCTTCAGTTATTTATATTCCTTAGGCATCTTTTGTGAGATGCCATGTCAAAAGCTATTAGAAAATCCCAGTAAATTATATCCCCTAGATTTTCGTTAATCCACTATTTTGTTGACTCGGAAAATTCTAACAAGAGAGAAAGGCATGATTTACCTCTATACCGTGCTTGATCTTACATGTTTAGGCCTATCCAAGTGTTTTATTACTGGCCTCTTATATGCCCAAACAACTTTCCTGGCATTAAGGTGGGGCTCCCTGATCCTTCATTACTTGTTAGAAGATGGGTATGATGTTATCCATTTTCCAATCTTTGGGAATAGAACTCGTTGCTTAGGATGCATCATCCTGTACACTTAGCAAACAGTCCTACTGTTTTGTATTCAAAGTCCTTCAGAATATATTGCTGATACCATCTGGTCCTGATGATTTATTGCCTATGGGTTTCTCAACTTGTTCCATTACCTCTTCCTCAAAAAATTTTATCTCTTCCAATTCTATGCCATATTTCTGTACAAAGTGCACTTTGGATAGGAATTTCCCCAGAATGCACTGGAGGAATGACAGATGGAAAGAATCCATTTCATCTCACTTCTCTATGGCCTACTCAGTTTCTCAGGAGTCCAAAGAGTCCAGATCCCTTTAAAGGGCTCTTTCTTGACTTTTATGCATTAAAATAGCCTTGAAGGTATTTTGAATCTGGAACTTTCTTTTTGCCATTTGTTGTAGAATTTCATCCATTCAAGGGAACCTAGCTCTTATTCCACTGTGTCAACAATGTGAGTTAAATTTCACATTTGAAATGTTCTAGTGGTCCTAATAGACCTCTTTATGCTAGCAAGATTATGCAAGTTTAATTTTCCCATTTTTGTCTTCAGTGGTTGTGGAGGAAAGGATAACGACAAATATGTCTATGACATATGTAACCCACACATGGACTACCTTTCAGCTTTGCTTTGCCCCTACATTTATAATTGAGCAGGTGTAAAAGATAAAGAGGAAGACAAAATACAGAACAAAAACATTAGGTTAAAAAAATAGTTCAACTATTTTTATCATAAAGTAATGATTAATAATACATTGAGACAAAAAAAAAAACTTCTTTTTCTTCCAGGAGTGAAACAAAACCACAGAATTGCAAAGAGGGGCATAAATATGGACAGGCTGATGGGAATAAAACCCACTTTCAACTTAGTAGCTCTCCCATGCTCTTAACAGAGAGTCCTCCTAAGACCACAAGCCTTTGTCTGACAAGAGAGAGTTCACAGTACTGTCATACAGCACAGCACCATCTGGTGACCCTAGGAACTGAAAACATGAATGCATTTGATCAAATATGTAGATAAATTCTATGCATACCCTAAAAGTGAAGAGAGGTGGCGGGGAGTGGGGGGGCATCTTACTTTAGAGATAAAAGTATTCTGTTGAATATATCTCCATTTTGTTCTATTTCCAACAGTTCTCTTTCAATCAACCAATCAATCAACTGATCAACAAGCATTTATCAAGAACTCTTTACATTAGGTGCCCACCTTTGACATCATACTAGGGCCATATGACCCTGGACAAGGCAACTGAACCTCTCAGGATTCTAAACTATTCTCTAAGACTCTCTAAGCTAATCTCTTAAGTGCAGAGAAGGTACAGGCCTGAATTGTAAAAGGATTTTCCTCTTCTGGGAGTTCCCATGTTAATGAAATCACAAGTCTAAACACTTTTCTTCTTTAATATGTGCAGGCACTGTGCTAATCTTTGGAGGTAAAAAGACAAAAATGAAACAGTCTTTGATGTCAAAGAGTTTATATTCTAATGTGATCTACCTACCTATTTGCACACACATGTGCATATGCTAGGCACATATAGGAACATACATAAGCATATAAATAATACATATAAAATTAATAATTGAATATAAGGTATGTGATATGGTACATACAGGAAAATAAGTGAATAAATATAAAATAAATAAATGAATGTAAATATATGTATATGTGTACAAGGGATATGTAAGCAAATAAATGTAATGTAACGCAAAAAAATATTTTAAAAATACATGTAAAATGAATAAAGGCACACAGAGGAATATATGTAAGCATATAAATAACATATAAAATGAATAAATGAATATAAGTTGGCTTCTTTTTCTCATCAAACTCTTCTGGGATGTTGGAGATTTGGAGAGAAAATAGGCAAAGAAAAATTTAAATGGAGCTTCTAGAATAAATAAATAAATAAATCTCTTTTTTCTTTATTGAAAGAAAAAAGGTAATAAAAGCAGATTTATTTTGAATTGTAGTTACAGTTTATAATATCCACTTTTCTGTGAAAACTCCACATTTTCTCTCTTTTTTTAAAGCTGTGTGATACATTGGAAAGACCACTGGATTTGGAGGGAGAAGACATAAGTTCAAATCCTGTCTCTGACACTACCTTAAGCAACCTTAGGAAATCAATCAATCAATCAATGTTTATTAAGTACCTACTATGTGCTAGGGATATGAAAAGAAGCAAAAGACAGTCCCTTGCTCTCAAGAAGCTTATAATGGGGAAAGGCACAGCCTCTCAATTTTCCCATAACAATAATGAAGGGGTTAGAGAAGACAATTAGGTGGACACAGTGGACAGAGCACCAGACCTGGAGTCAAGAAAATCTGAGCTCAAATTTGACCTCAGACCCTTACTAGCTGTATGATCCTGGGCAAGTCACTTAATCCTGTTTGCCTGTTTCCTCATCTGTAAAGTAAACTGGAGAAGGAAATGGCAAATCACTCCAGTAGGTGTGCAAAGAAAATACCAAATGAGGTTATGAAGATGACTGTGCCTTCTAACTCCAGATTAATGACATTTTTTATTTTAAAAAAATCTGGCCACATATTTGTGAGTGCAATTTATAATCTGAGGATGGAATCTGCTCCATATCTGTAGGATTAATGTTGGAATTTAACGTTCTACTTTGAGGATGCAATTTTAATTGTGGAGTAAGACAATGCATTTTCGAAGAACTAAGACCAAAGTCCTTTCCAGTACTAAAGCCTCTGTTTCAAATACATTAAAAGTAAGGGAAACTTCGTAGAAGTTCGTAGAAGAAATACAGGTAAGTTCAGAGAAGGCCATCTCCAAAATTAAGTAAAAATCTGTCATTTTCATATAGGGAGTGAATATAGAAATATTTTGTTGTTGGTGTTGAAATTCATCAGAGGTCATAGGATTATAACCTATAATAATCCAGGGACCTTAGGGATCATCTATTCCAATCTCCTCATTTTATACATGAGGACACTGAGGCCCAAAGGGGCTTAGGGTCTATTTACATAAGATCACACGGCTAACTCTGAAGGGCAAAATCCTCTCATTGCAAATTCTAACAATAGTTGACATTTATATAATTCAAATTGTTCTGCATACATCATCTTATCTGAGCCTCAGTTAAATACTTTTGTTGTTGTTCTGTTGTTTTTCAGCTATGCCCAGTTCTTCGTGACACCATTTAGGGTTTTCTGGGCTTTACTGAAGCAGATTGCCATTTCCTTCTCCAGCTCCTTTTACAGATGAGGAAAGTGAGGCAAACAGGGCTAAGTGACTCACCCAGGGTCACACAGCTAGTAAGTATTTCAGGCTGAATTTGAGCGATGAATATGGGTCTGACTCCAGGCCTGACACTCTATCCGCTGTGCCAGCAACTGCCCTTCCTTTTCTAAGTCAATGTTCTTTGGTCAAGCCTCTGTATATATAACAAGATAATAGGTACCAGAAGCAGCCTAGATTGCATTATGGGGAAGTAAGGGCAAGGAAAGAGAGCAGGATATTTTTGTTACGCTTAATGGTGCTTACAATCCTTACAATCCGATTGGCATTTTACCTTGTATTCAAAGAAGACTAGATAGGCACTGAAAAGAGGCTTTTTACTTAGTGTCCTGTCCCTTTAAAAATCAATAGCTCTTCTAAATTCCCTGACTGACCCCCAAATAAAAAAATTCTAAAGGAGGTGGTCCAGGCTCTCCAGAAATCCATTAGGGGCTACATGACTGATCTAATCCTGTAAATGTTTTACTGCCCAGAAGAGGTGTGGTGGCTTTAGTGGATTATTATTTAGCAGCCCTAATGGAATTCCTCTGAGCAGAGATGGGGGAGGAAGGGGTGTTAAGGTTTTCAGCCCCAACAAATGATTTGTCTCTAACATGAAAAGTCTTGGGAATCTGGTTATTTTTTTTCACTTCTCCTAAGAAAACTGGTCATTCATAAATTTATTTCTGTTAAAACACGAGGTCTTAGTAAAGCATATATAGTATATAAATTGCTTGGTTAAGTTTCTTAGTGGCTCTATTAAAAGTTTTAAAGCAATGTCATTTTTAAAGACACTACCGTTGAAAGAAATGCCTGTGCTTTCTTTATGCTGAAGAAAGGCAAAGTCTGAGGCAGACCTAAGACACTTAAAGTAAGCTTTTTGCAATCATAAAGGCAATCTTTTCTTTCTATAGAATAAAAGCAATATCTTTCCACCTTTATCTCATAGGTACAGAAACTTGATGGGCAACTAGGTGGCACAATGGACAGAATGCTGGCCCAGGGGTCAGGAAGACCTGAGTTCAAATACAGCCTCAGACACTTACTAGCCGTGTAACTTTGGACAAGTCACTTAGCCCTATTCATCTCAGTTCTCTCATCTGTAAAATGAGCTGGAGAAGGAAATGGCAAATCATTCCAATATTATTGGAATGGAGTCGCAAAGTGTCAGACACAACTGGAACAACAATAACACTGTAACTTAAACATCTACTACAGGCCACTTAAATAAAAGAATTATATTTTCAAAATTTCTTCTTTCTAATTTTTCTTCCATTTCCCAAGAAGGGAGAGACACCAAGACATTAACATTGCCTATGCATTATGTTAAGACCTAGAAAATTTCAAAAATAAAACTAGTACTAGCTACTAACTGTGGGAAGTTGGCTGTAGGGAGACTGCCTCAAGCTTCAGAGTTTCTTAGTTTTAGAACTAGAAGTGATCTGAGCAATTATCTAGTCCAACCACCTCATTTTCTTAATGGGGAAACTGAGTCCAGAGAGGTTACATGACTTGTTAGCAAGTGGTAGAATCAGGATTGGCACCTGGTTCCAAACCCACTATTCAGCTGCTGCTATGGACTAGATAAGAAGTCAGAATCATAGAATTATGTGCCCAGTGTCATTAACTATAATCATAGCATATCAGTGGGAATGCCAGGATCAAAGATGAAACAACTTAACACGGTCACACACTACCTGACATTCAGAAGACAGATCCGAACCAAAGTCTGTCTGTCTGTCTGTCTCTCTTTCTCACTCTCTTTTTGCTAATTCATTCATTTTATTTTTTTAAAAAGATTATTGATTTTTAGTTTTCAACATTCACTTCCACAAGATTTTGAGTTCCAAATTTTCTCCCCCTCCCTCTTCTCCCCCGACTCCAAGACAGTGTACAACCTGACATAGGCTCTACAATACATTCATATTAAGCATAATTTCACAGTAGTCATGATGTAAAGATTAGAACCAATTGGAGGAAACACAAGAAAGAAGAAACAAAACCAAAAAAAAAGAGCAAATAGTATGCTTTGATCTCCCCTTAGACTTCATAGTTCTTCTTCTGGATGTGGATTGGCATTTTCCATCATGAATCTTTTGGAGTTGTCTTAGATCCTTGCATTGCTAAGAAGAAGTAAGTGTATCAAAGTTAGTCATCATACAATGTTGCCATTACTGTGTACAATGTTCTCCTGGTTCTGCCCACTTCACTCAGCATCAGCTCATACAAGTCTTTACAGGTTTTTCTGAAGTCTGCCTGCTTATCATTTCTTATGGAACAGTAGTATTCCAATACATTCACATACCACAACTTGTTCAGTCATTCATGGCCCAATTGATGGGCATCCTCCCAATTTCCAATTCTCAGCCATCACAAAAAGAGCTGCTATAAATATTTTTGCACTTGTGGGTCTTTTTCCCATTTTTATGATCTCTTTGGGATATAGACCTGGAAGTGGCATTACTGGGTTGAAGGGTATGCACAGTTCTTTAGCCCTTTTGGCATAGTTCCAAATTGTTCTCCATAATGGTTGGATCAGTTCACAACTCCACCAACAATGCATTAGTCAGAACCAAAGTCTCTTGATTCCCAGGCAGTATTCTTTCTATTATAAAGCTGCCTGAGCAAATCTGAGTCTTGATTTCCTTATCTGTAAAATGTAGGGTTGAGTTTGATGAACTAAAAAATCCTTTCTGGCTCTATTATTTAGTTAATATTAAACATTATTCATATTAGATGATTCTATTCTAGAGAACTAGGTGATCTTTCTCAATCACCACTGCTATCACCACCTAATCTGGGTAATAAGAGTGGTCACTTGGAGTCCAGATCACATGCTACCAGGTAAATGATAATAGCTGATAATTGTCTACCTGTTTAAACATTTGGGTAATACAGGGACTGCATCTCATATGAATCTTACAATAACCTTGAAGGTCAATAAAGCAAATGTTTTTGTAATCAATTTTACAAATGAGGAAAATGATGTTAGATAGCTTTGAAAAGGCCATAGATTTAGGGCTAGAAGAGACTTCAAAGATCATCACTCAAAGTTAGGCTCAGGGACAAATTCAGGAGACTTCCCCAAAATCACTCAGTTATTCAATAGCAGAGAGAGGCTTTGAGCCCACTTCTCCAAAACTCCAGAAACAGAATTCTTTCCATGACCATAGCAAACTGTCTCTATTTTTTTTTCACAAACTTTTTTTTTCCCCTGAGTAATCCATTTCTTAGGAAGCACTTTAATTACATTCCATAAAATAGGATTTGGTTGTTTCAGACATAGAAAGTGGTTTCTTAAGTGTTTTGCTTTGATGTTAGTGAGTTGTGGCTTCAAAGTATTTAAAGGAACAGCAAGAATTTTTTCTGTTTGCCAAAACAAGGCAACACCATTACCCTCTAAGTCATGAGTGGCAAATTAAGTGAGTGGCCCATCGTTATAAGACTGTGAGTAAAGGACTTGTATTTTGAAACCAATCAAACCTTCTTATTTCAAATTTTGTGCTTGTTTTATTTTGATTATTTGTTATTCTGAACTTGAAAAATACTACCATGAATATTTCCATAAAGAAGTAAACAGAAAATAATCCATATGAAATTATAAATCACTATTACCTAGTTTGTTTTTAAAGTATGTAATAAATCAAAATATTAGTTTCAAAGTGTAATGGTAATGGAATTTGAAGACCCCCTTGTATTTGGTAAGCTAACAAGTACTTAGCACTTGGTTTCAAGTTAATTATATGAAGTCTCTGTTAAGAAACAGAAGATATGAACCCATGTTGCTGATGTAACAGGAAGGTGCTGAACAAGGAGGAGCTAATATTGTATATAAGGAACATCACCAGCTGAGAGAAGTCAGAATTTTTCTCAGCTAGCATCTGGAGGCTGGGCTGCTACTGCTGGACTGAGGACTGAATTGAGAATTGAGAAGAACTGCTGTAGAAAGTGATTTTGATTTTGAGAACAGAGCTGGAGAAAGTGATTTTGATTTTAAGAGCAGAACTTGTGCTGGTGGAGCTTCTTCTGAGAGCCAGCTAAAGTCCTGCCAAAAACTTCCAAGGGCCAGCCAGAGCTGCCAGAGGAACCATGACTGTGGTGTCAGTACTTTGTATATTTTGTGTCTATGTTGATTTCATAGGCAGAAAGTGAATTGAGATGATAGTGCCAACCATGTGTCTGAATATTGTTATAATTCTACTAAGCTTGATGTGTGTAGATATTGTTGGGGCTCTGTTAAGTTTTCTCTTCCCAGGAACAGAAACTGTGAAGGACTTGAGGTGGACTAGACACTGTGAGCTTCAATGTGGAGCAGGAACTGGGTGGAGAGCTGGACAAGGAACTGGAAGTTGTCTGCCTTTGAACTCAGGTGGCAGTTAGTTAGATTCGGGCAGTAGCTGAGACCATGGAAGAGGAACCATGGAAGTTGAGAGGTTATCCTGGGGAACCTCAGTGGCCATGTCATCCAACTCATATATGAGGAAGAATTTTGATCATGATACACTGTATCTGAGTTCTACCTAAAGAACTCCTTGAAACCTATTCCTTCCCCCATAGAAACTCCATTTTAGGATAGCTTTAATTGTTGGAAAAGTCTTTCTTCCATTGAACCTAAATATTATTGACTTCTTGGAACCACAGGATTTTTGAGTTGGCAGGAACCTCAGAAGCCACTGAATCAAATGCATACAAGAAAGAAGTCTTGATCATAACATGCTATACAAGTTGTCATCCAGCCTCTGCCTAAAGACCTCCAAGCAGGAGATAATCACCACATCTCTGGGTAGTCCATTTCATTTTTCAGCAGCTCTAATTATTAGGAAGTTTGCCCTGATATTAAGACTATACTTCTATGTATAGCTTTTACCCATCACTCTTGGTTCTACTCTCTGAGATCAAACCAGACAAATCTAATTCCTCTTCCATGTGACAGTGTTTCAGGTACTTGAAAACAGCTATCATTTCTTCTTGGAGACTTCTTTTCTCCAGGATAACTATTCCCAATTATTTCAATGCGTCCCCACATGATATCACCTCAAGAATTTCCACCATCCTGATTGCCCTATGCTAGACCCTCTGCAGCTAATCAACATCCATCCCAATTCTGATGCCTAGAACTAAGCTCACTATATAACAAGGTTTTTGTGAAGATTCAACGAGAAGATGTTTATCAAGTACTTTCTAAACCCTTAAGTGTTATATAAATGTCAGCTTTCATTGAGAATGATGAGAAGAAGCAAAATAAGACTATAATTAGCAGATAATTTTAAATAATGAATTTGGGGTTAAAATAAAAACAAGATGATGGAAAAAATAACTTGTAGAATGAAGGAAATATGATTTAATAGCAGTTATACAAAAAAAAGATTAGCATACCATTTTTCTCTCAGCAGCTCTGCTCCTGGTGATGACAGTATCAAGTCAGGGGCAATGGTATAAGGAGAGTGGCCTTGAGCTCTCCACATTAAAAACAGATATGTGGATCTAAGAAGTGGGTGTTGATCCTTGGTCTCTGCATGTTCTTTTCCATCTTAGGTGAAGAAATTGGAGACTCTTAACTTCAAGAGTTTCAAAAGATCAGCAGAAAAAACCTACAGAGTTCTGAGAATCAAAAAGGCTTACATCAGATTTTTGTAGCCAGCCCCTATAGATGCCCAGAAGAGCAAGGAGTGACCTTTGGGATCTGGCCCACAGATAGCTGAGACAAAGATGCATCTACCAGTTATGAATCTGGATGGAAACTTAGTGGGACTAATACCATGGAGGAAGTTAAGGTTCAGTTAAGGTTCAGCTAACTCTCCCCAGAGACCAAGGTGGTATGGGGGAGTGTGTCCCATAGTGTTAGAGGAAATGTTTGTACTTATAGTTTTGCTATACCTGCAAATGAAATATCTTTTTGTAAAAGCTCTTTTGTTTTAAAAAAAAAATCCTATATGTTTTAATTATTTGTAAGCTCAATTTGAATAAATTACACAGAATAGTTATCAAAGAGTAGGGGGAAGGTTACAGAAGGCAGGACTCATAATTTTTGGCTATGTTAATAGAAACAAGGAAAGAAAGAGTTCCATTATGTAGGGTCAGACATCTCAATTTTATTCAGTTTGGGAAGTCACATTTTAAAACAGATACTGACAAACAGGAGAATGTCTGCAAGAGGACCACCAAATGACAAGAATCTGGAAACTTCATTTATGAAGAATAATGACAGGAAATGAGGATGTTTTGACTTGGAGAAGACTTAGGGAACATATGAGAATTACATTTAAATATTTTGAGGCAGGTTTAGAATTATTCTGTGTAGTTTTTGAGGATGGAACTAATGAGTAGAAATGACAAGGAAGATTTCAGCTTAATAGAAGAAAAAACCTTGTAGCAATTAGCATTGTCCATAAATACAATGGGATATATCACAAAGTGGTAAGCTCTCCATGAGAGGGAGGATTCCAGAAGAGGCTGAATAATCATCTGTAAGGAAATTGTAAACAGGATCATAAGAGTCATCTAGTGTGGGAGCCCCCCGATTTTACAGAGGGCAGATGATTTATACAAGGTCTCATGGTCAGTTTCAGAAGGGAGATGTTTAACCTAAGTCCTCTGAGTCCAGAAAATGTGCTTTTCTCATTGTAACACACTTTAGATAAAGGGTTGAATTAAATGACTTAAAGAATCATCTTTTTTTTTTTTTAAGATTTGAACACATTTTAGATATCTAGTCTAAACTCCACATTTCAGATATGAGGAAACTGAAGCTAAACAAGATTAAACTGAGGATATATAGCTAAGTAGCACTGTGTTGACTCCACCCCAGATCTCCTGATTCAAAATGCAAAGCTCTTGCTCCTCTGTATGGTTTCCTTTTAACTCTAGGGTTCTGTGACTTTATGCCCCTAGAGAACAGTCTGACCTCAAAATCCTTTCAGTTTAATGTTCAAGTGAACACTTGGACTTTTGTTACCATATATATATATTGAATGAATGGCTCCAATCACTCTAAATAAACACTGTCCAAAGAAAATAATGAGAATTGCTATTATTCATAATGGCTGACTAGAATGTTCAAACATGTCAGCAGTTAAATGTACAAATAGAAAAATCTAGAATGTCATAGGATCATGAAATTATAGATTTAGAGCTGAAAGGGGCCTGAGAATTTAACTCCCTCCTTTTACAAATAAGAAGGAAAAAGCTGATATCTAGAGAGGGCAAGTGACTACTTCATGGTCACTCATGCAAGTAAGTGACAGAGTCAGGATTGAAACCTGGGTCCGCTGGTTCCCAATGCAACACTCTTTCCACTATATGACCTCACCTCAATTGTATCCAACAACAATCTATTAAGTCACTTTCATGTGCCTGGTATTATGCTCAGCACTGGGCATAGAAAGACAAAAATAAAATAATCACTACCCTCAAGAAATACCCTCAAGGAACTTACATTCCAGTGAAGGGATACAATACGTAAACAGATAAATACAAAATATATCATGGGCTACCTCCAGCTATCCTGATCTATATCTGGCCACTGGAGCCAGATGGCTCTGGAGGAGAAAACGAAGCTGGTGACTTTGCCCAGCCCTCCCTCACTTAAACACAATTCAATTTCAAGTCACAGCATCATCTTCCTGACGTCATGGTCTTCTTCGAGAGCAAAGAGCAAACCACAACCTGTAAGTTATCCAAAATATTTACAAGAGGAAAAGAGCATTAATACTAATTGGATGGTAGAAGATTTTAAATGGCAAACTAAAGTATTTTACTCTAAAAGGAGTCACTGAAGATTATTTTTGCATAGGAGAGTAACATGGTCTTATCTTGGTTTGAGGAATATCATTTTGGAAGTTAGGTGGAGAATAGATTAGAGAGAGAAAAGACCAGAAGAATAGGAAACCTCTGGTCCAAAGGCCAAGTGTGGTCCTTCGCTTGATTTCATGTAAGTTAAGACATGATATTACTCTAGTCATCACAATAATTTTTTCTCCCAGCAGGCTACTATGATATTCAGATCATAGAGATGCTGTGTTAATATTTCCCTATAATAAGGGTCTGGACTTCCAAAACACCTACAAGGAACAGAGCCTTAGAAACAGCGCCAAATCAATAAAGTATCTAAGCTATCCATACAAGGCCTCTTCATCACAGACTCGGGCCTTACCATAACATTGACCTTTGCCACATGGAGATGATAGCAAGCACTGTCATAAAACATCAGTCACCTTTAGAGGAGACACAAAGCAGTTCAGCCATTTTAGTCATGTCTGACTCTTCATGACCCTATTTGGAGTTTTCCTGGCAAAGATACTGGAGTGGTTTGCCATTTCCTTTCTCAAGCTAATTTTGCAGAAGAAGAACTGAGGCAAACAGGGTTAAGTGACTTACCCAGGGTCACACAGCTAGTAACTGTCTGAGGCTACATTTGAACTCATGAATATGAGTCTTTCTGATTCTAAGCCCCACCTAGAAGCCTTGGAGACATAAAGATAACATGTAAATCGGGGGATCTTCTTAGAAAACTTAGATGATGAAATAGCATCATTCCCATACATACCCTTAAAGCTCACCTCATGGGTAGTGAAGAACATCAAAAGGTATAGAATTGGGCAAACTTAATTAAATCCTTTAAGAGCCTTTCTTCCTTAAAACCTGATAAATTTTCCTGGTTATGCCACCTTCCCAAACCTCATAACAATGATATGACAATGTAACTCAGCTGAAAATTCTACAACAACTATTGCCCCAGTATTATCTCATTTGGTCTTCACAAGAACCCTGCAAGGTAGATGCTATTATTACCTTCCTTTTACAGTTGAGAAAATTGAGGTAAAAAAGGGTTAAGTCCCTCTCTCAGGGCCACACAACTAACTAGTAAGTGTCTGGGTTCAGACTTGAGCTCACGTCTTCCTGACTCCAGGCTTCATACTCTACCCAGTGGACCACCTCGCTGTTTTTAATCTTTAACTGGACCATCTTCTGCCTTCACTGCAATATGTTTCACTTTCCAGCTCAGCCTCCTGAAAGAGACAGCCATAACAACCACGATGGACCCAGACACTCCCATTGGAAGTACCCTCTACCCCTTTGGAATCTTCCTCTGACTGTGGATTCCTTCCAAAATCTCCATTTTAAGGAAAATACTCGGGCCAGCCATAGCTCCGTTTTTATCCAGGGCCCACGCCTGACTCTGGAGACTCTTTGCCTTCTCTCCATCCTTTTTCAACTTGCTTTCTCCTTATATATCTACTTATTCTCCTTTCTCTCTTATTATCTTTCTCCATTAAAATATGTTCTCCTTGAGGGTAGGGACTGTCTTAATTTCTATTTGTGTTTCCTTCACTTTAGCACAGTGTTTAGCCCAAAGTGAGTGTTTAGTAGATGCTGATTGCCTTGACTTGACTTGATTCTGCTGGACATTAGAGGAGACTGCTGAAACCATTTCTCTACCATATAAGTTAACTTCAGTGGGCTAACTTAGAAATAGCTATGGGATCCCATTAATTGAAAAAGCAGGTGAAAAGCTGTGAAAGGTAATCAGTGAATTAACTCTCTAAAGGGTAGTAGTAAGAGATGATGACATTCAGTTCAGACTAATAACAAGATCTGACATGTAGTAAGTGTGCCTGATGATGTATGAATTTTTATTGTTCTCAATCTTCATTGCCTTACTTTAGTTCTTGCACTAACTCAAGGTCATGACTAGTTCACATACCTTATGATATGACAGAAAAAGGGAAAGAGACATACACAGACAAATATATCATTACTCTTAAGCCAATCAAATCTTGGCAGAGGTCAATGGGGAATCAAAGTCAGATACATACTAAGACTTGAAGAATGCCAGCAAGAACTTAAGGAACTTGGGGGATACACAGACCAATGGGGACCAGGATTAAATGAGAAACTAAATAGAAATGTGGAAGGAGAAAAATATTGGCATAACAAATTGTGAACCAAATTTTCACTGCAAATTACTGAATCATAGCAACTATTGGTCAGTAGTATTAAGTGAGGACAAGTTCCTTGGGAGATGGAGGTGATGTTGAGGAGGGGACTCTAGAATCTCTAGCAATTTCAGTGCTTTCTATCCCTTTGGAGGGAGGAGCAAAAGAAGGGGTACCAAGAGTACTGCTGTAAATCTGAGAGACTAGTTAAGTCTTTATACAGGGAAGACAAAGGCTAACCAAGCATAAAGGAAAGTGGCTTAACTGTTTATGGCCTCTAGTGTGAGCCCTTTGCTTTTTATTTTGGTTGGATTAAATAAAACCTGTCCTATATCAATGTTTTGTTAGCCTTAGTGCTTTTGTAGAAGTTAAAGGTTCTTATAGAAATAGGAGCCAAATGCTGATGTTCCCAGGGAAAATTACAGGTGGTTGTATGATCTAAAGAGAAAATTATTAAGCTACTTCCCAAACTGAATCGGGTTCATATCCCTTAGAGATACGGTGATGGCTCATAAGTTATACATGAAAGATAAAATATTTGATCCATCTACCTCTTTTCACCTCTTTCCCTCTTCCCTCTATGATTAGGTTCCTGTCTTTCTCCCCTTCAGCCTATCTTTTTCTTCCATCTTTCCTGTCTCCCTGTCTCTTCCTCTTTCTTCTTCTTTTTTTCCCTTTCTTTCAAAGTACATAAATAAATATATTCAGTTGTTTGGTTGTTCCCTTTTTTTGCTTCCAGGTTGCCCCTAACTATTTTCCGTGGGTTATTGGCCTTCAATGCAAAAAAAAAAATCTCTAAAACATTCCCTTTCCAGAAGGAACACTGAGTTTATTAGAATTAACCTTATTAGGAGCTGCTAAGGGTAAGGCTGAGAGGTGGCCAGCATTTGCTCTGCACTGATAGAAAAGGAAAGAAAGACATCTAGAAAGAAAGAAAGAAAGACATCTAGAAAGAAAGAAAGAAAGACATCTAGGAAGAAAGAAAGAAAGAAAGAGAGAGAGGGAGGGAGGGAGGAAGGAAGCAAAGAAGGGAGGGAGGAAGGAAAGGAGGAAGAAAAAGAAAGAAAGGAAGGAAGGAAAGAAGGAAGGAAGAGAAGAAGGAAGGGAGGAAAGAAGGAAGAAACAAAGAAGGAAAAAAGGGAAAAAAAGGAAAAGAAAAAAGGCCTCCATGGAATCCTGTGGGAATAGGGTGCTGGAAGACTGAGCATAATCCTCAACTCCTCACTCTCCATCACTCTATAGGTACCATCAGCTGCCAAATCTCTTCACTTCTACCTCCACAAAATTTCTTGCACCCATCCTTTTCTTTACACCCATTTGGCTGCCATCAAAGTTTATGCCCTTGGAGCGTGTAGAAGGAGATGTGGATAGAGTGCCAGACCTGGAGTCAAGAAGAATTGAGTTCAAATTCTACCTCAGACACTTAATAGCTAGGCAAGTCACTCAATCTTGTTTGCCTCAGTTTCCTCATCTGCAAAATCAGCTGGAGAAGGAAATGGCAAACTACTACTACTTTGCCAAGAAAACCCCAAATGGGGCCATGAAGAGTCAAAAAAGACTAAAACTGAACAGCAACAACAACAGTTTCCTTCAAAATTCTTTCCCAGAGATATCTTTCCTGAAAAAGAAAGAGAAAGCTTTTCCTGATTCTCTTCAACTGCTAGTGTCTCATCTCCAAAATTTGTGTTGAATGTTTTTGGTACATGCTTAATTATATTCATGTTGCCTCTCCTGATAGAATGTAAGTTTCTTGAGGGTAGGGACTTTTTTTGGTCATTGTCAATATTAATAAGCTTAACGTTGTTGATAGACTGAATGAATGATTGATTCAAGACCCTGAAGCCAGCTCTCAGTGCAAGTATTATCATTCCCATTTTACAGAAGCAAAACTGAGACTCAAGAGAGATTAAGTGATTGTACCAGAGTCACAGAGACAACTCTGGTCAGAGTCAGGTATACTGAGTATAATACCTATTTAAATCCAGGTAGCCTCCTCCTGGGTTCTCTCCCCTTCACCTTTCTCCCTTCCCCAGACAGCTAAACGCAGGATCACTACGCAGTTTTTTTAAAGCCTTTCATCACAGTTGGAGGTGTTTGCTAAGACCTTTTAAGGTTCATCTCAGTCTTATGAGTCTCTGAGATTCCTATGACCATCTCAACCAGAAAACTGTATTTATGATCTGGGGACAGACACAAAGTGGGACTGAATCACTGACTGTGTGGTGTGATTTGAGAGCCAGAAGCCCAAAGAAATCTTCTCCACTAACCATTCTAAAATCCCTACCTCTTCCCTTGGCCAACGCATTGAAGACATTGAAGGCATTAAAATATAAATGTATTAATTTGACAAGGATGTGTAACATCTTAAAGCTTAAACAGCTGTTAATCCTAACGATTACTCTAATTACAGCTAACATTTACATGGCCTTTAAGGTTTGCTGGGCCCTTTTCCACATCTAACAGTAGCCTGGAGATTGGGATCTCAGCCCTGGTTAAGGAAAAGTCTTTCTCCCCTACATAGCCCCTAGAACTGTCCGGCGATCCCTTTCACGTCCTAAATGAAAGAGACACAAAAAACAAAGACCAAAACAGCTACAGACAGGTGTTTATGAGAAATAAGATTAGAACAACTAGATATAGGCTTTAACAGAATAAAAGAACAAGACTAGAAATGAGTCCAGTCTGAAATGAATGCCAGGCAAAAAGGAGAAGGGAACAAGGACATCCCATTGTCAACAAATTGTTTTCTTTTTGTTTTGTTTTCTTCAGAGCTCCAGGTCCCTGAGTGAGCACTGAAGATTTAAACACACACACACACACACACACACACACACACACACACACACACACACACACACACTCTCTCTCTCTCTCTCTCTCGTATCTTTCCACTTTGGCTCTCTCCTCTCCAGTCTCCCAGGAGAGGAGGTATGGGTGATGTCACCAGGCTGCTGCCATGGTCCCAATCCCAAGGCTATTCCACATCTCACGGACACCCTGCTACCTCTTCTCTCCTCTCTGAGATTTTTTTTTCCTTTCTCTTAAGAGATTAAAACTTTTGATTTAAAGGGAAAATTATCTCCTAGTAAAGAATATATTGGAAAATGTTTAACAACCAGGTCTCTGAGAAAAAAAATTTGTACTGAGATACATTTTTAAATTTAACATGCATCATTAAACTTTTCTCCTTTCCTTTCTTGAGTTTGAGAAATCAAGAAAACAATAAATCAAGCTCTGATTTGCAGCATGTGGAATAAATACCCATAATGAAAACTTAACAATCAGCTTCTGGTTTGAGATGGCTCCAAAACACCCCTGACTCTCATACTAATCTCATGTTGGCTTCTTCTCTTCTCAAACTAGGAAGATGCCAGCATCTTTAACAACCTAGCCCCCTTTGTAAGACATTCACTTTGTCAAAAGGACCATTACACACATATTATTTTACTCAATTTGTACAACAACAAATTTGTATGATGCCCGTTTCACAGATCAGGAAATTAAATCTGAGAGATGTTGTAGCTTACCCAGAGTCACATAGTTAGTAAGCTTTTGATTAATAGGGTTGTTATTGGGTCCAACTCTTGACAACCCCATTTGGGGTTTTCTTGGCAAAGATACTGGAGTGGTTTGTCATTTCCTTCTCCAATTCACTTTACAGATGAGGAAACTGAGGCAAACGAAGTTAAGGGACTTACCCAGGGTCACACAGCTAGCAAGTGTCTGAGACAGGAGTTGAACCCAAGTCCCTGACTCTAAGCCCATCACTCTATGCACTGGCCTCAAGTCATGGAATCCTGAGTTATGGTCCTGCCTCTGACACGTATCAGTTGAGGGTCCCAATGTGATCTTGGGCAGGTCAAGGAACCTCTGCATCAGTGTCCCCAGGTAACTCTCATAGACTAGAAGGTACAGAACAGTTGTTGATCCACATTGATAGAGGGAGTTTCTTCACTAGAAATTCCCTATACCAATGAAACCACAAGTCAAAGGTCAGGACAGGGAGGGCAATGCAGGGGAAAGAAAGGGAAGAAAGGAAAGGGAAGGGAAATCAGGTTATAAAATGGACATATATCCAAACAATCATAAGGGGAAGAAGGAAAAGCCTCAGAACACTGGGGAATCCCTAGAAGAGCAGCCCTGGGTAGGAGTGTTGTCACACTGGTCATTCTTTTATAAGGGATTTACTAAGCACCTACTATGTGTTAGGCAATGAAAGTGAAACAAAACCAAGACTGAGGTCTGGGAAACTAAGAAGCCACTAGACCCAAAGTGAAGCAGAGGAAGCTGAAGCAGGAAAGGTAAAACAATGATAAACAAAATTGACTCCTAATTTGTGATTATGCCAAAGTCCAGCCCTGCCTTGGGAATATGCCGTATAGGCATCTCACCTGAGCTTCATTTAAGGCAACCAGGCTTGGTAAGGAAGCACCCTTTCATGCCTTCTTGCTAGCCAATCTAGGGCTTAGAAAACAATCCTTCCAACTGATGTCAGCAAGGATTCTGAAGGCCTGTTTGTTCATGCCAAACACAGTAGGCATTGCTATATTGGCAGAGAAAGTGATCTGAATCTGCCATTTAATTCATTGGCACCAGAGTTCAACAGCACTGTAACCCTTTCTCAATTCCTCTTCCATCTTCTCAGTCAAATGGACGTCCTCAGCCCCACTAGGCTACTACTGGGAATGATTAACAAAAAAGGATGGCAGAGAATAGTCTAAATATTCTGTTTTTGCTCAATTGTGTCCAACTCTTCGTGACCCCATTTAGGGTTTTCTTGGCAAAATTACTGGTGTAGTTTGCCGTTTCCCTCTCCAGCTCATTTTATAGATGAGAAAACTGAGGTGAACAGATTTAAAGGACTTGACCAGGGTCACACAGCTAGTACGTATCTAAAGCCAAATTTGTACTTGGGTTTTCCTGATTACAGACCTGGTGCTCTATCCACTGCACCACCTATCTGCCTAGGTCTAAATATAGTAGTATAAAAACTCTGATAAACCTAGGGGCTAAATTCTTGGGATAGGATTTTTTTCTAAATTCCTTTCTTATCTTCCTTTCTACATGCCCAGTAAATGTTTCCACCTTCAATGACAGATTTCATAAGAGAAGGAAACAGATAGATATGGACATATCCATAAATGAAGACCGTGGAGTTGTTGAACAAGGTGGTGAAGTTCCACAAATACTTGATTGTTAATTAGGATTATTTTAAGCCTGTCACAGTGTTGGGTCATATCCTACTATTCCTTTTGCTTTAGATCTAGACCTCTAATTCCATTTTTGTGGGGAATTCCTAGTGTGAAAATTCTCTTCACCAATGCATATTGACAAGTGATATGAGTTTATAATCTTAGAGAGTTGTCTGGGGTACTGAGAGGTTGTGACTTGCCCATGGTCAAGGATATATTAGAAGCAGGTCTTCCTGACTACAGGCCAGCTTGCTTTTCTCAATACTGTCTGCTTTTCAGTTTTGCCTTTGCTCTGTGAAAGTTTTCCTTTGGTTTCAGGAGAGATTATATTTTTTCTCTCCATTTTCTTTTTCCTGAGCCAGCAAATAAACTCCCAAGTAACATGTCACTCCCTCTAAGGAAAAGAAGATAACTTAATACCAAAAACATCAAACCAGATAAAAATCTAAATTTGGTTGTCATAACTGTCAGGCCATTTAGAAACCAAATAATTCACACCCTGCTAATTGCTTTTATGTTCATTTATCCAAAAGACATGAGTCACCTTTCATAGATTCCTCATTATGAATGACTTAGACTTTGTTGATGACAGAGCAGTATGTTATTCTTGTAAAAATTCTCCAAGAAGAATTTTTCCCCCAGAAGAGATCAATCTTTCTCAGAATTTAATTTATGTTAACATCTGATAGACCTATGCCTTTTCTCAAAATCTGTACCCTGGAGGCCGCAATATTCCTCCACATAAATGCACTGATGGTCTCATCTCATCTTCCTTGCATGAAGTTGTTCAGACACCAGGGAAACTGAATTTCTGAACCTTCAGCTTCAGGCCTTTGGGGCCTGTTTTTGTTTTTTTGTTTTTCTTGCTTTTTGGAGGGAGGAAGGCTGGGGAATTGGGGTCAAGTGATTTGCCCAAGGTCACACAGCTATTAAGTCTTAAGTGTCTGAGGCAGGATTTGAACTCAGGTCCTCCTGAGTTCAGGGCCAGTACTTTATTCACTGTGCCACCTAGCCACCCCTGGGGACTCTTTTTAATGTGACATATTAATGTAGGGTACTTGAAGGAAGGTTTCAAAATGCTTTGGATGGCAACAATCATCAATGAGACAAGACATAAACCCATGCAATGCATGAGAGAGCCTCTGTGAGTAAAAATGGGCCAGAAGCATTGGAAAGTTGGTGGTAGATTCCTGTTAAGGACCTATGTCTTCTTATGGAAGAAATGATGTTAAGTGGATAAGACAGCAGCAGCTTTGCTTAATCCCTGTCATGCCAAAATAATGCAGTGTTTCCTGCCCATCCCCAGGTCAAAGTCCTTCCTGGCAAAACTGAAGCAAGGGACTTTTATAACTACCATCCCTATGCCTCTGAGCAGCAATTGTATTCCTCTAGATGATTCTCCTGTCATGCTGTTGCTTCTCCATGATAGGAACTAATATACCACCCATATGAAATATGACACAGAAGGTGATGCCAAAAGCCGACCTATGGGGACTCTCGATGAGCTGGATATTAAAACCACCGATTCATTTCCACAGCTTTATGCTGACACAATAGCTCCTAAGACCTTCGATCCTATGCCAGTGGGAGTTTCACACTGAGAAAAGATTGGCAGCACCAGAGCGAGAAATCTCGTCTTTATTCAGTATTGGGAGTGGTAGTACAACCTGTCTAGAACACTATCCCCATTGGGAGGTTCCATCTTTAGGAATAAGAGATCAATCTCTCTGCTGAGTCAAATGTTGGCTTATGTGCCAAGACTAACATGAATGTCAACTATGGCTTTGCACAATGGTAGCTTTTATTCCATGTCACACACTACAACTGCCAATGTGTTTTCTTTTGGTGTTTTTTTTTCTTTCTAGAGACCAGCAATCTTCCTACTCTCATCCTCCTTAATAGCTGTAGAAACTGATGCCTTGAAAGCAAGTAACTCCAGTTGTTGTGTTTTTTTTAAGTATATTGTGAGATTCATGTTTTATGTATGTGGAAACAGCAGCACACATATAAAAGGCTAGCCTAAGGTCATATAATTCAGTGGCAGAACCAGTAACAGAACATAGGGTTGCCCTCATTTTGTTTTTCCCCCCTACTGACCACAAGAAGACACACCCTTTGGAAAACCCAAAGAACAATCTGGACTTGAACTCAGAGTGTGACCTTGTTGCCTTTAAAACACTGACTCATGTGCAGCCAAACCTTCTTTCCTGGGTCAAGCAGCGATGATTTAAGTAAAGCCATTTTCAGAAATCTGTAGCTAAGACACCATGGGATAAACTAAAAGATTCCTGTACCGTGTGACCACATCTTGGAATTAGCAAAATATTTACCAGGAAAATGATGAAGTGTTTCAATGACTTTCCTCATTCTCTGTTCTCTACCTGATTAATGGGTCCTATGAGAAGTGAATGGTTTCTGCTGGTCCTATGATGTGCAGAGACAGGATATCTTATTACATATATTTAAGAAAGGCTGCCAGGTTAAGATACCACATCATTAGAGATTCCCATATTCATGGTTTGAAGTATAGATCCCCTCCCTCAGAATCCTAGTCATACTTTTCCTCCTGTCTCCTGTTCAATCAAAGCAAAACACAAGAAACGAATAGCCCCCCCAAACAACAACAACAAATGCATTACAATGCCAAGATAATAACTCTTCTGTAATGTAGGCATTAACACCACCAATCTTCTCCAATTTGTACAAATGTGAATTCTCTTTTGAGAAGGGAAGTTTACGATGATAAAAGACGACATATAAAGTTATCTCACCTGCTAGAATGTGTATCTGCAGGAGTACAAAGAAACCATAATGTGACTGTCAACATTCAGGGTACAGTGGATGGTGCAGTAATCTCAGATTCAGAGAGATCTGAGTTAAAATCCCACCTCTGACACTTACTAACTATGTACCCTAGTCGCTTCTCAGTGCCTGTTTCCTCATCTGTCAAAAAGAGATAAAAATGTCTACCATACTTCCTTAATAGGGTGATTTTCTAGTAAAACTTTATTGTTGCTCAGTTATTTCAGTAGTGTCTGACTTTTCATGACCCCATTTGGGGTTTTTTTGGCAAAGATACTGGAGTGGTTTGCCATTTCCTTCTCCAACTCATTTTACAGATGAGGAAACTGAGGTAAACAGTGCTATGTGACTTGCCCAGAGTCACACAACTAGTAAGTATCTGAGACCAAATTTGAACTCAGATAGAGGAGTCTTACTTACTCCAGGCCTGCCACTGTATCACCCACCTGCCCCCTTGTAAAGTTTAAGTGAGATAAAAGGTATTCAAGCTGTTTGCAAACTTTAAAGTGCTATAAAAATTTTGGTTTTTACTATTATTTCAGTGCTCCTCTTCTTGGTCCCCCTGGTCCTTTGTCAATCACAATTTCTCTTCTGTTTCAGCTTTCTAAGAACAATGTTAGAGGGGCCATATGAAAGAGATTAGTTGTAAGACAAATGGCAAAGTCAGGGAGGTTCTTAAGTTCTTTAGGAGAACCAGGTTCAGACCATTTACTAAGCTTATATCTTGAGTCAGTCAGTTATCCTCTGTGAGTCCCAGTTTCCCCATATGTAAATGGGATCAGATAATACCAGCAATGTCTTCTTCATAGGGTTTGGGGAGGAGAGTGCTTTGTAAACTGAAAAGTGCTTTTCAAATTTCCTCTGCTTCTCTGGCTTCACCTTTAGGTGCACACTGATGATGTTAGAAAATTCTGTTGTTCAGCCTTTGAAGGTAGGGTGATAACTGACAATATTGCTAAACTGGAAAAAAAAATAAAGGACATTTGCTCCTGGACTGAGAAATATCAACCATTTGCAAAACCATTACATTGACTGCTAAGTTCAATAGATCTTCTGGGTTGGACTCCTGTGTACATTTCACAAGCAAATGAAATAATAAAGCATATAACACAGGGACAGGGGAGCTAAAGACCTATCATGCTCAGGTTTCCCAAACTGTAAATAGTACACTTCCTGGAGCAAAAGGTCATTTGGACTAAGGAGAGTTCAAATACCAATTAGTAGCTAGGGTCAGGAACCAGGAAGCTGAGAGTTAACAAGACTGGAATCTTCAGGGCAGGATCAGACAAGCTGACTTGCTGTAGAATTCTCTGAGCTCTCTGCCTCCTTACTTGGCTGGTCACCAGGGATCAAGGGTGGGATCAGTCAAGATGGCCAAAGGCCCAAACCCAGGTCTAATCATAGAAGAGGACCAGTGTATGGGAGCAATATCCTGTCAGCAAACTGGTCTCATGTGGTAAAACCTGAAAATCATTTGTAAAAGCTGAGTTCTTGTACTGAACTATTAAATCTATTCAACAAAAGGCGACTTAGATTGGTAGACAAAAAGCAAAACTTCAATCTTCGTGTAAGAGAGATCTGGATTCACATCTTGGTTCTGGTACTTACTGGTTCTGGGACCCTGAGCAAGTTTATTAACTGCTCAGTGCACCATGCAATTTCTCTAGGATTCTAAACAGCAGCAGAGTTACAGGACCTTCCTTAATGAGAGTTCCCTATACCAATGGATGACAGATCTGATGGGTCCAAAAAAAATTAAACTTTTAGGCAGTTTAATCTTCAGTAAGCCTGGTGACAACCAATTTCAAAGCAAATTGTTTTTTCTAACATAATGAATTGGAAAGGAAATTGGACGTAGAGATAAGGAAAGAAGAAAAAGAAAGGAAGGAAGAAAAAGAAGGTAGAAAGAATAATAAAAAAGGAATGAAGAAAAAAAGGAAGAAAGAAAGAAGAGAAGGAAGGAAGGTAGGAAGGAAGGAAGGAAGAAAGGAAGGAAGGAAGGAATGTAGGAAGGAAGGAAAGAAGGAAGGAAGGAAGGAAGAAGGAAGGAAGGAAGGCATTTGTTAAGTACTATGTGCCAGGTACTGGGTTAAGTGCTGGGGAAACAATTAGGAAAAAATGAGACGGTCCCCATTTTCAAGAATTTCACACTCTAACAGGAGGAAAAACACATATAAAAGAGGCCAGTTGCAAGGCAGATGGCAAAGTTTGTGGGAGGAAGCAGGGAGGGCAGTGTTTATTCATTATTTATTAATTATTAATTAATCAATTAATTCATTAGGAGAACTAGGTTCAGATCATTTGCTTGCCCTCCAGGGGTGGGGAGCCTGTGGCCTCAAGGCCACATGTGTTCCTCTAGGTTCTCAAGTGTAGCTCTGAACGTCAAAGGGCCACACTTGAAGACTTAGAGGGTTACATGTGACCTCAAGGCCACAGGTTCCCCACTGTGTATACCTTGAGTAAATTGCTTAACCTCTGTCAGCCTCACTTTCCCCATCTGTAAATGAGGGGATAGATGATACCAACATCTACTTCATAGAGTTTGGGGAAGAAAATGATTTGTCAACTGCAATGTGACTTGTGATTATTATGGAGGTTAAAAAAAATATTAGGACTGAAATGGAAGGTATATCACTTGTCCATGTCTAGTTTGTTCGGGTACAAAGGCACATGGAAGGGAATGCAAAATGTTATTGCTACCAATAAAGAGAAATCTTTTCTTTTGTGTGTGTGTGTGTGTGTGTGTGTGTGTGTGTGTGTGTGTGTGTGTGTGTGTGGCAGGGGGAGGCAAATACATTTTTTAGGCGACATCAAAGTTTTAAATGTAAAATTTAATTCAGTGACAACAAGGAAACATTATTCAGCACTGACAACATAGTAGGCATCTCTGCTAGGGCTGAGATACAAAGACAAGAATGAATGAAAAGGCACTCATTAGGTGCTTGCTTTGTGTCAAGCATTATTGTAAGAATTGTGGGAACAAAGACAGGCTCTGTTTTCAAGGTGCTTACACCTCACGGGGAGATGATCCACAAAAGAAGGCGGTGACCACAGAAGGGCACTTTCATCTGGAAAGATACAAGGATGCTAGATGGACTGTAGGAGAGGCAGTAAGTCTATCAGTCAATTTATTAAGCACCTGCTGTATGCTGGACACAGTGCACTTGAGCTGAGCTTTGAAAGAATAGAACATCTCACCAGGCAGCTAGGTGGCGCAGTGAATAGAACACCAGCCCTGGAGTCAGGAGGACCTGAGTTCAAATGCAGCCTCAGACACTTAACACAAAAACTAGCCCTGTGACCTTGGGCAAGTCACTTAACCCCAAATGCCCTCCAAAAAGCAAAAAGAAAAAAAAAAAGAATAGAACATCTCTGACCGACTAAGTACATTCCATGAATGGGGGACAGCCCCTGCACAGACACGAAGACAAAGGCGGAATGTCAAGTTCAGGGAATAGCTCATGATCCAGTTTGGCTGGAATTTAGAGTATGTGAAATGGCGTAACATAAAAATGAAGACTGGAAATTAAGGTAGAAAAGTAGCTTGAGTCAAATGAACAGAAGGTTTAAAATGTCAGACTAAAGATACAGTAGTGTATCTCAGAAGCAATTGTGAGCTACTAAAGATTTTGATTAAGAAGAAGGACATAATGTCACCTTTGCCTTCAAAACATTGTTTTTAGCAGTTCTGTGGAGGTTAAATTGGAAAGGGAATGGAATCAGGAAGACCATTTAGGAGGCTTCTAGATGAGGAGAAGGCCTGAGCTAGGTTGGTAACAGTTTAAGATGAGAAAAGGAATTGATAGAAGAGAAGTTGTGAAGGTTGACTTATCAAGACTTGGCTACATCTCTCTCTCTCTCTCTCTCTCCATATATACATACATATATATGGATATATGTGTGCATATGCATATATAAATATATATATGAAAAACATTTTAATAGGGCCCAATCCTAGGAACCACCCAATGCCAGCTTATATTAGGGGTTTGGCAAACCTACTTTTATAAAAACATGATGATTAAGAAGGGAACCTGTCCCTGATAAAAAGCATGCACAGGTATTCTATGACTGTTTCCTGGCAGCTTACTTTGTAGTGAAGAGAAGCCTTTTAATTGGCTCCTAAGTCAGAAATGAGTATGCATACTAATAATGATAATAATAATGAACTATTACAAAAGGAACTAGACCTCTCTTGCTGGCCACAAGTTGTAAGGACAGCCCTATCCACCGGTCAATCAGTGGATGATCTCCTAGTAAGTCTATGCCTAGGATGGGGTCACCTCCTTTTCATGCCTTACCTTTGGCACAAGGCCTTGTGAGGTCTTAACCACCAGAAGCCCAGAAGTCAAACTGAGGAAGAAGCCAGCCTGAGAAGTTACTTGTTTCACCAAACCCAGCAATGAATCTACCCACTAGCCAAGAGACTATGTATGCTTTACAAGCAAAAGATTGACTTGTCCATCAGCTATTCTGCACTCAGAAGTAAACCTGGTGAGGCAGATGTTTAGTAGCATGTAGTAGTAGCAACCACTTTAATTGTGAACCCAGAAAATCAGATCTAACCAATTGGAAAAACATCAATTGCTCATGGCTGGGCCAAGCTAATACAATAAAAATGACAATTTTACCTAAATTAAATTACATATTTAGTGCCATACCAATCAATCTACCCAAAAATTACTTTATAGAACTAGAAAAAATAGTAACAAAATTCATTTGGAAGAACAAAAAGTCCAGTATGTCGAGGTAATTAATGAAAAGAAATGCTAGGGAAGGTGGCCTAGCCATACCATATTTTAATCTGTAT
>CM053580.1:61922803-61981414 GCA_028627135.1 Pseudochirops cupreus | reverse complement strand
TTTTTTTTTCAAAAACCTCCTTGTTCCCTACTAACAACCTTCCTCAAAGATGCCTTCTACTTTTTTTTTTATTGTGAATTCATAGACACCAGGTAAAATGAATATTTCTGTATGCATTGTAGAATAAAAGATGATACATGAAACTATGCATTTTTATTATGTAGAGATTTCTTTTCCTTTTAAGCATATAATAACTTTAATGTTCATCTTCCAAACCAGTCCTACTTGACTATGATTCTTTCTGGCTTTTGTTTCTTTTGGGGAGGGGAGGTGAACAGCCTTTATCAATGACTCTCAGAGATTTGGTATAGATGGGAGAACAAGCATATAGTTTGATGGTTACAGATATTACCTTGGTCTCTGTATTGGAGATGCTAATAGTCTGAGATTTTCTCACAACTTTGATATCTTTTCTATCCTTCCTATACCTTGTATTAATGGGGAGAAAATCATTAAGTACTTACTATGTACCAAACAACTCACAGGGATACAAATATTTTTAAAAAGAAACAGTCTCTGCCCTTAAGGAGTTTACATTATAATAGGAAAAGACAAATTGTCTATGTATGTGTATGCATATATATGTATATATAGTGTATATATTATGCACACATATATTTACGTATGTGTGTTTACACATACACAAACACACACATAAAGAGGGAGAAATATGTATGTGTACTTGCATATGGGAATGATGACCTGGTAGAAGTGTTTTTGTTGGAAGGGAAGATGATATAGGAGTGTTGGTAGGAAGGTGGTGAGAAGGTGGATGGTTGGATGAAACATGAAACTGAAACATTGTCTAGTATCTCGGACGGGCTACTAGATATAGCAATCTAAGTGAACTATTCAGCATATATTCAGTCACCAACCAACTGGTTGAGGCCTTGGGCAGGTATTCCAAAGGTAAATAGACTAACTTCCTCTGGGACCAGGTCCTAGATTCTGGAAAACCATATACAGAAATCCAGGTCTAAGACGTCAAATTCATTTTGGAGCATGTAGACCCATCCTTACAATCCCCTCCAGCAGTGATAACCTCTTATGTATACTGTTGATCCAGTCCAGATGCTTTTCTCATCTTTACTCCATTTAGTTTCTTTTATAACTCCCATATAAGCAGATCTAGGACCATAATGCTTGATCCATATGTTGTTCTTCCATTATTCTTGATGGATAAAAGAGTTTGTTAAAATATTTTTGCGAGTTTCTTCCTTTTTTCCATTTGTTGTTATCCTTCTATTCTGGACTATGTCTTTATTAAGATGCCTTTATTAATATTAATATGACCACATTAATTTTTTTGGTTGGTATGTCACATGTTGACTCAAACCAACCTTGCACTGCACCAAAGGCCTTGAATTTTTTTTCACATGAATTGGTCTTGTCATACCTTCCCCACATTGTACTTGAGCAATTGATTTTTTAATTCACATTTAGGACTTTAATTTACCCCTATCTTGTTGTTGTTGTTGTTGTTGTTGTTATCTTATTAAATCTGGCCCATCATTATAGCCTATCAATATCTGTTTAGATCCTGCCTTTATCACTCACTATGTTCTCCCTCTTACCCACCTTTGTGTCTTCTGCAAATTTGATAAGTTCACCATATGTGCTTTCATACAATTTTTTTTTAATGTTGTATAGCACAGGGTCAAAGAAATATCCCTGTGGCACTCCACTGGAAGTTGCACTTGAGTCTGATAGTGATCTATTAATCACTACACTGTAGGTTTAGGTACCCAACCAATACTGAATACACCTCACTGTACTGTCATCTAAGCCATATCATCCCATCTTCTCCACAAAAATAGCAAGAGAGACTGTCAGATGCTTTGCTGAAACTCAGGTATCAGGTCTATAGCATTCTCCTAATCTATCAGTAATCCCATCCAAATAGAAAATGAGATTAGCCTGTTTTGGCAGGTTCTCAAAGAAGCCATGTTGTCTCTTAGACATCTCTGCTTCTTTTTCCTTTGTTTTATCCTATGTTCTAGAGTCTTCCAGGAATCAAAGGCAAACTCGCAGGTCTAGAGTTGGATCCTGGGTCTCCTATAGTCAGTGGAAGGGAGGAAGACTGAACCCAAATTTCTAGGTCTTCAAGTGTGCCTCATTAATTGAATCTAAACTTCACAGGATTTGTTCTGTGAAGTTTGGATTCAGTCAAAGGGCTGCCCTTGAGGACCCAGAGGGCCATGTGTGGTCTCAAGGCCACAGGTTCCCCACCCTGGTAGACTTTTAGGCAATGGCATCCCTCTTGTACTGTCTCAGACCACTTTAAAACCTGCTCTCCTCAAATGTGGGGTGCAGATCAAACTTTATCATTTTCATTTCATTAGCATGTCTCTCCTACTTGCTCAGAGTTAGATCCATTAGGGCAGTGGTTCCCAACTTTCCTAAAGCCATGACCCTTTAATACTCGTATGTGGGCGTATCTGCATGTGGGCAGACCTGCCTGGAGATGGATATAGGAGCGGTGTCTCAGTTCCTAAGACAATCAGAAATATGTGTTTTCCGATGGTCTTAGGCGACCTCTGTGAAAAGGTTGTTTGACCCCCAAAGGGGTCGCGACCCACAGGTTGAGAACCGCTGCATTAGAGCAACTTGACTTGTTGCTTACTTCTTGCAACAGAAGATTTTCATTAATATAAGTCAAGGATTTATTGGCTCTTCTTCTTTCCACACAGAGAGAAGCCCATCATTATTTTATCATACTTCCAGGCTATTTCTATGACAGGTTTTCTAAATTCGTTATCTATTTTTCTCCTTTGGTCCAGGTGGTTTATAGAATATCTCCTTAAGAATAACACTTCTATTTCTCCCTATGCTGAGCCTTACTCAAATCTTTCCTACCTTGCTTCTTCTAGTTAGTTCCTGGATTCCTTCAGGAGAAAGTATTCTTTTAACATGCAATGCTTTCAATTGCATCCCTTTTGAACAAGGTGTACCCTTCCATAACCCAACTGAAATCATTACTTACATTGATTCAAATCTTAGTAATACCTGTCAGGTATTTCCTTCTTTTGACATCTATAGTTCAAGTTGCTTATTATACATGTTTTATAAATGTATATACACTGGGCATACACAATCCTGTCCATATGAGCAATGTAGACTGCTGCTATGGAATGTCACATGGCACCCATATTCTCTTTCTATGCTGGACTGTTCACCCCAACTTAGATTTACATTGAATTCTCTCTCTCTCTCTCTCTCTCTCTCTCTCTCTCTCTCTCTCTCTCTCTCTCTCTGTCTCTCTCTTTCTCTCTGTCTCTCCTTTGTCAAAGTGGGACCAGGCATGACCTATAGGGTCACAACTCAAACTCTCTCTCAGGGTCTTGGTTGAAAAAGATAAACTTGAGGGCAGCTAGGTGGTACAGTGGATAAAGTGCTGGGCCTGGGACAAAGAGGACTCATCTTCCTGAGTTCAAATCTGGCCTCAGACACTTACTAGCTGTATGACCCTGGACAAGTCACTTAACCCTGTTTATTCCAATTTCTTCATCTGTAAAATGAGCTGGAGAAGAAAATGGCAAACCAATTCAATATCTTTGCCAAGAAAATTCCAAATGAGGTCACAAAGAGTTGGACACAACTGGAAACTACTAAACAATAACATAAATCACAACTGTGGTTCTTAAGCCCCCACCTATAATCTTCATATTTATATAAAATTAGTTATGATTATACCATTGATTTTAAAATTTGAAACATTTACTTAACAATAAGACAAAAGCAAGGAGACAAACAGACAGATAGATAGATAGATAGATATAGAGATATATAACATTTACGCAGTAGAAGACAATGGAAGGAATGATTGAAATATGGAAGTCCACCCACAATCCTCAGTCACACAATCCCATCAATACACATAGAGTTAATGGAGAAGATTAGGCACACATATGCAGAGATCTAGTAGGTAGGCTCATGAAGAGAAGAACCAAGGGAAACTAGATACTTTGGATAGCTGGCTTTGCCCTGCTGGATCTCTCTATTGAGCAGTCTGCAATACACATCCATTGCTGGGCAAAACTGCTCCCCTGCTCCCCTGCTATATGCTATGATTTTAGTTGTGATAACATTCCAGCCAGGAAAGACCATTTCCCTACTACCCTTGGGCTGATGAAGCAATAGAAAGTTCTTTAATAACACAACCACCTTTGGCAGAGTTGTGAAAAAATTATACTCTTTCATTGACAAATTCTCTTCAGCTAGAAAATTCAGATTCAAACAGGAAAACTCAGAAAGGCTCAGATATGTTCAGGGGTGGAGTTTCTCCCTTTCAAATTGTAGATATCAATAGAGCCATGCAATCCTTCCCCAGCCAGCTCTTCAAATAGCAAAGGATTCACCTTTGTCCAATCAGTTCTAAGCTTCTTACAGAAAAAGCAAATGGAAAAACCTTTCTTCTACTGTTTCTTCCTCTAAAACCAAAGGGCAATATAGGATCTCTGAGAGATTTCTGCTCTATTAGGCTTTAGAATAGATTAAAGAGCAAGAGATCTCCACACAACAACTAGTTTTTGTGTGGACTCTCCTCCAATGACTCTATCAACTCTCAGGAAGGAAATGATGTTCTTGGCTAGGCCTGATTCAGATCAGTCTCTTCATTGTTTACGTTTATGATTAGAACAAAATGAGACACTCATTGGCCACTCAACAATTAACAAAAAGATTTTTATCTAACCATAATGGGAGAAAGATACCCAACAAGGATAGGCATTTAAGAAACCTTAAGTTGTTTCATTTGAGCAAAGCTCAGCTTCCCTGGGTAGCCCAGTTTTCTACCAGCCAAGAACAAGAGAAGGCACCTGGACCTACTCATGGATAGTCTCTATTCAGGTGTCCAGGAAGGAATGTCAACAGTCTGAGCCTTTAGTCCTCTGAGCCAATCAAATCTCAAAGGAGGTATCAATGCCTTCTAAGGAAAAAAAGACTAGCCTAACTTGCATGAGCAGAGGGGTTAGAATATTGATGCCATCACAACCACCTACCTTCCGATGAGTATAGCTTCCAGAAAAAATACTACAAAGCCTTCACGTGAGCACAGATTCTATCAGAATCTATATTTTGTCTTCAACGAGCAACTTTTTTGGTAGCCTCCTAGACCTGATATCCATAATTCCTTTTCAGAATTTCTTCTGCCAACTTTTTCCTATTACTTCTTTGGTTTCCAATGCCCATGAGCTGTGATCCATCTCTACCTCATGACAGGAAACTAGATAATTGCAACTTTCTATCAGGTATAATCCCAACAGTCCTTATACAATCTTCCCATTGCCCCCAAAGAGTTATTTGATCTGCTATTTCTCAGTGATATCTTGAACACTCTGAAAACAGTCATATTCAGATAAGCGGATGGACCATAATGCCTCGCAGCCACTATTAACTTAGTCATTGCTCTGCCTTCAAAGGCGTCCTTTCAGTACATCCATCTTGGGAGCAATTCTCTATTTGGTTCTCAGAGTGGTCTGTGTCTCTCCTTAATATTTTATGTGAGAGAATTTTCTTCTCAAGGCAATTTTAAAATCAATTTTCCTTAGATCATTTTTTTCCTGACACTTTCAGCAGCCAAAATATCCACAGAAGGAAAAGGATATAATATCCAAAATATCCAAAAGAAAGAAAATACCTTGCATGTATATAGATATCTGAGTTCTTGAGTTTGATTGCTGACTTTCTTCTTCAGAGCCTAGTTGTAAGAGAATCACATTTAGAGTTCAGAAAGGTTGGGGAAAAGAGCTGGGAGTCCCAAAAAATTGGGGAGAGAACTAGCCTCGATATCATTAGCTTCATCACTATGGATGTCTTTTACTCACTTTGACTCTGTTTCTTCGTCTATAAAATGGGAACGATAACATTTGTGTGTGTTCAATTGTGACTGACTGACTCTTCATGACCCTATTAGGGATTTTCTTGGCATAGATTCTGGGCTGGCTTGCTATTTCTTTTTCCAGATGAGGAAGCTGAGGTAAACAGGATTAAGTGGCTTTCCCAGGATCACACAGCTAGAAACTGTTTAAGGCTGGATTTGAACTCAGGAAAATGAGACTTCCTGATTCTAAGCCCAGTGCTCTATGCAGTGTGCCACAAAGCTTCCATACAACTAACAGGACTGTTGCAGAAGAATACATTCAGTCGATCTGAAAGTGCTCTATAAATGTCAATTATTAGCATTTTATTTCTTGTGTATTATTGTCTGCCCCTACTGATAGTCTTCTTTTGTCACGCTTCCTACGTTCTATGATATTGGACTGACATTTATACAGGAATCGACATCTTCCCCCCTTCCTTTTTCAGCGTAAAGATTTCTTGTTAAGACTGCCAAGTCCCTGAACAACCATAAAGTTTGCTTATGTTTGACCTGAGTTGTGTTTATGCAAATACATTCTGACTGGCCCTCATTGGCTGTACTCCATTCCTGGGGAAGCCATCATTCCTGTTAAGGCTTTGGTCAGAAGTCTGCATCTCTTTCGTTTACCATCCTAAGTTGTACACTTACCAAATTCACCTTTCTCTTATGAATCCCCTAACTTTACTCAGCAGCCACCACTATGAAAAGCCAATCTATGTTCCTTTAGTTTAAGTCGTCAATTTGGGGCAATGGATAGAGCAACAAAGTTAAAATTCAAATATCTGTGTGGGACTCCTGTCTTAGATTCTTATATGCTGTGTGAGGATGGACAGGTTAAAGTAACCTCTTCGAAGCTAGTTTGTATCAAGCTATATAAATGCTATATAAACATAAGCTATATATGAAATATAGAAATGCTATATAAACATAAGCTATATATGAAATATAGAAATATTTTTATATAAAATATATTTTATTTATTTATATTATATAAATTTTATATAAAATGTAAAGTAAAGCAATATAAAAACAAAATAATATTTTTACTAGCCATCTTATAGGAAGGCATTTCTTCTATAGTCCACAAGTAATATTCATATCAGAACTCCCAGCACTCCTAGCCCATCTCCCCCCCCTTCTCTCTCTCTCACACACACACCACACACACATACACACACACACTCACATGCGCACACACACACACTCTCTCTCTCTTTCTCTCTCACACATACACACCCTTGCATACATAGGATGGCATGATCTTTGTCACTTGGGTCAGAATGACAAAGACAAGATCTTTCAATAGTGATTGCTTCTCATTCAGAACCTAGGGATCAACTCCAACTGGGTGACCAGTAGGCATGCTCCTAGACTCTTAATCTTTCTAAGCCTTAATTTCTCTATCACATATGAATAGTAATTGCTACCCCTTCCTATTTCATCAGAAAGGTTTTTTTTTTAAATAAGGGCCTTGTATAAAAGATGCTTAGAAGGTGTATGCTATTAAAAGGTACCTGATCTTTCCATTTATTAATTCTTATTTATGGTTAAGATTCTTAGCCAAACCTACTTGGATGGGGATTTTTAGGAAGAGAAGGCTACATAATTAAAGGCAAAGGTTTCACCCCAAGAAAAATAATGAATACATGAGGAATAGAAAATAATTCCTTCCCTCTCCCACCCCCATCCTACCATGTGATCACATGGTACACATAAGAGGAGATTAGTGGAGCATTTTTGAGTATTATTAAATTTTAAGATGTTGAAACTTCAAATTAATCTTGACCCCTTCCTTTCTAGGGCCATGTCTGCTCTGGGTTAATTTGGGAGAAGGCTCCCCAGTGGGTATGGGCAGACCTCAGCTTGCAGGTCTCTTGGCAATTACTTCTGAGAATTCTTTTTATGAACTCCATAACTATTTGGGGGACCATGACGGCAAATTCTTACACACAGGCATGTTCTTTTGGTGTTGCTGTCAGTTTACTCTTTCAATGAAACAATTTTCTAATTTGAAAGACTTTAGGCAGTTTTTGCAAATGAACATTATAATGACTCGGAAACATGAGTATTTAATTTCCCACATAATTTTTGTGGGTTAAAAAATTGGGGGGAAGTGGTTGGCTAAATATTGTTTGGATTTTGTTAAACTTACATTGGAGTAGAGGGGGACCTATGCCCTAAACAAATACAAAATGTGGGTAGCTTCCCTCAATCCAAATTAAATCTGATTTAAGTGTCAGAGAGCTAAAATGGCAAAATGAATGTTACCCTCATTTTGAGATATGTCAGGGTAAGTGATATTTACAACATAACAAAAACTGCATCCATTACAGCAAACTTTGAATTCACTGAGACCATCTTTAGTAATAGATACTCATTACTGAAGCCAGATCAAACAAAGAGTAATCTGCATCCCTCACAAAACTGGCCAAAAGGAATGATTTAATGGTGTATCCCTCTGTCCATTTTGATCACATTGATGGATTCATGAACACAACAGCATGGACACTACTTCCTCCAGTGCACATGGAAAATCACTCAAAACTTCTCATCTTGGGTAGGTTTGTTTGTTTTTAGCCAAGAGCTTCTATAAATCTTCAATAGTAGATATACTTGCCTAAAACTCTAGAGTTCTTGCTCTTTATCTTCAAATAATGTGTAAAGACCAGTCCACCACTCAGGGTAGAAATCTATTATTCCTTTCTCTCATTTGATGACCAGACCATCCATCTTTCTTTTGTTCATATGTGCCCTTTTATTAAACAAAGTTTCTTGAACAAGAGTAATGTTAGTATAGTCATGACTTTGGACTTATTCTCCCAACTCATATTTTATATAGATGTGGATACACCTGACATAAAGCAGATATCCAGTATGTAGCAGATATCAACTCTGGGATATGGAAAACCCCATTCCACAACTTCAAAATAAGACTTAGATTTCTTCCTTTGTAAGAAGTAAGAAAATGGTTCTTGTTCCTTTGCTCTCTTATCTCCAGAGAAGATAATGGGATAGAATTATATCTATCTACCATACCTCAGATATTGGTAGTCCAGAGGTATGATTCTTTTGAGGTTCAATACAAACATCACTTTCCCTGATTTCTCTTAATAGTGGTGGGAAGGATGTAGTAGAGATAGTTAGCTCATTCCCTCCATCTTAACTGTCTCACAGCTGGGTGTCACAATGAATAAGAACACTGGACTAGGACTAAGGAAGATCTGATTTCAAATCTGGCTTCAGACACTTACTGGTTGTATGACCCTGGGCAAATCACTTAATATCTTTCAGCCTCCATTTCTTCATCTATTAAATGATAATGAGAGCTAATTGCTGCTAATAAATGCTACCTACCAGGGTTGTTTTGAGGATCCAGTGAGATGACGTATTTATTGCTCTTTGTGAACCTTAAAGTACTATATAAATATTACCCTTTTATTAGTAGTGTATAAGAAACAATTTCAGATAGCCTGCAAACTCACTTATTCAAGCAAACAGTAAATGGAAATCAGTGAAGATTAGAGAGAAACACAAGTAAAAGTAGGGTATCTAAGAGAATAGCTAAACTCTTCAGCTAGGAATGAGATAGACATTCAGTTCCTTATCAAAGGAGAGGAGATTTCACTGGGGCAGTCTACTCTTCAAATTCTGTCGGGTTGCAGGTACTGGATGTCAAGGGACATGCATGGACCAGTTTCCCCACATGTTTTCCTATAACTTCAAGAAGATTTCTCATGCACAGTTCAACAGCCCATGTGTGCGTGTTCTTCCAGGAGTCTCTCTGAATTTGAAAAAGTTCTAAGATAAGAGGCAGACGTGCAGGTAACGGCATCACTGTTAATTCAGTGGTATCTCAGCCAATCCAGAGTCACATTGTCTCCCACCCATGCAGCACTTAATCTCAGGGCTATCCTTCAGGAAACTTCCCCAGGCCAGAATGGAAGGTGGTTCCACTGGTAATAAGCAATACCCCCTTTTCACAGCATGCTTACACTTACCATCTTTCTAATGCCCATTGTATCACCTGCCATTTTGATTCTTCTGTGATTGTGATACTCCGATTCCCAACATTTTTAGTAATAGAAGTAGTAGTAGTAGTAGTAGTAGTAGTAGTAGTAGTAGTAGTAGTAGTAGTAGTAGTAGAAACCAAAATTTATAGAGTACCTACTATGAATCAGACTCTGAGCTAAATGCTTTACAAATATTGACCCTATCATTCAATCCTAACAACAATTTTGGGAGATACATGCTATTATTTTCCAACTTGAAAGTTGAGGAAACTGAGGCAGATAGATTTTTGATAGAAACCTAAGATCACAAACCTAGTAAGTGTCTGAGGTCAGTTTTATAGTCAGGTCTTCCTGACTCCAGGCTTAGAATTCCATCCATTGGACCACTCAGATGTCTATCTTGTGTGTGTGTGTGTGTGTGTGTGTGTGTGTGTGTGTGTGTGTGTGAAGTCTTCCAGTTAAAATTGCACCAAATTATTACTGAGTTCCAGATTTCTCCATTAAAAAAATTCTCACCAGTTAACAAACAAGCATTTATGAATGTCAAATTCCTATGCAGTAATAAGTGCTGAGTATAGGAATACAAAAGTGAGAGTCCCTGCTCTCGGGAAGCATATGTTCTAGGGAGGAGCCTACACTTCACTAGCTGTTTTATAAGCCTGATCTCCAAAGATGCCATCTTGCTATCATCTCTGATTGCTCAGACAAATTCACTTAACATCCCCAGATAGTTCATAGCATTTGGCATGAAGCAGTCAGTGGGAGGACACTACTGACAACTGCCATGTTGAACTGAAAGTCTGGAATGTTCGCCAAACTCCATTTTGGCTCTTTTCCTGCTGATCTTATGTTAATAAAACCTTTTTTCCACTGCGTGATTTAACTAAAATGACAAGATTTGTTTGTTGTTATTACTATTGTTTACAACAAGTATTTTCAGTATATTCCATTGAATTCATGCTTGGATACGTAACAAGGATTAGATAATAGTAAGAATGGCTATAGATGCAAATATTGCTCATTATATATCACTAGGCAATAGGATGCATCATCAGAATTGGAAGGAAAAAAAGTGGCCATTAGAGTAAGGTCAATAATTGAGTTTAATATCGTGTCAGCAATTATCATGGTGGAACCATTACCATGATTAAGCCCAGTGATTTCTCTGGGTGCATGGGAATGAGAATGGGAAGGTGGATCAAATGAGGTTGTTGTTTTGTTATACCTGCAGGTATATTCATATATACTAACCCCATTACTTCCAAATGGGAGAAAACTGAGAGTCCAGAAGGAAATATTAATTCAGAAACAGCAGGTGTAACTGGCTTTTATGGGGTGTTAAGTTTTACTGTATATAACAATTTTTTCCCTCTCTCAGGATTTTTAACTTGATCTTTTTTTTTTTTCATCTCGCTAATCCCCCCTTTTTTTGGGCTATATTTTAAAGTTGACTCATCAAATTTGGGAGCTTAAAAGAAACTTAGAAATCATCTAGGTCAAGTATCTCATTTTACAAATGAGGAAACTAAGGCCTGATTGAGCTAGAATGAACCTCATTGTACCACACTTGAGAAAGGAAAGATGCTTTTCTCCTTAAACAACTCTCACAACCACAAGAATATGCACTTAAAACCTGTATTCAAACTAATCTCTAAGAAATCTAAGTTTCTATTGGGGAAAAAAAGAGCAATAGAGGAACAGGAAATAGATCTATAATTACAATGATCTAGGCACCTCCTAGATGAAGGGCCTCCCTTTACCTATGAAGGTTAGCATCTGCTCTGCAAGTTCCAGTCTTAGAGCATTTCTTGGGGGTCCTGAGAGATGGTGTCCGTGGTCACCCAAATGGGATGTGCCACAGAGGGACTGTGAACCCAAGTCTTCCTGTCTTTGAGACTAGTTCTCTATCTCCTACACCAACTTCAGAGGGAAATGATAACAATTTATATTTGTTTCTCCCACCCCTCTTGGCTTCATTTATTATCATAGTGTGAAGGTGACTCTGAGTCTCAAAGACTCTGTTGCCTTCAAAACACAAGCTCTGATCCACGTGTATAAGATGTCCAAAGCCTATGATCTCAGGAGCAGTTTGGCTAAGTTTAGAAAAAGCTTTTTACGTGGTTGGCTCCTGGGTGATGGATTTTTCCAACACAGCCACTTTTAGGGACAGTCAACCAAGACATAGGAGAATCATAGCCTTCATTGGTGGAGGGGGTCTACACCCCGTCAAAATAAGAATTCCTTAAATTGTTGAAAGATTCTGTCCAAACACCTCACAGTTCTTTAAATAATTCAATCTTGTAACTTCTCTACAGAGAGGTGTAACAAGAATGACTAATTGTACAGATGGGGAATTTTTTAAAAAGTCAAATGTTTATCATTGTTTCCCAATGCTTATATTATGACTTAAACTAGAAGTAAAAACTTAGTACCCCTACCTAGTTTCAATGTATTACACATAATAATGAATTCATACTCGTATAGTACTTTGTGGTTTATAAAACTTACTATTTTACAGGTGGGTAAACTGAGACTTAACAAGGTTACAACTTGCATGAAGTCATATGACTGGTGTCAAAAATAGGACTTGAGGCTAGGTTTTCTGACTCCCAGGCTTATTCTCTTTCCATTATTCACATATTCTATTCTATATGTGTGTGGGTGTGTGAGTATGTATGTGTGTATGTATATGTATACACACATATATTCCATTATTTCTATTCATTTATAAACATATAAACGTTTATTGAATGGATGCTGTTGAATGACTTAGATTGCTTTGAACAAAATCTCTTAAACTGAACATAAAAGGGGGGAGAACCACCAGATTTTACTCAGAATGAAAACAAAAAGAACAAGAAAAATAGCCTGGGATCATTTTACTAAGTATCTATTTCTAATAGGTAACACTGGAGAAAAAGCAATTCAAGATGGCGGGTTATTTCCTAATTCTTATACTGACTCATTTTTTGACTCAGCATAAGTTGTGTAACCTCCTAGTATCCCAGTTTGTCTAGCTAAAAACTGGGGATAAGGATATTTGCCTACTTTCCAACGGCAAAGGCTATAGACAGACCAAGAATTAATCTTCTATTAAGTAATAGCAAAGCTAGTTTTTCACATACCCTGTGACAACCTTGACACATCCCCAGAAGTTTCTATATGTACACTGTACACCTCATCCTTCCAGATCACTTCCTGAAAATTCTGAATTGCCCACTGAATTCCTTTTGACTAAGTCAGAATCAGAGGGGGTGTTTATCATAGGTATAGTCAACATTACAGTTAGGCTGAATCATGCACATTGTATTCTTCTTCTGCACTATTCTCTTCCCACCCACTCCCATTTCCCTAAGTAAAATGCAAGCACCTAAAGATCAAGGATTTATTTCATTTTTGTCTGTATTCCTAGAGCCTAGTATAAATAGAAGTGGATTGAATTGCACCATCTACCAAAGCTTTTTTAATGTTGTGTGCAGGACATTCTTTTTGGTTGTAAAGTAAGACAAAGTCGATTTTCAATCATCTAATCAATAAGCATGAAGTGCCTACCCTGCCAGCTACTTGGGATACAAAGACAAAAAAGAAAAGGAACAGTCCTTGTCCTCAAGGTGCTTATATTCTATCAATTACATTTTATTCAAATAAATATAAGAAAATTTGAGGAGGGAAGGCATTAGCAGCTGGGAGGATCAGGAAAGGCCCCATTTAGGATGTGGCACTTAATTTGAATTTTGAAATCAACTGGAAATTCTAAGAAGCAGAGAGTAGAAGACAGTGCATTCCAGGCATGGAAGACAGCCAGGACAAAAGTGTGGAGATGGGAGATGGAGTGTAGTGCATAAGAAACAAACAGCTAGAAGACTTCATAAGTCAGTCAATAAAAAATGGGGAAAAAAGATCTGCAGCATAGTAGCAACTTTACCCCTTTTATTTGGGTTCTGGAACATGATAAAAGTTATGAATGGGTCAATCTAATGCATGGTCTTCCTGTAGCAAGATATAACTCTTGTACTTCTTCCACCATAGTTGAAAAACATACTAGAAGATTCATGTTAACATAACAATCCCATTCTATATCCAGGTTTCCAAGGAACAGTTTCAGGTATATACATATCTCTGTCTATATATAGACATATAAATATGTATGTATATACATATGTGTATATATACATATACATATACATATATATATATGATTGATTCTAAACCTACAATCCTTTCAATATAATTTTAAATGCCTTTATAATTTTTCCTCCCACTACCCTCCTCAAATTTAAGAACATCAATGAAGAAAGAAAGGAAAGAAGGAAGGAAGAAAGAAAGAGAGAAAAGAAGGAGGAAGGGAGGAAGGAAGGAAGGAAAGAAGGAAGGAAAGAGGGAAAGAAGGAAAGAAGGAAGGAAGGAACCTTTAACCCAATCATGCATAGTATAACAAAACAAATTCCCATATTGACCATACCCAAAAAGTATATATTTCCCTGCATTTTAAGTTCATTTCCTCTATGGAAGGGGATGAGTGATGTGTTTCATCTTTAGTCTTTTCATAATCATAATAGTATTTATGGAATACCTACTATGTGCAAGGCACTGTGTCAAGTGTTTTACAAATACTGTGTCATTTGATGCTATCTGGGAGGTAGGTACTGTAATGATCCCCATTTTGTAGATGAGGAAACTGAGACAAACAGAAGCTAAGTGACTTGCCCAGGGTAATACAACCAGTAAGCAGCTGAGGCACTATGATACCACATATTAGACTCATTTCTTGGATCAAAATTTTAAAGTCTTTTGAATTTGTTTTTTCTCTGAGTCCCCATTCCTCCGAAATTCTTTCCCTGGGGCCATTTACTATTTTAATCATGATATCACATTGTGATGGTTAAAAAAATAAACATTTGGGGCTAGAAGGAATCAGAGATTGGAAGCTTCTCCAAAGGCACTTCTTCTGTAAATGCTGATCAGCTCCTTCTCTTCAATTTATAGTCTTAAAGAGTTGTCCCAATGTGCCAAGAGTCATATAACCAGTATGTGCTGGGGCAGTCCTTTAATTCGGCTCTTCCTAACTTCAAGGCCAACCCTCCATTCACTAGACTTGAGACTAGATATGTGGAATAAAATCAGGAGAAAACAACACATTTACAGCAACACTTTCCACATCTGGGATCTAAACCCAACAGCTTCCCAATTCCCCTAGGGATATCTGCTTGATATTCCACCTGATTTGTGCTCATGACCTGATCCCAACCCTGGATATTCAGCCCAATCCCTGCTCTAAGGGAGGAACATGACCAGTTAGTAACTTGCTTTTTGGATGATCACAAAGGGTACTGCATCTTGATGCCTGAATGACAGTTGTTGTGGATCACAACCACTGCTCTCCAGAGGAATGCTGAGGCTTCAAGGGCACCACTGTCCCTGGTGCTGATAGGGGTGGTCTTCAAAGACCAGCAAGAAGAAACAGCATGGAATCTCAATTCTAGCATCAGCAGACTGGGGGTGGGGGAGGTAGGGAGGAGACAACCTCAGTTTCTGCATATAGCAGAACATGTGTCTAGCATTGCAAGAAGGGAAGGAAACACTAAGTCTCTGCCAACAGTGGTATGTAGTAAGACAGCATTCCCTGAGTTCAACTGCCATTTTCTTTCTCTCTATTTCTCTCTCTTCCCTCTGACTTCCCCAGTTCTCCTTTTAAAATTCCCACCTTAGAGGCAACCCTCCTTGTCATCCCCATGCATACTTTTCTGGGACCAGAACAATATTTTTTGATCCTGAAACCTTGAAGAATGAGGCAAGTGTTAGGAGAAGCTATCCATTCTAACCCAACTTATTCTCAATTCTATTATTTTCACCACTTTTTCATTCTATTAAATGTGAGAAACAGAGAATCATGGAATCTCTGTGTTAGAAGGGATGTCAGCAGTTAACCAGACCAGCCTGGCGCTCAGCAAGAATCCTTGTGTCATTAACCCCAATAAATGATCAGTTTGCCTTTCCTCAAAGACCTCCAAGGAGGAAGAACTCATCGTCTCCTGACAGAGCTCATTCTACTTGCAGATAGCATGAATTTCTAGGAAGTGCTTCTTTATATCAAGCCTAAATCTGCCTCTGCATTATCCACCCATTAGACCAGGTTCTCCCCTTTGGGTCCAAGCGGGATGAGTCTGGATCTCTTTCACCTTGTGTCTTGATGTCTTTGTTGGTCCAGATTTGTGCCTTTTACTCCTCCAGTATCCACACATAGCATGCATCAGGAATCTTAGCTAACTTGGGTCTTTCCTGATTCCCTTTTCTCTTCCTTTTCCTTTTCTCTCCTTGGCAGTATGTGCGGCATACACTAAATTAGGTTATTTGTGCTTTTCCAAGCAGCTGGTTCCTTTTTTAGAGTAACCTCCTAATGAAATAAAGCCTTCCCTTCCAAATTAATAACCTAGTAGTAATAGAATACTATAAAAACAAAATGGTTGCCAGGTAGGCATGTCTAGCCATGTTGGGGTTTCATGGAATACTGAATGTCTGTTTCCACTAGACTCACTAGTGCAGCACCTCGGGTACAGATGGATTAACTAACTCATTGTTACCTGAGATGAGGTGGGAAGAAGACTGTAAAATGGAGGGAGGGGATATCTTGATGTTTAGTTGAGGAAAAATTGAGGCACAATTTTGCTCCATTCCTCTCCAGGTTCTATTCCTTGACTAGCTTGACTTTCTCCTACAGGCACAGTGGCCTCCTCATCCTGGAATTTCACAGCAGGCCCTTCATCCTAGAATGGTGGCCTCTGCCCCTGGCTTTATCACCCTGAAAACTCACTTCACCCTCAGGCCCCTTCCTCTGCTTACTTGGTTCTTTCCAGGACATTCATTTTAAGGAAAGTGACCAGGCCAGCCATGTCTTCATTTCTCTCTACTCTGCTGGACCCAGATGGCTCTGGAGGAGAAAGTGAGGCTAGGGCACAAACCTCACTCACTCAAGTCAAAGTCAACTGCAAGTCATGTCATCATCTCCCTGATGCCATGGTCGAAGGACAAACACAAGCTCCCAACTCTGCTCCTGACTCTGGGGACTTCTTTCTCCACCATTCCCCACAAGCAGGTAGGTACCTTCTTCTACCCACCTTCCCTTTCCAGTACACACACCTCTTCAGTTTCCTTTTATATATTGTCTTCCTCCATTAGATGGTAAGCTCCTTGAGGGCAAGGACCATTTTTCCTTCTGCTTGTATTCTTATTAGGAGCTCTTAGCAGAGTACCTCCCAAGCAGTAAGCACTAAAATAAATGCTTGTTGACTGACCCTAATGTGTTTACAAATTACTGTGATATACATAGAGAGCATATATATAAATGCATACATGCATATATATATATATAATATAAACACATACATATATACATATGCATAAATAGGTGTGTGTATGTATAAATACACATAAACTATGTAGATGTATTTACATATAAGTGACATATATGTATAATATACAATGTGTGTACATATGTATATACATGTACACACACAATATACACATGCATATATGTTTATACATGCATATGTAAATATATGTATATCTATATATAGCCCACTCAACCCTGGCATCACACAATATTTAGATTTAGTATTAAAGAAAAAACTATGCTCAAACCTCAGTCCTTTTCTATCAATACACCAATAAACATGCATTCTCAAGCCCCGTACACAAATGAGTAGTTTCCTACAGACTCCCATGCCAGTGAGAAGGGGAAGGCAATCCATTTTAAAAAATCACCCTCTGACGTGAGGAAGGGATTTGCCTTCAAAGTCAGCTGCTTTGGGAACAGAGAAAACTCTTGCTGTAGTTGTCACAGCCATTCTACCAGCACCACCAAGGTACAGTTGACTGTATCCTGCAACTGCTTGGCATGGCCCCAGAACTCTCTTGAAGGTGTGAGGATGCTGTCCCTGTAAAGCTGCCATTCATACTTTACCCTACCTGACACCCAAAAAGAGTCATTCTGGGAACTTTAAGATTTCAGAGTCACCTTCCTCAAATGAAGTTTACCTCATACTGACTCTTGCCTGAGTTAGGGGTTTTGAATTCAATTGGCAGTTTCTCACCTTAGGGTTTAGGATGGCTGTCCCCACACATATGGTCAGCTCCTCCCACTGAATCTTTCCAAGGTTGGGGCTAAAAATATATGCCCCACCTTTAATTTGAGTCAGCTAGATGACTGTAGTGAATAGAGTGCTAGACCAAGAATCAGGAAGACTTAAGTTCAAATAGGGCCAGAGACATTTACTATCTGTGTGACTGGTCAAGTCACGTACCTCTGTCTACCTCAATTTTCTTACCTGTAAAATAGGGATATTAATAGCACCTACCACCCAGGCTATTGTAAGGACCAAATGAGATAATAACTGTAAAGCCCTTTGCAGACCTCAAAATACTATATGAATGCTAGCGTCATTATTATTATTGCCTTTCTGATTTCTGTCATGCTCCCCCAGAAGCTAGAACTCAGCCATTCAAGTTGTCTTGAGTTTCCATCCCTCAAGAAAACAATAGAAACATGGGAGGGAAGAGAAAAGAAATGGTGGCCTCTGATAGCAATGCCCTCTCCCCTTTAAATTTTAGTCTCAAAAAACGAGCAGAAAAACGATTTATTTCAACATCCATGTATTAGTTATAAACAAAGCCATGCCACTATTACCGCCCCACCATAATTCAGTGCTTTATTGTCAACACTGGAATCTGCCCTCGCAACCACACTTGGAGCCCAGCCTTAGCTATATTAGCATGTGATTTCTTTTGCTTTCAGGTTCAGTGCAAGGATATTTCCTCTAAAAGACGAGATAATTTACAATTTGATTGATCAAATGACATCTTGTAGTTTTAGGAAAACTAAATTTTAATGAAAGGTGGGTTTTTTTTCTAAAGAAATGCTACAAAATGTAGAACTTTCTAAATAAAAAAGCAATGTAAAGTACTGAGTATTGATCAGTGCTAAATTTTCGCCTAGCTACTTTTGATAAGCATTATTTTTTTTTTTTTGCTTTTTTTGGAGGGGGGAAGGCAGGGCAATTGGGATTAAGTGACTTGCCCAAGGTCACACGGCTAGTTAAGTATTAAGTGTTAGGTTGGATTTGAACTCAGGTCCTTCTGACTCCAGGGCTGGTGCTGTATTCACTGAGCTACCTAGGCACCCCAATATGCATTACTTTTTAAAAATAAATTTTATTGATAATTTTTGGTTTCCATAGCCTATGTTCCCCAGGCTACCTCTCTTCCTTCCTCCCTCCCTCTCCCAGAAACTAATCCTTTAACAAAAAGAATAAAAAAGGGGTAAAATAGCTCAGTAAAATGAACTCATACCAAAAGAAATGTGACAATATGAATGTTCCACAACCATAGTCCCCGAGAATCAGGAGAAGGTGCGTTCTTATATATGGAAAGGACTTTAAAGACAAATGTCAGGCTACTAGTAATAATTCACAATTCTATTAAGACTTACAAAATACATTCTATGCAAGATAGCTAGAAGAATCATTAGTGTCCCCATTTCATAATCATGGTAGCTGAAGCTTGGAGAGATTATGTGATTTGCCCATATACACACAACCGATAAGTCATCTGGTTCTAAGTCCAATGCTCCTTCCATAACAACATGGCACCAAATTGTCCTTCTTCCTCTCCATCCCCATCACTGAAAAATGTACATATATTTGATCTTGGACATTTCATTTCTGGACACTGTGCCCTTATTCTATGAATTTACAATCTAACAGTAACCTGAAAAGCAAACAGTCGACAAGCAATTATAAAATCATTACTATATGTTGGGAATTATACCGCATGCTGCAAATACAAAGAAACACAAAAGAGAATCCCTACTTACACTTAAGTTGCATGACATAAGGCATAAAAACATTACAGGGGGGAAAGAGGGAGAACATTAACTCAATCCATAGTCAAACAGTAAGGATCATGAAACGGACATCATAGTTAACATTTGTTAATATTTTGTTTTGTTTGTTAATTAGCTTGTTAATATTAACTTGTATTCATATTATTAGAGGCAGTGTGGTATAGAGGATAGAATTAGGAACCCCTTGGAATCAGGAACACCTGTCTCAAGTCCTGACACATACTGATTAAGCAATACTGCCCAAATCACTTAATTTTTCAATGGTCTGGGCAACTCTAAGACTTTCCATTTCAGAGAAGGTGCTGACCAGTATTGGCAGAGGGAGTGCCTCACAAAGGAATTCCGTATATCAATGAAATCATAAGTCTAGTAAATAAATATGATGATTATTGATTCCACATTGATAATAAAGCCGATGTTATGATCTAGATGCTTGGGCAGAACTAACACAGTAGAAGACTACCCAGAAACTGACAAAAAGTTTTAAATCTTCTCTCTAGCTCAGTGTCTTTGACATGGCACACCAGTTAAGCAGGTGCCTTATGGCTCTGCTCCTTCACTCATGCTCCTTTCAACCAAATGTTTAGAATCCTTCAAACAAAACAAGCTCCTCTTCTTACCCGAGATGTACTTTAGGTGTGACGTGGGAAGGGATTAGCTGCCATTCCTCTTTCTTTTTGTTTTTCCGCTAGAGATTTAGTGGGCAGCTTGCTTCCTTGTTTTGGTGATGATCGAGCAAGAGATTTTTTTTTTTACCTGAATCAGAACACTCCAACTGCAGATGCTACTATTTCCTCCAACAAGATAATTCTGAAAAGTTACTTGGCCAATTTTCCCCCTTCTTCCTCAATATTCAGCTCAGAGAGCATTCCACGCAAGACAAAAGATGACAATGGGAGGTTTTATTCCACACAGTCTTTATGCCACGCACACTACACTGTCCCAACAAGATGGGTATACATGGAGATGGAAAGAGAAGTTATAAACTTCACACAATTCAGCAGAAGCTGAAATGTGGTTCAGTAGTTCCCTCCAAAAAGTAATTATGTAGAGTCCTTATGTGTGTGTTGCTTTTGTTCTTGTGTTATTTCTGTATGTACATATGTATACACACAAACATATGTTGTGAAGTTTAAATTGAGTTAGAGGGACTTCTATACTCTATTGCAAATGAACCAACCCTGAATAAGTCACTGAAGACTAAGTCTAGAGTTTGGTAGGATATCAAAATCTAGACAGCAAACCCAGCTCTCCACAATAATCTATACCACAGACATACATTCAGTGTGCACATATGTACATGCAAATGTATTTCATCCATACATATACAAACATATATAAACATGTACTGCCATAGACACATAGCCTATATGTGTGTAGATGTCCATATGTTCGCATGTGTGCACATATATACACATATTACAGATATACACACATATATAGGTCAGATAAGGCTAAGCACAGAGTTTGATAGACTATCAAAGTCCAATTCTAAGGTATGACATTTTGCTGTGTGTATGTGTGTGTGTGTGTGCTTGTGTACCAAGGTCAGATCTCTTTCCACAACATACGTCTTTCAATGTATATTTATAAACACACGTATATGTGTATACTATATATAATATTGCATATATATTCTATTACGTGTGCATACATATATGTATGTGTATGTGTATGTATTTCTGTTGTTGTTCAGTAGTTTTTCAGTCATATCTAACTCTTCATGACCCCATTTGAGGCTTTCTTGGCAGAGATACTGGAGAGGTTTGCCATTTCCTTCCCCAGCTCATTTTACACATGAGGAAACTGAGGCAAATAGGGTCATGTATCTTGCCTAGGGTCACACAGCTAGGAAATATCTAAGGCCAGATTTGAACTCAGGTCCTCCTAACTCCAGATCTGGTACTCTAACCTCTGTGCCACCTAGTTACACCTATGTATATATACACACACACAAACATACATATACATATACATATACATACACATATACATATACATATACACTCACAGACACACACATACACATACATATATAATATACATATGAAAAGCAATATGTTACAGCAGAAAGAGAGCTGGACTTGGTGTCCTGAGGCCTAGGTTTGCATCCCCCTCTACACTGACATCATTTGCTGTGTGACCCTAGTCAAGTCACTTTTAACTCTGAGCCTCATACAGAAGGGCTAGATAAGACCCCTTCCTAAGACCTATGCAGATAAAGACAGCTAGAATAACTGATAAGTATCCCATTCCTCCCAAGGTCTTCTACCCAACTCTGCCTTCATCTTTACCTGATCTACTCAAGGTTGGCTCACTTGTAATAAACTCCATTTTCCTTGTGTACCTCCACAGAAAACTGCACAGCCCCTAAGCTGGGTGAACCTTCTAGGGTCAGTCTATTGGACTAAACTAGTGATGTCCTTGAAGCCACACATTGAATGTGAAAACCATAAATTAACATTATCTCTATCGTTTATTTATTTTTTAAACAAAAAACACTGCCCAAGTGCATTTTAATCTGGTTAGGGTAGCACTTAGGAGTTTGGAGGCCCTGGCTTAAGATGAAATGAATCTTCTGGGAGCAGTTATTTGCAGATGCATTTCACAGACAAAAGACAAGAGACCCTAGCAAGCAACATTGAAGCCCATGTGCATATGTTCTGGGTACTTCTCCTGCGTGAGTGGATATGTCTGTGTGGTTTGTGTAGTACACAGTAAGTCCTGTAACTAGCTGTAGATAGATATGTTCACATTGCTGTTCCTTGGAACTTCAAATCTGACTAACTGGAACCTAGGCTTCCTCATCTGTGAAATGGAGATAATATACATGGTACCCCCTTCATAAGGTTATTGTGAAGGTCAACTGAGATATGTAGAGAAAGCTTTTTAGAAGCCTCAGAGTATACATTCTCATACACATATTCCATGTGTCAGCACAAGGGCTTATTTTTATCTCATTACCCATCCTACTCTTCAGTAGAACTGAAGTTTTCAAAGTAATCAGTTTATATTAAATAAAATAAATAAAGCACTTTGCAAATCTTAAAGTACTACATTATTGTTACTGTCATTGCTAGTTGTTATTAATATTCTCACTGACACTTCTGTGCACTTCAAGCCATAAACCACCCTTTAAAAGAGGCAAATGAGTTCTGTTTCATAGAAAAACTTTACATTGGGACGCAAAAGTCTTTCTAAAGATATGACTCATTTTACTACCAGAGTCTGCATTTTACTAGCAGAGCCTCAATTAGCTTTAAGAGATCCCTGTGCGCTGGTGAGACCTTTAAGCTTTCTAATCTCCACTTTAAAAGGCAGGGAGACAGGTGATCTTGGACATTGCCAAAGCACTCAGTAACATCTTGGGCAGAAAGATTCCCTCCCAGCCTAGCCTAACCTAACCTCCTTGTCAGCCCTTCCCTTTTCCCCCTTCTCCTCCTGCCCTCTCCATCTGTTTGATCTTATCTGTGTCTCCAGCTTTCAGATAAAGGTGAGTTCTGCCGCACCAAGTGATCTATGGGAACGTATAAGCTTTTTGCTCTCCCCCTTCCACCTTCCTTGTCACTGCAACATTTATCCCTGTATTTTTTTTTTCATTTGCGTTTGTGCCAGGTCAATGCCAGTTGCCCTGTTATACAAACCCACACCCATGAGAGATCTCTCTAGGTTCAGGAACACAGTGATAATGACTATTTGGTTTCGGTGTATGAGTGCATGAAGCCCCAGGCCACGCTGGTTGAATTTCCAGAAAGAGCAAGATTCTAAGGAAGGGGCCCTCTTGGGCCCATTCTTTATCAGTGACAAAGGAAGCAGGAAACTGTGTTGAAGGCTAACGAGAACTAGGGAGGAGGAAAATACAGTATGGATCCACTCCTCCATTCCATGATAATCTCTCTATCTTAGTCATATTTTTTTCATAAATGGTAATTTTTAAAATATGTGGTAATGGCGGTTTTCAGACAACAGTTACAGCTGCCTCAGGGCTTGATTTCACAGGCATAACAGGAAGCTTTGTCTGCTCAAAAACTGGAAGAGAAAGAAACAGGGGATTGAAAGGGCCCTGGGCTAAGGGACAGGTGACCCGGATACTACTCCCACTATTAACTAGTACCAGCAATTTAGTCCTTGAACTTCAGAGCATTTACTGGATTTCTCCATTCCTTATTTCTTTAACTTGTTCAATAAATATGAAGGCGGGTAGTGTCAGAGGTCATAAGATTTAGAGCTCTAAGTGAGCACAAGAGGTCCAGTCCAAAGCCTTCGTTTTACAGATGAGGAAACTGAGGCAAGAAGGATATTAAATGAGTTTCCCAATATCACAATTAGGAGTTTCTAAAGCAGGATTTGCATCTGTCTTGACCCTGAGTCTACTGCTCTAACACCACCTCCCTCTCCTTTTTTTTTCCTTTTTTCCTTGTATAAGATCTTAGAATGTTACAGCTAGAAGAGACAGATATCAGAGGATATCTACTTACAATCCTTTCATTTTACAAAAGAGGAAAGCCTAGACAGATTAAATTACTTGTGGGAGATTGAGTCTTGCCAGAATTACCTCAGATTTTTTTGAGGCAATAGGGGTTAAGTGATTTGCTCAGGGTCACACAGCTAGTAAGTATATGAAGCCAGACTGGAACTCAGGTCCTTCTGATTCCAGGGCTGCTACTCTATCCACTATGATATCTAGAATTTAATCTCAGAAATCAAAGATGAAGAAATTGTGCACAGCTCAGAAATGGGTAGCAAAGAAAAGTCCTTTGAGATTAACTTCCCCCAGGGTCCCAATATATAGCCTTGAATCTGGCCTTTTTTTTTTTTCTGTTCAATGTCTCTCTGGCTTCTACCGCTTCCTCTTTGGTCACTCAATGCCCTGTGCATAGTAGGCATTCAGCAAAGATACATTGAATTGAGTTCACAGCTAGATGAAAACCCCTTAAAAGCCTGCTTGACACTACAGGCAACTCCTTGGCTAGTTTCTTTCCTTCCTAGTCTAATGAAGGAAAGGCAACCCAAGAGCTAAGGTCAGAGTTTTTCCAAGCCATTCTGAAGGGACTTACTTGTTCTCCTGAGTGCATGTACTAATCTACTACAGTTCTCCTTTCTGTAGAAGCCTCAGATCTGGTGGAGAACAAGGTAGGGGTGTGGGGTGGACATAAGAAAAGGACATGAGGGAGTTCTAGTTGTATTGTTGTCCAGCTTTAATTTTACTGGAGTAAACTATGTTCCACTCACTTGGCACTGGAGGAAATCAACAGAGGAAAACCCTGAATATATTAGAACATTTGTGAGGAGAAGACGGAGAAAATTAGATCATGCTTGGGGAGAAGAAAGGGAAGAAGTCTGGATGTCTAGGTGGCAAAAATAAAATAAAGAACTAAAAATTAGGAGACTGGAATTATGCTACCACTTTACCATTATTATTATTATTAATAAGTAGCATTTACATCATGATACAAGGTTTGTAAAGTGTTATATCTATGTGTATATATGCATATATATGCATATATATGCATGTGTATGTATACACATATATGTATATGTGCATACACATATATGTATGTGTGTATACACACATATATGTATATATGTCTATCTCTCATCAACTCTGTGAGTTAGATACTATTATTATGCCCATTTTATGGATGAGGAAACTGAGTCTGAAAAAAAAAATAACAGCTAGTTAGATGTCTGAGACCAGATCTGAGCTCAGGTTTTTCTGACTCCAGATCCAGTGCTCTCTATCCACCATGACACCTGTCTTAGAGATGTCTGGTTTAATCAAGTAACTTTCCTACATTTGAAAACAAGTACTTAATTTTCCTGTAGTTCAATACCCACATGTAGAAAAACGAAGGTAAGCAACTGATTGATAAGTATTTATGAAATATCTACTATGTGAGAGGTACTGTGCTAAGCACTTGGGATACAAACACAGATGAGAAACACAATACACCTGCTAATCACCTGTGGCAATGCAGTGTTTAGAGTGCCAGGAAGACTCATCCCCTTGAGTTCAAATCTGGACTCAGACACTTACTAACTGTGGGACCCTGGGAAAGTCACTTAGCCCTGTTTGCCTCAGCTTCATCAGCTATAAAATGAGCCAGGGAAAGAAATAGTAAACCACTCCAGGATCTCTGCCAAGAAAAACCTAACACGAAGGGTCAAACATGGCTGAAAACGAGTGACTGGTAATAATGTACCTGTGACCAAATAATAGATTAGGATACCATGATTTTCATGGCCTCTGTGGGTGTGATTAGGTCATCCTTTACTACTAGATAGAGCCCATACATTTAATTTGGGCTTAAAAGGCTTTTCAGAAGAGGAGACTGAGGAAGGCCCCTTTTCTCCCTAGACATGAGTGGCTATAGAAAAAAAAAAGTGTCTCTTAACCAAGTCATGAAACTCCTGGTCCCGAAGTATTGGTGGGTCCTCTGGAAAGCAGTGAAGAGAGTCTCTCATAACTGCAAAAATTCATCCACCCCTTTGAGATCAACAAAGAACCGCTGCCATGGCCCCAGAGGGAGGCTCCTGGGGTCCAACTGTCTTGAGAGGGTTAGGGGTTAGAATTCCCAGGGACCAAAAGCTCCTTAGTGTGGGTTACCAGAGCATGCCCTTGGCTGCAGGTCTCTCCAGGTAGAAGGAGGTGTTGGGGTGAATGGGACGAGAATATAGGATTTCCTTTTCTAAAACAGGCTGTGGTGTCCCTAGCCACCAGGAGGCCTCCTTTACACACAAGATTTTCAGGGCTGACTGCCCTTTCTGGACTCCCCCCTGCTTTGCATGGGGGTCCTGAGGATTCATAAAAGTATTTTTGTAAAATGTTTAAGGAGTTTCAGATGCCACTTACTTCGCAATGCCATTATGTTAAAGCCATCTCCCTCCTTTCCTCCCAAATAGCACTGTCTAAAGACCCAGAATTTCTGTCCCACCACCACCACCCTCCCTCCCCCTTCCCGCCACCCCACCCATTCCCAAATCGGCATGAAACTTCAAAAAGCAACTTTCCAAAGAGAACCAGTCAGAAAGATAGTCAGACAACTGCCATCAGGACCCAAAATGTATTCATTTTAAGAGGATCACTATCTATTTTAAGAGGCATCAAAAAAAAATTAAAAGGAAATGGGAGAAAAGAGAAAGGGATTTTTTCTTTTCCCTGAGACTGACTAGCAGGGACCCACCTGAGCTGGGGAGTATCAGGTTGGCGCAGCTCTGAAAGGCTTACCTTGCCCTCACCCCCTTGGGAATTCTCAGCTTTGTTTTTGTTATTGTCTCCCAACAGAGGTGTGGTATGAAGGGGTCACGGAAAAGGTGAACAAGATGTTCAATGCTCCACTTCCCCCAGAGTGAAGCAACTTAGCACAGTCATATCAGGTGAGCCGAATTAACTGGCTCGCCTTCTCCACGGGGCTCGCAGCTTCTCATCAGACATGTCCCCGATGGTCCTTGTTGCCGTCTGCTGGCATTTTTTGTAGCAGATTGTTTGTTTGCAACTTCTTCCTTTGTAGCAGACGGTAGCAGAATTTTTAAAAATAAAATCATCTTCACACGAACGCAAACTGTCTAGTTAATAACATGTAATGTTACTCTGTGGCTTAAAATGGCAGTTAATGTTCTTGGGGTAGAGTTTTTCTCAGTTTTTTATACTAAGGAGGTTAGAGATTTGGATGAGGTTTCCGAAAGGGCAATAACATTGATGAGCTTTTTAACATTTTTACTCTTATTCTGAACTTAACACACACTAAATCAAATAGGTATTTCCTTATACGCAGTCCAATAGGACAAAAGGACTGTACATGAACCTGCAGATCTCCGTTAGGTACAAATTGCTGTTCTTTTATTTTTATTATGTTTTTCAAATTTTCTTTTCTTTTCTATTCAGGTCCCAATTCTCTCCTACCCACTTCCCCCTGCCCTCTACCATTGAGAAAGCAAGACAAACAAAACCTATTACAAAAGGAAACATTTAAATATGAAAAACAAACAGGTATATGAAGGAGTCACAGATTCCATCCCAACAAAGTCTTGAATTGACCGTGTCCAAAAAAACAAAACCAAAAAACTATAAACCTCACTGCACTCTGAATCTATCACCTCTTTGTCTGGAGGTGGGTATGACTTTTAAGTCTATAGAGTATGTGCTGCCCATGTAAATGTGTGTATCTACATGGGATACCAAAACAGGGCTCCCAGGGATATATGGGTCTCAGGAATGTTGCTACACCTCTCAGCCAAGGGAGACTTTGACGCCTCCACTTCAGGCAGGAGTCAAAGTTCGACCTTTAGCTTTCAAATCTGCCCTCCTTATCTGTACTTCTTTCCAGCCTTCCTCATATTCCCTGTATTTTTTTTAAATGCAGAATTTTCTTTCTTATTTTTCCCTACTCTGTCCTTCTACTTCTTGGTCCTCTCAATCCTACCCCCATTCCATGGCATTGTAAAAGAGTGCAGAGGTGGAACAAAATAAAACAAAGCTTTGATAACAAATATGCAAAAATAAACAAACCAAACCCTCCAATGGCTGTACCTAAAAATGTATGTCTTATTCTGCACCTTTAATCCCTCAAGTCTCTATCAAGAGGTTGGTAGCAAGCTAGATGAAAATTTAAAGTTGGAAGGGGCATTCAAAGTTATCTAGTGCGATCACTTCCATTTTCTGAGAAGATTGATCCAGAAAAGTTAAGAGACTTGTCCAAAGTAACACAGGTAGCGAAGGCAACCCCAAGTCCTCAGATTGGCAATGCGGCAGGTTTTCCTCTGTGCCACGTTGGCTCTGGGTCAATCTGATAACTTTTGGTGGTGGGCAGGCAGCCTGGCCTAATGGAAAGAACTTTGAGTTGAGAATCAAGAACCTTGTTATCATTCTAGCTCAGCCACTAATTAGCTATGTGACCTTGGTTAAGTTTCTTCATCTCTTTTGGGCCTCGATTATCTCATCTACAAAATAAGTAGGTTGAACCCAATGATCTCCACAGCACCTTCTGGCCCTGAGAAATTATTTGGTTATGCCACAAACTATTACCACAATAAGGGAAACAGTGCAGTTGAGATGTGGGGACTGAAGAACAGCAGCCTCTCTTCCGTTGTGAGTGCAAACATGGGAATCGACCCTCTTATTTTAATCTGTTTCACAGGATTACAAACTGGAAAAACCTTCAGTGGTCATTTGGTTCAAACCCCTTATTTAAGATATGAAGATACTGAAGCCCAAAGGTTTAGTTATTTACTGATCTAGAGTCACACAGGTAAGAAGAGACAGCCTAGTACAATGTCTAGAGACCTAGACCTGAGGTCAAGAATAGCCATCTCTCCTATTTATTACTAAGTGATCCTAGGGAAGTTATTCAACCTCTCTGACCTTCTGTGTGCCCTCATCTATAAAATGGGGATAATGATTGACTTAGCAGTGTTATAAGGATCAAATCAGCTAATAAATGTTATTTAATAATGTTAATTTAACAAATTAATGTTATTTAATCATGTTAAGCACTATTAAAGAACTCCATTAACTGTAAGTTATTATTAGTAATAATCAGAGGTTCCAAAACTTATTTGGTCTATCACTCCCTTTTCAAAAAAATTATTACTTAGCACCCTCCTGGAAATCTACTTTCTTTGATCCTTTGTGATTTTTTTTTTTAATTTGGGTCATTTCAAAAAACAATAAAATATTTTTTTAAATGACACATCTTAAATTTAATAATTTATCATAAATTTGTAGGTTTTTTCCTGTATTTAAATGTTGATATCACAATAAAGTACCATATTTTAAACAAGTCATTACACACTTATATTCCTGCCAATGCATGCTGGACTTCCAACAATGTGTGACATGCTAGCCTGCCAACACTTGCTTGTTAAGACCTGTTGGCAGACTTGACCACTGATGGTTTGTAAGTTGTGTTTTATGTGTTTATTTGGAAATTAATTTAATCATTACAACTTTACTATTACACAGCAGATGAAACATATAAAAATGGTATTTCAAAATTTTCTGTTCTCTCCTTATGCTTCCATCACCCCTTATTTTTATTCAATGCCCCCCAATTGCACCAGAGGCTACTACCACCCCCTGAATCATTCTAGCACCTCTTGATGGCAGTATCACCCACTTTGGGAAGCTTTGGAATAATAATAGCTAACATATATGTTGGGCAGCTAGGAGGTGCAGTGGATAGAGCTCTAGGCCTGGAGTCAGAAAGACTCATTTTCCTGAGTTCAAATCCAGCCTCAGACACTAGCTGTGTGACTATAGGCAAGTCACTTAACCTTGTTTATCTCACTTTCCTCATCTGTAAAGTGAACTGGGGAAGGAAATGGCAAACTATTCCAGTATCTTTACCAAGAAAACCCCAAATGGAGTCATGAAGAGTCAGAAATAACTGAAAATGACTGAACAATAACATTTATATAATATTTACAATATGCTAGCTACTAGGGTGAGTGCTTTACAATTAAGGCTCATTTGATGCTCCCAACCCTGGGAGATGGGTGCTATTACTGATACCATTTTATAGAGGAAGAGACTGATGGGAAAAGAGGTTAAGGGTCTTGCCTAGAGTCACAGAGCTAGTAAATGTCTAAAGGCTGGATTTGAAATTGAGTTGCCAGCCCAATTGGGCTGTCCATTGTACCATCCAGCTGCCCAAGAGTTAGGATACAAAACCAGACCTCCAAGTTCCAACTTAGGCACTGTGCTAACTGAAATTTTACTTTGCAGAGAAACAGCATGGCATAACAAAGAGCACCAGACCAATGGTCAGGAAACCTAGGTTCAAATCTCAGCTCTATCACTCAATCAGCATTTATTTAGACAGTGAAGACATCAGCTAATATACCTTTTCTGGTCCCTCCTCCTTGTGCCAGTATGGAATAGGGAAAGGGACTCAGCAGGAAATTTAAAACTTCAAGAGAGAAGGGAATGATGTTTGGTACTCAGCTACATATCCTTTCCATAGGGTCAATGTGCATTGTTGATAATAACAAATATAAGAACACATCAAAATTACTTCTATAAATTGCAAATATAATTCCTAATAGTATCCAAAATGATAAAAGATATACAAATGTACTTTGTGTGATGATGAATGATGAATGGTGATGGGTTATCCCTCTAGGGCTTAGATGGGTTATGCAGATGTTGGTGGGGGAAAGCATGGTGGATAAAGGCTAGATTTGTAGATAAGAACACCTGGGTTTAAACCATGAGTCTTACTTTCCCTATCTGTAAATTAGGGACAGTAATGTCTGTAGTATTTACCTCACAGGGATGCTGCAAGGCTCCTATGAGATAAGGCATGCAAAACATTTGCAAATTTTAAAGTCTATATAAGCGCTAGTTTGGGGGTCAAATATTTTGTTGACATTTCAATCAACCAGTAAACATGTATTAAGTGCTTACTAGGTGCCAGGCACTGGGCTAAGTGCTGGGGGTACAAAAAGAAGCAAAAGACAATCCCTGCCCTCAAGCAGCTTACCATCTAATGGAGGAGACAGCGTGCAAACAAATATATACAAAGCAAGCTATGTACAGGATAAATAAGAAAAAAAAATAACTGAGGAAAGGCATTTTACAAATGAGGGAATAGTTGCTCACAGAGGGGAAGAAACTTGCCCAGACTCCCATTGTAAGTGACAGAACCAGGCCTAGAACCCAAGGCTCTTGAGTTCAGCACTAGAATTATACAAATAGGATGTCCCCAAAGTCTTAGAGTTTTTAACTTTATTAACTTAAAACTGAACTAAGACTTTGAGGATACCCTATATTAAAACTATTAGGAGAGGACTTGAACCTGAGATTTCACAGGAATAGGAACTTCAAGTCAAGGAAATACTCTTTACCAAGGCAGATCTATACCTTCTCTGCAGGCAGTATTAAAAAGCAGCTTAGAAAATCTGCTCTACCAGAAGTGACAACATCTCTAGGATCACAAGGCAAGTAGGTGTCAGAAGTAGTATTGGTCACAGCTTTTTCTAGTCCTGAGACTAACCCCTGTCCACTATCTCCAGCTAAATTCTCAAATGATGATGGTCAAGAAATTGACCAAGCCTATAGAGATATTTCTCCAATAGTAAGATACACCATAACATTGATGATACAAAAATAGGGAAGTATACAGGATTCCTTATAAGCTTTTGATTTTCTTTTTTAGCACAGCAAGATATTAGAGATAGTATAGCTTTGATCTGGTACGTTTTACTGCCTCGCAGGGGTTGACAACAAAGGCCTTTCTTCCTCATCCTTCTTTCCAGAGAACTCCCAGGAAATCCTGGGCTCTTTGTGTTTGGGTATGGAAAGGTGAAATCCAATTCCTCAGATAGAGGAATCAATTCAAACATTTCCCCTGTCACCTTGGGAGGATGACATATTTTCTGAGACATTAAAGGGCTAGGTATACAAAATAGTATAGTCCTCATTCTCTTGGAGTTCACAATCTAGTTAGGAGATGAGACACATAAAAAAATTGCACTACAAGTTAGAAAATGGTCAACTGCTCAGAAAGCATCAGAAATTCACAGATATAAGAACCACTTTTTAGCTGGGGAAATCAGCAAAAGCTTTGTGGATGTTGTGGTCTCTGAAGTGGGCCTTTAAGAAGAAGAATTTCAGTAGACAGAGAGGGAGAGGTGATTTTTGACACAAGGTGAAGGAGACAAGGCAAAATTGGTAAACAAATAATTCATCTAGTTTGGGTATAGAACAGAGTACTGTGAATTAATACTAGAAAGATATGTTCAGCTGTGTTAAACTCTCTGTAGGGTTTTCTTGGCAAAGATAGTGAAATGGTTTGCCATTTCCTTCTGCAGTTCATTTTACAGATGAGGAACTGAGGTAAACAGGGTTAAGTGACTTGCCCAAGGTCACACACACAGATTTGAACTCAGGAAAATGAGTCTTTCTGACTCCAAGCCTGGCACTCTATCCACTCTACCACCATAGGTGATAAGCAGGTATATTACATTTCTCCTTGGACACTAGAAAAATAAGTTGGAACTAAACTGTGAAAGGCCTTGAATGCTAGGTTAAGTAGGTTGTATTTTATTCTGTAGGTATTGAGGAAGCCACTGACTGGACAGTTTGTTTGTTTATATATGGGAATGAGAAGTAAGATCAGATCTTTGCATTGAGAAGATTATTTGGGCAGGCTTGTGAAGGATGGATTGGAGAGGGGGGAGATCAGAATAGAGACATATTTAGGATACTAATACTATAACTGAGGTGAGAAGTACTAAGAATTTGAACTAGAATTGTCACTATGAAAGTGGAAAGGAGAAATATTGAGAAAGTAGAATTAATAAGAGTTGGTAATGGATCAGATATGGGAGATAAAGGTAAAGGAATTTTTGAGCCTAGGTGACAGGAAATGGTGATGCTATTAAAAGAAATAGTAAAAGAAGAGGGGTAGGTTTTGAAAGGAAGAAAATATTTTGGACTTCTTAAGATTAAGCTGTTGGTGAGGACATTCAGATGAAGATGCCAAGTAGACTATTGGAAATGAAGATTGGTCATGACTGGAAATATTAAGCTGGGAGTCACCCATGTAATTAATGATGGCGTTGAAGTCTTCAGAACAGATGAGATTGTCAAGAAAAAGAAGGAAAGAGAGCAAAGAGCAGGGCCTTGCGGTAAAACTAAGAGCACTGAAGGTGGGGCAGGGTGTAAGGAAGAAAAAGAAGTAGGGGTTGGGGCAGCTCAGTGGTGCCGTGTAGAGCACGGGCCCCTGGAGTCAGGAGGACCTGAGTCTGAATATGGCCTCAGAAGCTTGACATGAACACAATCAAGTCACTCAACCCCGGACGCCTAACAAAGACAAAAACATGAACAACAACAGCGACAAAAAAAAACCAAAACACAAGTAGAGGTGGCCAAGGAAATTTTAGCACTTCAAAGTTTACAAAGCACTGACCTCCGAACAACCTTTTGCAGCAAGCAGTGTATTATGACCCCCCATTTTACAGATGATGAAACCAGGCGTTAATTAAACATTAACTACTTTCCAGACCCCGTGCTAGGTGGTAGGAATACAAGTATAGAGAATGGAACAATCTTTTACTTGCAAGAAGATTACATTTTAATGGTGGAGAAAGTTCACACATAATATGCAGTCAGTTCTACTTTAACATTTGTTTTGAAAATACAATTTTTTTTCCAATGTACTTGGCATTTTAGGGAACAGTTTGAGCATAACTCAAATTTAAATTTTGCTTAGGTACAATGTCATCCTCTAGAAACAGTGAGAATGTAGAAAGCTATCCCACAGTGGCTGGGCAGGTGCTGGGCTTTCTCAGGGGCCACGTGATAGACAGATGTGGAGGAATGTCAGAAGGGGGATGAGAGCTGCTGCCAGAATGCAGACCGGCCTGTGGAAGGAGGAGGTTCCTCAATATCTCCAACGTCTCCTTTCCCCCAATATACCAGGAAGCTATTTATTGTAGCACTTGTACATTTTCTTTTTTTGTGTTATTTATTTTTATTTTTTCTCAATTATATGAAAACAAAAATTTTTTAACATTCCATTTTTGAAATTTTGAGTTCCAAATCCTCTCCCTCCTTCCCCCTCTTTGAGAAGGCAAGCAATTTGATATAGATTATACATGTGCAGTGAAGCAAAACATTTCCACATTAGCTGTATTGGAAAAGAAAACACAGATCAAAAAAAAAACCAAGAATAATAATGAAAGTTTAAAAAAAGCATGCTTTGATCTATATTCAGACTCCATCAATTCTTACTCTAGAGATGGATAACATTTTTTTTTATCATAAATCCTATGGAATTGTCTTAGATCATTGTATTGCTGAGAATAGGTAACTCATTCACAATTGATCATCATACAATTATTTATATATTTCTTAACCATGTAACATACATAAAACTGTTCTACCATTTTCATTAGATTTCTATCATTGGGTTTTGTTTATTGTTTAGGATTTTTTTTTTTGTCATGAATTGGAGTTTTTGAATATTGTGCACCTAACCCTTTCTCCCCATAAGCCTTGTGGTTTTTCTTGCATAATTTAGCATATTAAGGTTACTTTTTAGGAACATATATATCACTTTGTAGTAGAACTAGCTATACAACATAAATATTAATTGAATAAGTATGAATATATTTAAAAAGTACAAGTAAATTTGAAAGGGAGGGAACTAGTAGGAGGGGGGAACAGGAAAGAAACATGTAGGAGATGCTGCTTGACATTCATAGTAAAGGAAGCTAGGCAAGGTCCAAAGGCAATAGAGATAGAGAACAGGGCCTTTCAGGTTGCATGGTCCCAAGTCATGGAGGTTGGCAGTCGTGGAGGGTGGTTATAAAACAAGTATCAAATGAGTTTTTGGATGAAGCCAAGGGCTGCAAGAGTTGGGACACTAGTATTTGAGGCTGCATGGAAGGAGGGAGCCTTCCTGGGAAAAGACTGGAGTGCAGACCAGGAGAGCAGTGACCACACCTCTCCCCAGATCACACCACTTTGGAAACACCAAAAAACTTACAGTATCCCAAAATTAGCTCTGAAAACAGCAACATGGAAAAGACTAAAACTTGGCACAGTGCCTTCCCACCCCCAGGCGAGCTGAGCCCAACTTTAACATAAAGGTAAAAGTGAAGAAATAACCTGGGAAAATGAGCAAATGAAAACAGAAAAGAACTTGGCCATAAAAGGCTTCTACAGTGGCCAGCAAGACTTCCTGGAAGAATTAAAGAAAGAGATAGGAGTCGTCAAGGAAAAATTAGGAAAATAAATGAGAGAGATACAAAAAAGTTGTGAAAAGAAAATTAACAGCTTTGTAAAAGAGGCATAAAAAGTACCAAAGAAAAACACCTTAAAAAACAGAATTGGCCTAATGGTAAAAGAGACAAAAAAAAATTCACTGAAGAAAACAACTTCTTTAAAAACAGAATTGTGTGGTTGTCGTTTGTTCTTTCTGGAAGAAGACCATGACATCAGGAAGATGATGACATAACTTACAAATGAATTAGATTTGAGTGAAGGAGGGCTGTGCAAAATCACAGACTCCTTTTCCTTCAGAGTCATCTGGGTCCAATGGCCAGACATAGATCAGGACAACTGGAGATGACCCAGGATATAGTGGGAGACCTTGGCCATTTTAAGCTAGAGTCTTTCTGAGTTACCACTTTGAGTAAGGGAACAGCATTCAGTGAATAGGCCTGTTTAAGAAGTGAGTCAAGGGATGGCCTCTTTAATAAAAAAAAATCAAATCGGGAGTGGAAGACCCTCAGGGTTACTGGCCAAAAGAGAAATAGTTAATATTTTAATTCTCTCTGAGCCAGGAAGACCCAAAAAATAAGCATTAAGTGGTGCTTGGGCTGGGACCTATTGCTGTCCAATCAATGAGAATCTGCAAGTAAAGAAAGAACTCCTTAAAGAGCAGAATTGGTCAAACGAAAAAAAGAGGTACAAAAGCTTACTGAAGAAAATAATTCCTTAAAAATTAGAATTGGGCAAGTGGAAGCTAATGATTCCATGAGACTTTAAGAAACAATAACACGAAGTCAAAATAATGAAAAAAATAAAAGAAAATGTGAAATATCTTGTTGGAAAATCAACTGACCTGCAAAACAGATCAAAGAGAGATAATTTAAGAATTATTGGACTACCCGAAAGCTACTATCAAAAAAGGGCATAGACATTATATTTCCAGAAATTATAAAAACTGACCCAATATTTTGGACCCAGAGGGTAAAATAGAAATTGAAAGAAACTATCAATCAGCACCTGAAAGAGATCCAAAATGGAAAATTCCAAGAATATTATAGCCAATATCACAAATATTATAACCCAAATCCCAGAGCTTCCAGGTCAAGAAGAAAAATATTGTAATTAACCAAAAAGAAACAATTCAAATATCCTGGAACCACAATCAGGGTCACACCTGATTTCTCAGCTTCCATGTTAAAGGAAAGGAGAATTTGGAATATGACATTCTAGAAGGTTAAGGAACTGGGATTACAAATAAGAATAGCCTACTTAGGAAAAAAAAATGATTCTTCAGGGAGAAAAGGATATTTAATGAAATAGAGAACTTCCAAGCATTCTTGATGAAAGGACCAGAGCTAAATAGAAAATTTGGCATTCATAGGGAAGACTCAAAAGAAGCATAAAAAGGTAAAGATGAGAGAGTAATGATAAGAAAGTCAATAAAGTTAAATTCCTATATAGGAAGATGATATATGTAACTCCTAAGAACTTTATCATTATTCGGTCAGCTAGAAGGAGTCTACATAGGCAGAGGGCAGGGGTTGATTACATTGGGATGATCTTCAAAAAGAAAAAAAAAACAGGGGAGTCAAGATGGTGGAGTAAAAGCAGGGATTTCCTTGAGCTCTCCCCCAAATCCTGCAAAAATGACTCTAAACAATTTCTAGAGCAGCAGAACCCACAAAATGTCAGAGTGAAACAAATTTCCAGCCTAAGACAACCTGGAAGATCAACAGGAAAGGCCTGTTGCACCAGTCTGAGAGATGAGTAAAGTCCAGCATGGACCATACAGACAGGGCCAGAGTAAGCCTTAGGAGACTGAATCACTGGCAGCTGTGGCAGTTTCCAGACTTCTCAACTCACAAACGCCAAAGACAACTTAGAAAGTCAATGGGAAAAGTCTGTTGAACCTTGGTGAGAGAGGAGCCTGGTCTGGTCCCAGCCCCAGGGCAGCAGCAGCAACAGCAGTAGCAGTGGTTGATTCCGGAGCTCTCAGCCCACAGACAGTGGGTGGATTGAGCAGCTGAGCAGAGGAGGATTGCAGGGATCTCTTTGCTGGCACTGAGGCAGGATTCTCTTGCTTTGCCCATGCTTGGATCTGGGTCACAATACTGGGTGGCAGTCCTGGGTCAAGAAGGAGCACTTGTGTGGCAGAGCTTGTGGCTATGGTTGAGAGGGGATCCTTCTCACAGTTCTAAGGCAGAAAAGAATGCTTGGCATCACTCACAGACCAGAGCACAGAACAGGAGATGAGTGAACACCTCTCCTTTCATCATACAACCTTGGAAGAACTGAAAATTTACAGATCCCTACAAATATCTCTGAAAACAGTTGCCTAAAATCTCTGAAGCTTGGGACAGTACACCTTCCACACTGGAAGCAGAGACCATAGCAAAGAGTTAAAAAGTCAAGTAATTGACTGGGAAAATGAACAAACAGTGGTGAAAAAAATCAGAGTGTAGAATTTTACTTTGATAACAGAGAAGATCAAAACATACAACCAGAAGAAGACAGCAAAGTCAAAGTTCCTATGTCCAAAGCCTCCAAGAAAAATATGAATTGGTCGGTCACAGGCCATGGAAGAGCTCAAAAAGGATTTTGAAAATCAAGTGAGAGAAATAGAGGAAAAATTGGGAAGAGAAATGAGAGTGATGCAAGATAGTCGTGAAAAATGAGTCAACAGCTTGCTAAATGAAACCCAAAAAATGCTGAGGAAAATAATATCTTGAAAAATAGACTAATCCAAATGGCAAAAGAGGTCCAAAAAGGCAATGAGGAGAAGAATGCCTTTTTAAAAAAGAACTGGCCAAATGGAAAAGGAAGTCCAAAAGCTCACTGAAGAAAATAATTCCTTAAAAACTAGAATGGAGCAAATGATTTCTAATTAATAAATGGTCAAAGGATATGAACAGGCAGTTTTCAGAATAAAAAATCAAAGCTATCTGTAGTCATATGAAAAAATGCTCTAAATCACTACTGATTAGAGAAAAAGTAAAGCAGCTCTGAGATACCATCTCACACCTCAGAAATGACAAATGCTTGAGGAGATAAGGGAAAATAGATACATTAAGGAGCTCTTGGTGCAGTAATAAACTGTTCCCACCATTCTGGAGAACAATTTTTAACTATGCCCAAAAGGCTATAAAACTGTACATACTCTTTGCTTTGTCTGTATCCCAAAGAGGTTAAAGAAAAGGAAAAGGATGGATATATACAAAAATATTTATAGCAGTTCTTTTTGTAGCGGCAAAGAATTAGAAATTCACCCGGTGGCACACTCTTGCCCCCAAACCCAGTTCTTCATACCTTCGTCCTGAACAGGTCAGTGGTGGGGAAGGAGCAAGAACTAAAAGACATAGAATAAAGCTGACCTCGATTATTTTCTTTTCCTTTCAGGTCTTCTAATTTTTTCTGAGTTTGGCTTATTGTTATGGTATTTGCAGAAGGCTGAAAACTTCAGATGATTTTCTAGAAATAAGTGAAATTCAAACATTCCCAGAACCCAAGTCCTAGATGTTGTAATGTTAATGGGATTTAAAATCTTTCCCACCCATTAATAGGCCTTACATGGAGCACATTAAGGGAAGCTTACTTAGGGGAGGCTATACTCTGAGGGGGTATTTTGCTTTGGGAGCTCACTTATGAGAAGAATCTTGGGATTCCCTGGTCAAGATTCTGAGTGGCTGGATATTCAGAGCTTCCCAACTGCTCAGATGTAAAGGTTCTCTTGATCCAGGGATGGATAGAAAGTGTATGGCAATATTTCTTTGATTCAGGTAGTCAGAGCCCTGTCTGTTGTTCTTCATTTCGCTGCTTGTACTTTCTCTGTATGTATTTTCTCTGAAGTTCGGGGTGCTGACTTTCCCCCTGAACTAGTGAATGTAATTAAAAAGATTGTTGAGTCCTTAAACAGCTATCTTTCCTAGCAAAGCAGATCTAAGAATCTGTGCTGGGTATGCCAGTGTGGTAGCCTCTACAGATACAGATTTAGTATGAGTCACAAGTCACATGTACATAAATTAGGAATGGTCATTTAAAATGATTGAGATCTTAGATGAGGGACCATTTGGTATAGTCTATGGAATTCAATTCAGCAAACACCAAGCACCCATAATGCACAGACCACAGTTCTAAGTTCTGGGGGAGATAAAAATTTAATAAAAGGCACTATCTCTGCCCTCTTAGAGCTAGCATATAATTTAGTAAAGGGGGGAAAAGGATATAATATTTAGAAAAGAGAACAACCAGATTTCACCAGTTGCAAATTCCCTTTAATCACATAACTGGCTAAAATTCCTCTTCCTTGCCCTCAAATCAACAAAGAATAATGGGTTGCCTTCCAAGGATTCTCTGTCCTCTTAGGAACCCACAAATACAGTGTGCTTCCCTGGATGCAAACCTGAATGGGCAGGCTCCAAGAAATTCATACCAGTTCACAGAAATAAACCATAAAGACACAATATCCCAGTGCTTCAAGCAAACTGTTCCCCACTTCTCCAAGTCCTTATAGTACCTCAACTATGGACCCAGCATGCCATGTTTAATTCAAAGATAACTTGCCTTGCCAAAGCAGAGACAAGAAGCCAGATCAGATTTCTAAGCTAGGGCTTACATGCCATCACAAGAAGGAGAAATATCAGCTGAAAAAGCAACAAAATTAAACTGAAAGTTCACTTCATAGTTTTTGAAGCAATTTCCTTAAAATAAACGTAGTAGGCCATGAGGACAAGAATTATTATTTCCATTTTACAGATGAGGAAGTTGAGACTCAGGGAACTAAAATGACCAATGATTCAGAGTCATTCAATGTGTCTGAGAAGGGAATTTGAAACTGGGTTTCCTGTGAAGGGCTTGAGACTCCTCACTGTCACATAATGCCCTTCACAACCTGGCCCCATCCTCCCTTTCCAGTCTTATTACAAGTTACTACACTTTCTATATACTATGGGCTAGCCAAACTGGCCTTGTCACTGTTCCTCACACATTCTTGTCCAACTTCTGCCTGTCTCTGTGCCTTTAGCTGGCTATGCTTCATACAGAGAAGGTATTCCCTCTAGAACTGCTACTCTTAGCACCCTTAGCTTCCTCCGAGGCTCATCTTAAATACTACCTTCTCCCTAAAGCCTTTTCCAATGCTCTTTCTCCCCAGCTGCTAGTATTTCCCCCCAAAATTACTTTCAGAACCTAGGGTTCACAGACCCCAAAGAGTCTATGGATTGATTTTAGGAGGTTTGTGAATTTGGATGAGGAAAAAACACATCTTTATTTTAAGAGAATTGTTTTTCTTAGGAATCCTATGCTTTTTATTGGGGTTTTATGCATTTAAAATTACCTTGTTTTGAGAATAGACCTATAAGCTTTATTAGAGGGATCCAAGATCCCAAGAAGATGAAGTCTTGGGGAGTTTCCTCAGGATACTTAGAAGTCAAACATCTTGCCATTGGTCGTGGCCAATATGTGCAAGAGGCAGGACATGAACCAGCTCATTCTGATTCCAAGACCTGCCTTTTGTCCTCTCCCATTTATTCCTCAAAACATCCCTGAGACACAGTTTTGTAATAACTGACATTTCCGTGTCATTGGTAGGTTTACAGAGCACCATCCTCAGAACAGCCTCACAGGTATCTAGTATAGATATCATCAAACCTATTTTATAGATGAAGAAATTAAGGGTCAGAGAAGTTAAATTAAATTATATGATGCCTTGGTGCCAGAACTGCTACTCAAAGCCAGACCTCTTCACTTCAGTCCCGGGTTTCTTCATAGTACAACACATTGCTGTTCATGATTCTTTTCTTTGCATTCCCATAATCCAATGAAGAGGAAAATAGGGTTTCGGTATCAGGAGCTTGCTAGTACTTGAGGGCCTCTCCCATCTTCCACCTTGTAGGAGAATGAGTCAAACAGACTAAAAATACAATCCTTCAAAATGAAAGCCCACATCCATGTTATGTGTAGGGAAGTGGGAAAGTGCCTGTGTGTAAAAGGGAAGGAATGCCAGTGGAGACTGCCTGTGCCCTGAGATGACTCCAGGAGCTATGAAGGCCTGGCAGGAACCTTACAACTCTAGTCAAGTTAGTGCAGGCAATACAAGTGATTGGGTTAGCACTGTGGCTGCTTTGATGAAACTGTTCCTGTGGAGCAAAGAAATAGACAGGAGGACAGAGGATTGCAAGCTGGTCCTATTCAAAATCATCCTGATGAAAGATTAGCTTGGCACAGAGGAGAGCAGAATGAATGGTGGAGCTTAGTGTTCCAGTACCACAAGAAGGCAAGGTACATCAGAACAAAATGGAAGTATCAATGACTACTCCAAGTCCTTCAGTGCAGACTGCACTGACCATTAAAGTGAGCAGACCATGACCATGTGTGAAATGGATTGTAGCCATGAACACTTTTATTATGTACCAATAGTCTATGAAAAGAAAATTAGAGACTGATCTCATCAATTATAGGCAAGGACTTTACATAAGCCTTTTGCCAATGATATATTTAACTCCAAGTCACAAAACAAAATAAAAACACAATGATGGTGAATGCAGGCCAAACATGAAAGAACCTTTCATCTCTAAGCCAAAAAGAGATATAATAAGGAAAAAAAGGTACAGGACCTAGTAATCCCCGCTTCACAGAACCTTTCAAGGATCAGGTCTGATGCTCTCCCCTTTGTCGATCCTCCTGGTTAATACTACCTCCCATCTCAATTTACCTTTTATTTACTTTTCTATTTACACACTGCATCTCCCAAAAGTCTGAAAAGGAAAAAGGTGAAGTCTTTGAGAACACAGAAAATGTCTACTTAAAGCAAACTCAAGTAATTAAATCTAATAACAAACAGTATGGACGTCTCAAGTGATTTTGAAAAGGAAATTGACAAAATTTTTTAAAAAATAAGTCAGCTTTTAGTTTGACAGTATAAATGGAATGAGTAGATCAGTTATACAGGAAGAGGGTAACTCAAAAACAGCTGGTATCTGCTATAACCATCATGAAGGAACACATTCTCCCACAGTATTTGACAGAAAGCATAAAAATATTTCAGGACCTTCACACGGTAGCAAAGATGGCAGCTGTCGTCATGGTAAGAAGCCTGGCAGAAAAGGTAAAGCTTTCAGGAAATGCTCTTAAGAACACGCATCAAACAGCATCAGGGCCAGGGTATTAGTGGAGGTCTGCAAAAGTCACTGGAAGATTATATATGGTAGCTGGCTGGTACGTGCAGAACAGCATCACCCAATGGAAAAGGAACCTGGAGAAAGAAAGGTGGAAAACAAAAACAAATCAGAAATTCAACATTCCTTTAATCAGCAATGAAAACCAAATGTCAAAAGTTTAAGGTGACTACAAAGAGAACGATACAAAGAAAAAAAAAATAAAGAATCCAGCATCGATCTAAAACTTGATGATAGATACTTGAGAAGGTAAAGATCAGAAATGGAAATGCAAGAAGATGATGTGGAAAATTACTGGTTATCTATATAGCTGCAAAGAAGCCCAACATAATTAAAATCCAAGTCAGAGCAAATGAGAAACTAATCTTCTACAACTCTATCCCAATGCCCTTTACTGCAATACCTTTCCTCTTTTGATCATCTACAATTTACCCTGTAAAGAGCTTATTTGCATGTAGTTTTCGTGCTTTTACTTTTACTTTTTTTTACTTTTACTTTTACTTTTACTTCTCTTGGTGTCTCCACTGCTTAGCTCTGGGTCTGACATGTAGTAGGTGCTTAATAAATGTGTATTATGATTGTTTAATTGATTAATCAAGTAATGTGCACCACTTATAACGAACAATAAAATAGTTAACATAATGAACAACAGAATAATTGCATCCATGGAAGTCACTACAAAATTTGAAAGTGAGCCAGATTAGGTCCCTGATTATTGACTCAAATGCTTCATAATGGCACACAAATTATAGCAAAGCACTTTGGTAACTTACGCATGCACGCAAGCACCATCCTACATTTCTTAACTACATTTCTATGATGAAAAGACAAGAACAACAAGACCCCTTGAAGTACGAGTCAATTACATGTTTAGTTGCTTTCCATAAAGAATGCTCAGCCTGTGAAAGAAAAACGATCCAGAAACACTTAAAAGAAAATGACATAATAATAGGATAGCAAAAGGAGTGTGTCAGAAAGTGCTAAGGGTATAGAGATCAATTTATTAAGGATGATCAATTTATTAACAAAGCAGTCGTTATTTAACAAGCTACTGAAAAGTGCCATAACATTATAATTATATTATTTGCTATCACAAAATATTTGTCTCAGCTCTGTTCTTCTGGATTATTATAGATAACGCATAAAATAGGCCTGAGTATAGCAAGAGACTACTAGAGGATCTGATACCCATGTGGAAAGGTGTTGTCCATTTAAAACACAATAATATCAGGAACAATTGGCTTAAAATGTAGTGCTTTTCAGAGACAGTCTTCAGACTCTCCTGGAGAAGTCCACCAATAAAGTGCACCAGATTCAGACCATTATGACAGTCCAAATTGGACAGAATGTTGATCCACAAAAATTTAAGAATACCTTTGATAGATATAGCTTAGCACATCGTAGGCATTTAATAAATACTTGCTGACTTCACTTGACTGGCCATTATCAAATACTCACTATCTCCAGGTTACATGAAATGAAAAGCTTTCACGGAGACTGTGGAAAGGAGACAAAAATCATGTTGGAACATGTCATCCCCACATTCCTACTGTCTTATCATTAATGGAGCTGTATTAAGTATGCCTTCAGTGGACCTACAGAGCATTTATATACTAAAATTTCTATGCAACTGCAAAATTCAGTGATTTTAACCTTCATATACAAGAGGACATAGAATATTAACTTTCAAAGAATATTAGGAGGGAATTTACCCATTTCTATCTGACCAACACAATAAACCAAAAGAACAATGATATGATAATAATATATCACATTTATTATATGATCCTTTAAGGTTTGCAAAGTGCTTTATATATATTAGCTCATTTCAGCTTCAAATCTAGGCTTCCTACTAAGGGCACAGGCTGGTAGAAATTGGTGGGGATCTGTGGAACACACACACACACACACACACACACACACACACACACACATTTCAAATTGCTCCTTTCGCAAGTCTGCTTTTCTCCTATTCCTTATTTGTTTTTTTGTTTTTTTACTCTAAGGCTTTTCAATGTTGAAGTCACAAGCACTGTGTTTTCACTTCCAATCATAGTCTTTTTTTTTCATAATGTCCATGGTGCTGTAGTACAGAGTTTTTGCCATGGATGGAACAGTCCTATCAGTAAAGCTGACCAGCTAACAATCACCAAATCATCCAATTGAACAAAACCATTGGCCCTAACTCACGGATTTTTGCTATTAATTTAAGAATATTCCCTTACTCTTCTGACTCATGTATCATAGCTAATAACAACTAGCAAAAGCATGCAATGTTGCATGGTATAAGTAGTAATTTTGGAGGGAAGAGAACTAGAGTCTGAGTCTGGGACCTAGATTTGAAGCCCAGATCTGAAGGCACTTTACCTTTAAGGGCCTCAGTTTCCTCATATGTAACATGAAGGGCTCAGCCTAGATCTCTAAGGTCCTTTCCAGATCCAAATCCTATAATCCTGCTTAAAGGAGACTAAAAGATCCCTTATACACAACATACACTTTGCACTTCCTGGAATGAACCGTTTGCCAAGAACTCATGGTTCTCTCTACAAACCACATAGTATTTGTAGATGTAGGTCAGCACACATAGTCTCACCCTGCCCAGTTCTCTCTCAATGTTCATTTTCAAGGCTTCCCAACCCCTTTCTAAGGATTCCATTATTATGGTACATGCTGGTACATCTCTTGGCAAGCAAAGAGGAGTATTCATCCACAGCTGTGAGAACAAAAGGAGATTTTCTAAAGGTGTTGAGGCAGAAAGAGGAAGCAGGTGCCCATAAGGTAACAGTGAGAAATGTCAAGGGAATCGGTCTACCTTCTTGGCGCCCTGAGGACTGACAATGAGGGGGGAATGCCATTTTATTACCTCCTGAAAAGCTGGGAGAGATGACTGCATACTGGAGTTGGTGGGAAAAATTATTTGACAATTTTACGGAGTAAGAGTCAAAAAGGCAACTGAAAAGTTAAAAAAAAAAGGAGTATAAAACTTACCAATGTCATAGTAAAAATCAAGAAGGGGATGGGAGATGTAGAGGCCTGTGGAAGGTAACTTCCATTTTCAGATTTGTGCCTAGTGTTTCCAAAGAAAATCTTAAGGAATGAGAGGCAGTGTGGGGAAATGGATAGAGTGAACAACCTCAGAGCCAGCCCATGTCTGACACACACTAGCTGTGTGATCCAAGACAAGTCACTTGAGCACTCAGTGGTCTAAGCAAATTGCTAAAACTATTAGCTAGAAAGAGCTTGGAGTCCTACTTTATTGGACAAAGTCCTTCACTGAGAATTCCCCTACACCAATGAAGTAGCAATTCTAGTCCTCATCCCTATGCCCATGAAATGTAGAGAAGTTGGTTTCCCTTTGTCATTTGCAGTTAGAAAAATTTCCCTCAATGAAATTCAAACAGAAGATATTTATTAAATATGGTTAACAATGACAGTTTTAATTTTAAAAATATCTTAATCCCAGAAATGGAAAGGATGAGTGGTTGAGGATTATTTATTCCAAAGCAAGATCCAAAGCATGTTGTTCACCTTCTGGAACTCTGCATTCCAGTTAAACTGGCTTGCTTAAGGTTCTCCAAACCCCACATTCTATCTCCATTTACCATGTTTTCTTTATAAGCTATTCTCCAGGCATGAAATCAATTCCCTCCACCACCTTGCTTCTTAGATCCCTTCAAGGATAATGTCAGATGCCCACTCCTACATTGATTCCCCTTCTTAGTCTGAACTCCCACCTCCTTACCTTTTCTTTATCTTTCCTTGTACATGTTATATCCTCCATATAAAAGGTGACCTCCCTGAGGGCAGGATCAGTGTTATTTTGCTTGTATATCTTCAATGCCTAGCACAGTGTAGGTGCCTTGAAAATGTTTGTGGAATGTAATTTTTGGTCAGAGGATTTTAAGGCTGAGAATCATTCTCCTTAACAAGAAAAAACAGAAACTAAATGAATAGAAGTTTGTTCACATTCACTTGATTTAGTCTCTGACCATATATAGGAGGAAAGGAATGTTTTCCCCAGGTCATGTTAGGGAGGATTATTTAAGAGGGTTTCTTCTATGTGGGGCTCATGAATTAGGAACTTCAGTGAGATGAAGCAAGCAAGGACACTCAGAAGAAAACAAACTGGCAAAGCATCTGACTGCCTGGTGCTTCTTCCTCATTTGGGTTATTCTGCTCTCTGTATAACTGCTTTAGTTCAAAGCAATCCAAGAAGAATTTAAGTACCTACTGTGTGGTAGGCACTGAACTGTGCACCAAACGCACACAGAGGGGAAAAAAAGGAAAACAAAGACCCAGCCCCTGAAAGTTTATATATCCAGTTTACCTTCCTCAATCACTGCTGGATTTTCAGATTAGGGATGGCCATGTGACCAAGAAATAATGTGCCTCAGGCAATAACACCGCCTTCCATTCTATTTGGAAACAACACCCCTTATTCATCACATCTGTTTTAACATTAATTATATCCAACTTTTGACATCTTTACTCATTCTTCACATTGATAGATCCTGAGGCTGGAAGGAGGGAAGGAGGGGAGGGGAAGAAAAGGACAAGAAAATAGAGTTGAAATAATCAATCCACGTGATTTAATTAAAATGAAAAGAAAACTTCAACATTCATGCAGGCTGGAAATATACTTGCCTTTTCCCAAGTAGAAAAAGCACTTCAAATACTTTTTCCTCCAAGGATTTTTAAACTTAATTTATTCATGAATTACATGATGCAATTGTTGGCTTTTTTATGCCCAAGAAAATGTTTTTAATCCAATCATTCAGTTTCAGAGGACTCAGCAAGGAAGCATCCACTTAAAATGAAGTACTTTTCCCATACTGTTGTCAGGCTGAAAAATAACCTAGACTGAGGACAGAAAACAGCTAAGGCCCCCACCACTTATGCTAATGTTGCTACAACCAATATGGGCCTTCTACTGAAAAGAGGTTAGTGCATTGTTAAATTCCCCAGGTTGCAGAAAGAAGATGTCAGCAATACGGGATTAGAAACACCTATCTTGTGAGTAAGCACTTTGATTTTTCCAGGGAAAACCAAAACAAAACATACACTCTTTCTTCAGAAAATCTTAATTAAAGTTTTCTACTCTCTCTTTAATGTGCCCCAGTGATACTAATCCTGTTCTGTTATTGAGTTATGCTCAGAAGGAGCACACAATTTTAAATAAAATATGGAACAGAGCCAGTAATAGGAGAATAGGCAAGGCTAGGTGAGAGGTGTTCAGGGGTAAGAAGATACCTGTAAATATTGTATTGTTGTTCAGTTGTGTCTATCTCTTCAAATTCCCATTGGGGTTTCCCTGCAAAGATATGGGAATGATGTGTCATTTCCTTCTCCAGCTTATCTTACAGATGAGGAAACTGAGGCAAACAGTTAAGTGACTTGCCCAGGGTCACACAGCTAATAAATGTCTGAGGCCAGATTTGAACTCAGGAAGATGAATCTTCTTGACTCTAGGAGTGATACTCTATCTACTGTACTACCTAGCTGCCCCCTTGTTATTACTACTTTTTATAATACGTTTTCATTGGTGTAAAACTGATTTCATGGATGTGGGGAACTCCGAGGCTTTAGAACTCCTTCCTCAATAAAGATTGGAGACACTTTTATTTCTGCCTTTAAAGAAATGCCTGAGGTACTGAGAGGTTTAAGGACTTGGTCTGGGTCACTCAGCCTCCTTGTGTCTAAGGCAGAATTTGAAACCAAGCCTTCCTAGGTAGTCCTTTATTCACCATCCTAAACCACCATTCCCATGTATTTTTAGTATTAGAAAATTATTTTCTCAGCGGCAATTTACATTTCTAGCGTACCTTCTACAGCCAATGCAGGATTTTCAAACTAAGGATGGTCTCTTCCTGGGGTGTTTTACCTCTCAATGCAATGAAACAAACAAACAAACAGAAACCTCTCATTTGGGCACTTGGAAGAGCCAACTTCAAGTTCCAGCTCAGACAAATACTATTGATACAAACTCAAACAAGCCATTGCACTTTTTAGCCTCCATTTTCTCATCTATAAATAAAATGAGACCAAAGATACTTGGATTATCTACCCGAGAATTGTGGAAAAGTACTTTGTAAACTGAGAAGTACAATTTAAGTGTGTCCTATAATTATTATTATTATTATCATTGTCTTTTTTATTTGTGCATTGTATATTCTTCTATAAACTATTAAGTACTTGGGTGCAGGAGCAGGTTCTTACTAATCCTCCCATCCCTCTCAGTATCTAGCCGTTCTTTACATGGAAGATACTTGGTCACTTAATGGATTTGAATAAGGACATTTTATGTATATTAAATTTCCTTCTAAATCTGAATTTTATAGCAAGACATTGTTTTTCTTTGGTGGTGGGATGGTGAGGGATTTGGGATTTCTTCAGTATGGGAGCTATTGGTGTGAGAACTCCCTCCACCAGTTTAGATCCAACCTACTTCATGGTCTTATGAGAGTGGCAATGGGAGTCTGTGAGTGACCTGGCATAGGTCTCTAAGGCAGTCTGGGTCAGGGACAAAACTTGATCTCCTTGACTCCAAGGACAGCTCTGCCCATTGCTCTAGGCTATCTCTCTTATATCAACAAAAAGAATCAAATTCCTTTGGATATGAAAGGGAAAGATCATTCAGACCTCAATTATCTGGATATTTCAGGACCAAATGTTTGGATCTGTGTGTGTTTAAATCTGAATTAAGAAGTTAATTATCATGTATAAATTGCAGCACATGGTTTCATGACTAAGATATATATTTTGTTCCAAATTTTGACTTTTAAAGGAAGGGGGGAGGAAGGAAGGACTGAATAAAGGTAGGGAAAAGAAGGTTAGAACAGTATAATCTGGCCCCTGAGAGATACCATGGCCCTCCTGGAAGGCTTCCTCCTGAATACTGATATTTTTCCGTGTTTCACTAATGGCATGAGCCAACAGATTCACTTCAGCTTTTTTTTCTTCAGTTGTGTCCTACTCTCTGTGACCCCAATTGGGGTTTTCTTGGCAAAGATACTGGAGGGCTTCCTTCTCCCGTTCATTTTATAAGTGAGGAAACTGAGGTAAACAGGGTTGAGTGACTTGCCCAGGGTCATGAAGCTAATGTCTGGGGCTGGATTTGAACTCAGGAAGATGAGTCTTCCACTTCCACCCTCCCAGCACAGAAATATTACCTATCTCTCTCTAATGCCTAGTGATCTCACTAACTACCAACAGAGTGAAGCTTAGGATTTAGGCCTGGTGCATTCCTTTAGGCAAAAAATTTCGGAGGAGAAGGTGGAACTCTCAGTCTTAGGTTACTTGGAAACCAAGATTATAGAAACAATTAACAACAATAATATTTATAACCATCCTCATATTTGTGTAATACTTTTGATGGCTTTAAAGGTATGTCACATCTTTTATTCCAATTCAATTCAGTTCGTAAGTCACTCATTAGAACATCTGCTCTGTGCTTGGCATCAGGGATAGAAAAGAGAAATGGAAAATAATCCCCATCTCTAGATATTTAAATTCTTCGGGGATAAGGGATATATCATATGCAAACAGATAAATATAATCTGAGGAGGAGAATGGAACGAGTCAGGATTGGGGAGCAGGAAAGCCTTCCTGTAGGAAGCACCACCTTGGGCCTTGAAGGAGCTGGAGGATTTTAAGGGATCAAAGTGAGGAGGGATGTGTTCCAGGATGTGACAGAGCCTGGACAAAGGCATGGAGGGAGAGATGAAATGGGAAGTCTGGAGAACAGGAGGTCTGTTTCATTGGAACAAAGAATGTGTCAAGGGGAGTACTATGAAGTAAGTACCAGAAGGTAAAGATCTATCCAAGACTGCAAAGAATATTAAATGTTGGCCTGAGGTGTTAATTTTATCCTAGAAGCCACTGAGTCACAAAAGACTTTTGAGTAAGGGGGTCACATGGTCAGATCCGTGCTTTAGCAGGATGGTTTTGGTATCTGTGTAGATTAGGGAAGGAAAGGACTAGAAGCAGAAAATCCAGTTAGGAAGTTGTTACAATAGTCCAGAGAAAGGGGAACCGAATGTGGACTGTGAATCTACGTGAGGATAGAATGGGAATGAATGCAAGAGATATTGTGACAGAAAATCTAAGATTTGGCAACTAATTAGATACTGGAGATGAAGGAGAGTAAAGAGTTGAATATGACATCACAGTGGTCATGAAGTCCAGTGAGAGAAAGGATACTTGAGAGTCTCAGTTTATCCTAATCATTTTCCTAGAAAGTTCCTGATGAGCCATGTGAAGTTCAAAGATATGAGTTCAAAGTTCAACTCTGCCAGTTGGTAGCTTTGAAACTTTAGACTAATAACAGTAAATGACTTTCCATATAATTTTTAAATTCTAAGCAAGCATTACCTTCATGAGCTCATTAGAGCCTCATAAGCACCCTGTGAGGTAGCTAGTAGAGTTATGAAACACAGGTAGGCAACTCTCATTGGTCTTTGGAAGAGGCATTAAAATTGTTATTACCTGTACTTTATGAATGGGGAAACTGAGGCAAAGAGAAGTGAAGAGACTCATTCAAGGTCATATAACTAGTAATATGAGAGGTAGAGCCTCAGCTGTGTCACCTGTAAAATTATGACAATAATATCACCAAACTATCTCCCAGGGCATTTGTGAGGCTCAAGCAAGATTCTAAGCTCCTTAAGGGCAGGGACTTCCCTCTTTTTTTGTTTTTTTTTAATCCCCAGTGCTTTTGCACACTTCCTGGCACATAGTAGGCACTTACACTTAATAAATGTTTATAGATTTATTGATAATGTACATCTAGGTCCCTATAAGTGCTAAATAATAAATCCCCTAAAATGGTGCCATGGTTTGAATTTATACTGTATATTTTCATTGGACTGGAACCAATTATAATAATTACACTTTTTAAAAGTGTGAATTTGAGTGCATAGGACCACTTTAAGAGCTTCATTATTCAGACTAATCAGGATCCAGTGAAGTTTTTGTAAAGTGTCTAGTTACTATCAATGATTATTTTTATTTTAAGGATGAGGAAACTGAAGCACAATGATATTTGAGGCAATTCAGTTCAACAATTTAATTTTTAATGGTTAAATGTGTTACATATATTATATTGTATTTTGTTGTATTATATTATACTCTACTATACTTTATCATATCTTATGTTATATCACATTAAATTATATTATATTTATTATATGATAAGAAAGACACAAAGAAACACCATACAATTTCCGGCCTCAAGAAGATGTCTAATTAGGTAGGGAAGACAAACATACATAGAACTGTTAAATAACAGAGTAAGGCAGTATCAATTAATCAACAAACATTTATTATAAAACTGTCAAAATGAACAACCAGACAATAACTACTCTAGGATTAAGGAAGGATTAGTGTGGACTAGAAAAGGTGTGGAAAACATGGGTTCACTCAAGGGAATAAATACAGCGACAAAACAGAGTGGATCATCCCAGCTTTTGGTTCACTGCTCTGTAGACTCAATCATTACCTCAGTGTTGTTAAGAGAAGGACCAAGTCATAGAATTTTCAAACTCTTCAGTAACCTTAGGGATCACCTGGTCTAATTATCCACTCATTTTACAGATTATAAAACTAAAGTCACATAACTAGTTAAGGGAAGAGCCAAGACTGGAAACCATTTCTCTTGTAATAGAAAATGTGTTTCATTAATTACCTCTTTTACTCTCCCACAAATAAGGGCTATCTCATGGCACTCCCCTATTTCTTCTAGCTCAGTTTAAAATGATAGCCTTTTTCCCCTAACTTATGTTTTGCTTACTGTTTATTCTTACCTTATACCTTCTTAATTTACTCTTAAAGTTTTACTTATGCCACTTGTTTTTTGTCACGATCCTTTCCCAATATCACCACACTTCCACCCAACTCTTCCCTTTCCTATATATCTTTTTTCAAAATAGTTTTCTCCTTCTTGAATGTAAAACAATAATAAATACGATATAATTTGAAGAAGAAAAAGCATTAATAGAGGTCCAGAAAAAGCTTCCTGTGGGAAGTAGCACCTGTGCTGACCTTGAAAGAAGCTAGAGCAGTGGTTCTCAACCTGTGGGTCGCGACCCCTTTGGAGGTTGAATGACCCTTTCACAGGGGTCGCCTAAGACCATGGGAAAGCACATATTTCCCATGGTCTTAGAAACCCAGACATAGCTCCTCTATCTGTCTCCAGGCAGGTCCACCCACATGCAGATACGCCCACATACGAGTACTAAAGAGTCATGGTATTAGGAAGTTAGAGAACCACTGAGCTAAGGATTTGAATAGGTAAGGGTAAGGAAGGTTGCACAGCAAGAAAATAGAATGAACTGTGCAAAGGTTAATGCCAGGCTAAAGTTAGGGAATAGTAGGCCAGTTTTGTTAGGAAGTTGGTGTCTTTACATTATAAAATACTATATCTTAGCATATGACCCACATTTTGGATTCAGAGTCCCAATTTCAACTTCTTCAGATTTACTGTTATCATTTATAGACTCACTGGCTTTTTCCAACATTTTCCAATACATGCAGAACCACCCATTTCATTGATGAAGCTGTTGAAGGACATTGCTAGTTGGAGTGCATGAATGGCACTTTTTTTTTTTTGCATGGGAAGGTCAGTGGTGGTGAAAAACCTTTATTCTTTAAATATATAGGCCTGTTTTTTCATCCTTGGATGAATAATTAATTCCCCAACCACTGGGATGACTGATCTTAGGCCATTGACACCTACAGCAAATCAAGAAGCTGCCCCTCCCCTTGGGCTGGGGGATGTCACAGACATTGCACACAGGTACACATGGGTCCTTGAGCATAGCCAAGTTCTAGAGGGATGCAGACAGGCCAAGAAGCCGGCTGATGGAGCCAAGGGTATGGGAGTGAGGATGGGAAGCTTTCAGACAGGTTGAGGCACTAGAAGATAAAGGTGCAGGGTAGAGTTCTGGACCAAGACTGGGCATCATCTAGCAGTGCGTGATAGTGGAACTAGGAGTGAATCTGCCATGAACCAGAGGGGCCACCAGGGAGAAGGTAGCAGGTCCCCACCTGAAGTATATGACAGGAGCCTCTAAACCAGCCACGGGCTAGGCTCTATGTGGATGTTGGGACTTCCTTAGCAACCAGGGGATATGAAGACTGGCTGAAGGAACTGTGGATATTTAGCTTAGAAAAAGAAGATTTAAGGGCAACAAGAAAGTTTTCATATATTTCAAGAGCCATCATGTGGAAGAGGAATTAGACTGGACCTTCTTGGCCCTAGATGGCAGAACTCAGAACATACTTAGACAAGGCTTACAGAAACAGCCTTAGCTCCCTAGACTGAGAGAAGTGGATGTGATCTCTCTGTACCACCAATCCAAAACAAACATAGTTAACAAACAAGACTTTACAAAGTTAGAGCAAGCTTCCTTGGAAGTTTGTAGATTCACCTTCACTGATCTTCTTCATGCAGAAGCTGGTTGACTGACTACTTGGGTCCAGGTCGCAGAGTTGGATATGTAAGCCTTTGAACTCCATTCCAAACCTGAGAATGTAGGTTATGTGAAACAGGACAAGATGAAATACGTTTACTTTGCCTTCATTTTGGCTACCTTTCCGTCAGTTTACAATGCAATTTTCTCTGCATCCCTTAAAATGGTTTTTCGTATGTTATATGCAGAAACTCGGTGAAGGGAATGCCTTGTACTTCCCTAGAGTTCCCACTGACATTCTCCAAGATCAACATGTCCATTCCTAGATCCCTGGCTGAATCCTCTTGAATCTCTGATCTCTATTGTGGCTAAATTTGTATCTAGCCAATTTCAAATATTATTAGTTTCATGACAGATTATATCAAAAGCTCAGCCAAAGGTCAGATAGACAGTGTCTCTTCTGGTCCATTCATCTTTCAATTCCAGCAAAATGGCTGTCAAGGTTGTCTGATATGATTTGTCTTCGACAAATTCATAATGCTTACCTTGAATGACATTTTTTAGATGCTTATTGATTCTCTTTTAATTTTGTTCCATTATTTTACAAATCCTTGACAACCATTCCCAGGACAATATTTGTCAGGCTAATAATAGTCTTGGCCCTTTTGGAAAACAATCTCTGCCTATGCCTTTTTTTTTTCCTTCTCAAGTCATATGCCTTTTTTTTATTTTAACCATGACTGCTTATTACCTCTTATATCAAATTTAAATTCTTCTGCCTGAGTTCCAAGGTACTCTATGCCTGACCCTACCTTACCTATTCAAATTTATTTCTCTCATATATGCACCTGCGCTACTGAGCTTGGTCTAACTGCACTGAAAACTTGTCACATTCCTTACCATCAGTAGCTCTTTAATGCCCACTGACTTAAATCCAAACCTCTTACCTTGACATTTGTGATCTTTTAAAGTTCCCTCAATTTTTCCAAACATTTCACATTATTGCCCTACACACATGCTAGATTCCATCTGTAGCAGAGACTCTAGAACTATTCTCTCAACCCTACCTTCCACTGGCAATTTGCGTCCCCAAAGGGTGGCTGAAATAATTCCTCTCCTTGGGGTCCTAGAAGACCCTGAAGAACTGGAGTAGGGAGGAGTTTCTTGTATTATACCACATAAGCCCCCATCAGTGTGCTCCCTGATTGATTATTAGTTGATATCAATCTGTCAGACTGTCTTAATAAGCTTTTACAAAGAGGTGTTTACCAAGATGGTTTAGGAAGAACGGTTGATACAAATCAGCCCCACAAAAGTCTGGGACAAAACCTCCCACCAGCAACTACAGAGTCCAGGGAAATATGGCCTCAAGTTCAGAGAATACATGCAGCAAAGAGGTAACTCACAGCTCCTGGTTGCTAGAAATCCTTTTCTTTCCTTTGCAGGGCACTCATGAACTTCCCATTTAGGTAGGGGTTGACTTCCTTCTGGGTTCCTTATATGAAGCTGCTTTCTTCAGAATGTCTGTGTTGTCGTTGGCTCCCAATGCATAAGCTTTTATCTGCTGTCCCAGGGACGCTCAAGGGATGTCTATGAGAAGTTAAAAAACCTCAGGACCTTTTGAAGCTTACAAGGTCCTCCTCTGGTCAAGGGGAGGATGGAGAAGACCAAGGATCATCTCTTCTCTCTCCCCAAAAGATTTCCTTTTAAGGGTTTAGTTAGAATAGCCTCTATCTGTAGCCAAATATTCAACCAGCCTTTTATTTCATGCAAAACATAAGTTTTGACAGAGTTCCTGTCAGAACAAGTCAGCAAGCATTTTTTAAGCACTTTCTGTGTGCAAAACACTGTACTAAGCATTGGGAATAGTCTTGTACAGATTAACTCCATTTTAAGCAACAGTTTTCAAGAACTCCTATCTTGTCTAAATTATTTGATTAATTGATTCAAGAGGTATCTGCATCTTGTTGGCTCCTAGTGGATATGACTGATTGATAGATTCAACAGAGGTATTCTCACCTGACAAAAGGTCATTGTTTTAAATGAGGTGGGGTTTTATTAATTCATTCAATGGAATCACACCCTTATATAACCAAAGAAGATTATTTGCTCTCCTTAATATATGACCCTGTTTCCTATCTTCTTTATATTTTTTCACATATACCCTTTGTCTAGAAGTCCCTCCCTTTATAGTGTCCACCTTTTGAAATTCTGTCCATACCTGTAAGTCTTTGGGGTGAGTTATTTAAATTTTCTGGTCTAAATTTTCCTTATCTCAGAATGGGGAGGTTGGATTTATTACCTCTAACATTCCCTTCAAGCTATAAATTTATGGTCTTTGAAGGATCTGCTCAAACACCATCCTCTTTATGAGGGCTTGACTGATGCCCACCCTCCCCACCTCCAACAGAAAAGATGGATGCTGGGCACAGCATGTTGGCTGGGTGAATCCCTCTGCCAAGTGGGTCATTCAGCTGGGCTCCCTGAGCCTGGTCCTTTCTGCAGCTTACTTCCCTAATGCCAGGACTAATTCTTCTTTGAATCCACAGTTGTCTCTCTTCTGTGCTGCCAGAGGTGACCTTGCTTAAATCTGCTGCTTCCTGCCTTGACTTTTTCCCTCTGTTCTCTGCTGGGTTTGGTTTCTCCTACTGAGTAAGTTGTAGTTCTACTACAAGACATCATGTCTGATTGGGGTCACAGTCTATCAGGCTTCTTCTTGCTTTAATCGATCAATTCCCTGTAGGGCTAAAAAGTCTAGCTTTTTAAAGACCACCAACGGCATGGCAAATTTTTGGCTGGCCAATGTCAAGCTGCCCTTACAATTTCAACATGAAAATGTCTTCATACAATACAAAGGGATAACAACACATCAACATATGTTGAGGCTTTATTTAACATATTAACACTTCATCTCTCTGATATCTGCCCATTATATTCTTTGATTACATCAATGGGATCGAGGGGAACTAAGTCCCTTTAGAGTTATAGCCCATTCATTGAACTTGTTTGTTACCCAATTTTACTGAATGCATACAAAGACACATGTGTCACTAGAGTTAAACCAGGAAATAGCACATATGTATATATAAACATATAACACATTTGTTTGGCCAAACACATATTGGTACTTTTTATATTGTGGAGTTTATTTCTGCATGGTATATTTCATGTTCCTTTCAATAATACCAATCATAGGCAACTAGGTAGCACAATGGATAGAACACTGGGCCTGGAATCAGGAAGACCTGTGTTCAGATTTACCCTAGACAAGTCACTTATCCTCTCTGTCTGTTTCTTCATCTGTAAAATGAGAAAGATAAGAGCACCTATTTCCCAGGGTGCTTCTGAGGATAAAACGAGATAATGTTTCTAAAGTGCTTTGTGTGCCTGACAGAGCTATATAAGCTGTTATTATTATGGTAACATAGATTTAATTGGAAGTCTGATGAAAAAAGAGAACAGCACAAACATGCAAACATGTATAAACACACACATATACGTAGATATATAGATATGCACACCTTTATATGTGCATGAGCTATTTCCTGGGTCAGCTACAATGATACCTTTGTATAAAAAAAATTTTCATTCTTTGTACTTACATTGGCAGCACCTGCTTAAGAAATACCTGATTGATTGATTGATTGGTTGGGGACATTACATGCCAACATGTGTAGTCACTCTTCTGCCACACTGGGTAATCCTCTGCAGTGGTTCTCAACCTTCCTAATGCCGTGACCCTTTAATAGTCATATGTGGGCGTATCTACATGTGAGTGGACCCCCTGGAGATGAATAGAGGAGATTCTTAAGACCATCAGAAATATGTGTTTTCTAATGGTCTTAGGCGACCCCTGTGACCCCTGTGAAAGTGTCATTCGACCCCAAGAGGGTCACAACTCACAGGTTGAGAACCGCTACTCTATGGAGAACTTATGGGAAGATACAGACAAGAATCACATGAGATGAGAAGTCATGGGTGGACTGTGAGTGATCTGCAGTAGAAGAGGAAATAGGTCCTACATACTCATATATGTATAAGCATATATATACATACACACATGTACATGCATATTTATATATACACACAAGTATCCATACATCTTTATACATATATAATATGTTTATTATACAGCTATGTGTGCGTGTACATAAACATTATATATCATAATGAATCCAGCCAACATGTTTCCCAACAGCCACGTGAGGAGTTACCATAAGTTTCATTATCCCCAATTTACAGATTAGGAAACAGGCTATGGGTGGTAAACATTGTTTGCTCAAGGTGACTCAACTAATAAGTGGAAGAATAAAGACTTCAAACCCAGGTCTTCTTCCTTCAAATCCCGAGCTCTTCAAACTTTATAACTGTCTTGGTAGGGTGTTGGCAACAACTGTCTAGAGCCAAGATTTGTCTATATGCTATGAGTAGTCTTTGGAATAGGACTCTGATCATTTTCTCTCTCTCTTTCTCCTCATATGTGTCTATATAATATATGCACCTATATAGTATATATGTATGTACATATATGTATGTATATACATA